>CM036763.1:19289647-20499647 GCA_020796225.1 Arion vulgaris | reverse complement strand
GCCTTGTAGGTTGCAGTGGTACTATTCTTTGCTTTCCTTGCAAGCCCCGGCAACTGACGGGTGGTATTAGCTTGAATTAAAAGGCTAGGGATGAGCCCGTTCTTCTTCTGAAAATGTGCTGGTCAGCGATACTAGGTCAGAAGGTGCACCAGAAACCATAGCATCTCCAGCTTATATATATTATGATTATACCGTCCGGTCAAATGTGTGTCTGTTGATCTACCTACAGAGCCTCGCGTAGTTAATTAAGTAACTACATTCAAAACTACACGACATCAGAGGTGAGCTTCTGACAACAGTTGAACACATCGTACGGTATAATCCTCCAAATAGCAATCACACAAAAATGAAGGTCGCATATCAACTGTGATTTTGTATTGTATTTGTATGAAACCAATAAAACACAAATAAAATAATAGTGTTAAAAGTGTATGTTGTTCAGTTTGACAATAAATTGTCTTTATTTTAATTAGAAATATACATATAATTTCTTTTTTGTGTTTTAAACAGGTTTTTGTTTTTCACAAGGAAGCAAGAAAATTAACGAATGGAATAAAATGTTACTTGCAAAACAGTTGAATTTGAACTATCTGGATACATTTATACAAGATAACCAAGCAGGTTAACCAGAAACAAACTATGGGCCATACTAAGTGAATACGGAATTCAGGGCCAACTATTAGACAATATTAGAGCGCTATACCAAAATGCTCAAGCGTAGTACGAACAAGCGATGGCCTGACAGACGAATTTGAATTATCATCAGGAGTAAGGCAGGGATGTGTGCTTTCGCCTATACTTTTCAATATATACATAGACAGGATAACGCAAGAAACCAAGACAGATAACAACCTCGATAACAACTACAATTTAATTAACGAACTACTCTTTGCAGCTGATCAGTGTATAATTTACAACAACGAACACAAACTTCAACAACACATAAATGCACTGCAAGCGACATGCGAAAAATATGACACGAAAATTAACACCTCCAAAACAGAAGTCATGACAATAAGTAGGTCAACAGGTCAACTAAATATACACATGAATAATGTAAAAATACAACAGACTCCAGAATTCAAACATCTCGGGAGTATATTCACAGTAGATGGAAAGATGAACAGAGAAATCGAGACTAGATGCCAGAAGGCAAATGCAGTGACATACCAAATGTCACCACTATTAAAACATCCAAGGGGGACTGCCTAGAGTAGTTGATAGTAGCTCGGCCTGCTAGCTGTGAGACGCCTCATAGCTCGGGTTCGAACCTACTGTCCGGCATTTGTTCGAGTCCCCTGGTCTTACTCAGGACGATAACGTGAGTACCTCTGAAGTCGGAGAAAATATGCCTGTATGGCGAGGGAATACTAATTACGAGTACATTGAGCACACGGCTGCCAGTGTAAGTAATTTACAATGTGCACGCTGCTGCCATTGTAAGAAATTGGAAAACAGATTTTCACGCAAAAATCAGTTTCAGAGATGGAACTTCGTCTGAGTTGAAAGCGGACGAAAAAAAAAAAAAAAACATCCAAGCATTAACATGGCAGTCAAACAACAACTGATAAACTGCATATTTATTCCAACTCTCTGCTATCAGTGCCAAACATGGCCCCTGACTAAGACACAAGAAAGAAATATTACAACATGTGAAATGAGATGTCTACGAAAAGCTGTCAAAGTTACAAGGCGAGATAGAGTGAGAAACGAGAATATCAGAAGCATCGTTGGTACTATACCATGCATACAGTACATCGAGAAGCAAAGAATCAAGTGGTTCAGCCATCTAATGAGAATGGAACCACATTTACTACCATCACGTGCCTATAATAATTGACACTCAGGGCGCAGAGCCCGAGGTTGGCCAAGAACACGATGGATAGATAAATCTCAGAGTCCCTGCGAAAGCATGGACTGACAGCGTCAAGCGCAACACACCTGGCAAAAGATATAAAACTAACTCTCCCCACGACGCTTCACGGCAAATGTGGTTAAGATAAGATAAGAACCAAGCAGTAGTGAGATCAGGAAATAAGTTAATACGGGAGCTGTATGCTATTCACTTTACGGATCAGAATGCTGGACAATTATATAACAAGATATGTTCAAACCACAGCCTTCTCTATAAGACATGTTGTCTGGTCGAGAATACACCGCCTCAGCCTGTGACGTCACATGGCAATATTGCCGTCAGCGCTGCGGCCATTATAGAGAAGGCCGTGGTCAAACTTCCCATATTTCATATATCTTATCTGCTAAAATATCTTTCTCGTGTTCTTTTCAAAAATTGCTTCTAACCAAGAACTTATTCTCAACGATCTCTGGTCATGCGCTTAATTTACTGTGGACCACACACTGGGCGGTCAGCATCAGGTCTGTCATGTTTCCCCATCCAAAGCTTAGTTATTCGGTCGTCTAGGTGTGACATTTTGCTTCCCAGCTCACCCAGGAGAGGACAGTCTTGTATGACATGCTCCGGTTAACCAAGAACAACTTGCATAGTGTCAACAAGAGAATATCGCCATGACCATTGAGTCATTCGTATGTGTCGATTCCTCCCCGCAAAAAAATGGTTTACACATTCCGTTTATGAGGACAATTTTGTTCATTACAAATTACAAAGAGTGGTTTGGCAAGTGGTTGATATCGAGCGAGCTAGAAGAAGAAGTAGAAGAAGACAAACAAACGTTCAAAATACACAACAAGCACTTGCCCACATATTACACAATTCTGGCATTCATTACTATCGGTTCTAGAATGAGTCATCCTAGCGACCTTCAGGATTCGACCTTGTGATCAAATCGATATCGATTTCCGAGCAGGTCACGAGACAGTGTAAAGAGAGCATTCTGTGGGTGATGCACATAGAGGAATGTCAAATACTAGAACGATTTCTGTCGACAGCTTCTTCTTGGCTAATTTGGAGATATACACCAGCTGTTGTTGTAGACTATAATATAGTTCACACGAAGTGGTTTGTAATAAATGTCGAGGTCTCTGTGACTAAATGGTTAAGCTGGTGTCTTGTGTTCTGAAGGTCATTGGTTTGAATTCCGACCCGGTCGTACTGTTCCGATTTCATTTTTTTGTCAGAGATCCCTATAATTGTTTCCGGAGCTATAGAGTTCATACGTTTTGCAATACTCTCGGCAGGTGGCTTGTCAATTCTGCGGAGAGGGACCAAATGATATGGGATCAAACCCGGTGTAATAATGTCAATTCTTTGTCATAAGAATCTTTAGTCTAAAGAAATCAAATCTAGAACAAAAGTTATAATATTTCTTCTTCTCATGTGATCAACTTCTGCTATGCGACTCATCCGGAATGTGTCATAAACAAGGCGGTGTGCTTGAGGTTTTCACATGTCTCCCCATAGTTTGCTCTGAAGGGTTGTTCCTGTTGGCCATATTTCCATTCTCACGCTGCTCAGGCTGGAGCAGTCTTGCAAGATGTGCTTTGGAGACTGTTTTGGTGCTCCACATGTGCAGGCAGCCGAGTCCGTGAGACATTCTAAGGAGGTGTGCTCTGAGACTGTAGTGTCCCGTTCTAAAACTCTAATGTTAAAACAGTCCTTTCGTACGGGTCACAAACATGGCGAGCAACTAAAACAGTAAAGAATAAACTACAAACATTCATCAACTGATGTCTGCGCAGAATAGATGAACTCGGACTGTATAACAGGGTCATAAATGAGAAGCTTATGTAGAGAAAAAGAATGATTCAAGTGAACTAAGAAGTGAAGCAACGAATCTGGTACTGGATACAACATACCTTCAGATAATCCGAAGTGAATATAACAAGAATGGCACTGTCCTGGAGCCAGTATCGCAAGCGACAGAGAAGGAAGTATAGAAATACACAGAGAAGAGATTTGGAGGTAGAGATTAAAGATATGTGAGAAAACTTGTGAGAAATGCAAGAGATAGCTAAATATAGGAAAACTTGTGGGATGTGCAAGAGATAGCTAAATATAGGAAAACTTGTGGGATGTGCAAGAGATAGCTAAATAAAGGAAAACTTGTGGGATGTGCAAGAGATAGCTAAATATAGGAAAACTTGTGAGAAATGCAAGAGACAGCTAAATATAGGAAAACTTGTGGGAGATGCGAGAGATAGCTAAATATAGGAAAACTTGTGGGATGTGCAAGAGATAGCTAAATATAGGAAAACTTGTGAGAGATGCAAGAGATAGCTAAATATAGGAAAACTTGTGGGATGTGCAAGAGATAGCTTTTTTTTTTTTTTTTTTCTCTTTCTCTTTCGTCCGCTTTCAACTCAGACGAAGTTTCATCTCTGAAACTGATTTTGCGTGAAAATCCGTTTTCCAATTTCTTACAATGGCAGCAGCGTGCACATTGTAAATTACTTTACACTGGCAGCCGTGTGCTCAATGTACTCGTAATTAGTATTCCCTCGCCATACAGGCAGATTTTCTCCGACTTCAGAGGTACTCACGTTATCGTCCTGAGTAAGACCAAGGAACTCGAACAAATGCCGGACAGTAGGTTCGAACCCGAGCTATGAGGCGTCTCACAGCTAGCAGGCCGAGCTACTATCAACTACTCTAGGCAGTCCCCCCAAGAGACAGCTAAATATAGGAAAACGTGTGGGAGATGCAAGAGATAGCTAAATATAGGAAAACTTGTGGGATGTGCAAGAGATAGCTAAATATAGGAAAACTTGTGAGAAATGCAAGAGACAGCTAAATATAGGAAAACTTGTGGGAGATGCGAGAGATAGCTAAATATAGGAAAACTTGTGGGATGTGCAAGAGATAGCTAAATATAGGAAAACTTGTGAGAGATGCAAGAGATAGCTAAATATAGGAAAACTTGTGGGATGTGCAAGAGATAGCTAAATATAGGAAAACGTGGGATGTGCAAGAGACAGTTAAATATAGGAAAACTTGTGGGATGTGCAAGAGATAGCTAAATATAGGAAAACTTGTGGGAGATGCAAGAGATAGCTAAATATAGGAAAACTTGTGGGAGATGCAAGAGATAGCTAAATATAGGAAAACTTGTGGGAGATGCAAGAGATAGCTAAATATAGGAAAACTTGTGGGATGTGCAAGAGATAGCTAAATATAGGAAAACTTGTGGGATGTGCAAGAGACAGCTAAATATAGGAAAACTTGTGGGATGTGCAAGAGATAGCTAAATATAGGAAAACTTGTGGGAGATGCAAGAGACAGCTTTTTTTTTTTTTTTTTCTCTTTTCTCTTTCGTCCGCTTTCAACTCAGACGAAGTTTCATCTCTGAAACTGATTTTTGCGTGAAAATCCGTTTTTCCAATTTCTTACAATGGCAGCAGCGTGCACATTGTAAATTACTTTACACTGGCAGCCGTGTGCTCAATGTACTCGTAATTAGTATTCCCTCGCCATACAGGCAGATTTTCTCCGACTTCAGAGGTACTCACGTTATCGTCCTGAGTAAGACCAAGGAACTCGAACAAATGCCGGACAGTAGGTTCGAACCCGAGCTATGAGGCGTCTCACAGCTAGCAGGCCGAGCTACTATCAACTACTCTAGGCAGTCCCCCCAAGAGACAGCTAAATATAGGAAAACTTGTGGGAGATGCAAGAGATAGCTAAATATAGGAAAACTTGTGGGATGTGCAAGAGATAGCTAAATATAGGAAAACTTGTGAGAAATGCAAGAGATAGCTAAATATAGGAAAACTTGTGGGAGATGCAAGAGATAGCTAAATATAGGAAAACTTGTGGGATGTGCAAGAGATAGCTAAATATAGGAAAACTTGTGAGAGATGCAAGAGATAGCTAAATATAGGAAAACTTGTGGGATGTGCAAGAGATAGCTAAATATAGGAAAACTTGTGAGAGATGCAAGAGATAGCTAAATATAGGAAAACTTGTGGGATGTGCAAGAGATAGCTAAATATAGGAAAACGTGGGATGTGCAAGAGACAGTTAAATATAGGAAAACTTGTGGGATGTGCAAGAGATAGCTAAATATAGGAAAACTTGTGGGAGATGCAAGAGATAGCTAAATATAGGAAGACTTGTGGGAGATGCAAGAGACAGCTAAATATAGGAAAACTTGTGGGAGATGCAAGAGATAGCTAAATATAGGAAAACTTGTGGGATGTGCAAGAGACAGCTAAATATAGGAAAACTTGTGGGATGTGCAAGAGATAGCTAAATATAGGAAAACTTGTGGGATGTGCAAGAGATAGCTAAATATAGGAAAACTTGTGGGATGTGCAAGAGATAGCTAAATATAGGAAAACTTGTGAGAGATGCAAGAGACAGCTAAATATAGGAAGACTTGGCATGAGTTGGTTGATGGTCCATGCCCCAAACGGGGTTTAAAGGACGCAAGAGAGAGAGAGAGAGAGAGAGAGAGAGAGAGAGAGAGAGAAATTTAACTTCTTTTTTGTTCATTCTCAAAAGTCAAAATAAAGCAGTGATCTATCAAAGGATATCGATATCTTATATATGAGCAGTGTCTCTGTAGCATAGAGGTTATGTGTTAGCCTCTCCTGCCAAATGTACCAGGTTCGCTCCCTCGTGGAGCCATCTCGATAATTTTCCAGAATATCTTCACCATCTTCAAAATTACATAGGAGACCCTCGCCGGTGTTATGGAGTTTGTGCACTGCCGCTGAGATCTTCATGTGTAAGAATGAGACCAGAGCACACATGGTTACTCATCGAGGTGCAATGCTGATGGTCCTATCAATAAATCAATCAATCAATCGAGTCAAGCAAACTTCTAGGATTTTAAAGTAACCTCTGGAACACCCTACCTAATCAGAAAGCGTCATTAGGAGATTCATTAACCTGTAACCTTACCTCTGAAGTCGAAGTAAGGATCCTGAATGGCGAGGCGCACTTGTGATAAGGAAAATAAGCCTTCACTCAAAAATCACTTAGTCATAACGGGTCTAACGGTGAAAGATTAACTTCATTGCACCGGGTTTTTCAAAGTGGCTGCGTCCCTGTAGTCAGAAATGGCAAGCCACCTACCGAGAATGTTGCACAAAGCACGAACTCCGGCAACAATCCTGGGGATCTCTTTTTTAAATGTAGTCATGAACAGAACGGTATGGTCCAGATTCGAACGTACTACCTTCGAAACTCAAGGCAACCGCTTTGATCTTTGAGCGTAAGAAACTGATTTCAAAAGACTTAATTTTTGGAGATAACTCATCTCGCTATTAAGACCTTTGAGCACAGAATACCGATAGCATATGGATCGAAATGACATTCTTCACGCATTGAAAGAGTCTTTCCGAACAGAGGAGTTTCAGGGCTGTGAATCCAACTCGCTGACCAGATTGAGAGAGATGGGTGTCAATATTGGTGCAGCCCGAAAAGAACGATATACTAAATATGCAAGGAGATTGATTAATCAACATCGAACTGGCGTATTGGGCCGCTGGACGCTGATGGATTTGCTGAGGCGGAGATCAGAGCTCCTATGGACATGTCCGGAGTGCTGTGATGATAGTCCTCATATAACTGATAACTAATACTGATAACAGATGATGATATTCAGACAAAAGTAATATTAAATAGTGCTTGTAACCTGTCTTGTCTGTTTATCGGTTTCGTGTACTGATTTGTTACTTTCTAATTTATTGATACTAAGTCCTCAGTGTGTTCTCGTGAATTCGCTGTTTCTTTCTTTCTATCTATCTATTCTCTAAACCTGTTTTGCCTTTCAGCATCAGGTAGAAAATAGGGACATCTGGAGCGAGCCTCCCTATGCACTTTGTCTTTCTTTCTCTTCTCGAATCCTGATTTGCCTCACAGCTTCAGGGTAAGAAGAGTTTTCTAGCACAGGCTTTTGTGTGTGCTTGATAACTAGTGGCCTTCGTCGCCTCTGTTATCTCTAAGGTCCACCTTTTGCGTGGTTGGCCTTTTGCTTTGTATCCACAGTATCGGAGTAACATTGCTCTCTGTGGTACATTGTCTGTTGGTAATCTGCTTATGTGGCCGAACCATTTAATTTGTCGCTTCTTGATCAAGTTCATTACTGATGTTGTACCCATTTTTTTCATGATGTCTTCATTTCTAAACCAGTCTCTTCTTGTTACTCCCAGCATTCTGCGTAGACACTTCATTTCTGTTGTGACTAGTTTTCCTTTGTCATTTAATGTCAGTGTCCAGGTTTAGCACTGATATCATAATGTAGGAGAAATATTGTGTTGAACATTGCTCTTTTTG
Organism: Arion vulgaris; assembly: GCA_020796225.1. Taxonomy (NCBI): domain Eukaryota; kingdom Metazoa; phylum Mollusca; class Gastropoda; order Stylommatophora; family Arionidae; genus Arion; species Arion vulgaris. The sequence continues at coordinate 20,491,450 of CM036763.1, read as the reverse complement.
TGTTCATGGGAACATGTTTGTATTTTAAAATCACATTGTCCAGGTTATGATACTGATACATGTAAGCAGCTGTTTCTTTAAGCTGCTGAAATGCATCAGTAGCATAACATGGACAATGTAGTTCCGGCAAACGAATTTGCAGAAATCGACTTTCCGGACAACAATAACAGACCACTAGAGCGTGAAGCCAGCGTACTGCAACTGAGCTATGGTGATCACCTTTGTATACAGTGCGTGTTCAAGCGTAAACACACACCACACGTATACACATAACACACACGACACACAAACTGTGTACTTATGCATATCACTAGCATAGACTATGTGTTACATAAGAGAACACAAACGCTGTGTATTGGGCGTGTCCCAAACGTACACATACACACTGATACGTCACAAACATAGAACACAATTTGTAAACGGTGTGTTACACAAGAATACATACAATTTTTCGAGAAAAGTACGGCACTATTCTCGTGTTATTGGTTACTCTTCTTCTTCTTTGCGTTCGTTCTTTACGACCAATTTTAATCACTCTTTGTGATATGTTTGATCTTTGCCAAGAATGTGTATACGTTGCACATTGGTTTGGTAGACCCCTAATTGCATTCCGGGCAGACCCATAGATGATCAGTCTCACCCAACAGATATCGAAGAGTATGCATACAGATGGTTCCCGTCGCGCGCTGATTAAACACACTCCTCACTCTGCCCCTCAGGCATCCAATTCTACGTGTACAACAAGTAACTCCAAACTGCTTAAATCGCTGGATCGATTCAACATCTATTTTAGTGTCTCCATCCAACAGACAGTCGCGAAGAGACCGAAGAACATCCCCATTATCCATCTTCAACTCCCCAACAATCGATGCTGTTGATGCAAGCCTTTGCCCACTCTCTCATTCCCGCAAACACCCGCATGTCCACGGGGAATGTACTACATTTGTACACGGGGATAATGTAATACTTTTCTCGAAGAACACGTGAGTCTGTTGAAATCGAATCCAACTGTACAAATGTGCCTCGTGTAGTCATGTGGTTACTTGAATGATAACATGAAATGTAAAGGTATCACATTGTTCTTATGTGAGCCCTAGGGCTCAACAACTATTCTTTTTCTACTTTGGCGATCTCTAGTCATACGCGTAACCCTTTCCCTCTTCTATGCCGATATACTGGCTTCTGGTATTTTTTAACGTGACGCAAAGCCAGTACACTGGCTAATTTAGTATATCTTGCAATATAAGTGCGTCCGGAGCTTAAATAAATACACAGTGAAAGAGTTAATCCACATTGGTCTACAATATGGGCAGTCAGCTTGAGATATGTCATGTTTCCTCAAAGCTTAGTTTTCAGGTCGACTAGGTGTTGCCACATGTTGCATCTCAGCTCACGCAGAAGACATTCTTGCAAGGGCATACTCCGGTGTCTGTTCCGCCTGCTGGCACTGGCAGAAAGCTTTTTGACTTATTCATAGTCTACGTAAGTGTCTGTTCCGCCTGCTGGCACTGCCAGAAAGTTTTTTGACTTATTCATAGTCTACGTAAGTGTCTGTTCAGTCTGCAGTGTTCGGTACGTAGGCGAAATATAATGACCTGGTCTATTCTACTTAGGTCTTTGATGAGGTCTTTTCCCCAATCATTTTCATTGTTTGTCTTCCACTTTTCTGCAGGCTTTCTTTCTGAAATATAAGGCATGAACAAATTCTTTCAACCAGATCTGTCTTGAGCAAGTCAGCTTAGTTCATTCCATGTCATACTCGTCCAATCTATTTCTGCGTCTACAGTTAGTATCCCTGCCTCTGGGGTTTTCCCTTCCATTCTTGCCACCCGAGTTCCATTTCAGAGCCACAAGTGGGTGTCTGGCTTCTACACTCTTGATGAATGTCTCGACCACTTCCACCAGCTTTTAATTTCTTCTTTGATATTGCTGATGCATGAGCGTTGGGGAAGACAAATGAGGTGGTGGCAGAGGGATCGAGGAACAACTGGCTCATAAATAACATCACATCTCGAAAAATTAAACAGTTTGGTAACATTAAACGACAATGATTTATAACGAACAATACTGGAGGGAAGATTGGTTTCTGGAAGAGAAGGCACGGACCACAGGACATTAATTAAACCTTGAATATGGCGACAGAGGAGGTTGGAGAACTTACTATAGATCGAGCATTTTTCGTGTGGACTGTTATACGAGTGACATTCTGGAAAAGACATGTAACTTCATGGTGATAATAAAAGAACGGGCTGGTTTTTTCCCTCATATACCTGTACTCACTATGTTTGGAGAGAAAGGTAATGGATGGCATGGTTCCTGGAATACGAGGCAGAGGACGACTAAGGTGAAAGTGGCAGCAGGACATCAAAGAAACATTGAACATGACACTAGAAGAAGCCGAAGAACTTGCAAGAGACAGAGAGCTTTTCAGGAGGGTTGTGATGAATGCAACGTTCAGCAAGGGACTACTACTCACTAGGAATAAAAATCATGGCATATCCTGTAAAGGACTTAGCCATCAACATAGTAAACGAGTAGTTGATGTTCTATGCACCACTGATACGTTTAGTAGTTTGCCATTATACTCTGTATACAGAATGATACTTAAAACGGACTCGTTTATTATTTACCTTCTTGTTTATTCTAAAGTACACATCGTGCTATAAAGTACACGTTTAGAACGTGCGCGAATACACATTTAGTCTAAAAATATTTCCAACGCGATGTTGCTACATCGATCTGTGACCTCTGGAAACAGACAGCATATTCTGGAACAGCTAACTCGGGTTAACACGCCCGCAACCCGCGTTGCTATTCTCGCGCTTTCGTCCGGTTCAACCCAGCCCGCTCAGTCTGTGTTAACTTTGTGTGTTAAGTATCTCGTGTGGTGTGTTTATACATTCGAACTCTTATACATTTCTGTGCTTGTTTACAAACATGGATTCACAAGTAAAGACTCGGAAACGTGTTATCCGTGTTCAAGACAATCTGATTTCTAAAAGGATAAGAAAATCAATCACATTAGATATTAAATTAGATGTTCTTAAGCGGTACGATCGCGGTGAACGCACAGCAGACATTGAACGTCAGCTCGGATTGAACGAGTCAACGTTGAGGACAATTCGTGACAACGCAGAGAAAATTCGTGCAAGTGTTAAAACAGTGACTAAACTTAGCACATTCCGAGTGACGGTTTCTCGTTCGACCATCATGGAAAAGATGGAAAGCATGCTTATAAAGTGGTTAGAAGAACATAATCAACAAAATGTGAATGTGTCTACGTCAACTATAAAAGAAATGGCTAAAGGGATGTATGAAGACTTGAGAAAAAATGACCCTGACCTAGATGTCAAACCGTTTACAGCTAGTTCAGGATGGTTTGAAAGATTTAAGGTCAGACACGGATATCAGAAGCTGAAAGCAGCAGACGTACTTTCTGCTGCAGATGAGCTTACTGCTGCAGATGAGCTTTCTGCTGCAGACACGTTTAGGGACGTTCTGAAAACAATTATACAAGACGACGGTTATTTACCTAAACAGGTTTTCAGTATTGGTGTTGCAGGCTTCTATTGGAAGCGAATACCAAGCAAATGTTTAAGCTGTGATGGTGATGAAGATACTTCTGAGCATGATATCAAAGAAGAAAACGATCGATGCACGTTACTACTTGGCGGAAATGCTACAGGAGACTGTAAAATTAAACCAGTAATGGTGTATCATTCAGATAATCCAAAAGAACTAAGGGATATTCAAAACACATCTGCCTGTCGTCTGGCGTTTCGGTAAGAAAGGATTGATAACTTCCACAATGTTTGCTGAGTATTTTGGATCTCAACTTCATCAAGAATTAAAAGCTTATTGCGAGAAAGAAAACCTACCTTTTAAAATACTTCTTCTTCTTGACATCGCTTCTGGATACCCTCCCAACCTTGCTGATCTCAGCAACAACATCAAGGTTCTGTTTTTGCCTGCAAACACTAACTCACTAATCCATCCTGTTGATCAAGGTTTAGCAACCATTTTTAAGTACTATTACCATCGCCATTTTTTTGCGAAACTAATCGCTTACATGGAAACGGAAGTTTACCCAACAGCTCTTCAGTTTTGTAACAGTTTTAACTTAAAGATGGCTATCGATATAATAAGCCAAGCATGGGAAGCTGTAAGTGAGAAATGTATGAATGCAGTCTGGCAAACGCTTTGGCCAGAGATCGTCAGCGATTCCTCGTGTTCTCTAATCAGTGACGAAATCAGCAACATACGTCATAGCTTGGTTGACATGGCAACAAGTCTTGGCTTTCAGGAAGTTGACGAACAAGATATATACAATCTAATTGAATCACACAATACGGAAATGAGTAATGAAGATTTTCTACGTATAGAAGAAAAACGTGCTAAGGAGCACGATGACTTTGGTTCAGACACTGACTCTGTTAGAACCTTATCACCTGAAGTGCTTTCTGAAGTTTTTAATCTAAGCAATCACATCATGTCCCTTATCGATGAGAATGATCCTAATCGCGAAAGAAGCACCCAAGTTTCAAGACAGCTTCAAGGTGTGCTATCGTGCTATAAGGATCTGTACAGAGAAAAGATGAAACATGTAACTCACCTTTCCGCAGATCGCTTCCTCATCAAACATGAGTAGAATTCATCAATGGACAATAGTTTTCTGTAGAACAATTCCTCATCAAATATGAGTAGAATTCATCCCTGGACATAAGTTTTCTGTAGATCTATTTCTCATCAAATATGAATTGAACTCATCAATGAACACCAGTTTTCTGTAGATCAATTTTTCATCAAATATTAGTAGAGCTCATCCCTGGACACAAGTTTTCTATAGATCAATTTCTCATCAAATATGAGTAGAGCTCATCCCTGGAAACAAGTTTTCTATAGATCAATTTCTCATCAAATATGAGTAGATCTCATCAAAGAACACCAGTTTTCTGTAGTTTAATTCCTCATCAAATATGAGTAGAATTCATCAATGGACAACAGTTTTCTGTAGATAAATTTCTCATCAAATATGAGTAGAATTCATCAATGGACAACAGTTTTCTGTAGATCAATTTCTCATCAAATATGAGTAGAATTCATCAATGGACAACAGTTTTCTTATAATAATATGACTACTGCAGTTTTGGAAAAGCTGTAGTATTATCTATAGTAAAAAAGCGAATGATCTCTCCAGAAACATCCAAGTTGAGTTAATAACAAGTATTTGTTTATCAAATATGACTGCCATTCGTTTCATATTTATTGGTGTAAAATAAATATAGGTCAGGGGTCTCAATGGCGAAGTGGTTAAAACGTGTGCCTGTCGTTCTGAAGATATCGGTTGAGACTTAACATCAGAGTATATTTACGACATTTATCTCAGAAAGTTATACGCATTTATACGACATTTATACGACATTTATCTCAGAAAGTTATACGCAGTTATACGACATTTATACGATTTTTATCTGAGAAAGTTATACGCAGTTATACGACATTTATACGATATTTATCTGAGAAAGTTATACGCAGTTATACTAGGTGTATGAATGCTGGGTGTAACAAGAAGAGACCGGTTGAGAAATGAAGACAGCAGGAAAAAGTGGGTACAACATCAGTACTAGATTTCATCAAGAAACAACAAATTAAATGGTTCGGCCACATGAGCATATTACCAACAGACAGTGCACCTCAAAGAGCAATGCTGCTCCGACACAATGGGTACAAAGCAAAAGGCCGACGACGCAAAAGATGGACCTCAGAGATAACAGAGGCGACGAAAGAGACTATCTACAAAGCTCACACAAAGGCAAGTTTTAGAAATCCCTTCTTGACCTGACGCTGTGAGGCAAACAGGATTCGAGAAAGAAATAAAGACAGAAAGAAGATCTCAGAAAGTGTAACTGAAATAGTGGTATTAATTTATTGCATTCCTCTCAGATATTACAACTTAAAGTAGTACATAACGTCTAAGTGGTGCCGGGGCTAGCAAGGGAGAAAAGAATAGTACCACTGTGACCTACAAGGCATGTTGAAAGAGGCGACTGATGTAGGACCTAGGGAAGATATCCTAGTAAGTAAAAAGCATCTCATAAATCGGATGTGCTGGCCTACTTGTAGGCGCAAAACTGGCACAAAGTACAATCGCTCTTAAGCTCAGATCACATACATATCACACAGAGTGGTTAAAAAGAGGTCGATATGGAACGTTCAAAGAAGAAGAAGTGCGTTATTTACGACATTGATCAGAGAAAGTATAATGAACAAAGTATGATGAACAAAGTATGATGAACAAAGTATGATGAACAAAGTATGATGAACAAAGTATGATGAACAAAGTATGATGAACAAAGTATGATGAACAAAGTATGATGAACATAGTATAATGAACAAAGTATCATGAACAAAGTATGATGAACAAAGTATGATGAACAAAGTGTGATGAACAAAGTATGATGAACAAAGTATGATGAACATAGTATAATGAACATAGTATAATGAACAAAGTATAATGAACAAAGTATGATGAACAAAGTATGATGAACAAAGTATCATGAACAAAGTATCATGAACAAAGTATCATGAACAAAGTATCATGATTCATATGTCGATTAATTAAGCTGTTTTTTTTAAAAAGTGGTTTTTCTCAATCTGTTTTCGGTGCTTAATCCACAAATGAAAGCTCGCTGAACCCGAGTGGTTACCTGGGCCAAATTTTGGGGTGTAAAGAATAGAACCACTGTTACCTGCCACGCATGTCGTAAGAGTCGACTACGGAGGTTTAGCTGAAATCGGATGCACGTGTCCTAAACATGTAGAAGTCTATGCATTTAGGGCCTACCAAACCAATGTGCAACGCATACACGTTCTTGCAAAGATCAAACATATCACAAAGAGTGATTAAAATTGGTATTAAAGAACGAACGCAAAGAAGAAAGAAGAAGAAACAACAAATTAAATGATTCGATCACATAAGAAGATTACCAACAGACAAATGTACCTTAAAGAGCAATGTTGTTCTGATAAAATGGATATAAAGCAAAAGGCCGGTCACGCAAAAGGTGGACCTCAGAGATAAAAGAGGTAACGAAAGACACTTTAAAAGAAGCGCACACAAGGGCTCGTTCTATGAATCTCTTCATATCCTGACGCAGTGAGACAAAACAGGATTGAGGAAAGAAAGAAAGTGCTTTATTTACTATATGTATCACAGAAAGTAGGACTGAATTAGCATTAACTGATGACATTCATATTATAATTTATCATGATTCATATTTCCATTAATTAAGTGGGTTTTTTTTTTTAAGTGTGGGGAAAAAAATCAGTTTGCATTGTTGTTTAATCCACAATTTAAAGCTCACTGTACTGTTATGTTTTGTAGTTATGTTTTGTAGTTATGTTTTGACAAGTTTTTCCTCCCAGTTTCAGAGAAATTAAACAAATAAGAAATATGAATTCACGAACTTTGTTGTCACCATATTGGTTTTATCAAATATGTTATCACCCGAGTGGTTACCGGGGCCCAAATTTGGGGTGTAAAGAATAGAACCATTGTTACCTGCACGCATGTCGTAAGAGGCGACTAATGAGGTTTGGCTGAAATTGGATGCATGTGTCCGCTAGGGAATGCTAACCCGAAACAAATGCTTGCAGAAAACGGATGCACCAGGCCGTAAGGTGCATAACATGGTGCAACGACCCTCACAATGAGGAATGGGATAACGGATTCTACGATCTGCCTCGGAGATTTAGCCACGAAGTAAGAATGTCAGACCTACCATCACGATGGTGGCCAAAACTTACTGTGGGAAGAGGTCGGCACAAACGGGGAAGCAGAAATCATAGGAAGGAATTATATCCTACAGAACTGCCCCAGTAAGCAGACTTGAGAAGAAAAAGCTGGCCCACTTACACGAGCGTCCAAGACTAACTGTGTGGCGTGGGTGATAATCTGAGGCAGACGACTGCCTTTATTAGAGAATCCGAAATCTCAATCTAGTGAGAACGCAGAAGAAATATATTATAAGAAGGAGAAGATGGAGAAATGTTGGGCATACTTCAAGAAGAAATGATCAAAGAATATCAAAGCAGACATTAAAGTGGGAGGTAAACGGTTCAAGAAAGAGAAGACACCCTAGGAAAACCCTAAAACGAACTTTGCTGAAAGAGGTAAGAAATATCGGACTAAATTATATGGAAGAGATTGAGCAAGTTGCACAGGACAGTGCGGTATAAAGAAATTACTCGTAGGCCCTATGTAACGTAAAGCGATATATTAGTTCCATAATGTTGTGCGAATTATTTCAACTTTAAAACTTTTTCTTTGAAAGCTCCATATCGACCACTTGTTAAACCACTCTTTGTGATTTGTATGTGATCTGAGCCTAAGAGCGATTGTGCGTTGTGCTAGTTATGCGCCTACAAGTAAGCCTGTACATATGATTTCTGTGACACTTTTTATTTACTAGGGTAGCTTCCCTAGGTCCCTACCTCAGCCGTCTCTTACGACATGCCTTGTTGGTAGCAGCGTCACTCTTCTTTCCTCCCATTGCGAGCCCCGGTCATACACGGGCGCGTGCTTTGTGCAATACGCTCAGCAGGTCGCGTGCCACTTCTGGGGAAAGGGACCTCACTCGCCCGTGTGTTGCCGGGGTTCTCAATGGGAGCAAAGAATAGTAACACTGTGACCTACAAGGCATGTCGTAAGAGACAACTGAGGTAGGGGTCGAGGAAAGCTACCCTCGTAAATAAAAAAGCGTCGTAGATGTCGGATGTGCTGGCCTACTTGTAGGCGCATAACAGGCACAACGTACAATCGCTGTTACGCTCAGATCACATACATATCACAAAGAGTGGTTAATAAGAGGTCAACATGGAGCGTTCGAAGAAGAAGAAAAAAGGGACGAGCTATACGGGATAAAACCCGGTGCAATGAAGTCAATCCTCGCTTTAGACTTGGAAAATATCTCATATTTCTTCTGGCTGCAGATTCGAACTGACTCGTTAATTACAATTGTCTAGCCATGGCCTTGTACTATTGGGACAGTCAGGGCATAGCCAGGCTCCAGTATATAGCAAGGCTGTGGTCAGGGCAACCAAAGCTAAGCTAGCCTGTCTGTCTATAGCCATCAATTAACTGAATGTCTCCATAATAACAGAAAGTATAAAAATATATATAATTGATGTATTAACAGACTGGTGTTGTAAAGAGGTCAAGGCTATGTCAAGCGTGATCTCAATGTTTTGTGAGCGAGTTGTTGAAAGTATGAAAGTCCCGGACTGGTACAGTAAATGATTAAAATAATAATAATTCCTCTCGTACAGTTATACGTTACATAGGGCCTGCAAGCAATTTCTTCATACTGCTTTATCCTGGGCAACTCGCTCAATCTCCTCCATGGAACTGAGACCGATATTTCTTGCCTCTCTCATCAAAGTCCGTTTCAGGGTCTCCTTAGATCAACCTCTTTTTCTTGAACCCTTTACATCCCACTTCAATGCCTGCTTTGATTCTCGTTGATCATTTATTCTCAAGATGTGTCCAACATATCTCCATCTTCTCCTTCTTATAATAGTTGTCATTAGTGGTTGACCAGGCATTTCTCTGATTTCATGATAAAAAAATATATAAATGATTAAAATACTGAGGGTTATTTGTCTTTGAAACAAAACATATGCAAATTGAGCGTACATTAGTCTAGAGCAGTGCTGTCCAGCCTTTTTATATATTGGGACGCATTTGACTAATAACTATTATGGCGCTAAGTGACAATACCAATAATAATAATAATAGTAGTAATAATAAAGTAATATTAATAGTAACAATAATAAAAATAATAACAGATAAAAACTTCATCCTGACTACACATTTATTTTTATATTGTGCTAACAACGAAACGTAGTTATACTGTTATTGAGAAACATTTGTAATAAACATCGACAAAACCGAGGTAATGACATTCGCTACAGAAGGTCTCATATATCCTTAATTTAGACTGTGCTACTCTGATAAAATCACAACCTGCTGCCTTGCAGGTCGGCTGGGGATAGTCAAAGGCTAACGGAGAGCGAACCCAATAAACGCTGGCTGACATCAGACACGTCGCCGAAGAACAAGTTCCAAATGGTACTGAAGATGTGACGTAAAAAACGGTCTTGGATAAGGTTGTTTATATATCACAATAAGAATGATAAAAATGGCCACAAAGAACGAACGCGAGAGAGAGAGAGAGAGAGAGAGAGAGAGATAAGACCGCCAAATATTGTTTAGCTTGACATCTTCTTCTTCGCTTGCTCTAGTACATAGATTCCCAAACTTTTTCCACCCACCGCCCACTTTGCACAACATAAGCTTTGAAACGCCCCCCTCTACATTATGAAGAGGTATTTTGGACATTTAAAGAGACAGGAAGTGTTGGAGAAGACCATTATGGAAAGAACGCCAGAATGTTTGCAAAAAGGAAAGGGGAAGACCACAGAGAAGATGGATTCAGGAGTAAATTGATGATTTGAGCTTGACGTCTGCAGAGATAGAAATTCTGGCATATCTGAGAAAGAAATTCTAAATGGATATTAGGGGGGCAAAGTTCTGCTCAGGACAAGCTATATGATGATGATGATGAAGATGGTGACGAAGAAGATAATGATGATGATGATGATAATGATGATGATGAAGATGATGATGATGATAATGATGAAGATGATGATGATGATAATGGGAATGATGATGAAGATGATGATGAAGATGATGAGGAAGATAGTGATGATGATGATGAAGATGATGATGATGGTAATTATGATGAAGATGATGATGAGGAAAAGGAAGATGGTCATGAAGATGATGATGAAGATGGTTATAATGATGAGGATGATGATGATAATAATAATGAGGATGATGATAATGGTGATAATGAGGATGATGATAATGAGGATGTTGAGGATTATGCTGATGATGAAAAGAAGAGGGAGAATGATGATAATGATAATGATAAGGATGAATGAATGAATCTAGAACATATGTAATTTATTCCAACATCGATTTTTGTGTCGTGTACAAATTTTCCACTGCCAGTTACACCTGCCAACCTCATTCAGTTGAGGCTGTTTGGTGCGCATGATGATCTGGCGTGGTTCAACTTAACGATAACACACGAGTGCACTCTCTCTGATCGATGAAGATAAACAATAACACTATCTTTCATAAAATTAGAATGCACGCTTTGTGCAGTGACGTAGTGCACATATCTTAAACTGTCGGCCATATCGGAGATGGTTAATTTAAGAACATTATCTGTTTATTTCTTCTCTTCCACCATTTACTTCTTTATAGAAGTTGAGGGAGGGGGATGTAGTGATCTTGTGTGTGTTTGTTCTAATGCACTTTGTAAGCTGTTATTCATTTTCTTAAGGCTGTTCTTGATGCCGTCGCTCCATCTTTTGCATAGTCTTCCTCTTGTTCTATACTCGTTATACTTTTTCAGTGTGGCTTTCTGTGGTAGACGATACCAGGGCATTCTTGGCAGGTGTCCAAACCATTTAATCTGTTGTTCTTTTATGAATTGCATGACTGGTTTCACATCCAGTCTTCTTCTGATTTCTTCTTTCTAATTGTGTCTCTTATTGTCACACCTGCAGCACAGTATACTATAATAATAATAATAATAATTCCTCTCGTACCGTTATACGTTACATAGGGCCTGCAAGTAATTTCTCCATACCGCTCTATCCTGGGCAACTCGCTCAATCTCCTCCATGGAACTGAGACCGATATTTCCTGCCTCTCTCAGCAAAGTTCGTTTCAGGGTCTCCTTAGGTCGACCTCTCTTTCTTGAACCCCTTGCACCCCACTTCAGTGTCTGCGTTGATATTCGTTGATCATTTCTCCTCAAGGTGTGTCCAACATATCTCCATCTTCTCTTTCGTATAACAGTATACTATACTAATACACATATACACACTCGCACGCACAAACGCATACACACGCAAACACACATGCACAAACATTCATTCACATAATCACAGAGACATTCAAATATTTAGGGATCTCAATGGCGAAGTGGAGAAGACGTTTGCATGTCGTTCTTCTTCTTCTTCTTTGCGATCACTATTTTGATGATTATAACGTCAGACGTGTTCTTATGATGAAATCGACTGTTGTCTGGAGCTCATCTCTGATGCCATGAAGTTTTGATGATTATACCGTCAGACGTGTTCTTATGATGAAGTCAACTGTTGTCTGGAGCTCATCTCTGGTGCCATGAAGTTTTGATGATTATACCGTCAGATGCGTTCTTATGATGAAGTCGACTGTATTCTGGAGCTCATCTCTGATGCCATGAAGTTTTGATGATTATACCGTCAGACGTGTTCTTATGATGAAGTCAACTGTATTCTGGAGCTCATCTCTGATGCCATGAAGTTTTGATGATTATACCGTCAGACGTGTTCTTATGATGAAGTCAACTGTTGTCTGGAGCTCATCTCTGATGCCATGAAGTTTTGATGATTATACCGTCAGACGTGTTCTTATGATGAAGTCGACTGTTGTCTGGAGCTCATCTCTGATGCCATGAAGTTTTGATGATTATACCGTCAGACGTGTTCTTATGATGAAGTCAACTGTTGTCTGGAGCTCATCTCTGATGCCATGAAGTTTTGATGATTATACCGTCAGACGTGTTCTTATGATGAAGTCGACTGTTGTCTGGAGCTCATCTCTGGGACCATGAAGTTTTGATGATTATACTGTCAGACGTGTTCTTATGATGAAGTCGACTGTTGTCTGGAGCTCATCTCTGATGCCATGTAGTTTTGATGATTATACTGCTAGACGCGTTCTTATGATGAAGTCGACTGTTTTTTGGAGCTCATCTCTGATGCCATGAAGTTTTGATGATTATACCGTCAGACGTGTTCTTATGATGAAGTCGACTGTTTTCTGGAGCTCATCTCTGGTGCCATGAAGTTTTGATGATTATACCGTCAGATGCGTTCTTATGATGAAGTCGACTGTTGTCTGGAGCTCATCTCTAGTGCCATGTAGTTTTGATGATTATACCGTTAGACACGTTCTGATGATGAAGTCGACTGTTGTCTGGAGCTCATCTCTGATGCCATGAAGTTTTGATGATTATACCGTCAGACGTGTTCTTATGATGAAGTCGACTGTTTTCTGGAGCTCATCTCTGGTGCCATGAAGTTTTGATGATTATACCGTTAGACACGTTCTGATGATGAAGTCGACTGTTTTCTGGAGCTCATCTCTGGTGCCATGAAGTTTTGATGATTATACCGTCAGATGCGTTCTTATGATGAAGTCGACTGTTGTCTGGAGCTCATCTCTAGTGCCATGTAGTTTTGATGATTATACCGTTAGACACGTTCTGATGATGAAGTCGACTGTTGTCTGGAGCTCATCTCTGATGCCATGAAGTTTGATGATTATACCGTCAGACGTGTTCTTATGATGAAGTCGACTGTTTTCTGGAGCTCATCTCTGATGCCATGAAGTTTTGATGATTATACCGTCAGACGTGTTCTTATGATGAAGTCGACTGTTGTCTGGAGCTCATCTCTGATGCCATGAAGTTTTGATGATTATACCGTCAGACGTGTTCTTATGATGAAGTCAACTGTTGTCTGGAGCTCATCTCTGGTGCCATGAAGTTTTGATGATTATACCGTCAGATGCGTTCTTATGATGAAGTTGACTGTTGTCTGGAGCTCATCTCTGATGCCATGAAGTTTTGATGATTATACCGTCAGACGTGTTCTTATGATGAAGTCAACTGTTGTCTGGAGCTCATCTCTGATGCCATGAAGTTTTGATGATTATACAGTCAGACGTATTCTTATGATGAAGTCGACTGTTGTCTGGAGCTCATCTCTGGGACCATGAAGTTTTGATGATTATACCGTCAGACGTGTTCTTATGATGAAGTCGACTGTTGTCTGGAGCTCATCTCTGATGCCATGTAGTTTTGATGATTATACTGTTAGACGCGTTCTTATGATGAAGTCGACTGTTTTTTGGAGCTCATCTCTGATGCCATGAAGTTTTGATGATTATACCGTCAGACGTGTTCTTATGATGAAGTCGACTGTTTTCTGGAGCTCATCTCTGGTGCCATGAAGTTTTGATGATTATACCGTTAGACACGTTCTGATGATGAAGTCGACTGTTTTCTGGAGCTCATCTCTGGTGCCATGAAGTTTTGATGATTATACCGTCAGATGCGTTCTTATAATGAAGTCGACTGTTGTCTGGAGCTCATCTCTGATGCCATGAAGTTTTGATGATTATACCGTCAGACGTGTTCTTATGATGAAGTCGACTGTTTTCTGGAGCTCATCTCTGATGCCATGAAGTTTTGATGATTATACCGTCAGACGTGTTCTTATGATGAAGTCGACTGTTGTCTGGAGCTCATCTCTGATGCCATGAAGTTTTGATGATTATACCGTCAGACGTGTTCTTATGATGAAGTCAACTGTTGTCTGGAGCTCATCTCTGGTGCCATGAAGTTTTGATGATTATACCGTCAGATGCGTTCTTATGATGAAGTTGACTGTTGTCTGGAGCTCATCTCTGATGCCATGAAGTTTTGATGATTATACCGTCAGACGTGTTCTTATGATGAAGTCGACTGTTGTCTGGAGCTCATCTCTGATGCCATGTAGTTTTGATGATTATACTGTTAGACGCGTTCTTATGATGAAGTCGACTGTTTTTTGGAGCTCATCTCTGATGCCATGAAGTTTTGATGATTATACCGTCAGACGTGTTCTTATGATGAAGTCGACTGTTTTCTGGAGCTCATCTCTGGTGCCATGAAGTTTTGATGATTATACCGTTAGACACGTTCTGATGATGAAGTCGACTGTTTTCTGGAGCTCATCTCTGGTGCCATGAAGTTTTGATGATTATACCGTCAGATGCGTTCTTATGATGAAGTCGACTGTTGTCTGGAGCTCATCTCTAGTGCCATGTAGTTTTGATGATTATACCGTTAGACACGTTCTGATGATGAAGTCGACTGTTGTCTGGAGCTCATCTCTGATGCCATGAAGTTTTGATGATTATACCGTCAGACGTGTTCTTATGATGAAGTCGACTGTTTTCTGGAGCTCATCTCTGGTGCCATGAAGTTTTGATGATTATACCGTTAGACACGTTCTGATGATGAAGTCGACTGTTTTTTGGAGCTCATCTCTGGTGCCATGAAGTTTTGATGATTATACCGTCAGATGCGTTCTTATGATGAAGTCGACTGTTGTCTGGAGCTCATCTCTGGTGCCATGAAGTTTTAAATGTAGTGTTGGAGTTGTAGGGTCAACATTTCTTTCTAGGGAGGACATACAGGGACAGTCAACCATGAAGTTTTAAATGTAGTGTTGGTTGTAGGTCAACATTTTCTGGAGGACATACAGGGGACAGTCAACCATGAAGTTTTAAATGTAGTGTTGGAGTTGTGGTCAACATTTCTTCTAGGAGGACAACAGGTAGGGTCAGCATTTCTTTCTAGCGAGGACATACAGGTAGGTCACATTTCTTCTAGGAGGACATACAGGGGACAGTCAACCATGAAGTTTTAAATGTAGTGTTGGAGTTGTAGGGTCAACATTTCTTTCTAGGGAGGACATACAGGGGAACAGTCAACCATGAAGTTTTAAATGTAGTGTTGGAGTTGTAGGGTCAACATTTCTTTCTAGGAGGACATACAGGTAGGGTCAGCATTTCTTCTAGGAGGACATACAGGTAGGGTCAACATTTCTTTCTAGGGAGGACATACAGGGGACAGTCAACATGTCGTTCTGAAGGTTTTGGGTTCGAATCCGGACCGAGTCAAGCCTGCATTTTTTTCATAATAACTCTAGGATTGTTGCTGGAGATACGGAGTTCGTTCTTTGTGCATTTCTGGAGCTACGGAGTTCGTGCTTTGTGCAACACTTTCTTTAGGTAACGTGCCATTTCTGCTGACAGGGACGGAGCCGTATGGGGAAACTCAATGCAATGAAGTCAATCCTTCACCGTTGGACTCAAATATTCACTCACTCGTACACTTACACGCTTAATAACATACAAATAAAATTGTCCTTAGCCTTTTCAGATCTTAGGTTATAAATTAACTTTACATTACTATGCTTTAGTGGCGTGCAGGAGGTAGAAGGGCTAATTCTCTCTCTCTCTCTCGCGATCGTTCTTATATCGTTTTTATCATTCTATTGTGATATATAAGCAGCCAAACATCAAGAATGTGATGTACGTGCACAGCCTTCAGTACCTATTGGAGCTCAGGTGCTCCAATGTATCCTTCGGTGGCGTGTTCGATTTCAACCAGCGTTTACTGGATTCGCTCTCCGTTAGCCTTTGCTGTCCCCAGCCAAAACCCACAAGGCAGCAGGTTGCTATTTCCTTTCAAGGCAGCGACCCATAGACGCCCTACCTCTCGGGCTGATGAGCGTCATCTGCCCAGCTATACCCGTCTTTTTTATGGACCTGCTTGGTTTGCCTACCGTCCAGTTTTGTGTACGGTTTGCTCCGCTAGCCTTTGATTGTCCCCAATCAAACTACAAGGCAGCAGTAGTAAGGGCCAATTCCATTCCTTACGTGTGGAGCGTCAATTGTGGGATCGAACCTTCAACCCTCCTGTGACGAGTCGATATGCTAATGTTTATGCATTACGATAATCCGTCCCACGTACACATTCACATTATGATGTGCCATGTCGACCCGATAAGAAGATCGTCACTTTCCCTTCCCTTTTCTTCTCTTTCAGATATCTTCACAACTTTCTATAACATCTCTCTCTCTCTCGCGCGCGGTCACCGCTTAGACTGATGTACCAGATTTCCCCATAAGTGTCATTCATGTGGAAATCAGATTCATGCAGCCTTAGCATGGGTGTGTTTCGTCACATCTTCAGCACCATTTAGAGCTCTGGTGCTTATCCTTCGGCGATGTGTCCGGTTTTAGCCAGCGTTTACTGGGTTCGCTCTCCGTCAGTCTTTGGCTGTCCCCAACCGACCTACAAGGCGGCAGGTTTTATAACATCTAAAATGCCCGCCTGCCCAGCGTGTTCGCAGAGCGTTGGACTGCGGGTGACTAGCCCTCTGTGAGTGCGGGTTCAATTCCGCGGGCTGGCAGAAAAGCCACAGGTTCCTCAGATTCACGGTGTTCGTGGCACCGAACCGAAGGGTTACGATGCCCATGGCACCGAACCGAAGAGCTGAAAATCTCAAGTGCTTCTGGATCAGAAAAAACCAAAAAAGCATCTGAAATGAATCCGCAGTATTGTAGATTTTTCTCCACGTCATGTGCTTATGTCACAGTGTCAACAAGAGAATATGAACACTTCCATTCAAAAAGGCACTAGAGATGGATCTGACATGTGACACGCATGAAGACAAACTCTTATATCACGAAAACTGCACTGAGATGGACACCAGAGGGTGAATGAAAACTTGGAAGATCCAAAACCACCTGGAGGAGAATAGTAAAACAAGATCTGAAATAAATGAATCACAGTTTTAACACAATACAAGAAAAGGACAAGAATACAGAAGAACGGTATGCATCTGTTGCTGTCCTAAGCACCAAGGTCGTTACATTCTAGAGAGAGAGAGAGAGAGAGTGCTTAAGTTACCATCTATTTTCTCTCTCCTTTTTTCGATCCAGAAGCACTTGAGCTTTTAGCTCTTCGGCTCGGTGCCATGGACATCGTAACCCTTCGGTTCGGTGCCACGAACGCCGTAAATCTGGAGAATTTGTGGCTTTTCTGCCAGCCCGCGGAATTGAACGGCACTAGGGGGTTTGCCACCCGTCGTCCAACGCGCAACGAACACGCTGGGCTGGAGGGCATTTTCTCTCTTTATTCATCTCTGCATGTTTTTCATTTCTTCGAACGCTTCATATCGAACACTTGTTAACCACTCTTTGTGATTTGTATGTGATCCGAGCCTTAGAGCGATTATACGTTGTGTCAGTTATGCGTCTACAAGTAGGCCAGCACATCCGATTTCTGCTACGCTTTTTATTTACTAGGGTAGCTTCCTAAGCCCCTACCTCAGTCGCCTCTTACGACATGCCTTGCAGGTCGCAGATGTACTATTCTTTGATCCCCTTGCAAGCCCAGGCAACACACGGGCTGTTTTTCATATAACTTTGCTCATATACTGTATTTCAACTGTGGTCGCTAATAGCAAAGTTGATAACACTCTTCTCTAGGGTCTGCGTGCCGTTGTTATTCCGGTGGTCGAGACTAGTTTTGCCAAAACTTCGGTGTGCACACGGTCGAACTACAGGTTTTCCCTACCAACATTGCCGTGACGATGTTCTTGTTACATCGTGTACACGCATCGTCACTGTGTTCTTACCGTGTCAGAACAAAGATTTGAAATCAAAACTAGGTCAGTAAAACGTGTTGTCTGGGAATGGGAAGTGTATTGTCTGGAGTGAAATTTTTATTACACGAACACGTCAGCTATGATCAGGTATGAGGGCACAGGTATGAGGGTACAGGTAAAATATTGTAATCTGAAGAGCGTGTAGCTTGCTTGCGATAACACAGGAAATGTTTTAAATGTTGCTGATAACCAGGTTCATATTTTTTGGTGGCATTTTTATTCAATCAAGAACCAGGGTAATTGTTTTGATTATTTTAGAATATGACAACATGTTGTTAGTCTCGAACGAGAGACAATGGATGGAGATAGCGCCCACATAAGGGGTGGAGTGAATTTTGGTTAGAGTTTATGGTTTCTTTAGACCCGTTTCTTTAGTTCCCACAAAAAAAAGATATTCTTCAAGACCTGCATATCAAGGAGCATTGGCTCATCTTCTTCTTTGCGTTCGTTCTTTACGACCAATTTTAATCACTCTTTGTGATATGTTTGATCTTTGCCAAGAACGTGTATACGTTGCACATTGGTTTGGTAGGCCCCTAAACGCATAGACTTCTACACGTTTAGGACACGTGCATCCGATTTCACCGAAACCTCCTTAATCGCCTCTTACGACATGCGTGACAGGTAACAGTGGTTCTATTCTTTACACCCCAATTTGGGCCCCGGTAACCACTCGGGCGCATTGGCTCATAAATAAGATTATGTTACGGAAGATGAAATATTTTGGCCACAATAAACGCCACAGTGGTTGATTCGGGGAAGGGGGAGTAATGGAAGACATGGTTCGTGATATACGAAGCAGGGGACGACCAAGATGTATGTGGCAGCATGACATCAAAGAAACCTTGAACATATCTCTAGAAAAGGCCGGAGAACTTGCAAGAGACAGAGAGAGCTTGTTAGACAGGCTGTGATGAATGCGACGCTGCGCAAGAATCATGCTATTACTTGAGTCTTACAAATTACAAAAACAATGACAAAATACAGCAACGTTTCGACCAACAAGGCCTTTATCAAGCAAACGAACAAACAGGAGTGACAAATTAAAATGAAACACAAATGGACGACCAAATACAAACGTATCTAAGGAAAATCTGGAAGAAAAACGAATAACGAAATAAATGTAACACAAAAACACACATAAAAACTAGAAATAGAAAGGAAAAGAAACAATGAAACATCTAGTAAATATATAACTTGAATACATGCAACATATACCCATATAGATTACAAAGCAGGGAAGAGAAAGTACTAAGAAGCATAAGAATGGAATATAACATGAATACATGCAACATATACCCATATAGATTACAAAGCATGGGAAGAGAAAGTACTAAGAAGCATAAGAATGTAATACGTTGAGCCGCGTGGTCGCAAGGTACCATACAAAGAAATCAACCGATTCTCCAGAGCAAATCGACTGCGATCATCCGAGGAACATGATCGGATGGCTGTGACCTGGACATCGTGAGCACCTAAATGGCCAGTATCATTGAAATGGGTGGCTACAGGGTCACAGAGCATTGGCGTATGTCGCGTAAGTGTTGGGCGAATCGGTCACTGAGCCTCTTGCCTGTCTCGCCGATATAAGCCTTGTTACACCGCTTACAGATAATAGCATAGATAAGATTACGGGACTCGCATGTGAACCCATCGTCAATAAGAAACGTGCCTAAAGGAAAAGATACAGTACGCGTCTGTATCACATAAGCACACGTGTTGCAACGCCGACGACCACACTGGACAGTGCCAAAATGAGTCTGGATATTGACTTAAGGCGACTGTGTACCAACATATCCTTAAGACTTCTGTCCCGTCTGTAAGACACCAAAGGATAGTTGGGGAAGACAGAACGGGTCTCAGGATCTGATCTAAGGAGAGATAGATGACGGAATAAAACATTTTTCACCAGGGAACTATGGGGGTGGTAAGTTAAGATAAGTTTTACTCTGTCAGAGTTAGTAGTCCTATGCTGACTGGTAAGGGCCTGCTGGCTAGTGATTTTCTGAACTCGATGCATAGCCGAGACAAGCACCCTCTCCGGGTATAGGCGCCTACGAAAGAAATCAAGCATCTCGCGAGCTCTCTCAAGAAAATCATCGTCCTCACTACAAAGGCGACGAAGGCGTAAGAGCTGCGAGAATGGCAAAGAGTCACGACAAGCCCGGGGATGGGAAGAAGTATAGAGGAGAAAACTATGTGCATCAGTAGGCTTGTAATATACTGATGTATAGATAGTGGATAGGCGTAAGGTGATAGTAATGTCAAGAAAGTTGACACAAGTAGTGGAGATGTGAGAAGTAAAACGAATAGAAGGGTTGAAAACATTAATGAAATTAATGAAGCGTGACAAATCGGCTTCAGGCATATCAGTGATGCCAATACAGTCATCAATGTATCTGTGATAGACAGACGGAAGGGGGCCATCATATGTAGTCCATACTAGGTGTTCAAGATAGCCCATGAAAAGACAAGCATAACTAGGTCCCATTTTAGTACCCATGGCAACCCCACTGATCTGCTCAAAGAATTGGTCATTAAATTGAAAGGAGTTAAGAGTGAGAACTAGTTCCGCAAGACGAAGGAGAGCAGAAGTTGACACAAGTGGATTAGTTCTCCTATTGAGAAAGAACTGAGAGCTATAAGGCCGTCAGGATGAGGTATAGAAGTGTACAATGAGCACACATCAAGGAGGAAGAGACGGTAGGTTCTCTCGGGTAGCAACTCAATGGTAGAAAAGACAGACAAAGCGTGGTTTGTATCCTTCAAAAATGACGGGAGTGTGGTGACTATGGGATTAAAGATGCTATCAAGGAATTCGGAGATGTGTTCCGTAGGGCAGGAGCAAGCAGAAACGATAGGCCTATCACAGATCTGTCTATCACAGATACATTGATGACTGTATTGGCATCACTGATATGCCTGAAGCCGATTTGTCACGCTTCATTAATTTCATTAATGTTTTCAACCCTTCTACTCGTTTTACTTCTCACATCTCCACTACTTGTGTCAACTTTCTTGACATTACTATCACCTTACGCCTATCCACTATCTATACATCAGTATATTACAAGCCTACTGATGCACATAGTTTTCTCCTCTATACTTCTTCCCATCCCCGGGCTTGTCGTGAATCTTTTGCCATTCTCGCAGCTCTTACGCCTTCGTCGCCTTTGTAGTGAGGACGATGATTTTCTTGAGAGAGCTCGCGAGATGCTTGATTTCTTTCGTAGGCGCCTATACCCGGAGAGGGTGCTTGTCTCGGCTATGCATCGAGTTCAGAAAATCACTTGCCAGCAGGCCCTTACCAGTCAGCATAGGACTACTAACTCTGACAGAGTAAAACTTATCTTAACTTACCACCCCCATAGTTCCCTGGTGAAAATGTTTTATTCCGTCATCTGTCTCTCCTTAGATCAGATCCTGAGACTCGTTCTGTCTTCCCCAACTATCCTTTGGTGTCTTACAGACGGGACAGAAGTCTTAAGGATATGTTGGTACACAGTCGCCTTAAGTCCAATATCCTGACTCATTTTGGCACTGTCCAGTGTGGTCGTCGGCGTTGCAACACGTGTGCTTATGTGATACAGACGCGTACTGTATCTTTTCCTTTAGGCACGTTTCTTATTGACGATGGGTTCACATGCGAGTCCCGTAATCTTATCTATGCTATTATCTGTAAGCGGTGTAACAAGGCTTATATCGGCGAGACAGGCAAGAGGCTCAGTGACCGATTCGCCCAACACTTACGCGACATACGCCAATGCTCTGTGACCCTGTAGCCACCCATTTCAATGATACTGGCCATTTAGGTGCTCACGATGTCCAGGTCACAGCCATCCGATCATGTTCCTCGGATGATCGCAGTCGATTTGCTCTGGAGAATCGGTTGATTTCTTTGTATGGTACCTTGCGACCACGCGGGCTCAACGTATTACATTCTTATGCTTCTTAGTACTTTTCTTCCCATGCTTTGTAATCTATATGGGTATATGTTGCATGTATTCATGTTATATTCCATTCTTATGCTTCTTAGTACTTTCTCTTCCCCTGCTTTGTAATCTATATGGGTATATGTTGCATGTATTCAAGTTATATATTTACTAGATGTTTCATTGTTTCTTTTCCTTTCTATTTCTAGTTTTTATGTGTGTTTTTGTGTTACATTTATTTCGTTATTCGTTTTTCTTCCAGATTTTCCTTAGATACGTTTGTATTTGGTCGTCCATTTGTGTTTCATTTAATTTGTCACTCCTGTTTGTTCGTTTGCTTGATAAAGGCCTTGTTGGTCGAAACGTTGCTGTATTTTGTCATTGTTTTTGTAATTTGTAAAACTACAGTACTTTGTAATTACGTGTTTTGCCAATCAAATAGTTTTACTGCAGTTCCATATATATATATACTGAATATTACTTGAGTCCCGTTTTATTTCTTCTTCCAACGAACCATCACCACCACTTATTAAACCACTCTTTGTGATTTGTATGTGATCTGAGCCTAAGAATGTTTGTACGTTGTGCTAGTTTTGCGCCTACTAGTAGGCCAGCAACCCGACTTCTTCTGCGCTTTTTATTTGCTAGGCTCCTACCTTAGTCGCCTCTTACTACATGCCTTGTAGGTCGCAGTGATACTTCCTTCCTTTCGTTTGCTTGAAATATTAACCTTATATTTAATGTTGTCTCTTGTATAAACTTCACTGTCTTTTGTATCTCACACAAAGGTCCGTGTAGTTTTCTGTCGAGTGTTGTTTCGTTAGGCCAGTGAGTTTGCCTCATTGTATCATATTCGAGGCAGTCTTGAAGTATGTGCTCTGCAGTCTGGCAGTGGTACTATTCTCTGCTTCCCTTGCGGGCCCCGGCACCACATGAGTGCCGTTTTATATCAACAACGTATCTAGCATGAGAAGTTACCAGTCCAAGTGGTGACGTAATAAATAAAAGTTTATGGTTCAAATCCTGTGTTTGGTAGTTGTTTTTTTCCTGGAAGCTTCTTGTTCACTATTTATTAATCATATTCATTGGCTCCGGCGCTTCCCCTGCGGGTTCTTAAAACTCATTATTCTCTTCAATTATCAGTTGATTGGTTAGATACTGCTGCAGCTGACCCTGTCTCGTATATTCACTTCCCAGTATTTATTTATTGACTGATTGATTGAACTATTATCATTGCCGTTCGGTGTGATCACCAGTAGCTTCTTCTTTGCTTTCGTTCTTTACGATCAATTTTGATCACTCTTTGTGATGTTTAATACTAAGTGAATATGGAATTCAAGGCCAACTATTAGACAATATTAGAGCGCTATACCAAAATGCTCAAGCGTAGTACGAACAAGCGACGGCCTGACAGACGAATTTGAATTATCATCAGGAGTAAGGCGGGGATGTGTGCTTTCACCTATAAAAAAGTAAAGTAAAGGAACCCTTTCATACCTCGTGTCAATACAGTGTTAGGCCTGTATTTTTCATTGACCGTCGGCACACGATGAGTGATGTGGTCAGCATCACGCCGGCCGCCTTTACTTTCCCAGAGCATGTCGGTCGACCTGGGTCGGCCGTCGTGGTAAGCGCATTGCGGGAGCTGAACCCAGACCACCAGCATTGCGAAGCGAGTTCACTAACAACTACGCTATAGCGGCTCTCGCTTTCGCCTATACTTTTCAATATATACATAGACAGGATAACGCAAGAAACCAAGACAGATAACAACCTCGATAACAACTACAATTTAATCAACGAACTACTCTTTGCAGATGATCAGAGTATAATTTACAACAACGAACACAAACTTCAACAACACATAAATGCACTACAAGCGACATGCGAAAAATATGACACGAAAATTAACACCTCCAAAACAGAAGTCATGACAATAAGTAGGTCAACAGGTCAACTAAATATACACATGAATAATGTCAAAATACAACAGACTCCAGAATTCAAATATCTCGGGAGTATATTCACAGTAGATGGAAAGATGAACAGAGAAATCGAGACTAGATGCCAGAAGGCAAATGCAGTGACATACCAACTGTCACCAGTATTAAAACATCTAAGCATTAACATGGCAGTCAAACGACAACTGATAAACTGCATATTTATTCCAACTCTCTGCTATCAGTGCCAAACATGGCCCCTGACTAAGACACTAGAAAGAAAGATTACAACATGTGAAATGAGATGTCTACGAAAAGCTGTCAACGTTACAAGGCGAGATAGAGTGAGAAAACGAGAATATCAGAAGCATCGTTGGTACTATACCATGCATACAGTAGATCGAGAAGCAAAGAATCAAGTGGTTCAGCCATCTAATGAGAATGGAACCACATTTACTACCATCACGTGCCTACAATAATCGACACTCAGTGCGTAGAGCACGAGGCAGGTCAAGAACACGATGGATAGATAACATCTCAGAGTCCCTGCGAAAGCATGGACTGACAACGTCAAGCGCAACACACCTGGCACAAGATAGAAAACTAACTCTCCCCACAACTCTTCACGGCAAATGTGGTTAAGATAAGATAAGATCTTTGCCAAGAACGGGGAACGTTGCACATTGGTTTGCTTGGTAAACGCATAGACTTGTACACATTTAGGACACGTGCATCCGACTTCAGCCAAACCTCCTTACCCGCCTCTTACGTCATGCGTGGCAGGTAACAGTGGTTCTATTCTTTACACCCCAAATTTGGGCCCCGGCAACCACTAGGGCGGTCACCAGTAGCGAGCGAAACTGATAACAATCCGCGCTAGTGACCATACCATGAAAATTTCTTGGTTCGAGTCCAGCTTGGGGAAAACTTCCGGTGTACACACAGTCATGCTACATGTTCTTGATCCTTCACTTTAGGAACTGACAGTCATCACTACGACAGAAGTTTATAATTCATGCTCGTCTACACATTCCGGCATGGCACATGATGATACTTGTTTCCCTTCATAAAGATTACAATCTTTGTAGAGCGATGTCTGACTTTTTTTGTTTTTGTTTTTTTTATTACTTTTTTTTCAAATCATATCTTTACGTCAAATTATCAATGAACAAAGACATTCAAAACTGCCTACTTAGATCTATCTCCATTGATAACTGTATCCGGTGATATGTTTGTGTTATCTGTTGTCATGTTATCTTTGTTGTTGTTACATTGAGATGTCAATTGTTTTATTGATAACAACTAGAGTCACACCATCAAACAAAAGCAGTCTAAAGTCTTGTACTTTGTACCAACAAATACTAGAGTCACAACATCCAACAAAAAGTAGAGTCACAACATCCAACAAAAAGTAGAGTCAGAACATCCAACAAAAAGTAGAGTCACAACATCCAACAAAAACTAGAGTCACAACATCCAACAAAAACTAGTCACAACATCCAACAAAAAGTAGAGTCACAACATCCAACAAAAACTAGAGTCACAACATCCAACAAAAACTAGTCACAACATTCAACAAAAACTAGAGTCACAACATCCAACAAAAAATAGTCACAACATCCAACAAAAACTAGAGTCACAACATCCAACAAAAACTAGTCACAACATCCAACTAAAACTAGTCACAACATCCAACAAAAAGTAGAGTCACAACATCCAACAAAAACTAGAGTCACAACATCCAACAAAAACTAGTCACAACATCCAACAAAAACTAGAGTCACAACATCCAACAAAAACTAGTCACAACATCCAACAAAAACTAGTCACAACATCCAACAAAAAGTAGAGTCACAACATCCAACAAAAACTAGAGTCACAACATCCAACAAAAACTAGTCACAACATCCAACAAAAACTAGAGTCACAACATCCAACAAAAACTAGTCACAACATCCAACAAAAACTAGAGTCACAACATCCAACAAAAACTAGAGTCACAACATCCAACAAAAAGTAGAGTCACAACATCCAACAAAAACTAGAGTCACAACATCCAACAAAAACTAGTCACAACATCCAACAAAAAGTAGAGTCACAACATCCAACAAAAAGTAGAGTCACAACATCCAACAAAACTATTCACAACATCCTACAAAACTAGAGTCACAACATCCAACTAAAACTAGTCACAACATCCAACAAAAAGTAGAGTCACAACATCCAACAAAAAGTAGAGTCACAACATCCAACAAAAACTAGTCACAACATCCAACAAAAACTAGAGTCACAACATCCAACAAAAACAGACTGAATTCGGAACCAACAAAATCCATATAATTTGAAAAAGTAAGCTGCTTGATAAGGAACGACAGACTAGTAGAAGATGAAATAACACAACATTAAATATACGTTGCGTTTTAGCTGCCTTATCTTAAACTATATATGTTTGGATAAGTAGTTATAACCGTTCTGAAGGTCGAGGGTTCGAATCCGAACCACGCCGTTCTGTTCACGCGTCTATTTTTTTCAGAGATTACTAGGATTGTTATCGGAATTACGGAGATCGTGCTTTATGTAATACCAAATTTATGCTGAGAGGGACTGAACTATATGGGGAAACTTGGTACAGTGAAGTCAATCCTTTGTAGTAACACCCTTGAACGATATGACTGATTGAATCTGGAAGTATGCGTGTGGAATGGGTGGACATCATTCGGAGATCACATCTCAAGAAAATGACTTGGCTGTACACGCCTGGACATGCTGGAGTGCGGGGTAACGAGCGTGCTGACTCTCTTGCAAACAGTGCCCTGACTCAAGTGGGCAGAAGCATGGACAGAGCCGATATCATCAATGCGGTACGCTCTCAATTGTGTGACATGGGCAAGTCTCAGACACTGGAACGAGTTCGAGAATTAGGCGTTAAGTTTGGACATGCCAGACAGTGTCGTCTTCGTGGTAGAGAGAGAGAAGATATAGTAATCAACTTTTCATGGGTACTGTGAGCAAATGGACTTTGGGATGGCTACTGCAACGGAGGACAGAGCACGAATGGGAATGCCCAATGTGCCATGACGTCGATCGCATAACATAACATAACATAACGATATGATTGAATCTTCATCTCTTGAAAATCATTGCCTCTTGTCTTGTATCTTGGAGTAGTTGGTTATTGGATATTTTTACTGGCCAAAAGATTCCCAAGATTCTGCGAAGACAAGAGTGGTGGAAAACTGACAGCCTGCTAGTATCTCCTTTGGTCATCCTCCAACATTCCGATCCGTAGAGCAAAACTGGCAAAACAATGCTTTTATAGAGTTTAAGCTTTGTGGTCCTATTGTAGATTTTGGACTTCCATACTGGTTTCATTCTGGCACAAACGGTTCTGGCCTTACTTAGACGTGATTTTATATCTTCCTCTGTGCCACCATTTAGTGTCAGTACGCTACCAAGATATGTAAACTGCTCAACCCTTTCCAGTGTTTCATCTTCTAACATTACTGGTTGTTGGATTTCACTGTTTGTCATAATTTGTGTTTTTCCTGTTTGTTTTGAGGCCTACTGTCTTTGCCGTGCTGTGAAGTATTGTACTTTTCTCTTGTATATGTTCATATTTGTGTGACACCAAGGCTATATCATCTGCAAAGTCCAGATCCTCAAGCATATCGAAAGGGTCCATCTTATTCCTCTTGGTGCTTGTTGATTTATTGCATTTTTAGCACCCAGTCAATTGTAATACTAAACAAAAGAGAGGACATTACGCATCCCTGTCTTACACCAGATTTTACTGGAAATGTTTTGTTGGAATTATTTAGGTTGCAGGAGAAATCTTTATAGAAGAGGGCTATGATGTTGACAAGCTTCTGCGGTACGCCGTATTGTCTTAGTATCTTCCATAGGCTGTCTCTGTGGACGCTGTCGAATACCTTTTCAAAATCTATGAAGTTGATGTATATAGTCCTTGCCACTCGCTACATTGTTCTAAAATGTTACGCAGGGTAAATATATGTTCATTTGTTCCTCTTCCTTTCCTAAATCCTGCTTGCTCCATTCGTAGACACTTATATCTATTGCTTCTTGTATTCGCATTATGATAATTTTGCAGAATATCTTACTTGGGATTGAAAGCAACATGATTACTCTCCAGTTATTGCAATCTGTTAGATCTCCTTTCTTGGGGATTTTCACTACAGTACCCCTAGTCCAATCCTTAGGCAATTCTTCTTTCTCCCAGATATCTGCAAACAGTGGCTCTAATATGTTTGCAGCTAAGATTGGATCGATCTTGAAAAGCTCTGCTGTCATTTCATCATTTCCCGGTGCTTTGTTGTTTCTCAGGGATCCAATAGCTTTTACTATTTCTTGCTTTTCTGGCAATTTGAGGTTGATATCAATATCCTGTGCGGCCGGTGGAATATTCGGTGGATGTTCAGGATCAGGTCTGTTTAGCACATCTTCAAAGTGGGATGTCCATCTCATATCCTGCTCTGTTGTCAACAGTTGTCCTAGACTGTTTCTGACTGGCATGTTATGGTTGTGTCTTTTACCTCCGCATAATTGTTTGGTAATCTTGTACAGTGTGTGCAGATCATGTACTTTAGCAGCCTTTTCTGCTATTTCTGCTGTCTTTTCCATAAATTTTCTCTTGTCTGTTCTAGCACTTCTTTTACCATTTTGTTTAGTTCTGTATATTCTTTTCTTGCCTTATCTTTTGACGTTCTGATCTAATGCTATTGATGAGATTTTTTTTTTCTCCTTTCGCTTTTGGATGTATTCTAAGGTCTGGCCACTTATCCACTCTTTATGTTGTCCTTTACTGGTTCCCAGTACACTACTGCTAACTATTTTATGTGCCTTTGATCGCATTCCATTTTTCTTGGATACTTTCAGTTGGTGTTGTGTCTGACTGCTCTGACAGGATTTGAAATCTGTTCTTTAGTTCCACTATATATTTTGTGACGTTTTATTATGTATATAAAAAAACGTCTATAAAATCATCTACGGAACAAATAGTCACAACACAACAATCAGCGTGTTGTACTACTGTCAGCAAATCCTGCAGTTCTATCAACAAGCCAACATATACAACATGTCAACAAAACATTTCTGCAGACATTTAGGTCATCGTCCGTTCTACTAACCGCGATACTTGTTAGATATCATTTCATTGGCTGCAACTAGCGACTCAATAACCGCGGGAACATAACCGTATCATAATATAGGTGCACCTGCACATCTCGGCAGACGCGGATAGAGTCACGTAAACCTGCTGCTCGCGCGCGGATGCTCTGGTTATTTGAATTAGAAAACACGTACACTCCTTTGTTGTGAGGAATGTTAGATGTTTACGAAGATTCGTGATCGACTTTGCCAGCCAGCATGGTACACAAGAGAGAGAATGAGAGAGGTGAAGGAAGAGAGAGTATAGCTATCGCAAGTAGACGCGGGGGGTGATCAAGACTTAAACGTCCGATTGATTGATAGATATAGGACCATCCTCATTGCACTTTGCTGAACTTCTGGAAATTGCTATCTGGTCTATGACTCCTTCTGCTCTTCCACTATTTACTTTTTAGGAGGGGTGGAATCTTGTGTGTGCTTTTTCTAATGTACTTTGTAAGCTGTTATTCATTTTCTTAAGGTTGTTCTTAAGGCCGTCGCTCCATCTTTTGCGTAGTCTTCCTCTTGCTCTGTACTCATATTTTTTCTGTGTAGCTCTCTGTGGTAGATGATACCAGAGTATTCTTGTCAGGTGTCCAAACCATTTAATCTGTTGTTCTTTAATGAATTACATGACTGGTTTCACATCCAGTCTTCTTCTGATTTCTTCATTTCTAATTTTGTCTCTTATTGTCACACCTACAGCTCTTCTAAGACACATTATCTCCGTTGTCATGATTTTCCTCTCATTAGCTGCTTCTTCTTCTTCTGCGTTCGCCCGCTGTAAATTCAAGTGTAGCCATGGCGTCAGGTGTGTCGCTTCTGACTGATTTTTGCGTGAAAGCCTGTTTACAGTTTTATTGGTTTCCTCACCATACACTTGTCTCCGACTTCAGAGGTGATTCATCATCAGGTGCCGTGCCGGCTGGCGTAGGTGATCATGGATCTCCACAAATCTCTGTCGTTTATTGTTTGCTATCAACTCAGATGTTGACGCTCAATTCAGTTCAATTCAGTTCAATTCAGTTCAATTCAGTTCAATTTAGAGGTAATTAGCTGCTGTTATTGGCCATGTTTGACACTGGTAACATAGTGTTGACCAGCAAATCGTTCTGATAAGATTTGCTTTAGTTTTTAACGGTATCTCTTTACGTAACAACAGTGGTGTTAACTGCCTCAGTATCTAGTTAGTTTTATGACTCCATGTCTAGGCTTAGTCTTTGACTTCCATGCTCCATTTATTTCCCTTCGATGCGTAGTTGTGCTATCCTCAGTGAGATTCTCTGGTGGAGTTGGTTCATATTTGGTTGTGGATATCTGCAGAGTTTCTTCTTCTTCTTCTTCTTTGCGTTCGGTTTCGTATGCTCGTCTAAATCATGAGATGGGTTGCCTCTATGAAGCTGCATGTCAGTTGGAGTTCTTCGAGAGTTCCCTATAGCTTGGTCTGTATGTAAGTTTTGTTCATGAGGCCATGTTTCATTTCGTTGGTGTATGTATGATGGACATGACTGCAGATCTGCAGAGTTTGTTTACAACTGGTTCCAGTGTCAGCCATGTCAGCATTGTTTCTGCTACTCATCACACCCGTATGTTGCTGGGGCTCGCAAGGGAGCAAAGAATAGTAACACTGTGATCTACAAGGCATGTCGTAAGAGGCGACTGAGGTTAGGGGGCCTAGCGAAGCTATCATAGTAAATAAAAAGCGTCGAAGAAATCGGATGTGCTAGCTTACATGTAGACACATAACTGTCACAACAAAGCCACAGATTCCCCAGATTTACGGTGTTCGTGGCACCGAACCGAAGTCTACGATGTCCATGGCACCAAGCCGAAGAACTGAAAAGCTCAAGTGCTTCTGGATCGGGGAAAAAAAACAAAAAACTGTCACAACGTATAATCGCTTTCAAGCTCGGATCACATACACATCACAAAGAGGAGTTAACAAGTGATTGAAATGGAGCGTTGGAAGAAAAAGAAGAGCAGTAAATATATACGCGTGTGTGTGTGTGTGTGTGTGTGTGTGTGTGTGTGTAAGACTACTACGATGTCAATTTGGGAGGTAGTGAGCACCCTGATTGCATAACATAGTACAGGGGCGGCACACTGATACGAGCACACACTGATACGAACACACACTGGCTACACGCTGTGCGTTTTGTGAATGTGTGAGCAAACCAATACTTACTCACCGTACCGTAATCCCAGACCTTGTGTTTCTCTTAAAGCCGATCTGCAGATAAGTGAATGGAAAAGTACTGACGTGGGCTGAGAAGCAGTGAATGAAATTACAAACTAGGGATTAAATAGGGAACGAGGGAACCCCAAATCGGCTCAAAAGATGTGCTGAAATAGGGATATATGTGGGCGAGTTGCGCAGATATCATATCTTTTATATGAACTACGTCAAACATTAAGGAACATCATTATAAGAAAGAACGGGGTATAGAGGTCAAAAAACACAAGTGTTTGGAACATTTAATTACTAATAATTATTAATGTTTTGAGAAATTTTTTTGAATTTTAGTGTGGTTGAACAATGTTACAGTTAGTTATGTGTTATTGTGTGGTTGAACATTGTTACAGTTAGTTATTATGTGATTGAACATTGTTACAGTTAGTTATGTGTTATTGTGTGGTTGAACATTGTTACAGTTAGTTAATGTGTGGTTGAACATTGTTAGAGTTAGTTAATGTGTGGTTGAACATTGTTACAGTTAGTTATTGTGTGATTGAACATTGTTACAGTTAGTTATTGTGTGGTTGAACATTGTTACAGTTAGTTAATGTGTGGTTGAACATTGTTAGAGTTAGTTATTGTGTGGTTGAATATTGTTACAGTTAGTTATTGTGTGATTGAACATTGTTACAGTTAGTTATTGTGTGGTTGAACATTGTTACAGTTAGTTAATGTGTGGTTGAACATTGTTACAGTTAGTTATTGTGTGGTTGAACATTGTTACAGTTAGTTAATGTGTGGTTGAACATTGTTAGAGTTAGTTATTGTGTGGTTGAATATTGTTACAGTTAGTTATTGTGTGATTGAACATTGTTACAGTTAGTTATTGAGTGGTTGAACATTGTTACAGTTAGTTATTGAGTGGTTGAACATTGTTACAGTTAGTTATTGTGTGGTTGAACATTGTTACAGTTAGTTAATGTGTGGTTGAACATTGTTAGAGTTAGTTAATGTGTGGTTGAACATTGTTAGAGTTAGTTATTGTGTGATTGAACATTGTTACAGTTAGTTATTGTGTGGTTGAACATTGTTACAGTTAGTTAATGTGTGGTTGAACATTGTTAGAGTTAGTTATTGTGTGGTTGAATATTGTTACAGTTAGTTATTGTGTGATTGAACATTGTTACAGATAGTTATTGTGTGGTTGAACATTGTTACAGTTAGTTATTGTGTGGTTGAACATTGTTACAGTTAGTTATTGTGTGGTTGAACATTGTTACAGTTAGTTAATGTGTGGTTGAACATTGTTAGAGTTAGTTATTGTGTGGTTGAATATTGTTACAGTTAGTTATTGTGTGATTGAACATTGTTACAGTTAGTTATTGTGTGGTTGAACATTGTTACAGTTAGTTAATGTGTGGTTGAACATTGTTACAGTTAGTTAATGTGTGGTTGAACATTGTTACAGTTAGTTATTGTGTGGTTGAACATTGTTACAGTTAGTTATTGAGTGATTGAACATTGTTACAGTTAGTTATTGTGTGGTTGAACATTGTTACAGTTAGTTATTGTGTGGTTGAACATTGTTACAGTTAGTTATTGTGTGGTTGAACATTGTTACAGTTAGTTAATGTGTGGTTGAACATTGTTACAGTTAGTTATTATGTGATTGAACATTGTTACAGTTAGTTATGTGTTATTGTGTGGTTGAACATTGTTACAGTTAGTTAATGTGTGGTTGAACATTGTTAGAGTTAGTTAATGTGTGGTTGAACATTGTTACAGTTAGTTATTGTGTGATTGAACATTGTTACAGTTAGTTATTGTGTGGTTGAACATTGTTACAGTTAGTTAATGTGTGGTTGAACATTGTTAGAGTTAGTTATTGTGTGGTTGAATATTGTTACAGTTAGTTATTGTGTGATTGAACATTGTTACAGTTAGTTAATGTGTGGTTGAACATTGTTACAGTTAGTTAATGTGTGGTTGAACATTGTTACAGTTAGTTATTGTGTGGTTGAACATTGTTACAGTTAGTTATTGAGTGATTGAACATTGTTACAGTTAGTTATTGTGTGGTTGAACATTGTTACAGTTAGTTATTGTGTGGTTGAACATTGTTACAGTTAGTTATTGTGTGGTTGAACATTGTTAGAGTTAGTTAATGTGTGGTTGAACATTGTTACAGTTAGTTATTGTGTGGTTGAACATTGTTACAGTTAGTTATTGTGTGGTTGAACAATGTTACAGTTAGTTATTGTGTTATTGTGTGGTTTAACATTGTTACAGTTAGCTATTGTGTGGTTCAACATTGTTACAGTTAGTTATTGTGGGGTTGAACATTGGTACAATTAGTTATTGTGTTGTTGAACATTGTTACAGTTAGTTATTGAGTGGTTGAACATTGTTACAGTTAGTTATTGTGTGGTTGAACATTGTTACAGTTAGTTATTGTGTGGTTGAACATTGTTACAGTTAGTTAATGTGTGGTTGAACATTGTTACAGTTAGTTATTGTGTGGTTGAACATTGTTACAGTTAGTTATTGTGTGGTTGAACATTGTTACAGTTAGTTATGTGTTATTGTGTGGTTGAACATTGTTACAGTTAGTTATTGTGTGATTGAACATTGTTACAGTTAGTTATTGTGTTATTGTGTAGTTGCACATTGTTACAGTTAGTTATTGTGTGATTGAACATTGTTACAGTTAGTTATTGTGTGATTGAACATTGTTACAGTTAGTTATTGTGTGGTTGAACATTGTTACAGTTAGTTATTGTGTGGTTGAACATTGTTACAGTTAGTTATTGTGTGATTGAACATTGTTACAGTTAGTTATTGTGTGGTTGAACAATGTTACCATCGTCGTTTTGATCGTTCCCTATATGGACAACGTCCTTCATTACTGTTCTTTCTTCTTCTTCTTCTTTTTCTTCTTCGAACACTTCATACCCGCCACTTGCCAAACCACTCTTTGTGATTTGTATGTGCTCTGAGTCCAAGAGCGATTGTACGTTGGGCCAGTTATGCGGTTACAAGTGCGCCAGCACATCCGATTTCTGCGACGCTTTTTATTTACTATCGTAACTTCCCTATGCCCCTACTTCTTAAGACATGCCTTGTAGGTAGCAGTATTACTATTATTTGCTCCCCTTGTAAGCCCCAGCAACACACGGGCAGGAAAATGGTCTAAATAAGAAGGATTTATTTTATTATCAGTTATCAGTTATATAAGGACTATCATCATAGCACTCCGGACATGTCCATAGGTGCTCCGATCTCCGCCTCAGCAAATCCAGCAGCGTCCAGCGACCCAACACGCCAGTTCGATGTTGATTAATCAATCTCTTTGCATATTTAGTATGTCGTTCTTTTCCGGCTGCACCAATATTGACACCCATCTCTTTCAATCGGGTCAGCGAGTGGGATTCACAGCCCTGAAACTCCTCTGTTCGGAAAGACTCTTACGTTTTCTCATATAATTATGTCCCTCTCGGCAGAAATGTGATGTCCCATGCCGAGAGTGTTGCACAAAGCACGAACTCCGTAGCTCTAGCAACAATCCTAATGATCTCCGGGAAAAAAAATGTCACTCGGTCCGGATTAGAACCTAAAACCTTCCTAACGACATCCAAACGTTTTAACTACTTCGCCATAGAGACCCTGAATTTAGTTGTTAATTTATCAAACCTTAACTAACCTGCTGCCTTGCAGGTTTGGCTGGGGACAGCAAAAGGCTAACGGAGAGCGAACACAGTAAACGCTGGTTGAAACTGAACACACCACCGAAGGATAAGCACCAGAGCTCCAAATGGTACTGAAGGTTGTGAACATACACACGTCGAAGGATAAGCACCAGAGCTCCAAATGGTACTGAAGGTTGGGAAAGTACACCAGTTCTTGGTGTTAGGCTGTTTATATATCACATTAGAATGATAAAAAAAATGGCCTTAAGAACGATGGCCAGAAGTAGAAGAGAAGAAATCTTAACTTGTTGAAAAAAATGTATCTATATTTCTAACAATGACAATCAGCAGGGACATCTGCATATGTGTGCCCTGTGTTCTTATTTTATGCACGCGTGAGTATATACTTTCTACCCAACACAAACATCTTGTTTTACCTGAGTTTTGACTGAATACCTGCACAACTCACCTGGACCGACTCCAAGTAGGCAAGGTAAAATATTTTTGGGGTAGGGAAACGCCGGATCTTGAAAACAAGGGACGTTAGTGCGTAGTACCGCATAAGATTGTCTCCCATGTTGATCTGATTATTGTGGGTTTATAAACTTGTTAAAAGATCCAAGTTTTGAGAAGTTTCCAAAGGAGGATTGATTAGCTTTTATCTTCTTACATCACCTGGTTTAAGTTAGAGGTACCTGTAAACTGGATGCTCTCACGTGCGATTTTGGTGCTCACAGTGTGGGAGAATAAACAAGGGGGAGTGGTTCAAGGTGCAAGTATCCGAAATGAAGGGCACAAGAAGTGTCTTTGTTCAAAATGTGGAAACAATATATGTGTGCAGGGCGGCTCGTAATTAGGGCCAGTGGGGCCTGGTCCCACTAAAACCGAAAGGGGTAATAACTTCCCGAAATAGGCAAATAATAGTAAGTACTCATAGTAAAACCATGATTTTTCCGAAAATTTGTGTCTGGCCCAACCAAGAAAAATGACCACGAGCCGCCACTGTATGTGTGTGTATATGGTTGTGTATATATTATGTTTGATCAACTCTATGTAAGTTATAATAAAGTATATGGTTGTGTATATATTATGCTTGATCAACGCTATGTAAGTTATAATAAAGTATATGGTTGTGTATATATTATGTTTGATCAACGCTATGTAAGTTATAATAAAGTATATGGTTGTGTATATAGTATGCTTGATCAACGCTATGTAAGTTATAATAAAGTATATGGTTGTGTATATATTATGTTTGATCAACTCTATGTAAGTTATAATAAAGTATATGGTTGTGTATATATTATGCTTGATCAACGCTATGTAAGTTATAATAAAGTATATGGTTGTGTATATATTATGTTTGATCAACTCTATGTAAGTTATAATAAAGTATATGGTTGTGTATATATTATGCTTGATCAACGCTATGTAAGTTATAATAAAGTATATGGTTGTGTATATATTATGTTTGATCAACGCTATGTAAGTTATAATAAAGTATATGGTTGTGTATATATTATGCTTGATCAACGCTATGTAAGTTATAATAAAGTATATGGTTGTGTATATATTATGTTTGATCAACGCTATGTAAGTTATAATAAAGTATATGGTTGTGTATATATTATGCTTGATCAACGCTATGTAAGTTATAATAAAGTATATGGTTGTGTATATATTATGTTTGATCAACTCTATGTAAGTTATAATAAAGTATATGGTTGTGTATATGTTATACTTGATCAACTCTATGTAAGTTATAATAAAGTATATGGTTGTGTATATGTTATGCTTGATCAACTCTATGTAAGTTATAATAAAGTATATGGTTGTGTATATATTATGTTTGATCAACGCTATGTAAGTTATAATAAAGTATATGGTTGTGTATATGTTATACTTGATCAACTCTATGTAAGTTATAATAAAGTATATGGTTGTGTATATGTTATACTGGATCAACTCTATGTAAGTTATAATAAAGTATATGGTTGTGTATATGTTATACTTGATCAACTCTATGTAAGTTATAATAAAGTATATGGTTGTGTATATATTATACTTGATCAACTCTATGTAAGTTATAATAAAGTATATGGTTGTGTATATGTTATACTTGATCAACTCTATGTAAGTTATAATAAAGTATATGGTTGTGTATATGTTATACTTGATCAACTCTATGTAAGTTATAATAAAGTATATGGTTGTGTATATGTTATACTTGATCAACTCTATGTAAGTTATAATAAAGTATATGGTTGTGTATATGTTATACTTGATCAACTCTATGTAAGTTATAATAAAGTATATGGTTGTGTATATGTTATACTTGATCAACTCTATGTAAGTTATAATAAAGTATATGGTTGTGTATATGTTATACTTGATCAACTCTATGTAAGTTATAATAAAGTATATGGTTGTGTATATGTTATACTTGATCAACTCTATGTAAGTTATAATAAAGTATATGGTTGTGTATATGTTATACTTGATCAACTCTATGTAAGTTATAATAAAGTATATGGTTGTGTATATGTTATACTTGATCAACTCTATGTAAGTTATAATAAAGTATATGGTTGTGTATATGTTATACTTGATCAACTCTATGTAAGTTATAATAAAGTATATGGTTGTGTATATGTTATACTTGATCAACTCTATGTAAGTTATAATAAAGTATATGGTTGTGTATATGTTATGCTTGATCAACTATATGTAAGTTATAATAAAGTATATGGTTGTGTATATGTTATACTTGATCAACTCTATGTAAGTTATAATAAAGTATATGGTTGTGTATATGTTATACTTGATCAACTCTATGTAAGTTATAATAAAGTATATGGTTGTGTATATGTTATACTTGATCAACACTATGTAAGTTATAATAAAGTATATGGTTGTGTATATATTATACTTGATCAACTCTATGTAAGTTATAATAAAGTATATGGTTGTGTATATGTTATGCTTGATCAACTATATGTAAGTTATAATAAAGTATATGGTTGTGTATATGTTATACTTGATCAACTCTATGTAAGTTATAATAAAGTATATGGTTGTGTATATGTTATACTTGATCAACTCTATGTAAGTTATAATAAAGTATATGGTTGTGTATATATTATGCTTGATCAACTCTATGTAAGTTATAATAAAGTATATGGTTGTGTATATGTTATACTTGATCAACTTTATGTAAGTTATAATAAAGTATATGGTTGTGTATATGTTATACTTGATCAACTCTATGTAAGTTATAATAAAGTATATGGTTGTGTATATATTATACTTGATCAACTCTATGTAAGTTATAATAAAGTATATGGTTGTGTATATATTATACTTGATCAACTCTATGTAAGTTATAATAAAGTATATGGTTGTGTATATGTTATGCTTGATCAACTCTATGTAAGTTATAATAAAGTATATGGTTATGTATATGTTATGCTTGATCAACTCTATGTAAGTTATAATAAAGTATATGGTTGTGTATATGTTATACTTGATCAACTATATGTAAGTTATAATAAAGTATATGGTTGTGTATATGTTATACTTGATCAACTCTATGTAAGTTATAATAAAGTATATGGTTGTGTATATGTTATACTTGATCAACTCTATGTAAGTTATAATAAAGTATATGGTTGTGTATATGTTATACTTGATCAACTCTATGTAAGTTATAATAAAGTATATGGTTGTGTATATGTTATACTTGATCAACTCTATGTAAGTTATAATAAAGTATATGGTTGTGTATATGTTATACTTGATCAACTCTATGTAAGTTATAATAAAGTATATGGTTGTGTATATGTTATACTTGATCAACTCTATGTAAGTTATAATAAAGTATATGGTTGTGTATATGTTATACTTGATCAACTCTATGTAAGTTATAATAAAGTATATGGTTGTGTATATGTTATACTTGATCAACTCTATGTAAGTTATAATAAAGTATATGGTTGTGTATATGTTATACTTGATCAACTCTATGTAAGTTATAATAAAGTATATGGTTGTGTATATGTTATACTTGATCAACTCTATGTAAGTTATAATAAAGTATATGGTTGTGTATATGTTATACTTGATCAACTCTATGTAAGTTATAATAAAGTATATGGTTGTGTATATGTTATACTTGATCAACTCTATGTAAGTTATAATAAAGTATATGGTTGTGTATATGTTATACTTGATCAACTCTATGTAAGTTATAATAAAGGGGAGGTATTTTCTTCCTCGAAGGCTCCATATCGACCACTTGTTAAACCACTCTGTATGGAAACCACTTGGAATCTGTATGTGATCTGAGCCTAATAGCGATTCTACGTTGTGCCAGTTATGCGCCTACAAGTAGGCCAGCACATCCGATTTCTGCGACGCTTTTATTTACTAGGGTAGCTTCCCTATGCCCCTACCTCAGTCACCTCTTACAACATGCCTTGTAGGTCGCAGTGGTACTATTCTTTACTCCCATTACGAGTCCCGGCAACATGCGGGCGGTTGAAGTCAGCGAAACAGAAGACAAAATTTGCAATAAGATTCACCTGAATAGCGAGGAACACTAATGACAGGGAAAGTAAGCCTTCATGCAAAAATCAGAAGCGCCATAATAGACGTGATGAACTAATAACGGGCGAACATAATAGATGTGATGAACTAATAACGGGTGAACATAATAGATGTGATGAACTAATAGCGAGTGAATATAATAGATGTGATGAACTAATAACGGGTGAACATAATAGATGTGATGAACTAATAGCGAGTGAACATTAAAAAAATATATATATATTGAGAAGAATGGGAAATGCACACATTCCATTTTCCCTGTAACACAAGAATGTTACACGTGTATTTCATGTATATATCACATCTTACACACAGACAGGTACACACTCAATCTCTTAGCACATATCTCGTTGCCAGGTACCGAATGCAAGCATCCATCACGTACATGTGTAGATATCGTCTGGTGAACTAACAATCCTACCCTCCTACACCTGGTTACAAGTTCACGACCTGACATTGAACACGTCTACAATCTATTTCTGTAACGTTTCTGCAACCTCACATTAAAAATCAGAATGAAAATGAAATTTCAAAATCATGTTGCTGTTGAGTTTTTTGGCCGTCAAATGCTAAAAGGTTAAATGTGGGTCTTGTATTCCTGTTCTTTCCAAACTAAATCTCAATAGAACATGCGGGTTTAAAGGGTCTTCCCCCACCCCCTTCCCGTTCCAGAAGCACTTGAGCTTTTTGAGCTTTGAGTTCTTCAGCTCGGTGCCATGGACATAGTAACCCTTCGGTTCGGAGCCATGAACACCGTGAATCTGGAGAACCTGTGCCTTTTCTGGTTTATAGAGTCTAACGCCAAAGGAGTGACTTCATTGCACCAGGACTTACCCCATATGGATCGGTCCTTCTCCGCAGAAATGGCACACCATCTGCAGAGAGTATTGCACAAAGCATGAACTCCTTAGCTTCGGCAACAATCCTCCTAGATTGAGCGTTGCCCAAAACAGAGCGGTATGGAGAAATTGCTTGCAGGTCATATGTAACATATAACGGTACGAGAGGAATATATACAGGGTGTTCAACTTAAAAGCAGCCCCAGTGATAAAGAGAAATTTGCCATGTACGCATTGCATCTCGTCTATTTACTATTTAAACCGGTTCTGACTAGCTTGTCCTGCGTCACATTTGTTCATCGCCCCTTCCCGCACTACAATTACACACCATCACACAACCTTGACCTATACTACGTCATAACTCAACCTTTCATTTCCATACATATATGCCAGATTAGCTCCATTCACAGGCTGCTTTTAAGTTGAACACCCTGTATAAATAATGAATTATCTACGATCAGGTTGTATATATTCCAACTAGAATTGAGGACCCCGTGTTTCGATGAAAGAGAAAAACGAAACAGGATAACAACAATAATAATGATGTACATATGTATGTGTATCCAGTGGCGGCTCGTCATTAAGG
Organism: Arion vulgaris; assembly: GCA_020796225.1. Taxonomy (NCBI): domain Eukaryota; kingdom Metazoa; phylum Mollusca; class Gastropoda; order Stylommatophora; family Arionidae; genus Arion; species Arion vulgaris. The sequence goes on along the minus strand of CM036763.1, from coordinate 20,450,115 downwards.
GCCAGTGGGGCCCAACCAAAAATAAGGTGTACCCGCCGAGTGGTTACCAGGGCCCAAATTTGGGGTGTAAAGAATAGAACCGCTGTGACCTGCCACGCGTGTCGTAAGAGGCGACTAAGGAGGTTTGGCTGAAATCGGATGCACATGTCCTAAACGTGTAGAAATATATGCGTTTAGGGGCCTACAAACCAATGTGCAACGTATACACGTTCTTGGCAAAGGTTAAACATATCACAAAGAGTGATTAAAATTGGTCGTAAAGAACGAACGCAAAGAAGAAGAAGAAAATAAGGTGTAACGTGTATTTATTATTTTATACATTAAAATATTTCCTAACCGAAACCATGATTTTCCCGAAAATTTTTGTATGGCCCAACCAACAAAAAGGATCACGAGCCGCCACTGTGTGTATCATTTTTCAATCAACATTTTCACTCTTCATAATGTGCAACGCCCCTGCTGTCCTCATTCTAGAACCGCCATTGATAGAAAGATAAAAGTCTACACCTCAGGTATTTCAACATGGCATGTTCAGATAGATGCATCATATAATGCCTTTTGAGTTTTCACATTTCTTCTTTCACTCTACCTTTTGTTTGAATTCTAGAATTCTACTCCAATGTGCAGGTCAAAATGTATTTTTAGATCTGAATACGCAAGAAGCTGGCATTTGAAGAAAGTGTGAGTTGCCAAAAATGAAAATAGCGGATGAGAGAGACAATACACATTGGCATGTGAATCAGCGTATGTTGCTGTGTGTATACATTATAGGCCTACATCTAGTGATAGTTAGGTAAACAGACAGATAAGCGGACAGACAGACATTTATCTATATAGATGTATATATAGATTTATTTCTCGATGTCTTGTCTGATATGTCTGTCTCTCACTAGATATCTACTTAGATGTATGTCTAGATGTATGTTTGTCTGCTTTGCTTAATATGTCTGTCTCGCGATATACATATCTTACCACCACCATCGTCATCAGTATTCGTCCCCGCATCGTGCGTTGTCTCAAGGGGAGCAAAGAATAGTACCACTGCGACCTACAATGCATCTCGTAAGAGGCAACTGGTGTAGGGCCTAGGGAAGCTACCCTAGTAACTAAAATGCGTCGTAGAAATAGGATGTGCTGGCCTACTTGTATGCGCATAACTGGCACAACGTACAATCGCTCTTAGGCTCAGATCACATACAAATCACAAAGAGTGGTTCAACCAGTGGTCGACATGGAGCGTCCGAAGGAGATGTCTTGTTTAATATGTATGTCTCCCTGGATATATATCTAGACCACCACCACCACCATCATCAGTTCTCGTCGCGCCCAAAGGCACATAGGGCAGAAACTAATATCCAATAACGTCGATCCTACTACTATGGCATCTGGATCTTCATGAGCAGTTTGCTTTTTTTTCATGCTCTTGTTTCTGTGCCTGTTTTCTTTTTTACAGTGTGGTGTCACCGACCTCAAGATCTATCCTTCTTAGTCACCTTTACGACATTCTCTCTCTCTCTCTGCGATTACCGCTTAGACCGATGTATCAGATTTCCATAAATCTCATTCATGTGGAAATCTGATTCATGCAGCCTTAGCATGGGTATGTTTCATCACATCTTCAGCGCCATTTGAAGCTCTGGTGCTTATCCTTCGGCGATGTGTCCGGTTTCAGCCAACGTTTACTGGGTTCGCTCTCCGTCAGCCTTTGACTGTCCCCAGCCAATCTGCAAGGCAGCAGATTTTACGACATTCAAGAATACACTAAACAAAAAAAGCGCAGACCACAGTCTTCAGAAATGGACACTGCAGTCTCAGAACACACCTCCACAGAATGCGTCTCAGAGACCCGGCTGCCTGCAGCTGCGGGGCACCAACGCAGTCACCAGAGCACATCTTGCAAGACTTCCCCAGCCTGAGCAGTGTGAGAGGGGAAATATGTCCAACGGTAACAACTCAACAAGATAAACTATGGGGGACTAGTTAAGACCTCAGACGTACCGCCTTGTTATAACACACACCGAAGTAGTCGCATAGCAGAAGTTGATTCCAGAAGAAGAAGACGACATTCAAGAAGAGACTGTGGTTCTATTCTACGTTGCCCTGGAAACTACAAGGGGGATATATATAGATATTGCACTTCGGTAACTAACCATGCCTATTTCGATCACTTTCTAACACATTGAGATCTCTGATATAGTGCATGTCTAACACATGGAGATCTCTGATACAGTACATGTCTAACACATGGAGATCTCTGATACAGTACATGTCTAACACATGGAGATCTCTGATACAGTGCATGTCTAACACATGGAGATCTCTGATACAGTACATGTCTAACACATGGAGATCTCTGATACAGTACATGTCTAACACATGGAGATCTCTGATACAGTGCATGTCTAACACATGGAGATCTCTGATACAGTGCATGTCTGACACATGGAGATCTCTGATACAGTACATGTCTAACACATGGAGATCTCTGATACAGTGCATGTCTGACACATGGAGATCTCTGATACAGTACATGTCTAACACATGGAGATCTCTGATACAGTACATGTCTAACACATGGAGATCTCTGATACAGTGCATGTCTGACACATGGAGATCTCTGATACAGTGCATGTCTAACACATGGAGATCTCTGATACAGTGCATGTCTGACACATGGAGATCTCTGATACAGTACATGTCTAACACATGGAGATCTCTGATACAGTACATGTCTAACACATGGAGATCTCTGATACAGTGCATGTCTAACACATGGAGATCTCTGATACAGTGCATGTCTCCAAAACACCGGCGATGCTTCCTGATGTAATTTTGAAAAGGATTAAATTTGTGTAGTAATGTTATTAAAATGTTTCTAACTAATCTTGTCCGGCAGCTACGTTGCAGCATACCCTTGTAGATTTTCAACTGCCAAGGGTTCTTATACGTGCTCAACTTGAACACAGGATCTATGTTTTATCGTCCGTCTCCGATCTAAAGGGCCTAAATCAGAAAAATTGACTTCACTGCGCCAGAGTTTACCCCTTATAGCTTGGTCCTTCTCCACAGAAATGGTACGACATCTGCCGAGAGTATTGCTCAAAACACAAATTCCGTAACTCCGGCTTCTTCTTCTTCTTCTTTGCGTTCGTTCTTTACGACCAATGTTAATCACTCTTTGTGATATGTTTGATCTTTGCCAAGAACGTGTATACGTTGCACATTGGTTTAGTAGGCCCTAAACGCATAGACTTTTACACGTTTAGGACATGTGCATCCGATTTCAGCCAAACCTCCTTAGTCGCCTCTTACGACATGCGTGGCAGGTAACAGTGGTTCTATTCTTTATACCCCAAATTTGGGCCCCGGTAACCACTCGGGCGACTCCGGCAACAATCCTAGGGGGTCTCTAGAAAAAATGCACTAGTGACTAGTATCCATCTCCGATATGACTAGGAACTCTATCTCACCTACACTGAGATCTGAAATCTCTGGGGAAATTTCCTGATCGCTTAACGCGGGGTACGAACCGAGTACTCTTTAAGTGAGATCTGAGCACTTTACCTCTATACCACAAAGAAAAAAGGTGGTAAACCAATACAATGGTTAAACTATAATGTTATATAATGAGATAACTGACCAATTAAATTGCAGATAGACGTTCGCATACGTCACAAGACAATTAGTGTCACACATAAGCGTATATCATGAGTGGGTTACCTTTCTGCCTACATGTATGTTAGATGTTTGTCTTCTTCTATGACTGTTATGGATTATGTCTCCGTGTAGTACTTTGCAACCACACCCACCCGTAGTATCTGTAAAACGATGAATCATTTCTTTGTCTTTATTTAATGATTTTACTAGCCCGTCTGCCCAGCGTGTTCGTAGCGCGTTCGACTGCGGGTGACTAGTCCTCTGTGTGTGCGGGTTCAATTCCGCGGACTGGCAGAAAAGCCACAGGTTCCCCAGATTCACGGTGTTCGTGGCACCGAACCGAAGGGTTACGATGTCCATGGCCCTGAGCCGAAGAGCTGAAAGCTCAAGTGCTTCTGGATCGGAAAAAAATAATAAATTTAAAAAAATGATTTTACTACTGTTAGCAATACTGTTATTATTATTATTATTATTAGTTTATCGGTTCTTTTTCTTCAAACGCTCCATATCGATCACTTGTTAAACGACGCTTTGTGATTTGTATGTGATTTGAGCCTAAGAGCTATTGTACGTTGTGCCAATTATGCGTCTACAAGTAGAACAGGGCATCAGATTTCTGCTACGCTTTTTATTTACTATAGTAGCTTCCCTAAGCCCCTACCTCAGTCGCCTCTTAAAAAGTGGTTTATAAATGTTGAGGTCCTATACTCCACAAGGAGCAGAAAGAAATAAGTAAAGCCAGGCAACTCACTGGTTCTGTGAACACTCTGCACAATTTCTGGCTGTTATCAACAATAAAACGTCACTTATGTAAACAATAGTCTTCTTCTTCTTTGCGTTCGTTCTTTACGACCAATTTTAATCACTCTTTGTGATATGTTTGATTTTGCCAAGAACGTGTATACGTTGCATATTGGTTTGGTTGGTCCCTAAACGCATAAATTTCTACACGTTTAGGATACGTGCATCCGTTTTCAGCCAAACCTCCTAAGTCGCCTCTTACGACATGCGTGGCAGGTAACAGTGGTTTTATTCTTTACATCCCAAATTTGGGCTCCGGTAACCATTCGGGCGGTAAACAATAGTAACAACCTTGTCCTTACAATTTTACGAACAATTGTGAAATCCATTATTTTTTAATGAACAAAAATGCTATTACAATTATACTATTTAATGAATACCACACATAAACTTTGGAAGTGTTAGACGGAGGTGTGGTGTACGCCTTGCACACATGAAATATACGCTTCCTTTTCTTCTCTTCCATCATTTACTTCTTTATAGAAGTGTCGGGGGCACGTAGTGATCTTGTGTGTGCTTGTTTTAAGGCACTTTGTAAGCTGATATTCATTTTCATAAGGCTGTTCTTGATGCCGTCGCTCCATTTTTGCGTGGTCTTCCTCTTTCTTTGTACTCATTACACTTTTTCAGTGTGGCTTTCTGTGGTAGATGATACCAGGGCATTCTTTTCAGGTGTCCAAACCATTTAAACGGTTGTTCTTTTATGAATTGCATGACTGGTTTCACATCCAGTCTCCTTCTGATTTCTTCATTTCTACTGATTGCAAATGTGTAAGAATTATCGATCCCGTACGATGATTTGCTTTCCATATTTGGTCACGGTGACCTATGTATATCTACAACTTTATTTCAGGATGCTCTTTTCTTCTTCTTCTTCTTCAACCGCTCCATTCTGTGTGATTTGTATGTGATCTGATCCTAAGAGCGATTGTACGTTGTGCCAGTTATGCGCCTACAAGTAGGCCAGCACATCCGATTTCTGCGCTGCGTTTTATTTACTAGGGTAGCATCCCTAGGGCCTACATCGGTCGCCTCTCACGACATGCATTGTAGGTTGCAGTGGTACTATTCTTTGCTTCCTTAGCGGGCCCCGGCACTACATGGGCGGATGTTCTTTACAAAGTGTAAGATTTACTTAATTCTATAAATAACCACAATCTTGAGTGCATATTTGGTTAATGCGTGAATGGTTCCGTTTCCAGTTAACAAAAAAAAAAAATTGTTTGCATAAACGACAGGTTTCTGGTAATCCTCTTCCGTCTTTGTAGAAACAGTATCCTGGTATAGATTGTCTGGCATGGTTATAATATCAGAGGGAGCTGCAATGTACAGATATGATTCTTCTTCTTCGTACGTTCCATATCGACCACTTGTTAACCACTCTGTGTGAGTTGTATGTAATCTGAGCCTAAGAGCGATTGTAAGTTGCGACAGCTATGAGCCTACAAGTAGGCCAGCACATCCGATTTGTTTACGAAAATACCATTACAAACTCTAACAAAATTGTGTTTGTTCGCTTCGTACTGTTACCTTCCCAGATCTCTCTCTTTTGCCTTTTACCTCGGGTTGGGGCATAGGCCCTCAACCAACTCATGCCAAGTCTTCCTATCTCTAGCTATCTCCTGCAGCTTCCTCCAACTCTTCTTTATATTGTTGATCTCCGCCTCCAAATCGCGTCTATATGTATTTCTCGGCCTCCCATTCTTTCGCTGTCCCTGAGGGTTCCAGACAAGGACCCTTCTTGTTATATTCCTCTCAGGTTTTCGCAAAGCACCAGCGCCAGCGTATTTTTTAACCTGTTCGTTCACTGGAATCTGTCTTGTTCTCTCCATAAGTTCCTCATTTGTGACCCTATCATACCATCTTATCCCTCTATTCTGCGCAGACACCTGTTGATGAATGTTTGCAATTTATGCGCTACTGTTTTAGTTGATCTCCATGTTTCTGACCCATACAGTAGTACTGTTACCTTTATCTTGTTATCTTGCCCGTTTACGTTCAAACAATTTATTATAATATAGCGACATGTGTTTTTAATGATATAACACTATTTTCTATTGTTTCTATTAATTACTATAGGTTTTCCCAACATCAAATATAGATCAACGTACGTTCAATCATAGTCCCCTGTAATGCAAGGACTTTCAGTTCAGTCATCGGAAATTCCCGTAGGGAGTGGGCCAACTTTTATATAGGTTGGACAGAACATTGCAATTTTACACGATTCTAATTATTAACGGTTATTTTGTTAAGAAAGGTGTTAATAATACTGATATTTCTTACCGCTAAATTTAATTTGAGATACAATATAAGCTTGTTTTGTCTTGCTATAGTGTTTTTAAAGTGAATTCGTCTTAAGCTATCACTACTGAAATGCAAGGGTTACAAGAGTTGAAGATGGATAAGGGGATATTCTTCGGTCTCTTCGCATCTCTATTAGATGAGGACACTAAAATCGATGTTGAATCGATCAAGCGATTTAAGCAGTTTGGAGTTACCCGTTGTTCAAGTCGAACTGGATGCCTGAGAGGCAGAGTGAGAGGTGTGTTTAATCAGCGAGCCACAGGAACTATCAGTATGCATACTCTTCGATATCTGTTGGGGAGACTGAGCACCTATGGGTCTGCCCGGAGTGCAATGACGTCAGTTTAGTAACCAATAACCAATAACCAAGGGTTACATGGCATAAGAAGGATGATTTCCAGAAATTTATACTTTCGCTGAACAATTTTATTTTACCTGGAGCGATATTACCAACTGTCCAGAATGAATCAGACAGCCATACTTTGCCTCCGGACGGGTCATAACAGAATGAGACACCACCTGTACACTACATTCAAGATAGGCCTCACCGACCTGTGCCCTGGCAAGTATGACAACAGAACATATCCTACAGAACTGCCCCCAGTATGCAGACCTGAGAAGAGGTGGCCCACTTACACACAGGCGTCCAAGACAAACTGTATGGCATGGCTGATAATCTGAAGCAGCAGACACCTGAAGCAGACACACACCTTTATTAGAGAATCCGAATTCCCAATCTAGTGAGAACGCAGAAGAAGAATTTTACCTGGAACTATGGTTGAACCTCACTATATGTTCAGCTCAGTATAACTGATTTCATCAATATGTCGAAAAATACTATGCTTGTCAATTCGTGAGACCAGCAGTATATGAACAGAATTATCTGCCTATAAGATAAACGTGAGCCTTCAAACCATGTATCCCGTGTGAGAGGGATGTCTTGCCGACATGTTGTTTTCCGACATCGCCACCTAATCAATACGTGCACTTAGTGATAACATGACACAACGTGGTTATTTGCACAACGTCGACGATTAAAAAAAGACTAACACAGTGAAGCTCTTTTTTTTGTTTTAAACAGCTAGCTGGTTGTAGTCTGAAAAACGCTAGTCTTCCGGGCTAGACAATATGTTAAGAAATAAATGTTTGTAGTTCGAATTCTGTGTTTGGTAATTTGTTTTTTTCCGGAGGCCCTAAATACTTTGTTTACTGTCGATTTATTTACCATATTCATTAGCTCCGGTACTCTACCTGGGGTCCTTAAAGCCCCTTATTCGTCTTTGAACGCCCCATATCAACCTCTTGCTAACCATTGTGTGATTTGTATGTGATCTGAGCCTAAGAGCGATTGTAAGTTGTGCCAGCTATGCGCCTACAAGTAGGCCAGCACATCCAATTTATGTGATGCTTTTACTAGGGTAGCTTTCCTAGGTCCTGCATCAGTCGCCTCTTACGACATGCCTTGTAGGTTGCAGTGTTACCATTCTTTGATCCCCATTGAACGCCCCGACAACACACTGGAGGAGCTTATTAATTACTTGTTGCAATTGCAAGGAAATGAGGTAACCCTCATCATCAAGGTGCGTATACTTTATGGGACTTTGCTCTCTTTGCAGCACATCTGAAATTCACTCTGTCTCTAGCCAGTTTACCCACTTCGTCGATGATCATATTCATGGTTTCTTTAATATCATGTAGCCATCTTCTTGGTCTGCCTCTGCGTCCTGTGACCCTGCCCTCTAATCTAGTATTGTTCTTTCCAGGCCTTCCTGACGCTTGATGTGACCAAAGTATGTAATTTTTCCGTATAGTATGTTGTTTATCAGCCAATTCTCTTTAACATTTAGTTCTTTCAGAACCTTACTATGGCCAAATGAGTCTGCACATTTCCAGCGCAATATCGGTATCTTGGAAATCTTTAAACTTTCCAGCCTGTTGAAGCTAGAACAGCAGAGTGGGGTACAATTAGGTGTTTTAAAGATTGATGTAAGCTCATGACTCGGTGCCACTCCGCAGAAATGACACGCCACCTGTCGAGAGTATTGCACAAAGCACAACTCCGTAGCTCCATGAACAATCCTAGGGTGTCTCTGAAAAAAAATCGTCTTCTTGCACTCGCCCGCTACGAATTCAGACGTAAGTCATGGCGCCTCCAACCCATTTTTACGTGAATGACTGCCTTCACTATTATCAGTGTCCCTTCGCCACAGACGAAACGAGCCGAGCCATTTCCGACTTCAGAGGTAGTTGAAAATCTAGTTCCACGCAGAGAATTGATATCAACGACTTTCTGGAGCACCATCAATTGTACTTGTCTCGTTAACATATAACTGTAATAAGTTACTTTGAAACAATGATGTAGTTAGTAGACATTGAAGCCCGTGTGGTACCAGAGCCCGCCCGCATGGGAAGCAAATAATAGTACCACTGCGACCTACACAGCATGTGGTAAGAGGAAACTGATGGTAGGACCTACTTGTAGGCGCATAACTGGCACAACGTACAATCGCTTTTAAGATCAGATCATACAAATCAGAGTGGCTGACAGGTGCTCAATATGGAGCATTCGAAGAATTCAAACACAGTGCCCGCCTGCCCAGCGTGTTGGACTGTGGGTGACTTGCCCTATGCGTGTGCGGATTCAATTCCGCGGGCTGGCAGAAAAGTCACAGGTTCCCCAGATTCACGGTGTTCGTGGCACAGAACCGAAGAGCTGAAAGCTTAAGTCCTGGATTAGAAAAAAAACCAAAACAACACATTACATTTAAAATAAAAACAAATCAATGCAACACAATAACTGAACTTTTGGTGTTTTTAATAGTTTCATTTTTCTATTAACTTCAGCAATTGTTATTTCAATAGAATTCATGTGATCTTAAATCTCTTTGTTAACGTAATCTTCTGGTAGTTTTCCCATGAGAAAACATTTTAACCACAATTGCAATGCTGTTAACCCTGAGATATTGACAGTTCAGGATCCAGTATGACCCTGTACTTGTTTTTGGCTACAGAACAATTTCATTCTGTAAGCAAATGAAACATCCAACTAGAACAAACTAATCTTGACAACAGCTTCTTCAAACTCAAGTTGCCTTGTGAAAATAAAAGTTGTTGGTGTTGGACATGTAGGGAATATTTTTTGATTTGCCACTCTTCTGGTTTGTTTTAACAATAAAAAGAGAACAAATACAATCCTACCTAAGATTGAAATCTAACGCTTAATGATAATAAATTTTAGTACGATCTCCCCCAATTCTTTAATATTATAACCACTGTTAATTTCAGCTGTTCTTTAATTGATAACATAATCTATGCTGTGCTGAGAGTGAAGTGAAACTTTTTGTACAAAAGTTACCAATCTTCACGTGGGGCTACGGGGCTACCATTTCAGACCGATTGGTTTAAGTCTTCAAAACTAAGACTTGACTGAAAAAAGGAAATGAATTAATGTCTATAAACCAGCAAACTGAAAGCTAGTTGACAAACAATTTGTTCTATTCCTTTCTGAAAAATCTGAAGCTAGTTCGAAACGTTAGTAACAGCACAAACACAGTAACACCTACAATGATATCAAATTTTTCTTCAACTCTGAGGTACAGAGTTAAGGGATTGGAAAATCGACAATGTTGGGGATTGATGCTGCCCGCTGGTGGGTAACCCTGTATGCTATGGGTTAGGCTTGTACTTGCTATCTAATCCAGTAAATACTTTAGTTACAAAATCCAACTAACAGTGAATACGAGTTAGTTGAGGGCCTATACCCCAAATGGGGTCAAAAAGGCAACAGAAAGAGCTAAAGAGGGTGGTAAAGTTCAGCTCAAATCTACCGAGTTATGTCAACATAGTACTAACTCTGCTTTTCGTACTAAATATTCAATATGGTTTAGATACAGATGCTTATATCGATTGTCTATGAACCTGAATCGAAGTCTGTAATCTGAAACAGAATAAAACAATAGAAACACATTTGGACATACATTGATATCTGTACCAAGTTAATGAGGAACATCACACATAGCATGCTCCCTCTGTAACTGAGCAGTACAAATTTGCACTCATTATTTTGTTAATATAATAGCAAGGTAAAAATGTAAAAATGCAATCAATCTGGACTATACAAAAAACTCATCCATAGAGGGTCAAGTTTCTACAAGACTACAAGAGTCCGAGAACCCACCCCCCATTCATGTATTCTCAGACTCGCCCTAGTTTTGTGCATCCACATATATTTGATTGATGTAAGAGATTCATTCATTTTACATTTGATATTGAAGGCACATGCTCTTGTCTTCGATGAAAAACATGGAATATATATGTAACATTATGTAAACAAATCTAGATGCAATGATGAGAAAACAAATCAAAACTTTCAATACATATTCTGACACAAATCATTTTTTTTTTCTCCAAATCTGAAACCTATAATCGATTGATTGGACCATCATTGCACTTCGGTGAGCAACCATGTGTGCTCTGATCTTTCTTACACAGGAAGAGCAGTGCAATAACTCGAACCGACAACGGTCCCTGAAAACTAATGTTTGTTGGCACATTTCTTGAATATCTTGTTCACTTAGCTATTGACAGAGCTATTGACAGCCTACAAGATTTCAATCCAGACAATTTCTGATCTTTACATTAACAGAATCCCCCGAACATTCTTAAAGAAAAAAAAGAAAACTTGATGACAAACCAAGTTTGTATGTCCTGCTCACGATGTGGACATTTGTGTAACACTGTTGTTGATATCACAGATAAGTCAAGCCTCCAGTACAGATCACATCACAACAGTTGTATTGATGTCAGCACTGATCTGCATGTTAAGTTAGAGCTAATCTATAGTTAAACATACATACAACTATATTGGCACATATGAGAAAACCACTTACATTACTGATAAGAATAGAAATAAACCACTATTTCACAGGAGAACACAACAAACAAAACTAACATTGCCAGTTATTGGATGAGCTAACACACACGCCACTGAAATTTTAAAATGAAAATCAAATACTATGAAGCGCACACTAGCATTTAAACAAAGCTTACACACATGATAACAAACATTATGGCTGCATGCCAATTGATGGTAATTTACAGTTAGAATACAAACATACCATAGTGTAGGTTATCTGACTAGCTACCACACACACACACACACTTGCTACAACTCTACTTTTTTATTGCATTCACTTGCTATAAATTCAGCCGTAGTCACTGCGCTTCTGATTTTTGGGTGAAGGCATGTTTTCCTTATTATCAGTGTCCCCACCGTACAGGCGTGCATTCGACTTCAGAAGTAACAATACACTCAATCACACACTTGTTACAACAGTCAATGACACACTACAACACAATCCCATACTTGCTACAACACAATCACACACTGTTGCAACAAAGGAAGATCAGTTCTCATTTTAATTTAAAAAAATAATTAGGCCCTTCTTTGCAATATCAACAATTTGTAAAACGTGTTTTGTTTGATAAGTAATTGCAAAAAAGTTGATACCAATTCCCAACTGATATTTTGGTTATCAACATATGTTGATACTCGACTTGGAAACGACACCATATTTCAGATTTGCCTGGTGTTTGGAAGTAGCATGGGCTCATGCAGATCAATGACATAGTGATCTGAAAGACTTGGAATACACGTTAACTGTGATATATAAATACTTTTGCAGGTAATCAACAGTTTTTTTTGTTACATAAACCTGATCACTTAACATAAAACAACAAACATAAAATTATGTCATGCAGCACAAATATTGTTCATTAACCAAGAATAACTAGATATGTCAATGCAGTGCTGAAAATATCTGGAATGATTCAGCTATACTGAAGATAATCAGCAATCGGTGCATGTACAATAGGACAGTGGTCAATCTGATGTTAAGCAGGATGATGATGATAATGGGTTGACCAATATTCAGTGATTTGAAATGATGTAAATGAACACTGGATGGATCAGTTGATTTATTTTTGGTTAGTCTCCTCGAGACAAGTTTCCTTATTACACAGATAATAATATTGAAGAGATGAAACTCTTGAACACAGTAATTAGCGATTTCAAATAACAGGAATATCTTCTTCCAAAGCTCCATATCGACCACTTGATAACCACTCTTTGTATGTGATCTGAGTCTAAGAGCGAGTGTACATTGTGGCAGTTATGCGACTACAAGTAGGCCAGCATATCCAAGTTCGAAATCAGGAATATAAATGTCCTCATTCTCATGAGTTGGTTTTCAATTACAACTTGTCCAATCTTGTTTTACAAAAACCTGATATGAAAACAAAGAACAGACAGAAGCTGAAAAAGTTCAGCAAATATAGACACAAAAGTGTGTTCTACATCTGAATCTGCCAGATCGGTTACTCTTTTCTAGGAAGGGCGAAAAGTGAGAGTTAGTAGCCTGATACTGGCACGTAGAACACACAAGCCAACTAACGTAATGGTGTAGACTGAGAATCTGTCCACAAGGTTCAAGGCTAACGTGGCTCATGTAGGGTGATATGGGCTCAGTTAGGTCAGTTTTTTTTGTCCACATAAAAAGTATGCAGAAACCAGATATGCTGGCACAATGAATTGTGCTCTAAGATGCAAATCACATACTGAGCTATTTAGTGGTTGGTATACAGTGAACGAAAAAGAAAATCTAGAAAGAGAACAAACAGCCTTGCAATGAAAACTGAACTCTTCTGGCTTAAGATTAATGTAGGTGAAGGCAAGTGAAGAGCTTGCAAGAAATAAAGTAAACTTTTTAAAAAATATAAACTGACAAGAATGTAGCAAATAGTCAATTGAAAAAGAAGACAGCATTCTACACATAAAAATGTATTACAGAAAAGTATAAGATTTTCTATATTTTGAGTTTCATAACAACTAGCAAAAAAACTTCTAACCAAACTATTTCTGCTTGTAATTTTTCTTATAACGTATTAAACCCTACAGGTGTCTAGTAACTATTGACACAAACAATAGACAAAGAATGTTGTATATAAAATGTAAAATTACAAAAGTAGAAATCCACCAAATATTTTTATGACTAAAAAAAAATGAATGTGTAGCATAACAAAATTATAATTTTAAATGACTGCATAATGTTGATCAATAAATAAAATCTAATAATACAAAAAACAGGAGAAAGGTAGAAAATGTATTAATATCAAATATTTTCAACTCCTAGTTTTAAAGTTTGCAATATAAAATGAATGCCATTTAAAGGCAATTAATGCCTACATGAAGTTAACAAAACAGTATTAATATGTGCCTAATTCAACGATTAACTAAAGTTTATTCAGATGTTTTGCTGCCCATTTTTCCCACGTTAGCAAAGACAAGAATGTTATTTCAGTGAATGGCATCATTAAATTTTGATCATCTTAAACTTTTCTGTTAGTTTCATATGTTCGTTTAAACCATGAGATGGGGTGCCTCTATGAAGCTGCATGTCAGTTGGGAGTCCCTTGCGAGTTCCCCACAGCTTGGCTCTGTAAGCATCGTCCATGAGGCAATGTTTTGATGGTGTATGTATAATGGGATAGGACTGCAGGGTGTGCTCTGGAGTCTGTGTTTCGTCCTTTGTGAAAGCATTTTTGTTATACTTACTTTTTTTTTTAAAATACAATTTTTCTTTTTATCCAAAACAAGACTATCAAATTTTAAAAAAATGTGGAACATTTACAATAATGACCGTTTCACTAACATTTAAATAAATGTGATATAAGACTTTTGTTAGATAAACAACCAAATGTGAAGTGGTATCAGATGTGTAGTCAATAGTCTATTTCTCATGAAGTCACAGGTATCGTTTATATTAAGTGAAATGAGCTGTGAATGCGTCCATGCGTAGAAGTGAGTCACAGCAAATGACAATGCTGATGGAAATGATCTTGCTGACTTCTCACAAAATTTACTGTCGGTGATATTTAATGTCGATGTATGAGTGAATGTCATGATTCTTGCAGTTCTTCTTATTGCCAACTTCCCGAGCTGACAACGAAACTATCAACACTACCCATCGCTGAGCTGTGGAGGGGAATAATTGGCCGATGATGGTTGTTTGCATGGCAGTATGAGGAATGAGTGGTGGTCACTCTACGTTTGGCAAGAGCTGACAGTCCTGGCGGGGAAAGCCTGACGCCATTTTTAAAGTTAAAACTGAGGGATGAGTCCAAATCAGTGTCACTATGGTTTTCATCATCATCCCCGCTGCTTTCCTCAATCACTTTCTCTGGCTTGGAACCCCCAACATAAAACTGGGGTCCTCCGGAAATAATCAGATGTTGCTGCATCATACGGTTGATAGAGATAGCAGTTTCAGCAAATGACTCAAGATCTTTGGTGCTGTTGTTTCTGCAAAAATAAATAGAAAAATGGTAAAAACACCTACAACTCAAAACATCCATATAATTTCTAGGCATTAAAATTCTAGTATAGAACTATAATGAAAAAATGTTTTATGTTAACTCTTCAATATGAGAATAGTGTTACATTAACTGTTCAATATGAGAATAAAGTGTTACAATAACTGTTGAATATGAGAATAAAGTGTTACAATAACTGTTGAATATGAGAATAAAGTGTTACAATAACTGTTGAATGAGAATAAAGCGTTAGGCTAACACAAAAATAAGGTGTTGCATTAACTGTTGGGTATGAGAAATAAGTGTTGCACAAACAGTTGAACATAAAAATGCTGAAATGCATCATGAAAGTACCTGGTCAGAATGTGAGGCGTGGCAAGAGGGGTAGCAGCCTGAGGTTTGGTTACCCATGGATGTTGAAGAACATCAATTGCTGAGTAGCGGTTGCGTGGGTTGCGCACCAGCAAGTGTCTGATTAAATCCTTGGCACTCTCTGAGACACAGTTCCACTCTTCCTGTGGAAACTCATAGACACTCTCTTGAATAGAATTGAATAGCAACTCCTGACAGTCTTGACATGCTTCACCTTTTTCCCAGCCACACTCCTCCCCACACTGACCATAAAATGGAGGGTAGCCACATAACATTATATACCTGGAAATAAATGACAAAAAAAGCGTCAGAGACCAAATAGAAGCCTGAACATGAAAGCTAGAATAATGCATTGAAAATGTGGAAGTTAAAAACTCTGGTCACCATGAGGCTGGTTGACATGAGAGCCGATTTCAGTCCCAAAAATTCTCACTCTACTGGGGATTTTAAACCAAGATCACTAGTCTAGGGAGCAAGTGCGCTAAACAATGTACTATAGTAGTGGATCTTATGCAAATTGTAGTGTATGAGCAAGTATAGAACAACATTAACACGCAAGTCAAAACATGTAAACACACAAATTAAGTATACTTACAATATAATTCCCAGACTCCAGAGATCACACTTTTTGTCGTACGAGAAAGATTCTCCAACCCATGCATCCACAACCTCTGGAGCCATGTACTCGGCTGAGCCAACAGGTGTGAGCAATTCGGGTGTCTTGCAGCCATCAGAACAATTCATGCTCAGAGGTACACCACTGGCTAAATCAAAGTCACAAATCTTGAGTGGAACAACCTCCCCGACTTTTTCACATAAAATATTCTCAGGTTTCAAGTCCCTGTGTGCAATGCCCTTGCTGTGTAAAAAATTTAGAGCATATGCGATTTCCCTGACAACAAGAGATGCCTCATGTTCACTCAAATGGCCACGACTTTCAATGTTACTAAGCAGTGTGCCACCTTCCATTTTATCAAAGACCAGATAGAAGATATCATCCTCTTCAAAATATTCCACCAAATTCAGGATATTATCACTGCCATGACACTGATGGAATATTTCAATCTCCTTGAACACTTTACTGCGCTGGAGACTGGTACATTTGTTGATCATCTGCAGATAATTAATACAGATTTATTTTATACAGGTATAGTTGAATAAAGTACACTAATATTTTCTTTCTATATTCAATGAAACATAGTTCTGCAACATATCATTAACATTTATATTAGTTTTTTTAATTTTGCGTTCTTAACAGATCTGAGCTTGCTCCCAACATTAGTCCGTTTTTACATTTGATTTTCTGTAACAAATCCATTTTTATGTATTTGGGTTATTGGTTCCAACAGCTTGTGGGAATATTGTCCCAAGAAAACACAAATTTGTACAGATGGGTCACTCTTATGGCCACCAAAACCTTACTTTACAGTAACACATCTAGTAAGTTATACTGAAGCATAGTATCAGATCTGCCTCATCATAGCAAAGATTATCACGATAAGGCATATCCTTAAACTTGTATGAAAATGATGAATTTTATGGGAGGCAATCTTAGAATGTTACATAGACTTGTAAACTAACAGACAGAATTTAAACCAACACAGTAGAGTACAAACATATCTGACAATAAATGAGAATCAGCAGAGGAATACTAATCGCATATCATTGGCAACCACAATCTGAGGAAGAAAATGGCTTTGACGTGTGCAGAATGCCTCTGGGGACTTTGGCAAAGACAAATCTATGAACAGCAGTGTGGTGACAAACCAGAAAAAGGATGGTGGAAAGGAATAAGGGGTATGGACTGAAATGGAATACCATGGGTAGAAAAACGGCAGACCATCAGCAATGAGGACACCACTTGTAAATGCTTATGTATCAACTATAACTTGAAGACGATATAAAAATATTTTTGACATGAAAAGAGCTCTAGAGCATCAGTCTAAAAAAAAAAACTTCGTGACTTATCTGATTATCTAGCACGACTACAGAATCAATTAGTTGAACTCTTACTCACCTTTACTGCATATTCCTTTCTTGTCTCCTTATTTCTGTACGTTTTTACTGAAGCATATGACCCATTGCCCAAAAATTCTCCTGTTTCCTCATACAGATCTATGAGGATTGAAAAGATAAAATAAATGTAGCTATTACTTAATACACAATTATGAATGAACACATATGGATGGACACATTCAAAGTAAGTACCAAATTTTTATGATTTATAGGTCTGCAAAATATAGAATCAATTGAATAATAAATGAGAAAATAAAAGCCAACTAAAATATAAACAGTAAAAACTGCAATAATGAATTTGAAAGTAATTCAAGATATTGATCCCTACCATTGAATTTCTTTATCGTAGCCCTTCTTTTCCTCTTCTTGCTGTTTCGAGCATTGTTACTGGTGTTATCAAGATCAGGGAACACACCACAGTCTATGTCCAATGTAAGGGCATTGTCCAAATCCAAGCTGCTTGGACGAACAGCTGAAGATCTTGGCGAGGAAATTTCTTCAATCTAGAGGTGTTGGAAAAGTATATAAATTAATGGTACGAAATCTTTAAACCATGAAATCAATCATTACCACAATTACAAAATTCAAAGCAATCAATGTATGCAAAGTATAAATAGTTATTAATTTGTTATATATGATTTATAATAATGTATGTTGACAGCTGTTCGGTGTTCCCCAGGCCAGTTGTCATTTTAAAAATCGCTTTAGTTTTAGTAATTTTAATTAATTTCAACAGAAAATATCGTAGTGCAAAATTGTTTACATTTAATAGTAATACTTCACTTGTAACAATTTAAAACAATCGGTAGTAGTGAATTGTAAATAATCATACAATTTACAATCGTCACAAGACCTTAAAGTTAGTCAAGCCGGGGTAGGCCGTATGACCTAAATATAGATAGTATCAAAGCTAAACTAAGAAAAAGTGACTTGTCTAATGTCTTCGCTTATAGTATATACTCGCAGGAGATAGACTGCCGGTAAAATAAACAAAGTGAACTCATGAACATCTGCTATTATAAGATAGTATCTGACAGTTAGTACTTAGTGTGCATACGGGGTATACGTATCACCGTCGTATGATATTGTATTTTCATTTTACAAATATTAATTAAACAATTGAACAATAAAACACGTTAAGTAAGAATAAATGTAACTTCTGAACTGACGACTTACCGTTCTCATTTTCAAGTTATGATTGAAACACTGATAGGTCTACTTCTACAGTACACTTCAATCTAAACAACTGGCTCCGTCAGCAAATTCAAAAGTATCCTTTGAATCTTCGTTTCTTGCTATATTTTTATGCGATAAACCATTGCTTTCATATCGCCACTAGCATACGCTTAGGAAACCCGTCGTTTTCACAAATCCATCCTTGCTTTATCCACAGACTAACGCTCTGCACTTGCAGACGGGGTCCTTTATATTTGCCGACGTAAGCGACGTGGAGCTCGAGTCACGAGACCTCTAGCCAATCAAAGTCTAGCAAACCGCGTCTAGAATATACGGAATGATGGCGTGTTAACCCAGGCCGATTGCAACAGAAAAATAGGTTGACTTGAAACCGTGCGACGGTTGGCCATGTCACTTGGTGAAATGACAAATCATAACAACATTATTGTATGATGAGGTTATCTTGTTCTCAATTAATTTGAACAATATCTTCTGAAAATGAATAACAGTTTATAAAATGCTCTAGTGCAAACACACACAAGATCACTACACATCTCATCCAAACCAAACACGTATATAAAGTAGTAAATTTTGAGAGGATATCTTCGTAATTGTTTATCGCTCTTATATATAATTATCAAGTCACATGCCAACTGGGGTACGTTTTTATGTTCATCCACAACTCTTGCCGTTTTAGCTATGAGTTCTGACACTGTTTACGCGCCGTGCCATGAGGTTAACCGAGCCTCTCTTAACATGTATTTTGTCAATTGTCACAATGTATTCTAGTTTTTCTCATAACATACGCAACGAATTTTGATTGTTTATTTCTGATAAGTTTCATAAACGATCTGCTTTCTTGAAAACATTATCATTTGTCATTTTTTCTGTCCCTGATATTCTCATCACTCTTGTACAAAACCACATCTCTGTAGCCCCTTCTTGCGTTCACCCACTATGATTTCATTGCGCCTGGTATGGAGCTTCCGACATATCTTTGTTTGAATGTATGCGTTCCTTTTAACAGTGTCCCCCTCCATAGGTGTGCCCTTCCCCCACCTCCCCATAGGTGTGTCCTCTCCGACTTCAAAGGTACATGTAGCCTATAATAATTTACTATTTTTGTTATTTATTGTCCATGAATGACAAACAGCTGACTCATACATCTATATTAAAAAAAAACAATGTCACCCTCTGTGAAATTCTTGCTCACCACCAATATCTGCACCTCTGATTCTATATCTAGTGTGTCTTACTTTGTATTTTCTCTGTCACGTGTGATAATGACGTAGAAGCAGGTCAGTCGTGAGTTTACCGGTACACTTATTGATTCTTCACCAGATTCTGTATCTTTCATTGCGCACACAGGTTGAATAACATAGTCTTCCTTATCCAACCATAACTTTTCCCGTTTCTTCTTCTTCGAACGATACTTATCGACCACTTGCTAACCACTCTTTGTGATTTGTATGTGATCTGAGCCCAAGAGCGATTGTGCCAGTTATGCGCCTACAAGTAGGTCAGCACATTAGATTTCTGCGATACTTTTTATTTACTAGGGTAGTTTTCCTAGGCCTTTACCTCAGTCGCTACTTACGACATGCCTTGTAGGTCGCAGTGTTACTCTGCTTTGCTTTCCCAGTGGGCCCCGGCAACACAGAGGCGACTTTCCTCGTTTACGTCTGCAACCTTTTAGGAACATGGACGACATACCCTACACTTATATGCCCGTGATTACTACAGGGTTCCCTTCTATCACCTGTGCTATTCAATTTACACAGTAAATTTAGCCAAAATACAGCCAACCGAAATGGGTCGAACACAGACGTTTGCAGGTAGTATCTTAATATATAGTAATCAGATAAACAAGAAATGGTTGAAGACATTCAGGGAACATTAAACACCATCTTGATATGGTGCAAGAAGTATTACTCTCAAGTTAACCATGAGAAGACGTTCACGTTGTGTTGCTCTTTGAATAATTCCATTTTCAAGGCTAACCTACCCGGAGTCACATTTAATAGGCAGGCTATTGAGCGTCGTGACAGGCTGCATTATCTTGGAATAACATTTGATCGTAGTCTATCTTTTAAACATCATATTGAGAAAACGATACAACGTTGCAAGCGTGGTCTTGCAACTCTAAATATAAAGGTTATCGATGCTATAGCGGCGAGAGAGATAGAGAAAGAAGTGCGTGTAACCGGCGAGCCACAGGAGCCATCAGTATGCATACTCCTCGTCATCTGTTGGGGAGACTGCGCACCTATGGGTCTGCTCGGAGTGTTGTAACGTCAGTTCAGTAACCAATAACCATTCTGTTGTATATATTTCATCTGATGTTGTGACTGTTCCCATATCAGTTAATCGATGGATTTGTTTCATTGTTGTGTTGTTTATTTTGATACTACAGTGTGGTGTTTCCCTGTTTCTTATAAATAACCATCACCTTTGTTTTTTTAAATATTCATACTCATTTCTTTCGCCATTATGTGTGACCTTGTAGGTGTGGATATACTAATAAAATCACTAATAAAATAAAAATTGTTATCGCCCCTGCTCTTTTTTCTTTACCGGAATCGGAAGCAGAGACAACTCTTGAAATAATTAGAATGTCAGAAGATTTTGTATTTTTTGCAAGAACAAAACAAGTTTAATATTTGATGCAGACAGGCAGATTGTAGTAGAACCAACACATACACCTATTTATAAATTTAATTTCTCCCAAACTTCATGTCAATATGAATTGTCCGGATTCTTTAGGTAAGTTCTTAAGTTAGTATATACTAACACGGCGTGTGTTCGAATTTTTATAATAAATTTAATATTTATTATTCATTTATTAAAGTTAAAGTAGTAGTACTACTGGTACAAGTACACGTACATCATGATCATTAACAACTCTTAGTGCTACTTCTTAGTGTAATTCACTACATTTACATGTGTTCAGAATGTTATATTTCTAGTCTGGACTAACAACAAAGTGTAGATTTGAAATTGTGATTGTTATTATCACCTCACTTTCAGCCGTGAATCTTCAGTCGTCAGTTACTGAGTTAATAACTCAAACTCGTCAAACTGTGTAGCTGTCAGTGTTATATATTTATTATGTAATATAGAAAGTGTACAAACTGAAATATGTGCGGTTTATTTCGTAAATCTTTAAAAAAATGATAACATGATGTCTAGAATGTTACATTAAAAAAAAAACTGAATTAATGCACCAGTTCAGAGTTCAATAACCAAAGCAGAAGTCCGCAGAATTAACTAATTAATTTAAGTTCCTTTCTTCCTTTCGTTTGCTTGAAATTTGTCTATATATTCAATGTTGTCTCTTGTATGAACTTCACTGTCTTTTGTAGCTCACACAGAGGTCCGTGTAGTTTTCTGTCGAGTGTTGTTTCGTTAGGTCAGTGAGTTAGCCTCAGTGTATCATATTCAGGGCAGTCTTGAAGTATGTGCTCTGCAGTCTGGTGTGCCTGTCCACATGTACACATGGCTGAATTGCCAATCTTCAATTTTGTATACATGTGGCTGCGGAGTTGATTGTGTTAATTTAAGTATGATCTAAATACTTCTTCTTCTGCGAAAGCCCGCTGTCAATTCAGGCGGAAGTTATGACGCCTGGTATTGCGCTCCTGACTGAGTTTTGTGTACGGCCTAAATTACCCTTTTACAGGTGTCACTCAACCATGCGGACAGCCTCGCCGACTTCAGAGGTACTTGAAGAGTAGATCCTCCAAGTGCAATCGTTACGGGAAACCTGTTGTCCGTATAACTCTTGCTGTAAGTCTTCGTATAATAGGTACTTTTACAGCCGGAGTTAATTAGTGAAGTGCGACATGGTGAGGTTGTTCCGTACGCATCATATGATAAGCACACTTTATTGATCTTTTAATGCTGTATATTTGGGCTTGGATCTACGCCAAAGAGCATTAGCTACTTTGCGTTGACTGGATGAGGTCACTCCGCCAGATCACCGAGTGGTTACCGGGCCCAAATTTGGGGTGTAAAGAATAGAACCACTGTTATCTGCCACACATGTCATAAGAGGCGACTAAGGAGGTTTGGCTGAATTCAGATGCATGTGTCCTAAACGTGTAGAAGTCTATGCGTTTAGGGGCCTACCAAACTAATGTGCAACGTATACACGTTCTTGGCAAAGACCAAACCTATCACAAAGAGTGTTTAAAATTGGTCGTAAAGAACGAACGCAAAGAAGAAGAAGAAGACTCTGCCAGATCTAAATACAAATAAATATATCCAGAAAGAACTCAAAATCAAAGAAAACTGGCTAATGCTACAGATACGATTGACAAAATTGAAGTAATATGAACATATAAAAAGACATGACGGGTTGGAGAAGACCATTAACGATCGAGGCATCCCTGCAAAGAGGAGAAAAGGAAGACCACTTAGAAAATGGATTCAGAATGTAACTGATGATTTGAACATGATGGCTGCAGAGGTGGGACATCTAGCCTATGAGAGAGAGAAACTCTGAAGGACTGTTGGGGTGGCTAAGTTCTGCTCATCACAAGTTATTAGATAATACCAGAGCCATGGACACGCTACCAAAACATGGCCTAAATACACCTAGAAGTCTCAGGAATAATCTAAAAAAAAATAGAAACAGAGCAAAGAGCCATTTCACTCCAAATGATACGAGAGCAATATCCCACCAGCACATGGACACGTGTTCACAGATGGCTCAGCTACAGATGCTACCAGAAAGGGAGGCAGCGGAATCTACATCACGCACCCTCAAGGAAACACAGAAACACACTCTCTGGCAGCAGGAGAAACATGCACCAACTTTAGAACAGAGGCAACAGCCCTTCTTGTAGCCATACAGATTCTCAACAACCAGCAAGTGTCAGCAAAAAATATTGCAGTCTTTAACGATTCAAGATCCGTTCTCCAGGCTATCTCATGTCCCAGACAAGAGAAGCTCATTCAGGACATACGGCAAAATATCAGCTTGTTGTCAAAAAAATCCAAACTGGTCTTACAGTGGTTACCAGCTCACTGTGGCATACCAGGAAACGAAAAGGCTGACAAACTTGCAAAGGTGGGGGGCCTAACACAACACCACCCAACACAAAGTTTTTACAGAAGCAAAGACTCTCCTGAAACAATCTAGGAAAATGATCTGGAGAAAACAAATGGAGGATACAACCCAGAGCACAACAGTATAAATACACTAAACAGAAAAGCACAGACCACAGTCTTCAGACTTAGAACGGGACACTGCAGTCTCAAGAGCACACCTCCACAGAATGGGTCTCAGGGACTCGGCAGCCTGCACCTGTGGAGCACCAAAGCAGTCCCCAGAGCACATCCTGCAAGACTGCCCTTGTCTGAGTAGTGAGAGATTGGAGATCTGGCCAACAGAAACAACACTACAAGACAAACTATGGGGAACCGGTGAAGACCTCAAGCGCACCGCCCTGTTTATGACACATACCAGAGTAGTCGCATAGCAAAAGTTGATCGCAGAAGAAGAAGATGATGATGACAATTACCTAAAGGCAAAGGATTGACTTCGTTGCACCAGGATTCCAATATGGTTCTGTCCCTCTCTACAGAAATCGCACACCATCTGACAAGGGCTGCACAAATTCTGTAGTTCCAGCAACAGTCATAGGGGTCTTTGGCAAAAAAATGCACATGTGAACTAAATGTGACATGAGTTTGAGCTCACAACCTTAAAAAAAATGCTAGCATTTTGCCAATGAGACCACCTGAGCATTATCTGGAATAATCCACACACATCTTAGGCTGATGTAAGCAGTCTAAGAAAGGTGTGATACTGTGGTTTCTGTCACATTACTTTAAAGAGATCGATAAATTGGCAAAGGAGGGTGGAAACTGCCATAACACAATATTGATACATAAGCAATTTGAATCAATACAGGAGATTGAATGATATAGATAATGGACAGAGGCTTGTTGGGAGATGGTATATGAACATGTGAGTGATAGAGCCTCTTTGTCACTATAAATATTATGCATATTACCAGCTCTAAAGAAAATAACAAGTTAAATTTGCATATAAAAAATGGAACATCGAAATAGTAGAAGCTATTGACTATATATACATTGACAATTTTTTCCCCGTTCATTCTTATCAACCACTTTTTGTGAACTAACCACTTTTTGTGATCTGTGTGCTGTGCACAAAGAACGTGAGATGTTGCTTCCCCGGTATACCTCTATGGCATGTAGAGCAGACACATTCGAGTTTGGGTGATAGTGTATCCATATTTTTCTCCTTCGAACGCTCCATATCAACCACTTGTCAACCACCCTTTGAGATTTGTATGTGATCTGAGTCTAAGATCAATTGTAGGTTGTGCCAGTTATACACCTACAAGCAGGCCAGCACATCTGATTTCTTTAGATGCTTTTTATTTATTAGGGTAGTTTCTGTAGGCCCCTACCTCAGTCGCCTCTTACTACATGCCTTGTAGGACGCAATGTTACTATTCTTTGCTCCCCTTGTGAGCCCCGGCAACACACAGGCAATATGTATATTATCCAACAAGACACAAATTTGTATAAATGATTATAAGATTTAGCAAAAAAGAATTCCCATTTGAAAGTAACATATCTAGAGATATACTGTAGCATGGTATCAGATTTGATTGATTGGTCTTAGTAAGGCCATAAGAGCTGACTCATGCCAACATTGAAAGGGAGAACAGTGATAGTTTAATGGTCAGGGCACTAGCACTAGCTTCGTAAGTGTGTGGTCTTAGAATCGTGGATCATAAACAAAGAATGGATATAGACATCTTCTTCGTTGTTCTTTGCTACCAATTTTAATCACTCTTTGTGATATGTTTGATATTTGCAAGAACGTGTATACGTTGCACATTGGTTTGGTAGGCTCCTAAACGCATAGACTTCTACATGGTTAGGACATGTGCATCCGATTTCAGCCAAACCTCCTTAGTCGCCTCTTACGACATGCGTGGCAGGTAACAGTGGTTCTATTCTTTACACCCCAAATTTGGGCCCGGTAACCACTCGGGTGGGATATAGACATTCCTATCATATTATGTTTTGTGACTAAGTCTTCATCTATACCGATGGTTTGGTGATTCAGGGAGTGTGATCTTGATGGGATTGTACAGCAGAGGGGAATGGAAAGATAGTATATGAAGAAAGTCTTGCATTTAATTCAACCACTTCAGACATGACATTGGAAATAGTGGCTGTCTCTTGGGAAATTTCATGAGTAGCAGAACTAAAAGAGGCGCCTACAATGGTAGTTATGGATTCAATGAGTTTGGAGAATCTTAGGAGAATCAATGCAGGCAAGCTTCCCACTTCTTCTTCGAACGCTCCATATTGAACACTTGTCAACCACTCTGTGTGATTTGTATGTGATCTGAGACTAAGAGCGATTGTACATTGTGCTAGTTATGCGTCTACAATTAGGCCAGCACATCTGATTTCAGCTCTGCTTTTTATTTACTTTGGTAGCTTCCCTAGGGCCTACATCAGTCACCTCTTATAACATGCAATATAGGTTGCATTGGTACTATTCTGTGCTTCACTTGCGGGCCCCGGCACCACACGGGCGAATAGCTTCCCACTAAATGGGTAAGCATCATTCATCAGCTTTTGCCACAATAAACGTTTGCCTGATGGCGCAAAGAATAGTACCACTGCAGCCTACACTGCATGTCATAAGAAGCAACTGATGTAGGACTTAGGAAGCTACCTAGTAAATAAAAGCATCACATAAATTTGATGTGCTGGCCTAGATGCAGGTGCATAACTGGCACAACGTACAATCACTCTTAGTCTTAGATCACATACAAATCACACAGAGTTGCTAACAAGTGGTGGATATGAAGCATTTAAAGAAGGAGCAAATATTGACTGCTCACACTAACAATAGTGCCATCCAGGCTGCATCATTAATTTACCCACCCATATACTGTTTGGAGCCAAGTGATCTTGTTTTATTTATGGAATGAAAGAAATGGTCTTCATCACATTCGATAGACAAAGAACAAGGTCCCAAAACGTAACACTTGTCAAATGCTACTATACGTAATACAATCATGTATAACAGATACAAATATTATGGAAACTGCAAAGTAGTTGTTTGCAGATAGAAGAATATTATTCTTTCTTTTGAATCATGTTTTGCCTCACAGTGTCGGAATAAGAGATTTATAGAATGGGCTCTTATGTGCGTTTCTTACATGGTGTCGTTAACTGTCTTTGTTATTTCTGTGGTCCACCTTTTGCGTGGAAGATCTTTCGCATTGTATCCACAATATTTAAGTAGCATTGTACTTTGAGGCACACTGTCTGTTGATAATCTGCTTATGTGACCGGATCGTTTAATTTGTTTAAAAAAAAAATGAAATTCAGTATTGATGTTGTACCTACTTTTTCCTGATGCCTCCATTTCTAAATCGGTATCTTCTTGATACTCCCATCACCTTGCATAGACACTTGTCCTGACTAGTTTTCTTCTATCGTTTGATATCAACGTCCAGGTTTGGTACTGATAGCTTCTACTTCTTCGTCGAATGTTCCATATCGACCACTTGTTAATAAGCGATTTGTGATTTATAAATGATCCGAGCCTAAGAGCGATTGTACGTTGTGCCTAGTAGCAGGCCAGCATATCCGATTTCTGCGACATTTTTGTATTTACTAGGGTACCTTTCATAGGCCCCTACCTCAGTTGTCTCTTACGACATGTAGGTGATAGTGTTTATTATTCTTTGCTCCTCGAAGTCCCGGCAACACACTGACGAGGCACTGATAGCATAATGTCAGGAGAAAGATCGTTAGAAGAATATTACAGTTCATAAAATAAAATAGTGTTGCCAATAGCATTATTGATAACATATTACGCTAGTGACCACATGCCTTGGAAAGTCCGGGGTTCGAGGCTAGCTTGGATTACACAGTTCTTAGTGTGCACACAGTACGCGGTTGTACTACAGGAAACCCATCATTCATTTAGTGATACACATTACAAGTACCTCTGAGGTCGGAGTAAGTTTTGCCTGAATGACAAGTGACACTGGTGATAGGGAAAGTTAGCATCACTCCAAAAATCAATCAGCGCCACGACTACGACCTGAATGCATAATGGACAAATGAAGAAGATACCCCCTTCCTCCTCCTCTTCTCCCCCTTTTCCTCCTCTTCTCCCCCATTAAAAAAAAGTATTCAGTCAAACAAACATAAACATATAGTGAAAAACATGAAGATTCTTCTTGCTTTCGTCCGTTATGAATTCAGGAGGTTTGACGTTTCAGAATGATATTTGCGTGTAGCCCTGCTGTACTTATTATCATTGTCACCCGCCATACAGGCGTGTCTTCTCCAATTTCATAGGTACTTGTAGCTAAGATCCTCAAGTATTGATCTGTGGTCCAAATCACTTGCCATTTGCTTAAAACTAGTTCCATCACCCACAGGTGCTTGTAGACAGACAGCTGAACTCATCCTACAAGATTGTCACCTGATGAATCAACTGCGGAAAGAACACTGGCCAACAGAGACAGACATCAACACAAAGCTGTTTGGAAGCTTTGATGAACTAACAAATACAACATGCACCCAGAGAACCGGATTCATTGTGTAGACATTGAACATCAGCGAACGAGAAGAAGAATAAGATTGCCATTTGCTTAACACAATTTTGTGGTCTAAGCCTCGGACCCTCACAATTCCTATGACAAGTAAAACTCGAAGATAAACATCATGATGGAAATGTTGATTGGTTTGTTATTGACACATTTCCTCCTTTGCTGACGATTGTTGGTAAGTTGAAACACATCCATGGCAATGACGTATGCGACTAGGAAGCGTAATCTGTGCGGTCAAAAACCGTCCACTATGGGATTCCAGGGGCATTGTTGCCACCCCATGCCATGTAGTCATCATAAGTTCATTACACGGTTTAAAACAATTGCGTTCTGTTGTGTCTAAGAAATACGTATTATTTCATTGTGCGGAGACAACATTGACGTAGTCGAATATATAACAATAAAATGCCATGTCGTGATGGACAGACGTCATTGGGCGCGTCATAATGAACGCGTGCACTAGACGGCATAACCAGTGTCACTGTGGTCTCTGCTTTCACCAGGCAGAGGACATCACCCTCTAGAAATGTCATTGACGTGAATTCAAACCCATTGTTTGTTTTCGTAAATTAAAATATCAGTGGCATTCAAACTTGCAGCAAACATAGCCCGGGCATGTTACATCGCTTCCTATGTGGTTTGACAAATTGAAGGGTTGAACGGAGGTAGTCTTGACCGTTCAGTGTTATTTATTATAAACCAAAAAAAACAAGACAGGAAAATTAATGACGAACGAAGTGACATTTGAGCACGGGAGTTTCTTCTTCGAACGTTCCATATTGATCACTTGTCAACCACTCTATGTGATTTGTATGTGATCTGAGCTTAAGAGCGATTGTACGTTGTGCCAGTTATGCGCCTACAAGTAGGCCAGCACATCCGATTTCTGCGCTGCTTTTTATTTACTATGATAACTTCCCTAGGACCTACATCAGTCGCCTTTTACGGCATGCATTGTAAGTTGCAGTGGTACTATTTTTTGCTTCCTTTGCTGGCCCCGGCACCACGCGGGCGACAGGAGTTTCAATATTTATGGATGATGGGGCTGGGGGATTGTAATGATACGAGGATTGTGTATTATATTTGTCAAAGACACTCAAAGAATTGTATTATATTGTCAAAGACACTCAATGAATTGTATTATATTGTCAAAGACACTCAATGAATTGTATTATATTGTCAAAGACACTCAATGAATTGTATTATATTGTCAAAGACACTCAAGGGATTGCACTATATTGCCATAGATGCTCAAGAACATTGACATTCACATATATTTGTCCAGGGAAGGAACAACATGAATTTAAACAAAAATTAGTTGATAGTTTACAAGTCGGACATAGAGAAGAACAAATTCACGTAAGACTGTTTTAAACAAAAATTAGTTGATAGTTTACAAGTCGGACATAGAGAAGAACAAATTCACGTAAGACTGTTTGATCTAAAAGCAATTAAAATTAATAAGTTATATCAAGTAGCTCAGTTGTTGACTTCTTGTTTTACGTTGTGAGATCTAAGGGTCTAATTAAATGCGAGACTTCATTGCACCTTGTTTCCCCCATATTGCTCCGTCCATGTCGGAAGAAATGATACGCCACCTGCCTAGAATGTTGCACGTGTGACTCGGTCTGGATTCGAACCCACAACCTCCAGAAACGGTAGAGCACACACACGGGCTATTCACCGAAGTACAATGGTGATGGTCAAATCCATCTCATCAATGAATATTACTAGTAACAGAAGTTGCGGGCGTCTCTGATCGCCTTCATCAGCCGACATAGACATTAGAGCGAGGGAGGAAAATGTGTTTTGCAGTTGAAGGGGAGTACTTCCATACTCAAGTACTTTTTTTTATCTATTAAATTGAATTAGCGTGTATGTTTGTTTGTTATATAGGAAATTAAAGCCTCTTTACGCCGAGGCACGCACTTTCAACCCAAGGACGAAACTTCTTTTGGTTATATTGGATCGTGTAGGCCAACAAACGTGAAAAATAAGACTTCCTTTCGGATAATTCAATAGTCTATTGTCTATTCCCAGGTGAAAGATGTAGATGACTGTCCACTCTTGCCGTTAAGCGTAGGTATGGGAGCTTTAATTTACGTTCTAGAGCCAGATGAGTCGCCCTAGTTGTGTTATATCCGTGTTTATGTAGTGTGGTCTTGATGTTGTCTATCCATCTTTTTCTTGGTCTTCCCTTAGCTCTAGTTAGCAATCAATAATATTATACCATATTTTTCAAATACTTCTTTTTATGGAAAGTCTTTCTTCCTCGAACGCTCCGTATCGACCATTTGTTAACCACTCTGTGTGATTTGTATGTGATCTGAGCCTAAGAGCGATTGTACGTTGTGCCAGTTATGCGTCTACAAGTAGGCCAGCGCATACGATTTCTGTGATGCTTTTTATTTACTAGGTAGCTTCCTAGGCCCTACATTAGTCGCCTCTTACGACATGCCTTGTAGGTCGCAGTGGTACTGTTCTTTGTTTCCATTGCAGGCCCCGGTACCACACGGGTGATGGAAAGTCTTTGACTTCATTTCCGACGGTAAATTCGGTTAAGTCTTGATAATCTTCTGATCTAGTTCTCAAATTAAGTATTTGCTTTTAACGATATGATTAATGTCGATTACTCAGATGAACCACATGGGTAGCATAGCTGGTGTTTTGTTGATTTATAAGGTCATTTCTCATATCAAGACGTTCTTCTTTTGTCGTCACACTGCTACCGGGTTGTTGCCCAGTGTCGTCACACTGCTACCGGGTTGTTGCCCAGTGTCGTCACACTGCTACCGGGTTGTTGCCCAGTGTCGTCACACTGCAACCGGGTTGTTGACCAGTGTCGTCACACTGCTACCGGGTTGTTGCCCAGTGTCGTCACACTGCAACCGGGTTGTTGCCCAGTGTCGTCACACTGCAACCGGGTTGTTGCCCAGTGTCGTCACACTGCAACCGGGTTGTTGCCCAGTGTCGTCACACTGCAACCGGGTTGTTGCCCAGTGTCGTCACACTGCTACCGGGTTGTTGCCCAGAGTCGTCACACTGCAACCGGGTTGTTGCCCAGTGTCGTCACACTGCTACCGGGTTGTTGCCCAGTGTCGTCACACTGCTACCGGGTTGTTGCCCAGTGTCGTCACACTGCAACCGGGTTGTTGCCCAGTGTCGTCACACTGCTACCGGGTTGTTGCCCAGTGTCGTGGTTTTCTGTTTTTGTCTTGCGCTGTTCTGGTGGCTTGTGTGATTGTTATCTTTGCTCTTTCACAGGATTCTGCTATGCCATCTAACCATCTTTTCCATGGTCTTCCTCTTGCCTTCTTTCCCGATGTTCTGTTGTAGAAGACTCTGTATACTGTGGAGTTTGGATGCATTCTTATTAAGTGGCCAAACCACCTCATTCTTTGTTTATCTATGTAATTCAAGCACGGTTTTGTGCCCAACTTTCTTTCTTATGCTGATGTTGGTGATTCTGTCTTTTCTTGTGTTATTGGTAACTTTTCGCAGGCAACGCATTTCACATGTAGTTATTTTTGTGACTGCGCTTTGCTCAATGTCCATGTTTGGCTCTGGTAACACAAAGTAGGTATAAAAATGCTGTTGATCATCTGTTGCTTAGCTGCCTGTGAAAATTTTGGGTGCCTTAACAATGGGGCTAGCTGGTAGGTTACAGCATTTGCTTTTTGTACTCTATCAAGACGTTATCGATTTTACATTCAATATTTTACATTCAATATTTTACATTCAATATTTTAGGCTCTCTGTGGCGTAGAGGTTAGGTGCTCGTCTCTCGTTCCAAAGGTACCAGGTTCGCTCCTTCGTGGAGCCATCTGGATATTTTTCCAGAGATCCCTGATCTCAGTGTAGGTAAGATCGAGTTCCTAGTCCTATCGGAGACGGACGATAAAACGTAGGTCCCGTGTTCAATTTGAGCATGTAAAATAACCATTGGCAATTCAAAGTCGAGAAGAGCAGGCTGGAAAGCCGCTGCCCATGCAACATTCATTAGAAAAGATTTTTAAAATAAAATTCCTTCAAAAATATTTTCAAAATTACATCGGGGACTCTCGCCGGTGCTACGGAGTTCATGCGCTGCAGATGAGATCTTCCTCTGTACGAAAGAGATCTGATCACACATGGCCGGCTACTCACCGAAGTGTGCAATGATGATGGTCCTATCAAACATTAAATATGTACGGCTGGATGTGCATAATGAGAACTTAAAAGAGTTGGTGACTTTTCTTTGCAAACTTAGATGAACGACAATACTCAACAAAAAAATCACAATAAGTTTGCAAAGGCACCAACTACATAAATGAATATGTGACTGAAATCTTTTTATCTACACGGATAATATAACCCTCGTCGGTGATTTCAATTAACCAAATATATTTTGCAGAAAGGGGTCGATGTGTGTGTGTTGTGTCGCGCGCAGTCACGTCGGTTGTAGTGACCTTGACCGCGTTATTGAAAATCCCACAAAACAGTGTGGAAAAGTTCACATCACTTATATCAGTGTAGAATATTGACCTCGTTAGAAAGTTGGTGTGGAATTGTGGTTAGTTTCTGGCTCATACCCCTCTGCTTTCTCCCCCAATCTTTCTCATCTCTTCCAGGTTTCAAGTGGAGCATATGCCCTCCACATACTCCTGTTTTTTTAGAAAAAGTTCATTGTTAGCTCGATTTTGAAGCTTACGTTGTTTTTTTTACCGGTTGGACTAGCCAGCCCCAAGCTGAACCCGACAGCACGCGGGATAAGTTTCCTGGATACAGACATGACATTTTCAGGGTTCAAACCCCGGTATGGTCGACCATCCATTTTAAATTGGTACCTGACTCGTCCGTGTTTTGTCAGGGGTTCACACGGGAGCAAAGAATAGTAACAATGCAACCTACAAGGCAAATCATAAGAGGCGACTGGAGTAGGGTCCAGGAAGCTACCTTAGTAAATAAAAAGCGTCGCAGAAATTGGATGTGCTGCCTACTTGTAGGCGCATAACTGGCACAAAGTACAATCGCTCCTAGGCTCAGATCACATACATATCTCAAAGAGTGGTTAAACAAGTGGTCGATATGGAACGTTCGAAGAAGAAGATGAAGGTACCTGACTTTGTGGAACATTCTGAATTGCCGTCGAAGGCACTGCAAAAGTTCTCGGATGCAGACACGTTCATTAAGATAAAGGAAACTGAGAGGATACGAGTGTAGTAACGTCTTTCTTTTCTACTACGATTATTGGAATCCTTCAAGATGTTTGTTTAATCTTGGAAGACAAATCCTGGCCCCAAATTTAAAAAAAACCACGTGTTTTACTGAATTATTATTCTGTGTACGTCCAGACTTTCCATCTTACATACAACTTGCCTGCGAACGATCTTATGGTTGTTCTGGCAAAGAACTTTTTTTAAAACCAAGAACTGTCTGCACAATGTCAACAAGACAATATGAACACCATCATCCAAAAGAAATGCTGAATGTGAATCGGACATGTTTTTACTCATGGAGGCTAACTATGTCACGAATCGCGGAAAACATAAAACGATCTGAAGAACAGTAGAACAGAAACGTAAAGAAATTAATCACAACTGGAACACAATACATAGGACAGCCAATAACTGATAAGAATGGCGTGATTTGTTGCTGCCCTAGGTGTCAAGTGCGTCAAAGCGCGGCCTTCGTTATAGAGTCTGTCGTGGTCATAGGCTGTAGCGAAAGAGAGGTTGTTCTATGAGGAGGACTGAGACGGTGGACACGGGCAGGATTCAGACGGTGGCCACGGGCAGGACTGAGACGGTCTCCACGGGGCAGTTATGTTTACATTCGCAATACTGACATGATCAGTCAGTTGCCTGTACGTCACTTATGTCACTTCCAGACAAACTTATGGAACATTTAAATTGTGTCTCTCCCAGGAATTAGAAACTTTCACTCGCCCGAGTGGTTACCGGGGCCCAAATTTGGAGTGTAAATAATAGAACCACTGTTACCTGCCACGTATATCGTAAGAGGCCACTAAGGAGGTTTGGCTGAAATCGGATGCACGTGTCCTAAACGTGTAGAAGTCTATGCGTTTAGGGGCCTACCAAACAATGTGCAACGTATACACGTTCTTGGCAAAGATCAAGCGTATTGTAGTAGGGGGCCCCTTACGGGTGGTGATGACACTTGATATTGTAGTAGGGGCAATATTTTCTAAGGCCTTACACACGAATATATATACTAACGAACAAGGTGGAATCGTTTCATTTACATTTATTATTATTACTTGCGGACCATGCATGAACACGTCTGGTCGTGCCCAATGTTTATGTCATCTCTTCCTATCGTTACTAACACGTCACTATTTTACTACACAAAAACGTCGTGTCTTGTAGTTATGTGTTGCACTACTGCATAGAGAGTACAACACATAGTCTCAACTATTAAATAATCTAATTATACTACTCTAACTATCTGGCTAACTGTCCATTCCTCCGCTGCCATCTGGGGAACTATGACAGTATCACAGAGTGATTAAGATTAGTCGTAAAGACCGAACGCAAAGTAGAAGAAGAGGAGCTTTCACTCAGTATTGTTTTCCAGGTCGGAGTACGAAAACAGCAACCGTTGACAGAATTTAGCCAAGACCAGATAGTTCTGGTATGACCAAACAGTTAGACTCCTGCTTGTCTGGTGTGTGATCTTCTTCGAACGCTCCATATCAACCGCTTGTTAAACCACTCTTGTGATTTGTATGTGATCTGAGCCTATGAGCGGTTGTGCCAGTTATGCGCTTACAGGTAGGCCAGCACATTCGATTTCTGCAACCCTTTTTATTTAATAGGGTAGTTTCCCTAGGCCCCTTCCTCAGTCGTCTCTTACGACATGACTTCTAGGTCTGTTACTATTCTTGCTCCCTTGCGAGACCCGGCAACACACGGGCGGCTCTGCAATTTGTTTCTAGGGCTGCCCGTGTGATGCCGGGGTCCGCAATGGAAGCAAAGAATAGTACCACTGCAACCTACAACGCATGTCGTAAGAGGCGACTGATGTAGGCCCTAGGATGCTACCCTAGTAAATAAAAGCAGCACAGAAATCGGATGTGCTGGCCTACTTGTAGTCGCATAACTGGCACAACGTACAATCGCTCTTTGGCTCAGATCACATACAAATTACAAAGAGTGGTTGACAAGTGGTCGATATGGAGCGTTCAACGAAGTAGAAGTTTCTAGGGCCATCACATGGATGTGGACCCGGGCCCTGATCAATGCCAGCACACTAACCACGTTCGCTTAGTTACCACCATAACTCATTGCACCCCTTCCCCCTCCATCCCAAGATAATCAAATGAACCTTGAAATATGGTCTTGATCAGATTTATGATAGTTGTTAGTTGTAGTAATCCCAAACATCGCTACTGTATCATATCTGTGCGCTAGCCAATAATTCCTACAGGTCATTCACTTACCAGCTATGCTTATTGCATATATGCACTTTATTTGTTTGTATATAAGCCTCCGCCATCACCACCACTTACAGAATACAGTTTATTAGCTTGTGCTCATGTTGGTTAATCCGCTTATCCCAGTAAAAGTCCAGGGTTTGAACACGGGGCACCAGTAATTTAACCTCATTTTCCCTGTTCTTATCTCATGCATGGTGTTAGCAATTTATTTGTTAAGAAGAAAAATTAACTACAGTTAACAACGAGGTCAGCTACCATTTTTATTATTTGTTGTTTGAAAGGAAAAACTGACATCTGTTTGGCAGTAATTTCATACAGTAGTATTTTATATGGTGACGTCTGTGGCTTAGGGGATAGTCACTCCGACGTTTTGAGTTCGAATCACACTGAATTACTACTGAACGTAATAATGTCTAGAAAAATTACAAACAGCGTTAAAAAGCTGTGGTTGATTCGCAAAGTCTTGTAAAGAATATGTAACTTTGAGTACTTTATATTAATACATGTGTGTCAGAGTGCGTGTTTTCTACTTGGTGTTGCTTCGTTTGATGAACTTTGTTCCATTATTAGTAGCCGAATCCGCCCGAGGGTTACCGGGGCCCAAATTTGGGGTGTAAAGAATAGAACCACTGTTACCTGCCACGCATGTCGTAAGAGGCGACTCACAAGTGCAAGTATACCTTGCCGACACTGTACAAGAACATTTCAAGCCCGTATCGGGCTCACAAGTCATCTTCGCACACACAGACAAACATAGCGCAACTACATTCCCCTGGATGAAAATCTGTGTGTTCATCATCACCCGTGATGGACAAGCATCAAGAGGCGACTAAGGAGGTTTGGATGAAATCGGATGCACTTATCCTAAACGTGTAGAAGTCTGCGTTTAGGGCCTACCAAACCAATGTGCAACGTATACACGTTCTTGGCAAAGATCAAACCTATCACAAAGAGTGGTTAAAATTGGTCGTAAAGAATGGACGCAAAGAAGAAGAAGAGGAGTACTTTATATTAATACATGTGTGTCAGAGTGTGTGTGATTTCTACTTGGTGTTGCTTCGTTTGATGAACTTTGTTCCATTATTAGTAGTCGAATCTCTTTCGCCTTTCTTATTCTTAACGCTTCCAGTGGAGCATATTGTTGCATCTTATTTGTAAGACTTAAACACCGAGAACGAACTAAAATGATAACGGATACAATACAAACATTCATCAACTGGTGTCATAACATAAGCGAATGACTCGATTATAGACAACAATATATGGCCTTTTTCGTCTTTACAGACGGTCAATTGATAAGTGTTTTACTGTGACAACTTCTGAGTTTTCGCTTGTCTCTCTTGTCGTTCAGCTCATCCCTAAGTCTCTTTTCAAAAGATTATGCGCCGTTTCGTAATGTTGTTTTCCACATAACATGGGCATCAGCTAGTTTTTTCCCATTTGCTGGGACCGATAGACAAGTTTATCCAGTTCTACTTGTTACTGCCTGTAGTACCGCTTTTTTTTTAGGGCTGTGTAGGACAGGTGGGACGAGATCCTGAGGAATTTAATGGCCGCATGTCTAGTGCAGTCGTCGCGACATTGTTCAGGTTATGATTTTCTTTATGCCTACAACATAAAAAAAATTATTCGCCGTACCGTGAATTGAACACAGATCTCCCGGAGCCGCGCTCTATCTAATCCATTCTGCCCCGCCCCCTCTACTTGTACAACGTGTAATTCCAAACTTTTTAAATCGCTGGATAGATTCAACATCAATTTTAGTTTCCTTGTTCAACAAGAGCTCGCCAAAACACCTAGAACATCTCCCCTATCCATCCTAAACTCTCCGACAATCAATACTATCGATGCAAACCTGTCCTAATCTACCGTACATATTTGTTGTAAGCATCATTTTTCTTGTGATATTATTTTCACAAACACAGTATATATAATATTGATACACGTTAGTGGTTAGGTTGTGAGGTATTAGATCTGATACTGCCCGAGTGGTTACCGGGGCCCAAATTGGAGTGTAAAGAATAGAACCACTGTTACCTGCCACGCATGTCGTAAGAGGCGACTAAAGAGGTTGGGGTGGGGCTAGCTACCCCGCACCGTAAAAACACTAGATGGCTACAGACCGGAGAGCGAACCGAGTAAACGCTGGTTGAAACCGGACACATTGCCGAAGGATAAGCACCAGAGCTCCAAATAGTGCTGAAGACGTGACGTAAAACACACCAATGCTAAGTATGCATGAATCAGATTTCCACATGAATAGAATTTATGGGGAGGTCTGGTACATAGGTCTGGGCGGTGATCGCGAGAGACAGACATAGAGAGAGAGAGAGAGATCGATCTGATGCCATCCTACAGTAATAACTACAGATGTGCTACTTTAAAATGGGTGTTTTTCTCATTGTCAAATAGTAGTTTCCCGCCCGTAAAGATATCTGTCCTGTTTGTATAATGTGCATAAACTTTGACCGAAATTAGGATGCGGTTCTACGCGCAGTAGGGATTTAACGGGGGCGCAACATACTCACGTTCCCCGCGCAAGATCACAAAGACTGGTTATCTTGGTTGATAAGAACGAAAGCAAAGAAACAAACAGGCAGTGCGGTCCTAGTTAAGCTATGGGTGCTTAAGGACATTCTACAGGTGAAGTGAAAAACAGATTGTAGGTAAACTGAAACTACGTCATTAAACAAGATAGTCACACCACCATTACTAACCTTTGGTTGGGAAATTTGATTACATATGGGCTTGTTCACATACACTAGTTAAACTGTAGTTAAAGGTCAATGACCTTTGTAGGTGAGAAGTTTATAGCTAAGAATTCAGTAAGGAAGCTGACACATAAGCTATAAACAGAACATTGTTGCACATTAGAGTCATTATCTTTTTACAATTCTTCATAATGTAAATTTTATAGTTTTTTTTATTTTACAGTTTTTACAATTTTCTTTAGTTTGTTCATTACTTCTTGGCCACTATCTTCATCATATCTCTTTATTTCAATGCTTTATCTGAATAGAGTGAGCGTCTGTAGCTCAAGCGGTAGTGAGCTCGATCACAAACCCAAGCGTACCTGGTTCAAACCCCACAGTGGACAAGTTTGGAAGCAAATTCGTTTCCGTGAGATTTTACGAGAGGTAAAATAGACCTCACCGTTCAGAAAGCAATGGAAAACTACTGAACCTATAAGTGGTGCATAGAAAATCAATGACTCGTTTACCCTGGTTGATGGCTACGTCCTTTAGGATATGCCACGATTTTCATTCATTTCATCTGAATAGATGAATCCACACGGCATGGGAGATAAGTTTGGATACTTATACACAGATTTAACTTTCTACAAATTAAACTTTCCACTAATTAAACTTTCTACTAATTAATCTTTACACTAATTAAACTTTCCACTAATTAAACTTTCTACTAATTAAACTTTCTACTAATTAAACTTTCTACTAATTAAACTTAAGGTACCCTTTTCATACCTCAAGGAATGTTTCTCAGCCATGTGCTCTCTGCTACCCAATTGAGATCTGTGGACAGTGAGGTCATTTGTTGATATCCAGAATAATGATACTCCAACTGGGGATCAATCCCAGACCAATTTTCTCGGAAACAAGTGCACTAACCTGTGTGCTTCTTCAATAATCTCTACAATATAAAATATGTAGTCCACAAAATTATTTGCCTTTTTTCTCCGATGTAATCTGCAGATTCTGAAATGAAGAACATCATTGACAAACTGGCCAACTTTGTGGCCAGGAATGGTCCTCAGTTTGAGGAGATGACCAAACAGAAACAGAAAGATAATCCTAAATTTGCATTCCTGTTTGGTGGAGAGTTTTACACATATTACAAGTATAAAGTAGCTTCAGA
Organism: Arion vulgaris; assembly: GCA_020796225.1. Taxonomy (NCBI): domain Eukaryota; kingdom Metazoa; phylum Mollusca; class Gastropoda; order Stylommatophora; family Arionidae; genus Arion; species Arion vulgaris. The sequence continues at coordinate 20,410,479 of CM036763.1, read as the reverse complement.
GATTGCTCGTAAGTACATTCATGTCTGTATGCTCTTTTTTTTTCTGCTCTTTCTACTTTTTTGTTTTTGTTTTGTTGTTTACAAATTCTTTGAATACAACCCATCATACAGCATTTTGAAAATATCAGTGTTATTCTTGTTCTTTACCAAGTTGTCACTAGTGCTTAGCACCTGAGGAGGTGGTGGTGAATGGTTTCATGATGATGTGCACACAGCTGGCACTCTGGAGTGTGTTGGGGTTGAATTCTGTTCATATGATTATTAAGTGTTATTTGCTGGGTTCAGAGTCTAAAAATGGGCACAATCTCTCCTTGTAAGGTGGTTGATGTTGTCATTGGGCTTAGGGTTGTCCATGTCTCTGTTAACCTCTCCTCCCATGGCCCATCTGTTCATGCCTGAGAGGCAAAGTGAGAGGTGTGTTTAATCAACGAACCACGGGAACCATCAGTATGCATACTCTTCGATATCTGTTGGGAGACTGAGCACCTATGGGTCTGCCCGAGTGCAATGACGTCAGTTTAGTAACCAATAACTATCTGTTCAGCCTAATTTCTTTATTTGTTGTTAGGATTTGCTTTGCTGTATGGAGAGTTGTTGCTATGATTGGTTGTTCTTGTGTTTACCCTTTCTTAGCTAGCCGGTCTGATTTATCATTTCCGGGTGTATTTAAATGTACAGGTATCCACTGCATAGTTATTTTGATCTCATGGGATGTAACAAGTTTGTTAGCACTTGTTGATAAATTTTCATATTCTAGAGTACAAGCTAGGTTAGTCATCCTTCTCGTTTGTTATACAGTGATTTGCATCTATGTCCATCATCTGCTGCTTCATCTTCTCTTGGTTTCTGTTTGTCTTCCGCCCTAGCGGTTACCGGGGCCCAAATTTGGGGTGTAAAGAATAGAACCACTGTTTCCTGCCACGCATGTCGTAAGAGGTGACTAAGGAGGTTTTCCTGAAATCGGATGCATGAGTCCTAAACGTGTAGAAATCTATGAGTTTAGGGCCTACCAAACAAATGTGCAACGTATACACATTCTAGGCAAAGATCAAACATATCACAAAGAGTGATTAAAATTGGTCGTAAGAACGAACACAAAGAAGAAAGAAGTTTTTCTTCATCTTTCAGAATGGTTTTTGAATTCTCTTCTTTACCATTCAAGTACTTTATTTCCATCTCTGAGAAGTGCAAAATCTCTACTGGGTCAACCATACAGATTGTATATTAATATGGCTGTTGCAATAATTTTTGTTAATGTTTAACTCTACATCTATAACCCTGCATCTATGTCTCACCTGAATGTCATGGACTACATAAAGCTAGACAAGAATTTTGTGTAGACTGTAAATTTCTTCATTCTTCTATTCATATTTCAGCATTCAGGGCACAAGAAGAGTTCTAGCAAGTATTCTTAAGTGCACCTTATATATGGTTTTTCCTATCGCCTCTGATATTTCTGTGGCAAATTGTTTGTTCAGTACCATTTGGAGCTCTGGTGCTTGTCCTTGGCGATGTGTCCGATTTCAACCAGTGTTTACTAGGTACGCACTCCGTTAGCCTTTGACTGTCCCCAGTCGATTTCAGCCAAACTTCCTTAGTCGCCTCTTACGACATGTATGGCAGGTAACAGTGGTTCTATTCTTTACACCCCAAATTTGGGCCCCGATAACCATTCGGGCAGAATCCATTGTATCTGAATAGTAGTGCTTGTTGTGATATACTGTTGGATGGTAATCATCTTTCATGGCAGAACCATTTGGTTTGTTGTTTCTACCAAGAACCAAGCTTTAAAATATTTCTTTTACATGTATTTTAATTTCCATTTATCAGAAATAAATCAGAAACAGCATTTAGAACAACAGCAGCAGCAACAACTGCCACAACAGCAGGTGATGCAACCCATGTTACAAAACAGGCAATGGCAGTCCAATCCACAGCTTCAGGAGCAAATAAATCAGGTAGGAATGCTTTCATTCATAGAAGCACTTTAAATGTGTATGTATATATGTAGCCTAGACGGACATGGAGAAGAGAGCTGGAGGCTGATATTAAAAGGATAGGTAAAACATGGAAAGAATTGGAAGGGATGGTAAGAGAGGAAGAGCTGGAAGAAGTTTGTTGAAGACCTGTGCTCTGTTGGGAGTTGAAAGGTGATGAAGAATAAGATATATGTAACAAAAACTAATGTACAATCGAGATCAGTTATGCCGAATTATGCTTTTCTTCTTTGCGTTCGTTCTTTACGACCAATTTTAGTTACTCTTTGTGATTTGTTTGATCTTTGACAAGAACATGTATACGTTGCACATTGGTTTGGTAGACCCCTAACCGAATTATGTTAAAAGTCCCTGCCCAGGCTAAATTGATTAAACATTAAAATAAAATTTTGACAAATTTTCGCCATCATCAAAATTACATCAGGGACCGTTCCAACGGAGTTTGTGCTCTCCTGTATAAGAAGAAGATAGGAACATACATGGTTATTTAGTGAAGTACTATGATGATCATTTTAATCAATAAATCTATGTTGCAATAACTGTCTGCTTAAACTAATTGTACTTTAGTGAACTGAATTTTTTTACTTCTCTAATTTGTACTTTTATAATTGTTTTTTAAAGTCAAATTCGCTTTATGAAAATTTTAATGAAATTTTCTGATTTGCCCCAAACACATATTTTAGTTCAGAACACCTAGCAGATTTGTATAAATCAATTTTTAGATGCAACATAAAATTTCTTACATTTTGCAAACTTCGTCAAATTGTCATTAAAATTTCGGTCACATTCGCACTTCTTGTGATTTTCATTGCAGTACTTGCTATATTGCTGATCCAAATTTGGATACTATTCTTCTGTCTTCTTCTGCATTCTCACTAGATTGGGATTTTGGCCGTCTGCTTCAGATTATCAATCACGCCATACAGTTTGTCTTGGACGCTAGTGTAAGTTGGCTACCTCTTTCTTCTCAAGTCTGCATACTGGGGAAGTTCTGTAGGATATAATTCCTATGATTTCTGCTTCCCGTTTGTGCCAACCTCTTCCCGCAGTAAGTTTTGGCCATCCTCCTGATAGTAGGTCTGACATTCTTACTGCGTGGCTAAATCTCTGATGCAGATTGGCGACCATAGAATCCGTTATCCCATTCCTCATTGTGAGGGTCGTTGCACCATGTTATACGCCTTACAGCCTGGTGCATCCGTTTTCTGCAAGCATTTGTTTCAGGTTAGCATTCCCTAGTGGTCACGTGCATCCGATTTCAACCAAACCTCCTTAGTCGACAGGTAACACTGGTTCTATTCTTTCCACACCAAATTTGGCCCCGGTAACCACTCAGGTGAAATTTGGATACAATTCTAGAAATAAGAGATTTGTGATAGGCTGGTTTTTAAAATTTGAATTAATGTGCAACTAAGGAGTGGTAATATTTCACTTGTGAACCAAATGAAAACACCCTAACTGCAGCGGAACAATGCGCCCGAGTGGTTACGGGCCCAAATTTGGGGTGTAAAGAATAGAACCACTGTTACCTGCCATGCATGTCGTAAGAGGTGACTAAGGAGGTTTGGCTGAAATTGGATGCATGTGTCCTAAACGTGTAGAAGTCTATGCGTTAAGGGCCTACCAAACCAATGTGCAACGTATACACGTTCTTGGCAAAGATCGAACATATCACAAAGAGTGATTAAAATTGGTCGTAAAGAACGAACTCAAAGAAGAAGAAAAACCAATTTGCAAGGGTTTGCTATTGGTATTGGAAATTAAGATGAATGTAAGTCAAGATTACATTATTCGTTCTTCTTTTCTTTTCTCTCCTGTTTTGCATTGCAGCGTCAGGGTAAGAAGAGATTTCTAGAACAGGCTTTTGTGTGCACATCATGAATAGTGGTTTTCACTGCACCTGTTATTTCTGATGTGCACCTTTTGCGTGGACAACCTTTTGCTTTTTATCCACTGTATCAGAGTAACATTGTTCTTTGAGGCACACTGTCTGTTGGTAATTTGTCTATGTGGTCGAAGCATTTAATTTATTTCTTGATGAATTTCAATACTGATGTTGTACTCACATTATTATCAGACAATAAACAGACTGGATCTTCCTTTTACCAACACACAACCTCTTCTATGAAACTCATGGTTGATAGTCTAGAATTTTGTTACAGTGGCATTCAGTCTGTATTATCTGTACTACTACACGACATACCATTCCACACTGTGGTTAAGCTGTTGCCTTGCATTCCGAAGGTTCAATTCCATAAGCGTTGTTTTTGTTCACAAGTCCATTTTTTCCAGAGATCCCGAAGATTGTTGCAGGAGCTTGTGCTTTGTGTAATACTCTCAGCAGGTGGTGTGCCATTTCTGCGGAGAAGGACCGAGTTATATAGGATAAAACTTGGTGCAATGAGTTAATCGTTAGTCTTTAGTCACTTGACTCTCACGATGTCACAATGGGAATGTGACCAATTGAAATGTGACCAGTCTTCTTTGCGTTCTTTCTTTAAGACCAATTTTAATCACTCTTTGTGATATGTGTGATCTTTGCCAAGAAGCATATACGTTGTACATTGGTTTGGTAGGCCCATAAACGCATAGACCTACACGTTTAGGACACATGCATCCGATTTCAGCCAAACCTCCTTAGTCGCCTCTTACGACATGCGTGGCAGGTAATAGTGGTTCTATTCTTTACACCCCAAATTTGGCCCCGGTAACAACTCAGGTACAATGTAACCAGTATGAAGACCTGCTTTATAATTCTTGGCTGTACTAGAGAGATACTTCCATTGTGAAGATGAGATACATATTTGGACTCCTCTTGCTATGTTTCCAGTCATGCTAATGCCCGAACCAAAGTTGTAGATAACATAATGTATTAATATATGGGAAAATACAGAATAAATTATAGTAACAAGTAAAGAATCTATTAACATACCATGAGGTATATTTGAGAACACTGCATTACTTCCATATTTTTCTTTGATCAATAACACATGATGGATGATATAGTCATTAGCACGCCAGTCACCTTTACTTGCTAGTGTTATTTATAGTATCTCTCTCAATCGTTCTTTTTCGGCCATTTTTATCATTCTTATTGTGATATATAAGCAGTCTTTGCCAAGAACGTATTTTTACATCACATCGTTCAGTACCATTTGGAGCTCTAGTGTTTATCCTTCGGTGACATGTCTGGTTTCAGCCAGCGTTTACTAGGTTTGCTCTCTGTTAGCCTTTGACTGTCTTCAGCCGACCTGCAAGGCAGCAGGTTGCTATTTTCTTTCAGGGTAGCAACCCTTAGACGACCTACCCTGCCAGGTTGTTGAACGTCATCTACCCAATTAACCAGTCTTTATTTGGACTACTTGTTTTGCTGCGCCAGATTTGTGTATGGTTTACTCCGCTAGCCTTTGATTATCCCCAATCAAACTATAAGGCAGTAGTATTATAATATCTAATTGAGTCTGGGTCGACCAGAGAACATGAGGTTGAAAAATCCTCTCTCAGTGTGTAATTTGATTCTTTGACCTTGCGTCTAGGAAGCAAGTGTACTAACCACTACACTATCGATGCTCTCAGAATAATAAAGTATATAAATTAATGTCCATAGAGTAGTGTATAAATTTATGTAGATAATGATGTCAATTTATATTTGGATAATATAGTATAAAATAATTCGGTTCAGGAAGTAAAAATTGAATTGGATAATAATATAGATCTATATGTTGATTTGGATAATGTCGTATACATCAATGTGGATAATGCATTGCAAGTTCATGCAAAAGTGAAGACAGGACTGCGTATACTAGACACCGAAATAGTAAAACTCAAAAGTATTGTAGTTTTACAAAGTTCTTCTGCGATCAACTTCTGCTCTGCTACTACTCCAGCATGTGTCAGAAACAGGAAATTTAACTTGCAGTCTTCACCGGTCTCCCATAGTTTGTTTTGAATGGTTGTTCCTCTTGGCAGATTTCCATTCTCACTCTGCTCAGGCTGGAGCAGTCTTGCAAGATATGCTCCGGGGACTGCTTTGGTGCTTCACATGTGCAGTCAGCCCAGTCTCTCTGACTCATTCTATGGACGTGTGCTTTGAGATCGTAGTGTCCCGTTCAAAGTCTGAAGACCCTTTTCTGTTTTACAAAGTATAAGACCAGACTAAATCAATGTTTAGCCAAAAGACCTTGCTCAAGAAAACTGTACAAATAAGACGGGAGTATAATGATGCAATTTCAAAGCGGAGAATATTTCAATCAAATGTGAAGTCAGTGCTGTTCTATGGCTCGAAAACATGAAAGACAACAAAAGAAACCACCAGAAAACTACAGGCCTTCATAAATGGATGTTTACGTAGAAAAGAGGGACTGAGATGGTATGATAAGGTTGCGAACGAGAAACTAAGCAGATACCAGGGGAGAAAGAGCTACGGAAGAGACGCTGGCGATGGATAGGACATACATTGAGAAGATCGACCGGAAGCATTGCAAGACATGTACTGTTTTGAAACCAGCAGGGAAAGAGGAGTAGGGAAGGTCTAGACAGACCTGGAGAAGAGAGCTGGAGGCTGATATTAAAAGGATAGGTGAAATACGGAAAGAATTGGAAGGGATGGCAAGAGAAAGGAAGAGCTGGAAGAAGTTTGTTGAAGGTCTGTGCTCATTGGGAGTTGAATATATATATATATTTTCCACAAGGTTAAGCATTTATGAAAGGCTTTAGTCTAGATTTATAGTTGAAGAAAATGCAGGTAATTAGTGACCTTGTATATATCTATATTAGCTAGACTATATATTCGGCTGTTAGTTTTGATAAAATGGCTAAGAAAACTGGGAGTATCTTAAGTTGGGAGTTGCTTATTTCCCAGGCTATAGAAGTAGGTTTGTGAGTTGGGACGGGTTGGGGGAGGCGGGGCAGGCTGTGTGAGTGTATGGACCATTAGTCATGATATGTGATTTTGATAGCACATATGCGTAATGTGGTTTTTTGGTCTATCTTTATGAACATAATTATATTTTGTATTATGTTTTGTCTATGTTTCTGCAAACACTTTTATGTTTTGTTTATGTTTATGCAAACACTTTTATGTTTTGTTTATGATTACACAAACACTTTTATATATTGATTGATAGGACCATCATCATTGCACTTCGGTGAGTAACAATGTGTGCTCCGATCTCTTTTTTACACAGGAAGATCTCAGCTGCAGTGCACAAACTCTGTAGCACCGGCGAGGGTCCCCGATGTACTTTTGTAGATGTTGAAGATTACTTTTATGTTTTGTGTATATTCATGAAGGGAAGAATTGAAGCTTGCGAAATGGGGATATATGGGGAATAAGGCAGGTGTTCCTGTTGAGATTCTATGCTTCATGAGGAGCAGAGAGGATAAGAATAAGAGTTGAACTCTACCATGGACGTTTCCTAGCTCATGTTGAGAACGCAGGAGTGATACCTGAAAGATTTTTGCTTCTAAGAAAGTAATAGGTAAAGTTCTGAACAAGAGTCTTGCAGGTTATATGTAACATATAAAAAAATGTCATTACTGCATGTAGTACTGCCTTTTAGGGCGGTGTGGAACGAGAGCCTGTAGAATTTATTGGCTGCATGGCTAGTGCAGTCGTGCATACGCTGTTCAGGTTAGGATTTTAAATTTATGCCCACAACAGGAAAAAAATCCTTGGCCTTACCGTGAATTGAACACGCCTCCTGCATGGGTGATGCGCTCTAATCCATTTGACCAGACACTCCTCTCATATAAAGATACAAGAGGAATATAACAATAGTGTTGTCTTTGTTAGGAAACTCTTATTATATGTGTGTGCTTGTTTTATAAGAAAACTTTTTGTATCCCAGACTCAAGGTCAAGTCAATCAACTACAGGCACACATACAGGAGCAGGTTTCTCAGAGTGAAAGCAACTTGGCTGCCCAGTACCAGGTTCTCATGCAGCAGCAACAGGTAATTGTTTCTGAATCAGTTATTTAACTCATGTTGCAGGCAATGATCATGTAACCAAACATGCACTTGACTGAAGCTCACAGGGGTAGAGAAGAGCGTAAAAGGCACAAAAATACTCAGTTCAAGAGTTGTAGTCTTATAGACAGAGCTGAAGTAGACCACTCTGAACAGAATTTGGTAGAGAGCTTCTTCTTCTTCTTCTTACACTTCATATTGATCACTTGTTAACCACTCTGTGTGATTTTATGTAATCTGAGCCCAAGAGCGATTGTATGTTGGAGTTATGCGCCTACAAGTAGGCTAGCACACCCGATTTCTACGATGCTTTTCATTTACTAGGGGAGCTTCCCTAGGCCCCTACCTCAGTTGCCTCTTACGAAATGCCTACTATTAGCAGGATGCAGTCTAGAGAACAGAATGCATGCACAGATTTCAGTGTGAGCTGTGGTATCAGCACCTTTTTGTCTGACACATCTTATTTCAGCATAGCATTTTTTGAGTATCGGGTTAGCTTTTCCCTCTTTGATCTCCACAACCGTAGCAAGACTTCTTGGTAGTGGTCTGTTTCCAGAGGCAGAGTAGAGTTTTGGTCAGCTTTGTTCTTACGCTGCTGCTGATGCTAGCAGTCATCTATGAGCCCTGACTGCTACAAGTCCAATGCTGTGCAGTTCATATACTGTTGCTGAGATCTTCCTATGTAAGAGATCGCAGCTACATTGTTATTCACCAAAGTGCAGTGATGATGGTCCAATCAATCAACCAGATTTGTGTTACCAGGGCTCACAAGGGAGCAAAGAATAGAAACACTGCAACCTACAAGGTATGTCATAAGAGGCGACTGTTATAGGGGCCTAGGAAGCTACCTAGTCTTCTTCTTGGCGTTCATTCTTCAGGACCAAATTTTAATCACTCTTTGTGATATGTTTGATCTTTGGCAAGAACGTGTATACGTTACACATTGGTTTGATAGGCCCCTAAACGCATAGACTTCTACACGTTTAGGACATGTGCATCCGATTTCAGCCAAACCTCCTTAGTCGCCTCTTACGACATGCATGGCAGGTAACAGTGGTTCTATTCTTTGCACCCCAAATTTGGGCCCGGTAACCACTCGGGCGAACTACCCTAGTAAATAAAAAGTGTTGCAGAAATCAGATGTGCTGACCTACTTGTAGGCGCATAACTGGCATAATGTACAACCGCTCTTGGGCTCAGATCACAAAGAGTGGTTAACAAGGGGTCGATATGAAGCATTCAAAGAAGAAGAAGAATCAGTCAATAAATAAATCCATTCATCCAGTCATTTATAGATATACTCTCTTCATAACTTTCTTCTACACAGAGCCAGATACAAGATACCATAGTGAAAAGTCTGGAGGATAAACTCAACTCCCTCCTACAGGTGTGTGAACTGACCATTGAGGACTTCAATGAAGCAGTCCAGCCTATCATAGATTCATGTACCAAGGATGCCATACTGGTTAGTCTTGCATTTCTGTTTTCTGTCAACGTGAAAATTCCATCGTTATAGATGCACATGACCTCATGATCAAATTCTCCAATTGAAGTCAGGTATTTTTCCAACTGAAATGCCTCTCAGGTTGAAAATGAAATTCGGTGCATATCCTTTACAGGACTTAGCCATCAACAACAATAAACGAGTCGTCGATTTTCTAGTCACCACTTATACGTTTAGTAGTTTGCCATTGCTTTCTGAACGGTGAGGTCAATTTTTATCGTTCGTAAAAATCCCAGGGAACTAATTTGCTTCAAAACTTGCCCGCTGCGGAGTTTGAACCAGGTACGCTTGGGTTGTGACCGAGCTCACTAACACTTAAGCTACAGACACTCTCAGGTTGACCCAGCTTAAATTGGGTACCAGAATAACAGTGGAAGTAAAGGTAGCTGATGTGATGTTGTATACATCACACATTGTGTGCATTGGTCAAAGAAAAGTACTGACCTAACATAAAAAAAAAATTAACCCATACAAATTCGTTGCCGGTCGTAATACCGCTTTTAGGGTAGGGTGCTGTAGGCCGGGGAAGTGCATGAACCTGAAGAATACTGTGGATTGAACACGGGTCTCCTGCATGGGATCTACACTCTAATCCATTCGACCAGATGCTCCTAACACTGTATTTCCCAAATATACCATATGTTATGAAAACAAGTTGTTTACTGTTCTTGTTTATCTTTTACTATACAACTACAAATGGCAAACTTGGTAGTAGAATTTATTTAACTTTTCTTTTGTGTGTGTAAGTTAAATCCTGGTCCTGAAAATTGTTATGTGGATAGAGAGTAAATTCATTTCTCTTTTGTTTTATTGACCTTGTTTTACAACTGGTAAATTGATCAGATCTTAACAAGAGATAAGAGAAAGGTTGAATTGATATGCAGTCATCTCATTTATGTACTTGTTCACATTCATATTGCTTACCATTCTACGAATATGAGGTTAATATGTTAGTAGCGCTATTTGCTCAGTATGAGTCACACATCTTTTACCAGTGACTCAAGCTTTATCTATGGTGCGTCCGAATCCTTGAGAAAACACATATTGTAGTCTAGAAGGTTCTAATGACAGGATTGATGTCATTGCAGACTGGGTTTTCCATAGGCTACGTCACTCTTCACAGAAATGGCATGTTATCTGTTGAGAGTATTACACATGGCACAAACCTTGTAACTCGAACAACAATGCTAAGCGTTCTCCAGAAAAAATGCACTCAAGAACCTAACGATGAGGTTGGATTATCTTCTTTGCGTTCGTTCTTATCAACCAAGTTAACCACTCTTTGTGATCTTTGTAGTTTGTGCAGAGACAGTGTTGATGTATTGCTCTGATTCTTTGACACTCACGTCACCCATGTGTTGCCAGGGTCCGCAAGGAAGCAAAAATAGTAACACTGTAACCTACAAAGCATGTAAGAGGCGACTGAGGTAGGGGTCTAGGGAAGCTACCCTGGTAAATAAAAAGCGTTGCTGAAATTGGGTCTGCTAACATAGTTGCAGGTGCATAACTGGCACAACATACAATCGCGCTTAGGCTTGGATCACATACAAATCACAAAGAGCGGTTTAACAAGTGGTCGATATGGAGCGCTCAAAGAAGAAGTAAGACACATCACATAGGACAGTCACATCCAAATTTTGACCTAAATTGATGTTTGAATTTGTCTGACCCAGGTATCTTTTGCTCTTTCTTACAATAAACGTATTTCACACTTTATAGATCACTTCTCAGCCATTCCCTGCAGCTTGTATATAACTTGAGCTGAGGAGCATGTTCACGCTCTGCTATTTTTTCTGATACAGCGAGGTTCTGAATAAGGAACATTTTCAACCATTTTGAGATGGGCCATTTTTGGCACCTCTAAAGGTTTTGGAGTTTTCACTTTTTTTTTATTTTTCGGGGAGCGTAACATTGGACACAGGACAGATATGTTTATATCAGCCAAATTGATGTGACCAGTCAGCAAGCTGTATTGTTATATATCATTATTTTGCTTTACAGGTAACAGAACAGGAACATGAGCCATTAACAGAGTTTTATCAGGACCGGGCAACTCTGGTATGACCAACAGTCACTTGCACGCTTCTGTGCCAGTTATTGATCTCTAGATGTTGGCGTCCATGCAAAAGGTGGAGCTCAGAGGTGGCGAAAAACTTTGCTTATGAGGCGCACAGAAAAGCTTGTTCTAGAAGTCTTTTCTTATCCTGGCGCTGTGAGGCAAAACAGGATTAGAGAAAAGAAGATGTTGACCAGGAGACGTGTATGCACCGCCACTCTGAGATACTGCATATTTGTTGTGGCAACAAATATCGTACCACTCACAGCTGCACTTGCACTACTAGCTAATCTTGTGATAGCTTCACTTTGATCCCTACCCGCTTCCAGACTACAGTGCAACAATGTGCTTGGCCAGAATGTGCCTGCCAGAATGTGAAGGTGTGGTAGGATCTTTCTCAATCACTCTGGTGCTGCCCTGTCATCTCATTTCTTGTGTCTAAGACCCATGTCAGACTTGACATCAGAGGGTATTGTGCACCAGCAGTTCTGAAGTCATAACTTTTGGTTCTAGTTCTAAATGTCGCCACATTACATTGTTTACAAGATTCGGGAGGGGCATTAACCCTTAGCTGCTAAGTACTATATAACATTTTTCCCATTCACTTCTAAAGACAGATTAACACGTCTGTTATTATCTCTCCTCCGTGGGCTAAAGACGTGTTAACACATTATAATTGCTACTGTCACTGCTATAGGCACACATTCCGTTTGTGACCTAGAAACAAAGAGTAGCTATTTTAGCTCAGCCTTCGGAAAGTATGTAGCAGTGAAAGGATTAAGACAAGTAATCAGACAAAGGAATATAAAATAATAAACACACAGTATAAAAGGAAATAAATAATGTATTATCATCATCACAAGTCAATCCACCTGGCTCAGGTGATCATGGACCTAAACAGATGTCCCTCCTGAATCCAGGACTAATTTTGCTGGTTGTCACTATGTATTCTGAACGTCATTTTCATGACATATCTTAAAACATTATGATTGTCTTCTTCTTCTTCGATCGCTCCATATCAACTACTTGTTAACCACTGTGTGATTTGTATGCGATCCGAGCCTAATAGTTATTGTACTTGTGCCAGTTATGCACCTACAAATAGGCCAGCACATCCGATTTCTGCGGTGCTTTTTATTTACTAGGGTAGCTTCCCTAGGTCCTACATCAGTCGCCTCTTATAATATGTAGGTCGCAGTGGCACTATTCTTTGCTTCCCTTGCCGGCCCTGGCACCATACGAGTGGTCTTATTCTGATATTAATAATGAGGTTCTTCTGTGTGATAATCTTTGATTATTGATAAAAAAAATAACTTTTGCATAAACTGTTGAAGTATATCTGTGATATTTACGTATTAAAACAAAAGGTCAAAGAATCGTACTAAAAGATGGGTGCGGCGTGGAGGTAGGGAGTATCGCGCTCTGTGGCTAGGTTATTAAACAGTTTGCCTTGCGTTCTGAAGGTTGTGAGCTCAAATATGGACCAGGTCCATATGGAATGTTGCTTTCATTACAGCCCGCCTGAAAAAAACTGTCTCTAGCAAGTTCTTCCACCTCTTCCACGCCATCTTCAAGGTTTCTTTGATGTCCTGCTGCCACCTTCATCTTGGTCTTCCCATGCCTCATACTCCAAGGCCGTATAGGAAAGAAATAAGTAAATGTAAATAGAATAAAATTTCCTATAGCCTTTTCAGGCCTTAGGTACGAAGAGCCTGTCACTTCATATTTATATACCTAGTGTGCAGGAAGTAGGAGGGCCAATTCCTTTCCTCACACATGGAATGTCGAGTGTGGGATTGAACCTATAACCCCTTTGAGTCGATAGGCAAACGCATACACATTGCGCTTATTCGTCTTACTCAATTGAATATGAAAATCGTGGCATATCCTTTACAGGACGTAGCCATCAACCACAGTAATCGAGTCGTTGATTTTCTAGGCATCACTTATACGTTCAGTAGTTTGCCATTGCTTTCTGAATGGTGAGGTCTAATGGAATATAAGGGAGTTAAATCAATTTTTATGAAACTGTCATAAGATTTTGTTCATGAGATGAATGACTGGCCTTGACTTGTAGCAGAATCTTGGAACATGTACAAGGAACTGCTTATTATTCTGCTCCTGAGTTCATGTCTGTGGTCATTCCAGATTTTGTGACATTTCTCTAGGACAATGTACATTATCTCTTCCAGGCTGAGAATTTGACCTCAACCTTTCAAGACAGGAATCTACTCTGCCCCTCTATTTATGTGTGTACCTTGAATTTTCCCAGTATCTGTGCCATTACAAGAAGCACTGTCTTCGATAGGACATGTTTAAATTCACCGCATACAGACATAGAGAGCTGCGATATTGTAGTGATTAGTGCACTTGCTTCATAGGCACACGGTCCCAGGATCAAATTCCACAATATAGGGGAATGTTTCTGACCACAGGTTGACCCAGTCTCAGTTGGGTACCAAAGAAACACTGGAAAGTAAAGGTGGCCGGTGTGATGTCAACCATATCAACTATCATGTTCTCTGTTGGCTGAAGACAAATACAGGTTTAACACTGCATTCCCTATTGTATTGCAGAGTACCTTCTAGATTTATGCGTCACTGCAAAGAATAAAAATGGGTTTCTCCCCACCAATACATATATATCATCAAATAGCTTGTCCTGAGCAGAACTTTGCCACCCTAACAGTCCTTTGTAATTTCTCTCTCTCATAATTCCAGATGTCCTGCCTCTGCAGCCGGCATGCTCAAACCATCAGTTACATCTTGAATTCATCTTCTCCGTGGTCTTCCTCTTCTTCTCTTTGCCGGGATGCCTCCTTACATTATGATCTTCTCCAACCCTTTGTGTCTCATTATATGTCCAAATTACTTCAATTTTCTCATTCTTATTTGTAGCATCAGTTTTATTTGATCGTGAGTGTTTTCTAGATAGATCTATATGTTCTCCTCTCTATCTTTTTCTTCTTTATCCATATATGCACAATCTTTCTTCACTGACACAGCATAGAGTATGCATCATATATTTTTTTTAAATTTCAGGCTGGAAAGAACTGGATCATGCAGAGAACATCATCAGAAAAGTTTTGTGATGCTTTGGCAGTATTTCTAGAAGGTTTGATGTTGTTTGTAATGTGGTGTTTATGATTTAGTTGAGTTGCAACTGGTAGTGCAACATTTTAGTGCAGATTTATATGTTGTTGCTTGCCTTTATTCTTATCAACCAAGTTAATCACTCTTTGTGAGCTTAGCGAATGTAGATTGATAGGTATGAATATAGATATTTAGTTATTGGTTACTGAACTGAAGTCATATCACTCCAGGCAGACCCATAAGTGGTCAGTCTTCCCCAACAGATGTCGAAGGGTATGCATACTGATGGTTCCTGTGGCTCGCTGGTTAAACACACTTCTCTCTCTGTTCCTCAAACAATCAGTTCTACATGTACAACATTTCTTCTTCGTGTTCGTTCTTTACAACCAATTTTAATCACTCTTTGTGATATGTTTGATTTTTCCAAGAACGTGTATACGTTGCTCATTGGTTTGGTAGGTCCCTAAACGCATAGACTTCTACAGTTTAGGACACATGCATCCGATTTCAGCCAAACCTCCTTAGTCGCCTCTTCGACATGCATGGCAGGTAACAGTAGTTCTATTCTTTACACCCCAAATTTGAGCCCCGGTAACCACTCAGGCAGTACAACATGTAATTTCAATCTCCTTAAATCGCTGGATTTAACGTCAATTTTAGTGTCTTCATCTAACTGGCTGGCCAAGAGACCGAAGAACATCGCCTCTATCCATCCTATACTCCCCAACAATCATGCTTTGATGTAAGCAGATAGTTAGATAGTAGATAGAAAGATAGATATTTAGATATATGGATAAGTAGAATGATAGATATGTAGATAAGTATTTATGAAGATTAATAGATAAGTAGATATATAGATAGATAGAGAGCATACTGGGTCAGAAGGTAAGCTTACAGATCATACTATGTCTTGATATGAACTTGCAGAGTATACTAGTTTCCCATTGTTTCTTATAGAATCACATCCAAGGAAGCTCCATTTCAATTAAGGCTTCATCTGATATATCTTATTAATGATGTCATGCACCACTGGTAAGTAGATCCATCATTTACATCACTGGTGATTTGCTTGTTTTATATGTTCTTTACAACTTAGTTAAATTTGATTGTTGTTTGTGTTTGTTCTTATCCAACCAGTTTAATCACTCTTTATGATATGTTTGGTTTTATCAAGAATGACTAACGTTCACCTCAGTTCATAGGATCCTGTACTTGTAGGACAGCCGCACACATAATTTTTTGCCTAGTTTGTTACAGCTTACTTACTTATTCCTTACCACTCATTGTGGAGCGTAGGGCCTTAACAGTTGTTTTCCACTTTTCTCAGTCTGACTGTTTTCTTTATGGCTTCTCAGGATAGTCTAGCATCCTTTTAGTTCCTCAAGAAGGTTCCATCTTCAGGTCTGTTTGGGTCGTCCCCTTTTCTGTTTTCCTTATGAGTTCCACTCATGTGCTTGTCTCATGACACCCGACTGCGTCTTCTGCATGGTATGCCCGGCCCATTACCATTTTCTCTTCCTAACTTGGGTGATTGTTGGGTCGTGTTCTTATCCACAGGTCTGTGTTTGCCACTCTATCATACCATCTCTGTCTGAGAATACACCAAAGACATCTGATGACAAAGGTCTGGATCTTATTTCATTAAAACGTGATAAATAATTACCATAATTTATCTTTTTTTCCTCACTTTTTGTAAAGTTAACCACTACGCTATCATGACTCTAGTTATAAAGACCGCCAGTCTGGTGCCAGGGCCTGCAAGAGAAGCAAAGAATAGTACCACTGCGACGTACAAGGCATGTCATTAGAGGCAATTGATGTAGGACCTAAGAAAGCTACCCTAGTAAATAAAAAGCGCCACAGAAATCGGATGTGCTGGCATACTTTTAGGCGCATAACTCGCCCGTGTGGTGTCGTGGCCCTCAAGGAAAGCAAAGAATAGTACCACTGCAACCTACAATGCATGTCGTATGAGGCGACTGATGTAGGCCTAGGATGCTACCTTAGTAAATAAAAAGCAGCGCAGAAATCGGATGTGCTGGCCTACTTGTGGATGCATAACTGGCACAACGTACAATCGCTCTTAGGTTCAGATCACATACAAATCACACAGAGTGGTTGACAAGTGGTCGATGTGGAGCGTTTCGAAGAAGAAGGCACATAACTGGCACAATGTACAATCGCTCTTAGGCTCAGATCACATACAAATCACACAGAGTGGTTAATAGGTGGTTGTTGTGGAGCATTCGAAGAAGAAGACTGCTTGTGTTACCGCTTTTTTAGGGCAGTGTAGGACAGGGGGAGATATGAGCCTGAAGAATTTAATGGCCGCATTGCTAGTGCAGTCACATCAAAACTATTCAGGTTCGGATATTTTCTTTATGCTGCTGACAGAAGAAACTTTTGCCGTACCAGGGATTAAACTCGGGTCTCCCAAATGGGAGCTCACGCTCTAATCCATTTGGCCAGACGCTCCACATAGTTCTGTGATAGCTCTGAATAAAGGATGCAGTGTGTAAGATGACAATTAACTCTTTCCACGCTTTAAGCCGCACACTGCGTCATGACGGAAGTCCGTTGCACACTTTAAGCCGCACACTGCGCCATAGAGTTGCTTCCCTTATAAGAAGTCTATCTAGTTTTGCTTCTATTTTACTTCTACTATTTTTCAACCTTGTTATTCTAATAGGTTGTCCAGTTTTATTCAATTTAGTATATGATATTATATATATATATATCTATTTATTTATTGACATGTAGTTGGGATCGTTTATTTATTTTTTATACTTCCTTGAATTAACTGCTAAAAATTGAGAAAACAGCTGCGGGTGGAAAGAGTTAATGATGAAAAACAATAAATAATCTGTAAGAAACATGTAGAATTGTTGGTTCCCTGACATCTATCATGTGTTATTTTTTTTTTCAGTGTCCGGCGCAATGTAGAAATTCTTCGGTTGGCTCTGGAAACGGTTGTTGTTCCAATCTTCTGCACTTCATGTCTTACTGCTGAAGATGACAAAATAGTGAAATTAACCAAGGTTATTTTTGTGCAAAATTATACTTAAAAGTTAATTTGTGTGACGAAATGTACTTATAGTTAATTTGTGTGAAGAAATGTTCTTATAGTTAGTTTGTGTGAAGAAATGTACTTATAGTTTGTGTGAAGAAATGTACTTATAGTTAGTTTGTGTGAAGAAATGTACTTATAGTTAGTTTGTGTGAAGAAATGTACTTATAGTTAGTTTGTGTGAAGAAATGTACTTATAGTTAATTTGTGTGAAGAAATGTACATATAGTTAGTTTGTGTGCATGTGACCACACAAGTTTACCAGTTGATATGGCAACCTGAACTGTGTGATCTTAGATGATTGTTAGGTTGGTTAAGCAAGAGCACATTCACAATATGGGAAGGAGTGTGTCATAATTGGATGTACACAGATTTGTACACATTATGGGTGGTCATATGTTAGTGTGGTGGTGATAGGTTTGTCATGCAGCTAAAGTTTGATGTTGTTGTTGCATCATATTAATATTGTTATCCTGTAATCGTTGGTGTATTTTTATTTCTTTTCTTTATTTCTAATTATATTTACTTTTTTCCGGCAGTTGTTGGACCTGTGGGAGAAAAATAAATACTTTGCACCAGACACACTGGAGGTAAATGCCAATTTTATATTCTTCCTTCCTTCCTTTCGTTAGCTTGAAATATTGGCTGAAATCGGATCCATGTGTCCTAAACGTGTAGAATTCTATGCATTTAGGGGCCTACGAAACCAATGTGCAACGTATACACGTTCTTGACAAAGATCAAACATTTTACAAAGAGTGATTAAAATTGGTTGTAAAGAACTAACGCAAAGAAGAAGAAGAAGCTTGAAATATTGTGTATGTGTTCAATGTTGTCTCTTGTATAAACTTCACTGGGTTTTTTTTTATATTCTAACTTGGGAACAATTAAATGTCTAATCTTCTTCATTCAACTTTTTCAGACATAGACTTCACCCGTGTAGTGCCGGGGCCCACAAGGGGAAACAAAGAATAGTACTACTGCAACCTACAAGGCATGTCATAAGAGGCGGCTGATGTAGAACCTAGGAAAGCTATCCTAGTAAATGAAAAGCATCGCAGAAATTGGATGTGCTGGACTACTTGTAGGTGCATAACTGGCACAATGTACAGTACAATGTAACTGGCACATAGGTTCAGATCACATACAAATCGCAAAGAGAGGTTAACAAGTTAACCCTTCGTCAAGGTGCCAAGCGCTAAATGATATCAGGAAGATTCTTCATCTTCCAAGGCGACATAAATAGAACACATTACATGGAACAAAAGAACAACTTACAAACACATGCAGATACCACTACATAGCATTAGACAAAGGGCAAGAGCTCAAGTGCTGATGTATCATTGAAGAAGAAGAAGATAATTGTTGGCTGTAGTTCTTTGTCATATGCTTTAATGTTTATAAATATTGGTTGTAATTCTTTGTCTATATAACTTAGTTTTTTGCATGTTTCCATGTCTAAATATATATCTGGTTTTACCACTTCAGAAAATGAGAGACCCAAGCCAGGCCTTGTCTAGTTATCAGGTATCTACTAAGCTTTCATTTTTCACCTGTGTACATAAAACTTTCTGTTCCTGGATACTTCAACTAGCAGATATTGTTCATCCTTATTTTACTCTCCCACACATTTTCTTCCATCTCACTTAACATTATTTCCACCCGTGTGGTGCTGGTGCCCATATGGGAGCAAAGAATAGTGCCACTACAGCCTACAAGGCATGTTGTAAGAGGCCACTGATGTAGAACCTAGGAAGCTACCTAGTAAACAAATAGCATTGCAGAAATCGGATGTGCTGGCCTACTTGTAGGTGCATAACTGGCATAACGACTATCGCTCAGACTCAGATCACATACAAATCACACAGAGTGGTTGACAAGTGATCGATATGGAGCATTCGAAGAAGACGAAACACTGAGACTATTATTGTGCACCACTTACTTGAACTCCCATTTAGTTTGATTTTCCCTTCCTTTATCTGTTTTAATTTTAAATTATATTTTCAATCAGGCTGACTTAATCACAGAAAATGCTCAGGCAGTGACATCCATAACACAAGCTATTCAGCAACAGTACAGTGCTTTGGAGAAACAGCATCAGGATTTTGTCTCTCACCTCAACCTTCAGTTGGCTACAGCCCAGCAGCAGCTACAAGTCTTATTGTCCCAGTCTGGGGGTCAGTCTGATTGTTATACTTGTTCTCATTTTATAATACCCACTTCAGTTTCTTCTTCTTCGAATGCTCTGTATTGACCACTTGTTAAACCACTCTTTGTGATCTGAGTCTAAGAGCGATTGTATGTTGTGCCAGTTATGCACCTACAAGTAGGCCAACACCTCTGATTTGTGAAATGCATTTTATTTACAAGTTAGCTTCCCTAGGACCCCACCTTAGATACCTCTTACAACATGCCTTGTAGGTTGGAGTGTTACTATTATTTGCTCCCCTTGCAAGCCCCATCAATAGACAAGTGAAATGTGCGCTATTTAAAACCAAATATTTTGGGTTTTTAAAAACTGAAAATACTAGTTTAAAACCGACATGGCTGCGCACATTAATATTACTAAACTTGTAGCCATCTTTCCAAATTCTTAAATATCTGTTTGGTAGATCAGAAAATTCAACTGAAGCATTGTTTAGCTAAAAAGACCTGTTGTGAGTTAGTTGGATATGAGTGTGGGGAACCAGAGAATATACTACAGTTGTTTCCCGACTGCTTATTGGGCGAGGACACAGCAATACTGCGATTGAAGGAATTGCTTGAATTTGTGTGACCTTACAGTCCCTTACATTTTGTTCTTTTTTTCCTGACTCGGCGAGGTCATTCCATGTTAGGAAATTCTCCAGCAATTTTGGGATGTGTACCTTTTTGTCGCCACAGGGCAATTCAGAGTTTTTAACTCTATAGTTTCCCTTCAAGGAAGCAGAAATGTTGGACTAAGACAGAAATCGAGAAACCAAGGATGTCAGTCTTGCCAGGTACAAGAGTAATACTTTTTTTATCCTGCACTCTGCAAATTCTGCCCACCTACTCCTACATATTTTATCTCTGGTACAAAGTTTACTGCAGTCTTTCCTTACACAGACATAGTACAGACACGTAACATCAGCCATTTACAGTCTTGCCAAGACCAGGCAAGACCAACTAGCTTGACTTTGAGTGGCATGATTTTACACTTACAGATGATTTCTTGGTATGGATTCCGTAACCAAATTCTTGGTCACTTGCACAGCTTTTGTGCCAGTTATCCACCTCTAGATGTCGATCTGGAGACTTGTGTAGAAGCATCATCTCTGAAATTTTGCTAGTCTGTTGAACGAACTGATATCATACCACTCATGTCTGTGTTGACACTACTACTTTATTCCATGTAAGCTCTTTTTCAATCCCTATCGCTTTGCTAGATTACAGTGCAGCATTTTGTTTCCAAGGCCACAACATGGAGGTGGAGCAGGGTCTTGGTCAGTGGCAACTTACTGACCCTTGTTCAGTCTTGTCAATTTGTTTCATTGTGCCGTGGCCCCATGTATCATATATGATAACATTGTATAATGTGAGATGATTTATCTCCTTCTTCTTTTGTCATTACACTGCTACCGGGCTGTTGTCCAATGTCATGGTTTTCTGTTTTTGTCTTGCGATGTTCATTTGGCTTGGGTGATTGTTGTTTTTCCTCTTTGACAGGATTCTGCTATGCCATCTAACCAACTTTTTGTGGTCTTCCTCTCCCCTTTTCCTGATGTTCTGTTGTAGAAGACTCTATACTGTGGAGTTTTCATGCATTTTGCATGATTTATCTATTGATACTAAAGAAGTGAGCTTAATTTCGATAGCTGATACCATGTAGTCAAGTAGACCTTAATCCAAGATAAAGCAAAACAAAGGATGCAATTTAGGTTTAGTACATGATTCTGTTGTCAATGTTTTTACTTGTTTATCTTTTCCAGATGCAGGAGGCCCTCCTACATCGAATACAGGTCTACCATCTTCTCTTCCACTAATGACATCGATGTCAGGGCATCAGCAAATTCCAGGCTCTCTCATGTCATTCCCTCCACCTAACAGCATGATAGTATCAAGTAGCGGTGATCAGGTATTGTTTGTTTTCTCATGCAAGCTGATAGTTCCTGTGGCTCACTGGTTAAACACACTCTTCTCTCTTCCCCTCAAGCATCCAGCTCTACTTATACAACCATTTTGGATTTTGCAAAACTTGGACTGGAAGTCTGACACAATAACTGTGTTTAGTACAATCCCAGACAGCCAGTACAGAGGTGTCTCAACCTCTAGACTCATGCTGAAAATAGTTATTGTAGAAAACTCTGCAATAACCTGTCCATCACTGTATTCAAGGGTAGCTAAGACATAGGAAATGAGATTCAGAAGTCGGAGAGTGCACACTTGTATGGACACTGATAATAAAGAAAGCAGCCCATCATGCAAAAATCAGAAGTGAATTACCAGGCACCCTGACTACGCCTGAATTCATAGCATGCGAATGCAAGATGAAGGTCAGGGTCATTGAACCATAGTAATATCCTACTAATTATTTAATTTAGTTCAAGATTACCGCCTGTGTAGTGCGGGGGCCAGCAAGGAAGGCAAAGAATATTACCACTGCGACCTGCAAGGCATGTCGTAAGAGGCGACTGAGGTAGGGGCCTAGGAAGCTACCCTAGTAAATAAAAAGCATCACAGAAATTAGATGTGCTGGCCTATTTGTAGGGTCATAACTGGCACAATGTACAATCATTCTTAGGCTCAGATCACATACAGATCACACAGAGTGGTTAACAAATGGTCGATATGGAGTGTTCGAAGAAGAAGTTCAAGATTGATCTAATTTATATAGTATCATGTAATATGTATTTATACGATGACCATAAAAAACAGAAGCCATGGGGTCAGTGAACCACATCTGACCAAGACTAGACTATACAAGAAAAACAGATGTGTCTGATAGAATGACAGATATTACAGCCATGATATAAATTGTGACACAATGTAACAAAGGCCCTATTCTGGGCAAATGTAGATGAAGTCTCAGGCTAAGAACCCCCAACCCCCCATTTCTTCCCAGGCAGCACAGACTCATCAATATACACTTATGATAAGACTGCACTGAATCATACCTCCATGTTTGAAATAAGTAATGACATAATTAATTGAGTCTTTTTGGAACATGTATCTCTCCTGTGGCAACATATGGTTTGCGAGATGTGGATATTACCTCAGGCATTAAGGAATAAAATTGAAGTGTTCCTAATGATGTGCTACTGAAAAATTTTAGAATGCCCAGGACAGACAAGAGACAAGACATACTACAAGACTTACAAATCGTGGAGCATTGGTTCATAAACAACATCATGTCCCGGAAAACAAAGTATTTTGGTCATGTTAAATGACATGGTGGTTTGGAGAGACAGTAATGGAAGACATGGTTCCTGGGAGGAGAGGCAGGGGAAGACCAAGATGAGGCGGCAGCAGGACATAAAAAAAACCTTGAACATGACGTTAGAAGAGGCAGTAGAACATGCTAGAGACAGATACTTTTTCCAGGCAGGCTGTAATGAAAGCGACATTCATACAACTTAATGACATAATTTAATGTATCTTTCCCTTCATTAGATCTCTGGCTACAATCAGAATGGGGGCCCACCAGGTATGGTCCCTGGACCAAACATGTATGGTAGCCTTCACCAGTCTCAGCAGCCACAACAGTTTGAGTACAACCATGGCTCCAATATGGGTTAGTGACATCTTTTTTAGTATACCTGTTGATACTATTTTGTGTCAACATTAATATTACCTGTAGAATCCATCATCATCTTGTATCATGCCTGGTAGTAGTATTGTTATTTGTTGTTGTTTGTTTGCATTCATTCTTATCAAACAAGTTAACCACTCTTTATGATCTGAACATGAGCATATTGTGCACCTTTTAGAACCCTGCTGCATGCAGAATGGGCACATCCAAACATCTAAAGACCACTAGAATTGTTGCTGGAGCTACAGAATTCATAGTTCTAAGGAAGGAGGGAGGGATGGAGGGTTTGATGCATGAGATAATGAACAGTTTCATAATTTTCAGTAGGCTAAATGCCTGAGTGGTTACCGGGCCCAAATTTGGGGTGTAAAGAATAGAACAGGCGACTAAGGAGGTTTGGCTGAAATCAGATGCACATGTCCTAAACGTGTAGAAGTCTATGTGTTTAGGGGCCTACCAAACCAATGTGCAACGTATACACGTTCTTGACAAAGATCAAACATATTACAAAGAGTGATTAAAATTGGTCGTAAAGAACAAACGCAAAGAAGAAGAAGTATACTATAGAAAACTAGCTTTACTACCCAGCAGTACATGAGATTTACTTGTAGAGTTTTGTCAGACTCATAAGTCCACACAACTTCAGTTGGGTACTAGAAAAACACTGAAAAGTAAAGGTAGCTAACGTGATGTTGACCACACCACCTACCGTGTGCCATAGTTCAATGAAAAATAAGGACCTAACACTGTATTCACCAATACACCTCATGGTATGAAAACAGCTCCCACCACTTCTTTATTTATAAATTGTAAATATTATATTTTACTCAATGACTCGTTTACTGTAGTTGATGGCTATGTCCTTTAGGATATGCCACGATTTTCATTTCAAATATTATATTTTACAGACTAAAATCTAAAAGAAGTTGTAGTTTGCCAGATAGGAACAAAAATGGAAAACTAAATTTGTCTTCGTGTGTTTTGACATGAAATTTAAATCCAATTTTAAAATTGGTATTCACTGTTTACAAATGGTTCAGCGACATTTTCCCTGTTTACTGATGTGCATGCTTATTAAGGGGGATTCGGTCTTGAAAATCAAGAATCTATTTTCGTTGTTTTCATATTAATATAAAATTTGTATAAGCATTTTGAAAGAGTATGACTTAGAATAGTAGAAAAAATTAGTAAAAAAAAAAATGTCAAAGTGTTGCCTTGGAAACAATACAAAATGGCCACCAAAAACAAAATTTCAAATCCTAAGGCTCTGAATCTAATGAATGTAAATGAATTCTGTTTTCACTCTAAGGTGCGAATTGTAATATCTAAAATATTACACATGATTTTTAGGATATATTAAATATTTAATTTTTATAAATTTTTGGTAAAATTCCTCAAAATGTGGTCAAAAAGCTGTTTTTGGAGGGTGTGTTTACACAAAAATTCATAAAAATGTAATATTTAATATATCCTAAAAAGGATCAGTAATTTTGTAGATATTACAATTGCGACCTTAGAGTGAAAACAGAATTCATTTATATTCATTAACTTCAGAGCCTTAAGGATTTGAAATTTTGTGCTTGGTGGCCATTTTGTATTGTTTCCATGGCAACGCGTTGACTTTTTTTTTCTAATTTTTTCTACTATTCTAAGTCATAATCTTTCAAAATTGTTATACAAATTCTACATTAATACCAAAGCAAAGAAAATAGTTTCCAGACCAGAGTCCCCCCTTAACCTAGTGTAATGACTGCCCAAACACCCTCTGAAATTTATACACTTGGAAACCAGTATTACTAACTAATAACTCGGTAAAGAGAGCACTTAAACAGATTTGTAAACGTTTGCGTTGAACTACAAATTTCTGCAGGAATAAACTGTCCAAATTTCATGATTCCAGAGTATGGCATTCTCAAGTTTTTCTTGTGATACACAAATAGTGTTATAATGAAGGTAAAAGAAATAATACAGGAATGATGGCTACCAATGGTTAGTTTATGAATCTCTGTGGCTAAGTGGGGATCTCTGTGGCTAAGTGGGGATCTCTGTGTGGCTAAGGGGTTATGCCGTTGCATTCTGTAGGTCGTGTGTTTGAATACAGATCTCCCCTTTCTATTCAAAAGTGCATATTTTCTAGAGACCTCAAGGATTGTTGCAGGAGTTTGTGCTTTGTGCAATACTCTCGGCAGGTGACATGTAATTTCCGCAGAGAGGGGTCAAGTCATATGGGGTAAAACCTGGTGCAATGAAGTAAATCCTTCAGCTTTAGACCCTTTTAGTTCATGAATAAAATAACAGTAATGCCAGTTTGGTAGTTTAAACATTTGTTTAATAAAGTAATAAATATGTATCTTTCTATTCTTAGCCATGTTACCACCAGATATGCAGGGCCCTCCACCTTCAGGGGTAGGTCTAATGCAGTTACCAATGCCAGACTTCAGCAAGCCTCCACCTGGCTTCCCACCGCTAGGACCTCCACCCACAGGACTGCCTCCACTGATACCACCGTCTGATCTGGATCTGACACCCGCTGTGCCATACTATGAGCTACCTGCTGGTTTGATTGCACCTTTAATTAGAGTAAGACCATCAGATATTCACACAACTTTTGTCTCTCTCACGATCACTGCCTATACCGATGTACCAGATCTCCCCATAAATTCTATTCATGTGGAAATCTGATTCAAGCAGCCTTAGCATTGGTGTGTTTTGCATCACATCTTCAGCACCATTTGGAGCTCTGGTGCTTATCCTTCGGTGATGTGTCCGGTTTCAGCTAGCATTTACTCGGTTCGCTCTCCGTTCTGTAGCCATCTAGTGTTTTTATGGTGTGGGATAGCTAGCCCACACCCAACCTCCTGAGTCGCCTCTTCGACATGCATGGCAGGTAACAGTGGTTCTATTCTTTACACCCCAATTTGGACCCCGTTAACCACTCGGGCGACAACTTTTATCTGTGTTACTGCGACAAGACTTCTGTCAATGTTTCACTTGCAGCATTTATACTCTAAGTAAGAACTCTTAGATTCACTTGCAACCATTTTTGCTTCATAATCATTTTAATTATCTGTATCACTGCACCATTTTTTGTACAATGTTATATAGCCGGTTCAGTTTGCTCTTGTATTTTTTGGTGTTGTTCACCCAGAGCGTCTAATACAAATTTTGTTGTAATCTGCAACAATTTTTCTGTTTCAGCTGGAAGATTTTGAGTACAAACCTCTTGATCCCAGAGACATTCGTTTGCCTCCACCTATGCCACCAAGTGAGCGTTTATTGGCAGCTGTAGAGGCATTTTATCAGCCACCATCCAGAGAGAGACCTAGAGATGTGTAAGTAGTATTATCTTTCTAATTGTTAATGCTTATATTGCATTAAATGGGTACATTTATTCTATGGATGAATCAGTTGCACTAAAGAGAAATCAATTGCACTAAGGAAGTATCAGTTGCACTAAGGAGGAATCAATTGCATTAAGGAAGAATCATCTGAACTAAGGAGGAATCATCTGCACTAAGGAGGAATCATCTGCACTAAGGAGGAATCATCTGAACTAAGGAGGAATCATCTGCACTAAGGAGGAATCATCTGCACTAAGGAGGAATCATCTGCACTAAGGAGGAATCATCTGAACTAAGGAGGAATCATCTGCACTAAGGAGGAATCATCTGAACTAAGGAGGAATCATCTGCACTAAGGAGGAATCATCTGAACTAAGGAGGAATCATCTGCACTAAGGAGGAATCATCTGAACTAAGGAGGAATCATCTGAACTAAGGAGGAATCATCTGCACTAAGGAGGAATCATCTGCATTAAGGAGGAATCAATTGCATTAAGAAATCAATATGTGATGCTGTTTCAGTCTTTTGATATTACTGTAAGAAGAGATGCCCTTTCAAAATACTTTTG
Organism: Arion vulgaris; assembly: GCA_020796225.1. Classification (NCBI taxonomy): domain Eukaryota; kingdom Metazoa; phylum Mollusca; class Gastropoda; order Stylommatophora; family Arionidae; genus Arion; species Arion vulgaris. Next base: position 20,383,114 of record CM036763.1, on the reverse strand, counting down.
CAATAGACGAAAAACTTGGACGGAAATTGAAACATGATGCTAAAAAATGAAATAAAGCAGTTGATTAACTTTCACCTTTACTTCTGCATACAGTTATCAGTATGAAATCAATTGATACCAATAAATAGTGTGTATCTATATATGATGATGATTGTAGTGGTGGGGGTAGCGGCAGTGGCAACAACATCCTGTTATTTTCAAGAGAAAACGGATGTAGCAACCAATAGAGGGTTTTGTAGTTTTAGTTCAGATGGTGACTGTAAAAACTTGAGACATCAGATTGGTTTGGTATAAGACAGGAAGTCACTCAACACTCTAAAAGTTTATGTCAGTCTTATTGATCACTTGTGCGCCAGTGTGTTGCTGGGGCCCTCAAGGGAAACAAAGAATAGTAACACTGCAACCTACAATGCATGTCGTAAGAGGCGACTGAGGTAGGGTCTAGGGAAGCTACCCTAGTAAATAAAAAACGTCACAGAAATCGGATGTGCTGGTCTACTTGTAGGCGCATAACTGGTACAATGTACAATCGCTCAGATCACATACGTTTTACTACTACTGCCTTGTAGTTAGATTGGGGACAATCAAAGGCTAGCGAAGCAAACTTTAAACAAAACTGGACGGCAGGCAAACCAAGTAGTCCAAAAAAGACTGGTAACCTGGGCAGATGACACTCAACAACCTGGGAGGAAGGTTGTCTAAGGGTAACTACCCTAAAAGAAAATAGCAACCTGCTGCCTTGTAGGTCGGCTGGGGACAGCCCAAGGCTGATGGAGAGCGAACCCAGTAAACGTTGGTTAAAACCGGACACATCGCCAAAGGATAAGCACCAGAGCTCCAAATGGCGCTAAAGATGTGACGAAACACATCCATGCTAAGGCTGCATGAATCAGATTTCGACATGAATAAGACAAATATTTTTGAATTTATGGGGAAATCTGGTACATCAGTCTAGGCGGTGATCGCGAGAGAGAGATCACATACAAATCATAAAGAGAGGTTAACAAGTGGTCAATATGGAGCGTTCGAAGAAGAAGAAAATCACTGGTGCATAAATGATATTTAGTGAGAGTCATTTAATTGAACATGGTGATTGTCTTCTCAATTTCATTCAAACAAAATTGCCTATTGATCTCTTTTATCTATAGGGATGGATGGGAGAAACTGGGACTGTATGAGTTTTTCAGAGCCAAACAACGAGCAAAAAGAATCAAAGAGAAAGGGTGGGATTCCAGGTCAAGATCACAATCACGTTCTCCATCAGGATCACCTGGAGGTATTGAGAACAGTCCGCCCAGAAGAAGGTTTAACAGTGAGGAGAGAAGACAGAGGTCAGTAGGTCATTGTTATTAGCTGACTTTTCTACATTCAAACATAATGTTAACTCCTTGTGAACCAAACATTTTGTGGTTGGGCTTTGGGTTGGACGCCTTTTACCAGGAGCCACACTAAAGGGGAGAGCGCTAGCGTAGTTGTTAGTAAACTCGCTTCTCAAGGCTGGTGGTCCGGGTTCAACTCCCGCAGTGGGTGCGGAATTTTTCACGACCGCAACGGCTCTCAGGTCGACCCAGCCTCAACTGGGTACCAGACATGCTCTGGGAAAGTAAAGGCGTGCGGCGTGATGCTGACCACATCACCCATCGTGTGCCGACGGTCAGTGAGAAATACAGGCCTAACACTGTATTGCCCTATATAACACAAGGTATGAAAGGGTTCCTTTACTTTTACTTTACTTACACTAAAGGGTGTTTTTTATTCTAAAAACAAATGGCTTGTAAAAACCTGGCCCTGGTCTACTAAGAGTTAAACTACCACCTAATCACCACATACTAGTTTCTTGTGTTCTTCACTACCTTTGTACTTTTTACACAATCAACATATACCCAAAATCTGGCCTAGTCTATTTCTGCACTACACAGTTGTCAAGCTGATCTATTTTATTTAGTACCACACAATTCCATAAATTGCATATTTATACCAAATCTCTGTTATCAATGTCAAACATTGTCCCCAACTAAATCCCAAGAGAGAAAGATCACAACATGTGAAATGAACTGTTGAAGAAAAGCTATCAGTGTTATAAGATGGGATAGATTGAGAAATGAGAACATTAGAAATGTTGTTGGAATCACACCATGTATCCAACAAATTGGAAAATAAAAGAAATGCTTCGATCACATAATGAGAATGAATCCAGATCTACTACCATCTCACGCCTATAACAACAGGCAACCAGAGCAAAGCGCAGTCACAAAAATAACTACATGTGAAATGCGTTGCCTGCGAAAAGTTACCAACAACACAAGAAAAGACAGAATCACCAACATCAGCATAAGAAAGAAAGTTGGGCACAAAACCGTGCTTGAATTACATAGATAAACAAAGAATGAAGTGGTTTGGCCACTTAATAAGAATGCATCCAAACTCCACAGTATACAGAGTCTTCTACAACAGAACATCGGAAAGAAGGCAAGAGGAAGACCACGGAAAAGATGGTTAGATGGCGTAGCAGAATCATGTGAAAGAGCAAAGATAACAATCACACAAGCCACTAGAACAGCGCAAGACAAAAACAGAAAACCACGACACTGGGCAACAACCCGGTAGCAGTGTGACGACAAAAGAAAGAAGAAAGAAAGAAGCCAGAGGAAGACCAAGAAGCCTATGGATAGAAAATATCTCAAGATATCCTGCGAGGGTTTCTGTGGCATAGAGGCTAGGTGCTTGTCTCTCATGCCAAAGGTACCAGGTTCGTTCCCTCGTGGAGTCATCTGGATATTTTTCCATCGATCCCCAGATCTCAGTGTAGGTGAGGTCGAGTTCCTAGTCCTATCGTAGATGGATGATAATACGTAGGTCCCGTGTTCAATTTGAGCACGTAAAAGAACACTTGGCAGTTCAAAATCAAGAAGAGCAGGCTGGACAGCCGCTGCCCATGCAAAATTCATTAGAAAAGATTAAAAATAAAAGTTCTACAAAAATTCTCTACACCACCTTCAAAATTACATCTGATCCTTTCCGTGCACTGCAGCTGAGATCTTCATGTGCAAGAAAGAGATCGTAGCACACATGGTTACTCACCGAAGTGCAACGATAATGGTTCTATCAATAAATCAATCAATAAATCAATCAATCCTGTGATACCAAAGACTCCTGGCACAGGATAGAACACTGAATCTCCCACATCACTTTTTCCTGGCACATGTAAATAGTAAAAGACAAGATCACACAATTTTTAAACATCTTTAAAAAAAAAAAACTAGAAAAAAAAGGTTTATGACACTTCCATAGAAGCACACCATTTTGATACCACTTGGAATAGTTTCACATTTGCATTGCTACGGTCAAGTGCGAACTATACAAGTTAGTGATACTACACTAGAACACATCATTATTTCCGGGACTAAGTATACTTGAAGTAACATTGGTTTAATTGTGTCTCACTTGTTGCCTAGTCTTCCATTGTTAGGTATATTACCTTCTGACTGAGATCTTAGTTTCATGCATGCTACTTCAATTCATTGAGTGGAAAGTCTGCAAACTTGCCTTCCATCATGGACATGCTCAGTAGTAGTAGACTAAGATGGCTAGGACATATGAGAAGAATGGACAATAGCCACGTTGTTCTGTGAACTTTTCAAAGGGAAAAGACTTCAAGGCAGACCACTGCTCAGATGTAAGGATGTCTGCAAGACCTCAATAAAGAACTTTTCTATCTGTCCCAACAAATGGTAAAAAACTAGTTGATGACCTTGTTATGTGGAAAACAACATTACACAGAGGTGCAGAATCTTTTGAAAAGAAACTTAGGGATGAGCTGAAAGACAAGTGAAATCTCAGAAATTGTCACAGTAAAACACTTGCCAATTGACCATCTGTAAAGACGAAAAAGGATATATACATACAGTCTGCAGTTCTTTGCAGTTACAAACATTGTGCTGAGGTAGTAAATGGCTTGTGCCAGCTCTTCAGACAACTTAGCAATTACTATGATAGAAAACAAAGTTCTCTATTTTATTTTAGTTTGCGATGTAAAATACAAAGGTAAAGATACCTTTTTTTAACCTTGCGATATATAGGGGAATATAGTGTTACGCCCATATTTTTCAGTGACCATTGACACATGGTGGGTAATTTGGTCAGAATCACACTAGCTGTCTTTACTTCCTAGTTCTTTTCTGATACCCAATTGAGACTGGGTCAACCTGGGAGCTGTTACGGTCGAAAAAATGTCTCTCCCACTATGGAATTAAACCGGGACCGTGTGAATAAGAAGCGAGTGCATTAACCAATATGATACAACACCACAGCTTTCAGTTCTTGATGACTTATCTAGAAATTGCCAGTTCTAAGACAAATTTGTGTAGTTTTTTTAAACTCTGTTATTTATTATATAAACTAATGCAATGCAACATTAAGTAAAATATTTTTGACACTTGCAGTCAACTTTACAGGTCATCCCTGTCACAATCTCCTTCAAGATCAAGGTCACAGACTCCGCCAGTTCAAGATCTAGGTCACCTAGCCCCAGGGGGCGACAAGTTAGGTCAAGATCTCAGTCACCGTTACCATACTTACGTTCTAGTCGCTCTCCAACACCTAGACGAGCACCATCACTTGAAAGAAGTCCAACTCCTCCATCTTTTGCGTAAGCTGTGTTGTGTTTAGTAACTGTGTTTAAATAAGTGTCATATGATTTGTTGTTTTCTATGAATACATTGTAGCAAGACATGTGCTTAACTGGAACTCACAAGGAAGAAAAGAGAGGGGAAACATCTGGCAAAAAAACAGTAGAAGATGAAAATCATAGCAACTATAGACATTGGAATAGTTCACTGTAGAAGTTGTAGATTTATTATACAAGAGGAATAAGAACAAACCAATGAGTGAGCAGTCTAGTCACAAGAACATGACTGAATGAGTAAGCAGTCTAGTCACAAGAAGAACATGACTGAATGAGTGAGCAGTCTAGTCACAAGAAGAACATGACTGAATGAATGCTGTAGTCACAAGAAGAACATGACTGAATGATGCTGTAGTCGCAAGAAGAACATGACTGAATGAATACTGTAGTCACAAGAAGAACATGACTGAATGAATGCTGTGTACAAGAAGAACATGACTGAATGAATGCTGTAGTCACAAGAAGAACATGACTGAATGAATGCTGTAGTCACAAGAAGAACATGACTGAATGAGTGCTGTAGTCGCAAGAAGAACATGACTGAATGAATGCTGTAGTCACAAGAAGAACATGACTGAATGAGTGCTGTAGTCGCAAGAAGAACATGACTGAATGAATGCTGTAGTCACAAGAAGAACATGACTGAATGAATGCTGTAGTCACAAGAAGAACATGACTGAATGAGTGCTGTAGTCGCAAGAAGAACATGACTGAATGGATGCTGTAGTCACAAGAAGAACATGACTGAATGAGTGCTGTAGTCGCAAGAAGAACATGACTGAATGAATGCTGTAGTCACAAGAAGAACATGACTGAATGGATGCTGTAGTCACAAGAAGAACATGACTGAATGAGTGCTGTAGTCACAAAAAGAACATGACTGAATGAATGCTGTAGTCACAAGAAGAACATGACTGAATGGATGCTGTAGTCACAAGAAGAACATGACTGAATGAATGCTGTAGTCACAAGAAGAACATGACTGAATGGATGCTGTAGTCACAAGAAGAACATGACTGAATGAATACTGTAGTCACAAGAAGAACATGACTGAATGAGTGATGTAGTCACAAGAAGAACATGACTGAATAACTGAATAAGTGCTGTAGTCGCAAGAAGAACATGACTGAATGAATGCTATAGCCACAAGAAGAACATGACTGAATGAGTGTTCTAGTTACAAGAAGTACATGACTGAATAAGTCAGAATAAGATAGCCATGCTCCCATTGTTAAAAATAAGGCAAATACTGTGTCAGTTGGTCAAATGTGATCACCAGTACATTGCTTGAGGGATCTAAATTACAAGTACCTCAGAAGTCGGACTAAGGATTGCCTAAATGGCAAGGGGCGCTCATGATAAGGAAAACAAGCCTTCACCCAAAAATCAATCAGAGGCGCCATGACTGTGCCTGAATTCATAGCAGGCCGGGGACTGCCTAGAGTAGTTGATAGTAGCTCGGCCTGCTAGCTGTGAGACGCCTCATAGCTCGGGTTCGAACCTACTGTCCGGCATTTGTTCGAGTCCCCTGGTCTTACTCAGGACGATAACGTGAGTACCTCTGAAGTCGGAGAAAATCTGCCTGTATGGCGAGGAATACTAATTACGAGTACATTGAGCACACGGCTGCCAGTTAAAGTAATTTACAATGTGCACGCTGCTGCCATTGTAAGAAATTGGAAAACGGATTTTCACGCAAAAATCAGTTTCAGAGATGAAACTTCATCTGAGTTGAAAGCGGACGAAAGAAAGAGAGAGACATAGCAGGCCAACGTCCCAAAAAAATATGTGTGCCATCAATTGCTAAGTCCTAATTCAACAGATGATCACTAAACAACATTAGTATTTCCAGCATATCTATCATTAACACACTGACTCGCCTGTGTGGTGCGGGTCCCAAGGAAGCATAGAATAGTACCACTGCAACCTACAATGCATGTCGTAAGAGCGACTGATGTAGGCCCTAGGGATGCTACCTAGTGAATAAAAGCATCGCAGAAATCAGATGTGATGGCCTACTTGTAGGCGCATAACGTACAATCACTCTTAGGCTCAGATCACATACAAATCACACAGAGTGGTTGACAAGTGGTCGATATAGAGCGTTCGAAGAAGAACACACTGGCTATAGCTAGTTGCTGCTGATACAAGCATGTCTGTACACTTATCGTCATGAGCAATTTCATGTCCAGAACAGTAGATATGTGTAAGATTCTGGATCTTCTTCGAACGCTTCATATCGACCACTTGTTACACCACTCTTTGTGATTTGTATGTGATCTGAGCCTAAAGCGATGTATGTTGTTGCCAGTTATGCGCCTACAAGTAGGTCAGCACATCTGATTTCTGCAACGCTTTATTTACTAGGGTAGCTTCCCTAGGTCCCTACCTCAGTCGCCTTGTAGATCGCAGTGTTACTATTGTTTGCTTCAAGCAACACACGGGCAATTTGGGTATCTAAATTACAAGTACCTCTGAAGTTGTTGTGAGGTGTGCCTGAATAGCGATGGACACTGTTGATAAGGATTATAAGGAAAACAAGCTTTAATGCAAAATCGGTTAAAAGGCACAATATTAGCCCTGAATTCATAGCAAGCAAATGAAAAAAAATATACCAGAGACAACAATGTTGAGTATATAGACATTATTTCCAGCAAACAAGAATAAATGAAGGATCTGATTTGTTGCTTTTTTTCCCTCAATGATTAATAAACTGTAAATAATATTGAAACTTATGTTTTAGGCCATCATTCTCACATGTACCTCATGAAATAAGATTGGGAGAAGAGAACAAAGGACATCAGCTTCTGAAGAAGATGGGTGAGCTCACTTGTAATTTTGTTCTATTGCTTTCATGTACAATAATTACATCATTTTCTCTGGGCCAGGTACTCATGGCTCTAGAGGTAAAGAAAATCAATAAAGTTAATATGAAGAATACTGCACTAAAGCTGATATTAATGGTAAATTAAGAAAGAGATGTGGGGTTGCGGGTTAACCACGTCAGCATTTCTATCAGAAAGTCGTCATCAGGATAAGATTAAAATAAATAACACAGAAGAAAGATGGACTAAATTATTTGTATGTATAAAGTTAACACGCTAGGAAAGGTTGCTTATTAAGAAGCAGACTTGCCAACAGATAAATTTACTTAGGTCAAAATTGTGGATTTTAAGTAATAACATTTGGGCATATGCCTTAAGTGTAGTAGAACTGGGTATGACTAGCAGCCGTGGGGAATGTGCACAGTGAACCCTACCTTGACTGCTGTATCACTGAGCAACACAGAGATTCTTCTAGTGCTAGAGTTGTCCAGCTCTGGATCCTGTCCAGGGTAAGTAGATAATCCACAGACAGCCCAGTTCATCATCGCTATGTACACAACATGGGATGAGCCTAAATACAACTGGACCATTGAAGAATAGACAAGTGACCATGAGGTTTAGTTACGTTGGTAACATTCATGTGGAGGAGTGTATGGCTGAAAGGATTAGAGCACGGCTCCAATGCAGGTCAATCCACAGTAAGGCCAAGGATTTTGTTCTGGTGGGGGCAAAAAAGGAATATCCTTACCTGCACAGTTTCGCAGCGACTGCAATAGCCATTAAATTCCTCTGGCTCTCGTCCCCCTTCTTACACCGCCCTTAAAAAACAGTACTACAGGAAGTAGCGACAGTTTTTAATGACATTCATGTGTCCATGCCTTTACAGGGCAGATTTCAGAATCTGCTAAGGGTAGAGACATCTGCAGATGGAGATAGTTCAGCGTTATATTTATAATGAAATAGTTTGGTTTATAATGTGCACCACTCAGTCCAGACAGACCAGTGGTGATACATATAGAAAAAGGTGGTAGAAGAGGTGGATTCAATTTGTTGATGAAATGATCGAACCCAGAACAATTCAGACATATCAGTGTTACTACATTCTTCATCAATGTGTCAACGATTCATTGTAGGAATATGGTTCAGCCAGGTAGTGCTCCCATAGTCTTTAGTAGAAAGTAGTTATATCAAAGCATTTTATTTGGGTCAGGTTGGGCTGGTCGTGGCCTAGGCGCAGAAGAGCAGGGAATGACGGATCCAGTCGAGGCAGCAGAGATTCGAGACCGCATGGATATGCACAAGGGGATTGGCATCAACCTGAGAGATCCCTTTGAGCAGTTTCGTAAAAACAAGAGTCAAGGCTTCATACAGCGCATGAAAACGAGAGATGATGAGAAACGTAAGTATGAATGCAGCTTTCATTTAAAGTTGACCAGAGCAATAATCTTATGAGACTCAGTTCATGCTTCTGAAGATCCACAACAGGATCTTCTTCAGACCTATTTCCCTGGACATGCTGGAGTTTCTCGTAATGAATAAGAAAGTGCCAACAATTGTGACACTGGATAAGGGGAGAGGGCATAATGAAGTTGCTAAATAATCACCCGCTGGGTACCCATATAGCGATCATGGAGACTGATTTCATTACAGTGCTGTTATTTGGAATGTTTAACATGCTGAAAATAGGGACCACTGCAAGGAAGAATGTTTAACCAGCAGGTTACAGGAATCATCAGCATGCATACCCTTCTCCACCTGTTGAAAGTGATTGGGCACCTATGGGTCTGCCTGGGGTGCTGTGTTGCCTGGAGTGCATTGTAATAAATTCTGATAAATTGCAAATATAATAATGTATTCCAAGATGAATAATGGATGCCATTAAATGTGTTAAGACAGACAAAGCTACTGTTTATTTGAGAATAATTTCTTCCTAGATACTGCAATAATTCAAACTATTATGCCCTAGTGTTGGTAGTTATGCTACGTTATACGATCGACTTCATGACACATTGGGCATTCTCATGCATGCTCTGTCCTCCGCTGCAGCGGCCATCCTAAAGTCCATTGCTCACTGTACACATGAGAAGTTGATTAGTATACCTTCTCTCTCTACCACGAAGACGACACTGTTTGGCATGTCCAAACTTAACTCCTAATTCTCGGACTCGTTCCAGTGTCTGAGACTCGCCCATAGCACATATGTTGTAGCACACATAGTGTTGGTAGTTATATACCCTGTGTGCTCAAGGAAAGCGTAGTTATATAATATGTTTATTCATCTGATTTCTCACAACTTATTGTTATGCAAGATCAGAATGCATATTCCCAGTGACAATGTATGTGTGTGAAGCAAGGACATTTAACAAGGCAGTGGAAAAACATATGTGCATTTGAATATAGGTGTTACAGAAGAGTCATAAGCAGAGAAGAGAACAAATAGATCAGAAGGAACTCAAAATCAAAGAAAACTGTTGTTGCAGAAAATAAAATTGAAGTATTATTGAAGTATTCAACGCATATACAAAGACATGAAGGAGAAGACCATTATGGAAGGAGGCATCCCTGTAAAGAGGATGACCACGGAGAAGATGGATTCAGGATGTAACTGATGAGCATGATGGCTGCAGAAGTAGGATATCTGGCCTATGCGAGAGAAAAATTACAAAGGACTGTTAAGGTGACAAAGTTTTGCTCAGGACTAGCTATTTGATGATGATTTTGTTAGGCTCTCTTTGCATGTCCTTTGCAGAACATCGTTCTCATCACTGTCCTCTAGAGAGACACTCTAGAGGGGCTCTCTTCAGAGTGTACGAGGACTCACTTCAAGTGGTTCAGACTACAAGTTTACCTGAAAAGATCACACTTGAAGGATCTAATCAAGTACTTCTGAAGTCAGCGAAGGTTCGCCTGTATGGCGGGGGGCACCAGTCAAATGGTAGAGGCAGACAGTCAAAGACTGATGGAGAGCGAACACAGGAAACGCTGGTTGAAATCGGACACGTCGCGAAGGACAAGCACTAGAGCTCCAAATGGTACTGAAGATTGTGACGTAAAACAAACGTTTTTGTCAAAGGTTGTTTATATATCACAATAAGAATGATAAAAATGATAGAAAAAGAACTATCGAGAGAGAGAGAATCCGGGAGTCACATGTGCAATTTTTTTCATGAGTCAGCCTCTAAACCAGTCAGATGCGCCATACCAGGCGTTATGAATAACGCCTGAATTCACAGCGGACGACAGAAGAAATTGTTAAAATCAATTATGTTCATCAATAAATATGTTGTTTGTATTGCTCCTTAATATCAACTGTTTCATTTACCTTTTATTCTTTTTATTTTCTTTTCCCAGCCAAGAAAAAGTCAAGGTTCAATGACTGAAAGATTGGTGACAATCTTAAGACCAAGTCATGAGTTTTGACTCGGCTTAAACTAGCATCATTTAAAAAAAAAAGACATTGTGAAAAGAAAGTGCAGAAAGTTTAGATTTTAAGTGTTATGGTGGTAACATCATTGATTATGGCAGTCGCATCTGTAGTGTCCACATGATATGATTTGTAACTGTTTGACTAGTAATGTATTTAAATAAATTGTGTTTTTGTTTTGGTGTATTGACTCCTTGTGGACTAAACACCACACTATGTGGCTTTGAGTTGGATGCCTTTTTACTAGAAGCCATACTAAAGGGCATTTTTTATTCCAAAAACAAATGGCTTGTTAAAATAAAGTCTTTTGTCCTGGTCCACTAGGATGTTAATTAAATGAATACATGTGAATTGAATATTTTTGAATAAATTCTGTTGCAAGTTTTTTTTGGTGAAAAATAATTGAATACATGTATATTAATTATTCTTTGGAATAAATTATAGCAAAATTAGTTGATTTTTTTTTTTTTGGTGAGATAATGGAATTAATACATGTGAAATGATTATTTTTTGGAGTAAATCCTAACTCCTTGCAAATGTATCACTGCATAGTGTGGCAGTGGATCACCGTGCAGACCCACAGGTGCTCAGTTTCTTCCAATAGATGCCAAAGGGTATGCATACTGATGGTTCCTTAGTTAAAACACTCCTCACTCTGCCCCTCAGTTCTACTTGTAGAATGGGTAACTCCAAATTCTTTAAATTGCTTGATAGATTCAACATCGATTTTAGTGTCCGGAAGAAACCGAAAAACAACCTCATCCATCAACTCCTGACAATCAATGTTGCTGATACAAGCCTGACCACTCTTTCATTGTTGGAAACACCCGCAGACCCAGGATAGTAGATCCATGTAAGTCTCTGGAGGTTGGAAAAAACTCAATAGATGACATCCACTTATACTGCAACCTGCCATTTTGAATCTTCCGAATCATCGACTGTTGGTCCGATAAAACTGCAGCTCCAATAAACAGAGAACCACTGGAGGACAACGGTATGATGTAAATTTGATGTCAAATTTCAATAATGAAACACTCAAGTTGTATGATCATCTGTCAGTATAGGAACCATTTGGAACATGATGGCAGGTACTACACACAAATTTGAAACCTTTCAAAATAAATATCTTGGCTGAAATCGGATGCACATGTCCTAAACGTGTAGAAGTCTATGCGTTTATGGGCCTACAAACCAATGTGCAACGTATACACGTTCTTGGCAAAGATCAAACATATCACAAGAGTGATTAAAGTTGGTCGTAAGAACGACGCAAAGAAAGAAGAAGAAAATAAATATCTATTTAAAGAGAAGATCACAAGTGAGGAGATGTAGGAGAAAATGAATTGTATTGTACTGACAACCACACTCAGAGGAAGAAGATGGAGATGGCATAGACATGTGTGTAGAATGTCATTGCACACTTTGGCAATAACGGCTCTCCATGTTTGGGGTCTCTATGGTGAAGTGGTTAAGACGTTTACCTGTTGTTCTGAAGGTTGTGAGTTTGAATCAAGGAGTCACATATGCAATTTTTTCATGAGATACCTAGGATTGTTGCTGGAGCTACAGAGTTTGTGCTTTGTGGGGTAAAACCTGGAGTCAGTCCTTCGCCTTTGGACTCATTTTTTAGTTCTCCGATGAACAGTAGATAAAAGGAGAAAGAGCAAAGAAACCTGAAGAAGAAGAGTGGATAGGAAATGAAAGCGTATAGACTGAAATGGGGTATCAGGATAGAGATAAGCAGACTCTTCCACATCATCATCCAATAGCTTGTCCTAAGCAGAACAGTCTTTCGGAATTTCTCTCTCTCAGGCAGGATGTCCCGTATTTGCAGCGGTTATGCTCAACTCATCAGTCACATCATGAATGCACCTTCTTCATGGTTTTACTCTCCTCTTTGCCAGGATGCCTCCTTGCATAGTAGTCTTCTCCAACCCATCGTGTCTTTTTATATGTCTACAAATACTTCAATTTTCTCATTCATGTTTGTAGCATCATCCAGTTTTCTGTGATATTGAGTTATTTCTGGATAGATCTATTTGTTCATTTCTCTATCTCTTCTGTAACACATATTAAAAAGACCTTTTCCACTGCCTTGTTAAATGTCCATGCTTCACACCATCATGCACATATCACATCAATATTGATATTTTTAGTAACTTGAGCGACATACAAGCCATGTCGTTAGAGGCGACTTCTTCCTTCTGCGTTCAACTTTTGTTATGCGACTACTCCGGTATGTGTCATAAACAGGGCGGTTCGCTTGAGGTCTTCATCTGTTCCCCATAGTTTGTCTTGTAGTGTTGTTTCTGTTGGCCAGATCTGCAATCTCTCACTACTCAGACTAGGGCAGTCTTGCAGGATGTGCTCTGGGGACTGCTTTGGTGCTCCACAGCTGCAGAGTCCCTGAGACCCATTCTGTGAAGGTGTGCTCTGAGACTGCAGTGTCCCGTTCTAAGTCTGAAGACTGTGCTTTTCTGTTTAGTGTATTTATACTGTCGTGCTCTGGGTTGTATCCTCCATTTGTTTTTCTCCAGATCATTTTCCTGGATTGTTTCAGGAGAGTCTTTGCTTCTGTAAAACTTTGTGATGGGTGGTGTTGTGTTAGACTTCCCCAGCCTTTGCGAGTTTACAGAGCGACTAAGGTAGGGCCTAAGGAAGCTACCTAATAAATAAAAGCATCACAGAAATCGGATGTGCTGGCCTACTTCTATGCGCGTAACTGACACAGTCTACAATCGCTCTTAGGTTCAGACCACAGACAAATCACAAGAGTGGTTAACAAGTGGTCAATATGGAGCTTTCAAAGAAGTAATATTAAATGAATCTTAGCCCGCCTGTGAGTGCGGTTCAATTCTGTAGGCTTGCAGAAAAGCCACATGTTCTCCAGATTTACGGTGTTTGTGACACCGAACTGAAGAGTTCAGATGTTCATGGCACCGAGCCGAAGAGCTGAAAACTCATGTGCTTCTTGATTGAAAAAAACAAAACTTTAAAAAATCAAAACAAAATCATTTGTAAATAATCATTGTTATTATGAATAATAATTCACATTTGATTCAACTCCATTGAATTTGTTTGAATGACAATATTTAACATCAATAGAAAGACATGTTCATTGTGTAACAGAAGCATAGTTAAAGCTGTACAAGTCACCAGGAAAGTCTCAGGGCAATAAAGAATATATTATTTGACAAGTTTGTTTCAAAGTAAATGATTGCACCAAACATCACAAAAACGTTGTAAACAGTTATGTCAGGAACTAACCAAAAATTATAATTAAAAAACACAGTGGAATATTAGGTGACATTTAAAAAATAATAATATATTATGCAGTTTGCTTTCATTCCCAAATTTTAATGATTCAGTTCGGGGACTGCCTAGAGTAGTTGATAGTAGCTCGGCCTGCTAGCTGTGAGACGCCTCATAGCTCGGGTTCGAACTTACTGTCCGGCATTTGTTAGAGTCCCTGGTCTTACTCAGGACGATAACGTGAGTACCTCTGAAGTCGGAGAAAATCTGCCTGTATGGCGAGGGAATACTAATTACGAGTACATTGAACACACGGCTGCCAGTGTAAAGTAATTTACAATGTGCACGCTGCTGCCATTGTAAGAAATTGGAGTAGCAGTTTTCACGCAAAAATCAGTTTCAGAGATGAAACTTCGTCCGAGTTGAAGCGGACGAAAAAAAAAATGATTCAGTTATATGAAGACTATCATCATAGCACTCTGGACATGTCCACATGTTCAGATCATAGAGAGTGGTTTAACAAGTGGTCAATATGGAATGTTTGAAGAAGAAGGATTAAAGTAAATGCTTGACTTAAGTGTCCAGTCCTTTTGTGGAATAAGTATCCACTACTTCTTCTTTCAGTTCAATATCTGATGAGAATTTTAACATACACTTACATAACAGCTGGTGCTATCATAGTTAGACGTACAACAGAATATACACAAAAGCAGTATTTTTCATACAATCATCATCATCAAATGGGTTGTCCTGAGCAGAACTTTGCCACTTTAACAGTCCTTTGCAGTTTTATACAATACTGATAGGCCTCACTCATCAGGTAATATGTTGACAAAATATTTCAATAGTTTACTCAACACACAAATAGCCATGCAGCCACCAGTTATTTACTAAATTTAAAGACCCTGTCTGTGATATCATCGTACCAGCCAGTAAGGGCCTGTAAATTACATAAGACTGGATGCACAATATTCAGAAGAGAAGTGATTCTTCCTCAAAGGGTTTCTCTCTCTCTCTCTCTTGCTTTTTCAACACCAGTTGGAGCATAGGCTCTCAGCCAACTCATGTTAGTTCAGTGTTAGTTGGTTATAACATAACCACATCAAGCATAAATTATAACATAACATAATCACAGCAAACATAAATTATAACATATATAATCAACATAATCACATCAAGCATAGATTATAACATTACATAATGACATCAAGCATAAATTATAACATAACTTGATCACATCAAGCATAAATTATAACATTATACATAATCACAGCAAACATAAATTATAACATAACTTGATTACATCAGAGAGCAGCTGTAGCGTAGTTGTTAGTGAACTCGCTTCGCATCATGCGCGTGAATTTTTTCCCGACGGCTCTCAGGTCGACCCAGCCTCAACTGGGTACCAGACATGCTCTGGGAAAGTAAAGGCGGCCGGCGTGATGCTGACCACACCACCCATCGTGTGCCGACGTCAATGAAAAATACAGGCCTAACACTGTATTGACCTATATACCACAAGGTATGAAAGGGTTCCTTTACTTACTTTTTTTACTTTGATTACATCAAGCATAAATTATAACATTATACATAATCACAGCAAACATAAATTATAACATAACTTGATTACATCAAGCATAAATTATAACATTATATATAATCACAGCAAACATAAATTATAACATAACTTGATTGCATCAAGCATAAATTATAATATAACCTACTCACAGCAAACATAAATTATAACATGATCAATATGATCAGATCAAGCATAAATTCTAACATAACATGATCACAGAAAGCATAAATGATAACATAACATAATCAATATGATGAGATCAAGCATTAATTATAACAAAATATAATCAATATGATCATAGCAAACATAAATTATGCCTCCAGTGAAACATAAATAATCAAGTAGCCTTGAGCTACACTAAAGCTACACAGTAACATACATCATGACTGTAGTAATATTACACTATAGCACAGTAACAAACATTATGACTGAAGTAATATTACACTATAGCACAGTTATTATGACTGAAGTAATATTACACAGTAACAGTTGTTGGGATGGATTAGCGCAATACACATGCGTTTGCTTATCGAATCAGACAGAAGAGCGTTGTAGGTTCAATCCCATACCCGACGTTCTACACGTGAGTAAAGGAATTGACACTCCTACCACCTGCACCTTAAAATATGTGAAGTGGCAGGCACTTCATACCCTCAGGTCTGAAAAGGCTATGGGAAATGTTATTCTATAACAGTAGCGGCAAATGAAGTAATATTACACTATAGCAAAGTTGACTATTATGATTAATAGTAACACTACATTGATAATAAGAGAATCATCAGTGCACTTTATTGAACAACCATGTGTGCTCTGATCTCCTTTTTACACATGAAGGTTTAAACGGCTGTACACAAACTCTGTAGTACCGGGGATGGTTCACGGTGTAATTTTTTAGGATTTTCAAGGACGGTGACCCATTTTAAAGAATTTTATCTTCTCAATTGTTATGAATGATTTTGCCTAGGCAGCAGTTTTCCAGCCTACTCTTATCAATTTTATACTGCCAAGGATTCTTTTATGTGTTCAATGTGATCTACATTTTATCCTCCCGTCTCTAATAGGACTAGCAACTCGATCTCACCTACAATGAGATCAGGGATCACTGAAAAAATAGTCATTCCACAAGGGAAATGAAAAAAGTACTTTTGAAGTGAGAGGAAGGGGAGTATTTGACATCCATGTCATAGAGATCTCTGATTATATAAACACAGCAACTGTTACTATGACTAAAATATGACTAAATAGTCATTTATTTTCATTAATGTTATACTTTGGGATGGGAGCCGTAGTAGCGCAGTTGTTAGTACATAGTGAACTCACTTCTTAGGTCTGGGTTCAATTCCACCGTCAGTGGGGAATATTTTTACAACTGTAACGGCTCTCAGGTCTACCCAGCCTTAATTGAGTACCAGGAAAAGCACTGGGAAAGAGGGTGCCGGAATGATGTTCACTTGACAAATCGTGTGTCCACTGTTAATGAAAAATATGAGCCTAACACAATATTGCCCAATATACCTCAAGGTATGAAAAATGGTTCCTTTACTTTTTAAAAATACTATCAAACACAAGTCACTCTAGAATTAAAAATACTATCAAACACAAGTCACTCTAGAATTAAAAATACTATCAAACACAAGTCACTCTAGAATTAAAAATACTATCAAACACAAGTCACTCTAGAATTAGAAATACTTACTACACAAACATTTTCCCTAGACGTTTGATTAAACTGTCGAATTTGGTATAAAAAAGATTCAGTCTAATTTATTTTATAAAGGCAATTAAGTATATGAGGTAACAGGCAAACAGTAAATAATTGCACGAAAGGTTCAATTTTGCTGCAACATTGAATTTAAATAACATCCGGGATTTAGTGGTTATAACAAATATTAATGTACAAGTTTAGTATTTATATGTTTGATATTTATGTGTTTATGATGTTTAGAGCGTATGTAATGTTCAGAGTGTATGTGATGTCTATTACTGATGTAATGTTTATTACATCTAATGTTTAGTATTTATATGATGTTTGATACTTCAGTGTTTGTGATGTTTAGAGCGTATGTTATGTTTAGAATGTATGTGATGTCTATTACTCATCTAATGTTTAGTATTTATATGATGTTTGATACTTTTTGTGTTTGTGATGTTTGGAGCATATGTGATGTCTATTACATATATAATTTTATATTTATGTGATGTTGTACTTATGTGATGTGAGTACTATGTGATGTTGAGTACTTATGTGATGTAGATTGATAGGACCATCATCATTCCACTTGCAGTAACCATCTATACTCCAATATCTTTCTCACACAGGAAGATCTCAATGGCAGTGTATGCACTCTGTAGCACAGGCGAGGATCTCGTCGCAATGTTTTTTTGAAGCTGGTAAAAATATTTAATAGTAATTTTTAATCCTGCTAATGAATTTTACCAGGGCAGCGGCTTTCCAGCCTGCTCATCTCGGTTTTGAACTGCCAAGGGTTATTTTAGTGCTCAAATTAAATACAAGTCCTACATTTATTGTCAGTCTCCGATAGGACTAGGAACTTGAACTTACCTACACTGAGTTCAGAGATCTCTGGAAAAATATCCAGATGGCTCCATGAGGGAGCGAACCGAGCTACTTTGGAATTAGAGGCAAGCATCTAACCTCTATACCACTTACCCCCTATGTGATGTAATGTTGAGTGATTATTATGTTCAACACTTAGTGATGTTGAGTACTTATTTAATGTTGAGTACTTGTGATGTTGAGTACTTATGTGATGTTGAGTACTTATGTAATGTTAAGTATCTATGTAATGTTTAGTATTTTAATACAGCAGAAAAAAAGCACACATTTCAATAAAAAGTTAATTGCATATCCTTTACAGGACTTTGTGAATCAACCCCAGCTTTTTAACGCTGTTTTTGATTTCTCTAGGCATTATTACGTTCAGTAGTTTGCCATTGCTTTCTGAACGGGTGGCGCCATCGTCCTTTGTAAAAATCCACGCGAAACAATTTGCAACCAAACTGTCCGAGCGTGATTCGAACTCAGAACGTCGGGGTTAATATACCGAGTCACTATCCCCTAGGTCACAGACTCCACCCACATTTCAATAACATGTTTCAAATTGCAAAAAATAAAGTAAAATAAGAAGAAAGATATACATGGAACTGAAAGAATCATGGAATGTAACAGGTTTTTAAAATAACAGACATGCAAGCGCATAAAACTGCAAAGATCAAAACAAACATTAATAGTATCACAAAGTATCTCACAAAAATCATCAACATTTTTTATAGGGCCAGACTCGGAAGTACCACAATGGGTGGACCCAGTACTAGTAAACGTGAAAATGTTTTAAACTCAGAGCATCAACATTCCTTCGAATGAGAGTGCTCGAGTGTACTAAGTGGTTTTATTTTGTCATTAGGCGATTAATGAAGGCTCCCACACTTTAACCGTGATTAAGTGGGAACTACACTTTAATCTTAACCAAAAGGTCATAAACTTATTAACAGCAAAACACAAATCAGTTATACAATTGATCATTACTGCACTGAATAATGAAATTAATTTATATATATACAATAAAGGATCATGAAATTAAAAATATGGATTGCCATTATGCATATAAATTTTAAAAGAAAAGAAAGAATCTTTGGTTTGCTGTAGAAAATCACAGACATTAATACTCACTGAATTATTCATTTTCAGTGAGGTCAATTAATGAAATACAAATTTTAAAACTATTAAAATTGTTTGTGTTTTAAAACTTAAATTAAGAGTTTTTGGCTATAATTTGTACTTACTGTGAAGCAAAATATGGCATAAGTGGGAATTTTGAGGATAAAAACAGAACAGTAACCCCTGATGACCCACGTTAAGAGGAGAAAATGGTGATGGGTCGGGCATAAGCTGTGGAAGACACAGTCGAATGTTCCCTAGACAAGCATGTGAGAAGAACCCACATGGAAAAGGGGATGTTCAAAACAGACGTGAAGACAGTCTTCTAGAGAAACTGAAGAAAATAGGGAACATCTGGCCATCAATGGCAGGAAGGCCATTCAGAATCAGGACTGTTTGATTCTGGATACGACTATGCTAGCGCATATCCGCCATGTTTGGTAGGGTATTTTCCGGCTTCGTTTGCCAAGCTACTGAGTTAGTGCTTGAGCAACGCTGTGAGCTATGAATGTTACTGGAATGCTTTTTGCTGTGTTTGTTGTGATTGTGGGTATTCAGAAAATGGTGGACAGCGGTTATGACGAACCAACTCAGTATGCAGTGTTTTGCGTGTGAAAAAAGCTGGATTTTGTCGTGATTGATGTTCCCTTCGACATGAATTGCAATTCAAGTGATGAACAGTTTTGTGTTGACACTTTAGCGACGGCCATATGCATTTATGTGGTGCTGGTTGCTTTTTGTGGTGGTATGGCTGTTTCATTCTGGAATAAGTTCATGACCCAAGAGACAGTTGTTAGCATTTTATGTGATTTTCATTGGCACAGGAACGGAGCAATTATGGGGTGACCCGTTACAGTGAAGTTGGAACCGTACATATGAACTATGTGAACTGAAGAATGCTGGGCTATCCTGGGAAGCCATAAAGAAAACAACTAGAGACTGTGAAAAGTGGCGAACAAAGGTTGATGCTTTGAGGATCGGAGAGGAATAAATAAGAAAAATATCATTTGATAAGAACGAAAGACCAAACAATAAGAATGAACAGGAAGAAGAAGATAGAACTACTGTCTTTTTTTCTGCATGAAAACGTGTTATAAAGCAGCTATGAATGGTTGTTTATAAACTAGAACCTCACTATCTTAAATAGCCTGCCACAGAAAAATAAACCCTCACTTATTACTAAAGGAGCACATTACATGCGTTTGTGCAGGTTTCCAGTATTGGTGCTGACTATAGAAAGTGACTAAAATATCCTTAAGAAGTTGACATTGAAAGAAGAGAATACTGTAGTAAAACTAAAAACTTAAATTTGTTTAAAGATATGGAACAGATGTCAGGTAACAAATAAATTGGCTAGAAATTAATTCAATAAAATGTGATAGCACTCAAACAAATCAACTAACAGAATACAAATGAGAGCTTTCTTTTGTTTTACCGATATATTAACTAACAGAATACAAATGAGAGTTTTCCCTTGCTTTATCCATATATTAACTAACAGAATACAAATGAGAGTTTTCCCTTGCTTTATCCATATATTAACTAACAGAATACAAATGAGTTTTCCATTGTTTTACCGATATATTAACTAACAGAATACAAATGAGAGCCTTCCATTGTTTTACCGATATATTAACTAACAGAATACAAATGAGAGCCTTCCCTTGTTTTATCCATATATTAACTAACAGAATACAAATGAGTCTTCCTGTTTTATCCATATATTAACTAACAGAATACAAATGAGAGCCTTCCATTGTTTTACCGATATATTAACTAACAGAATACAAATGAGAGTCTTCCCTTGTTTTATCCATATATTAACTAACAGAATACAAATGAGAGTCTTCCCTTGTTTTATCCATATATTAACTAACATAATACAAATGAGAGTCTTCCCTTGTTTTACCGATATATTAACTAACAGAATACAAATGAGAGTCTTTCCTTGTTTTACAGATGAACTAATGGAATACACATGAGTCTATTTTTTATACATCAGTTATCATAAGTCTATCATGTTAATTTCACATATATATACATACAACACTGTTGTAACAAATAGTGAGCTAGACTTCGAACGAAAGGAAACCATTCAAGCAAAGTTAAAATCCAATTTTAAAAAGTCCATAAAATTATAAAATTAAAGAGATTTTGAAAAAAATGAATTGAGACAAGTAACATATCAGTAATGAATAAAAGTAATGAGAATCATACTAGAAGAAAAGGTTGAAGTAAAAATAAGATGAAGTTATAAGTTGGAATGAAGTGTCAAGTGTTTGTCAAATTAAAGTCAAGTGGTGATTCAATAATAGTCGGACAAACTGTCTATTGAGCAAGTGACAGTAAATGTTGGAAATCTATTACAGATAATCTTCACTATAGAAACATCAGTTAATTCCATAACAAAGGTGTGTGATCACCATAGATGTGTGTGTGTCATTACAACTGGTATGTGAGTAGTCAAACACTGGTGTGTATGTGTGTGATCACCAGTGATGTGTGTGGGATCACCACAGGTGTGTGAGTAGTCACAACACAGGTGCGTGTGTGGGATCACCATAGGTATGTGAGTAGTCGAACACAGGTGTGTGTGTGTAGTAAAATACAGGTGTGTGTGTGTGATCACCACTGATATGTAAGTAGTAAAACACAAGTGTGTTTGATCACCTCTGGCATGCGAGTAGTAAAACACAGGTATATGACTAGTCAAACGCAGGTGTGGTGATCACTAATGGTATTTGAGTAATCAAATGCAGGTGCGTGTGTGATCATCCCTGATATGTTACTAACCAGAGGCAGGTCAATGATCACAACAAGTATAAGTGATAAGTTAAAAACATGTCTGTAATAACCACAGCTATGCAATTCAGGTGGGCAACTCAATAATTTGGCTAGCATAGAAAACACCTATATTGACTATATTGATTATAATGAAGACACCTATGGCAAGTAACGCAGATATCACTCTGGAATCTAAAATGATAAAAATAACAGAGCAGTTCACCTATTTAGGTAGCAATTTTGATTGCACAGAAAATGTTAAAAAGAAATTATGATACGAATTGGCAAAGCAACATCAGCTTTTAAAAGTCTAAATAAAACATGGAACTGCAAATTATATAGTATTAAAACTAAATTACGAATTTTCAATTCAAATGTTGTATCAATCCTAACATATGCCAGCGAGAGTTGGAAAATGACTAAAGATATAGAAAGCAAGTTGATTGCATTTGAGAATAGATGTCTGCGAAAAATAATGAATATAAAATGGAGCGAATTCAGGAGAAGTGATGAAATCAGAGACATGTCTGGTCAACCACTAGTGACAACAACTGTTATAAGAGAGAGAAGATGAAGATATGTTGGACACACTTTGAGGAGAAATAATCAACGAATATTAAAGCAGGCATTGAAGTGGGATGCAAAGGTTTTCAAGAAAGATAGGTCGACATAAGGAGACCCTGAAACGAACTTTGCTGGGAGAGGTAAGAGGTATCGGTCTCAGTTCCATGGATGAGATTGAGCGAGTTGCCCAGGATAGAGCGGTATGGAGAAGTTACTTGCAGGCCCTATGTAACGTATAACGTACGAGAGGAATTATTATTATACAAAACACTATCTAAAAACATTGATAATTTTTCCAAACAGAGCATTTAACCAAAATTGGTCAAATACTTTGCTACAAATTATTCATATATACATGTAAATAGACACCAAAAAACCTGGTATTGTAATCAGTTGGCACATCAAATATTAAAGTTTGTACTATGAAAGAATGGTCCAATTTGCATAAGTAACAAATGCTATACAAATTAAACACCAATAATTTGAATGGAATGTTTTGAGAAAACAACGTTAAAAAAAACCATAGGCAAAAATAATGTTATATATATTTTTGTATAAATATATAATTTGGCAATGCCTTGAAATATTTTATGTATTTTTTAAAATGGGTGTTTTAAACATATCAAGGTTTGGACAGCATAGAGGCACTGAATGTGACTGTGTTAATTACCATACCAGATGGTTAACTTCTTCTTTTGTTGTCACTATCGGGTTGTTCCCCAGTGTTGTGGTTTTATGCTGTTCTGGTGGTTTGGGTGATTGTTATTTTTGCTCTTTGAAACGACTCTGCTATGCCATCTAACCATCTTTTTTGTGGTCTTCCTCTCGCCTGTTCTGTTGTAGAAGACTGTGTAGTGTGCAGTTTGGATGCATTCTTATTAAGTGGCCAAACCACTTCATTCTTTGTTTCTCAATGCAACTTTTAAAATTATGCTGATGTTGGTGACCCTGTCTTTTCTGGTGTTGTTGGTAACTTTTCGCAGCCACCCGCATTTCACATGTAGTTATTTTTGTGACTGTGTTTTGCTCATTGTCCATGTTTGGCTCTGGTAACACAGTGTAGGTATAAAAATGCTACTTTGATGGTTAACACAGACAAAAAATACATGTTTATATGTCATATTTTATGTGCCTTCATTATTAACATATGCAATGTTAATCTGCTCTAGGGATGCCTCCGAGGAATGTGCTGTATCATGATCAAGAAGCTGGGCGGTCATATTGGACTCGTCTAAATTTTTATCTGAGGAAGGATACAACATTATTATTTTGTGTTAGTCAAAAACGTATCCATCTATGAGTAAAACTAGAGAATGTGTAGTAGATATGTATCCATCTATGAGTAAAACTAGAGAATGTGTAGTAGATATGTATCCGTCTATGAGTAAAACTAGAGAATGTGTAGTAGATATGTATCCATCTATGAGTAAAACTAGAGAATGTGTAGTAGATATGTATCCGTCTATGAGTAAAACTAGAGAATGTGTAGTAGATATGTATCCATCTATGAGTAAAACTAGAGAATGTGTAGTAGATATGTATCCATCTATGAGTAAAACTAGAGAATGTGTAGTAGATATGTATCCATCTATGAGTAAAACTAGAAAATGTGTAGTAGATATGTATCCATCTATGAGTAAAACTAGAGAATGTGTAGTAGATATGTATCCATCTATGAGTAAAACTAGAAAATGTGTAGTAGATATGTATCCATCTATGAGTAAAACTAGAGAATGTGCAGGATGTGTTTGATTGTATATTTGAGAAATTGGAAATATGTTGAATAATCAATAATGAATGGCTAGGAGGGTGGGCTGAGATATGGCAAACAATTGATATTGGGGGAAAGAAAGACACTAAGATATTGTAAATGGTAATATTTGGGGGCAGATAATTTGGAAAAACCTATCTCGATCAACCTGTACTACCCTAACAAATGTTGAGCTCCCAGGGTATAAAACATTCAGGTAATTAATATTCTGAAAGAGAAGAGACAGCTGAAACCCGGAACAATGAAGCCATGATATGAAATACATATTTATTATCAAATGAATTCTTACCAGTTTCATCCAAGATACGTGGAGGTATTAAAAAGCATATACACAAGGCTATGCACATATGCCAGACACTGTGCACATACTTATAGTTGTCTTCAGTTTCAAGAAATGAAAATACTGAGGCTCCGATAACAGCAAGTGCAATGCCAGGTAACAAGAAGAAGAGATAACGTCGCCAGCTTGGGTAAAGCTTCTTTCTTATAAACATTTTAGAACCCTGAAACAACAATGTATCCATTTCTTAAATTATGGTTCAACCAACTATTGTTTTGTGCATTTATAGTTATGTGTATTTTAGTGTAATATAGTTATGTGTATTTTAGTGTTGTATAGTCAAGTATATTTTAGTGTTGTATAGTCAAGTATATTTTAGTGTTGTATAGTCAAGTATATTTTAGTGTTGTATAGTCAAGTATATTTTAGTGTAGTATAGTCAAGTATATTTTAGTGTAGTATAGTCAAGTATATTTTAGTGTTGTATAGACAAGTATATTTTAGTGTTGTATAGTCAAGTATATTTTAGTGTTGTATAGTCAAGTATATTTTAGTGTTGTATAGTCAAGTATATTTTAGTGTTGTATAGACAAGTATATTTTAGTGTAGTACAGTCAAGTATATTTTAGTGTAGTAAGACATACATACACAAAACATACATGCCCACACAAAAATGCACAAACAAGACACGCATACATGCACACACAAAGCACTCATACATGCACACACAAAACACACATATATAAACAGACATTGGGTAAAAGATTTGTAACATGAGTTGAAATACATGGAATCCCTCCTAAATGCTCATATTCAAAGAGACACTAGACACATTTCAGAATTTACACATGGATAAAAATGTAAAATACATTTGCTGATTAACAACACACAGAAAACGTACCCATGAAACCGCTATGATAAAAACACCAAACCCTATGGGTATGGCTATCACATACAAGCTGGTTTTATCATAAACCACACCTATAATAAGGAGGAGTGGTCCCATCATTTGCAAAACTGGAGCAACATATCTGTATCTGTAAATATATAATTCATAACATTTTATTCAGTCCTTTCAGCAGTCTTTAACATAAGATGTGACCAATCAGTTTCTTCTAACACAAGATGTGACCAATCAGTTTCTTCTAACACAAGATGTGACCAATCAGTTTCTTCTAACACAAGATGTGACCAATCAGTTTCTTCTAACAAGATGTGACCAATCAGTTTCTTCTAACACAAGATGTTACCAATCAGTTTCTTCTAACACAAAATGTGACCAATCAGTTTCTTCCAACACAAGATGTGACCAATCAATTTCTTCTAACAAGATGTGACCAATCAATTTCTTCTAATACAAGATGTGACCAATCAGTTTCTTCTAACACAAGGTTGACCCAGTTTCAAAAGGGTACCAAAGAAACACTGAAAAATTAAGAGAGCCAATGTGATGATGACCACATCACTCATCGTATGCTATTGGTCAAAGAAAAATCTGTGTGCTTAACAATTTAACTACCAACTGACATGGACTTCGCTAGTGACCTCATGATGTGGAGAAATTGCGGGGCTGAAAACTTGCTTGGCTAAATTTTTTCCGATGTGTACATGATGCAAGGTTGAACTACCGGAGACCCTGATCCTTTATGTGGGATCTAAATTACATGTACTTCTTAAGTCAGAGTAAGACTTGCCTGAATGGTAAGGGACACTGGTGATAAGGAAAGTAAGTCTTCGTGCAACAATTAGTCAGAGACACCATATTAGGCATCATGACTATGCCTGAATTTATAGCAAGTGAAAAAAAAACCCAGAACTAAATAACAAAATTGAAATAAAAACTTTAAAATACTGCAGTATGAAAACAAATTAAAATCTATCAAATGTACAAAGAATATTCTAGATTAATGTGTTTGGAAAACTATTAACAACACCTAAAACATTTCCATTTTGAAACTACAAGTAGAATTGAAATGATAAATAACTGGATCATTCAAACTACAATTATAATATAATATATATAATTTCTCTGGTGGTACCAGTTATACGATGTTAGCATAGGGCCTGCAAGAAATGTCTACTTTCAGCCCAATCCTGGGCAACTCACTCAATCTCCTCCATGGAATTTAGACTGATATTTCATCAGCAAAGTTCGTTTCAGGGTCTCCTTAAATTACACTACAATTACATCCATTATTAAACTCATAAAAATAATATTCAATCAATTTTGTTATTGATATACATACCTTATACGTGCCATTGTAATAAGAGTAACCCATAGAGAACATGTAGAACCATAGAAGTCAGCTATCTGCAGTACATCGTATCTTGTGATGCATAGAACATATTTTTCCAGTCTTGTACCATCACAAGCATGATAAAACTTGAGAAAATAAAAGTAGATATGAACAGCACAGGTATTTGGGTAACATGAAAGCATACAAGGTTCACATAATTCATTCAAAACACAGTACATTATCACATTTCATGAAAGTCCAGTAGATTGTGAGCATCTGTAGTTTAAGCAGTAATGAGCTCGATCATAACCCAAGCTTAGCTTTCCCAAACCTTGCTGCGGACAAGTTTGGAACAAATTGTTCCTTTGGATTTTACTTTCTTTTTCTTATTTTCTTTTGTCCTTCTCTGCTTTTTTGCCGTCAGGCATAGCAGTTTTAACTGATGATCGGTTTCTGAGATAGTGCACACTTGATCGCTTGATATGCTGTGGTATTGTGGAGGCTTGCTCCAGGTGTCTCCTTTTTTGGCCTAACAATGAAAGGCAAAACAA
Source organism: Arion vulgaris (assembly GCA_020796225.1). NCBI lineage: Eukaryota > Metazoa > Mollusca > Gastropoda > Stylommatophora > Arionidae > Arion > Arion vulgaris. Next base: position 20,355,484 of record CM036763.1, on the reverse strand, counting down.
GATTAGAGAATGGATAGATAGATTGTGGAGTTGTACAGGGACATTCCATCAACCCATCTTTTTCTTGGTTTGTCTTTTTCTCTTGAAAATTCTATTTTCAGGTTGTACGCTCGTGTAACCGGTGTATTCGGGTTCATTCTCAACATTGGATTTTTACAAATGGTAAAAATAGATCTCACCGCTCAAAAAGCAATGGCAAATTACTGAATGTATAAGGGGTGCCTAGAAAATGAACAACTCGTTTACTGTGGTTGATGGCTAAGTCCTGTAAAAGATATGCCATGATTTCACTGTAGGTTGTCATATTCATTGAAAGCACAATAGGAAGTCATAATTTATGAAAGCACAGTATGTTGTCATGTTTCTCAATAGAAGAAATAGGTAATGGGGTCTAAGATGCAGTGAATGAGCATATTCATAGCAGGCGAACTAAAAAGACAACAAGCATACCATCATCAGGCTCAGATCACATACAGACTCATATATTCATTGAAATCGTATGATAAGAACTTACTGTTGAGAAAAACATGTTGTATAAATATACTAATGCTTCCACAAAATACCGCCTCCTGACAGAAATGACAATAGCTGGAACAAAGAACAGGTTGGACATTGTCAACAGATAGGCCTCAGTCAGCTGCTCCGATATAGACTCAGCATTAGTGTTATCTGTGCAGGCATACCCTCGATAATCTGTAGAAAATGATAAAACAAATTTAGATTTGTATGCTTTGGTTTCTTTCTATATACAGTCTTTTCTTCTTCTTTAAACGCTCTCTATATCGACCACTTTGTTAAACCACTTTGTGATCTGTATTGATCTGAGCTGTGATGTAAAGTAGTCCAGCACTCTGATTTCTGTACACTTTTATTAACAGTGTTTTTTTTGACCCCTTTCAACCTCAGACACTACAACATCCTTGTAGTTTGCAGTTTATTACTATTGCCTTGAAACCTCGGCAACACCAGACATCTTCTTGCTAACTTAGATTAGATACTAAGACTGATAAAGGTACAAGTCAACTCAAGCTAAAATGTCCGAAGACTAATTTCCTTGTATCGGGTTTCCCCATATAGCTTGGTTCCTTTTTGCAGAAATGGCTCGCCATCTGATATTAAACAAAGTACGAACTCAGTATCTCTAGCAAAAATTCTCAACGCTTTCAGCACAGCTCAAGTTATTTCTTTGTTAGCATTCAGAATTATAAAATGGAATTAATTCAGAAGTTATGATATCAGAGAAATATCAGGTCAACCACTAGTAATATCTGTTATAAGAAAGAGAAGAGGAAGATATGTTGGGCATACCTTGAGAAGAAATGATCAAAGAATATCAAAGCATGCATTAAAGTGGGAGGTAAAGGGTTCAAGAAAGAGAGGACGCCCTAGGGAAACCCTGAAATGAACTTTGCTGAGAGAGGCAACAAAATATAAGACTCATTTCTATGGAAGAGATTGAGTGAGTTGCCCAGGACAGTGTGGTATGGAGAAATTACTTGCAAGCCCTATGTTACGTATAAAGGTTCGAGAGGAATATACATATATATATTCAGAATTAGACATGATTCTGACAAAGGAATGAATCAGTTCCAGCTTGATATATATATACTACAATTCTTCTTTCTCTATCCCATAACTCTGTTACAATTACTTTCTTTTCTCAAATCCTTTTACTTAGCATCACATTTTCAAGCTTGAAAGAGAACAATATTACAGTTTAGTAATGTAAGAATGCATGTTGTTATATTTTAATCCCAGTTTGGTGCGGGGCCCAAGGAAGCAAAGAATAGTACCACTGCGACCTACAATGCATGACATAAGAGCGACGGATGTAGGCCCTAGGAAGCTACCCTAGTAAATAAAAAGCAGCGCAGAAATCGGATGTGCTGGCCTACTTGTAGGCGCATAACTGGCACAATGTACAATCGCTCTTAGGCTCAGATCACATACAAATCACACAGAGTGGTTGACAAGTGGTCGATATGGAGCGTTCGAAGCAGAAGAAGAATTTCAATCCCTTCTTTCATTCACTTACTAGCATCGCATTTACAAGCTTGAAAGACGACAATGTCAGAGTTGACTGATGAGCGTGTGCAGGTTCCCTTATCTGAACAGGCATTATCCAAACAAGATTTAATGTTCAGACTCATAAAAAGAGATGATATGACAGGGCACCGGATTTTTGAACTGTGGAAAAAATATACATGAATCAATTAGATATGTTTATGGCACATACGAAGTAAAAAAACTTACACCCACTTTTACTTTTCTGCTTTAAAGGAGAATGGGTCAGCTATTACAGAAAATTATAGTTATTGAGACAATGTTATAGAACTCTGTACTGGTCATGCAAGTGTTTGTGGCAACGGGTGAGCGAACATGCCTGCATCGAAAGCATAAAATGTTGGGGAGTTTAGGATGGATAAGGGGGATGGTTCTTCTGTATCTTGGTGACCTTTATGTTATAGAACTCTGTACTGGTCATGCAAGTGTTTGTGGCACGGGTGAGCGAACATGCTGCATGAAAGCATAAATGTTGGGGAGTTTAGGATGGATAAGGGGGATGTTCTTCTGTATCTTGGTGACCTACTGTTGAATGAGGACACTAAAATTGGCGTTGAATCAATTCAGCGATTTAACGAGTTTGAAATTACACATACAAGTAGAGCTGGATGCTTTAGGGGCAGAGAGAGAAGTGTGCTTAACCAGCAAGTCCAAGAAATCATCAGTATGCATACATTTCAACATCTGTTGGGGGAGACTGAGCATCTATGGGTCTGCCCAGAGTGCTGTGATGTCAGTTCAGTAACCAATAAGAACCTTAGAGCTCTGGGCAGACCCATAAGTGCTCAGTCTCGCCAAGGAGATGTTGAAGGGTATGCATGCTGATGATTCCCATGGCGACTCATGCAAAGTGTGATTCCTTAAAACAATGTATACATTCACTATCAATTGTCCTGTCCGCATACAGCATGAGGCTGCTGAACAACCAAAGTACGCCCGCCTCTTCACCTTCAACATCATGATGATCTACGTTTTTGATGCAAACCTGCCTGCTCTCTAATTACTGTGAACACATCAGTGTCCATGAATGTATATCCATGCAAAACGCTGGAAAACTTGATAGACAGCATTCACTCATACCACAATCTTTTGTTTTGGAAGTTTCAAAGCATTGACTAAGATACAATATATCATTTATGTTTTATTATAATTGTAGTTTCTGCAGCAATTTGTATGGCATGATAAAGCTGCCAACCAAATTCACAGCCATCTTTAGTTACTTTTTTGCCCATGTGTTTTAACGGGGCTCACAAGGGCCGCAAAGCATAGTAACACTGCTACCTACACAGCATGTCATAAGAGGTGACTGAAGTAGGGGCCTAGGGAAGCTACTCTAGTAAATAAAAAGGGCTGCAGATATCAGATGTGCTGGCCTACTTATAGGCACATAACTGGTACAACATACAATCGCTGTTAGACTCAGATCACATACAAATCACAAAGAGTGGTTTAACAAGTGGTCGATATGGAACGTTCGAAGAAGAAATCTTTTATGACATGCTGGTAGGGACAGTTGGCTTTTTTTCAGGCCTCCCCATTAACTACATAGAAGCTGACACAGAAATCTGATCATTTCAGACATAAGACACAGTTTAGAAAAAAAAACTATTAATCAGGCAAATTTAAAAAGAGATAACACAACAATGCTCAAGAAATGTGACTCAATTTTTCGACCATGTCAGAATATGAAACTTGATATCAGAAAACCATGAATGCAATGAAAAAAACTGTCGCCATTACTCAGAAATACAAGCATCAGTGTGGATAATTATTTATAGAAATTCATTCATTCATTATATAGTTTGTAGCTTGAGCAGAACTTTGCCACCCCAAAAGTCCTCCGGAATTTCTCTCTCACATAGGCCTCTGCAGCCGTATTTTTATAGGTTATTGGTTACTAAAATGAGCGTCATTGCACTCGGGCAGACCCATAGGTGCTCAGTCTCCCCAACAGATATCGAAGAGTATGCATACTGATGGTTTCTGTGGCTCGCTGATTAAACACACCTCTCAGTCTGCCTCTCAGGCATCCAGTTCGACTTGTACAACGGGTAACTCCAAACTGCCTAAATCGCTTGATCAATTCAACATCGATTTTAGTGTCCTCATCCAACAGACAGTTGCGAAGAGACCGAAGAACATCCCCTTATCCATCTTCAACTCCTCAACAATAGATGCTGTTGATGCAAGCCTGTCCGCTCTCTCATTATCGTAAACATCTGCATGCCCAGGACAGTATATCCACGTAAGCCGCTGGAGGTTAGAAACTTCTAAGATGACATCCACTCATACAGAAACCTGCCCTTCTGGATCTTGTGAAGCATCGACTGAGAGTCAGATACAATAACTGCCCCAGTAAATAAAGACCCAGAGATCCAATGGAGGGCAGCAGTAATTTATATAGAAATAGTTAATATAAAAATCAGAAGATGGCAGATAATCTTATTTAGTAAAACAAATAATCAGAAAACTAACAAAATGCCTACCTTGTGTTATCAAAGCAAGTAGACTGTAGCATGATATGCCAGATTCCAAAACTAGGATACGGCACATAGAGGTTTGGTTGTATGTTGGAAGTACCTGTTGTAAAATTCTTCTTGACTGTACCATAAGATAAATTGGTGCACAAATCAAAGTCTTCTGTGACTTCTGGAAGATAGTTGTGCAGAAGTGCTCCACATACCTCAACAATTATCTCACTTTCCTAAAATAGTACATTTAGAAACACGTTTATTTTTTCAAGTGTTTAAAAAATATATATATATTTGTATTTATATATAAATTATATATGTATAGCATGAAGTGCATTCATGACCCTTCTTCTTCTTCAATGATCCAGCGGCACTTGAGCTTTTGCCCTTCGCCCAATGCTATGTAGTGGTATCTGCATGTGTTTGTAAGTTATTCTTTTGTTCCGTATAATGTGTTCCAGTTATCTGGCCTTGGAGGAAGGAGGGTCTTTCTGATGTCATCTAGTGCTTGACACTTGAAGAGGTGGTGGTGAGCGGTTTTATGATGATGTGCACATAGTTGGCACTCTGGAGTGTGGTTTCATGACCCTTCAGATGGTCTGGAAATCAGTCCAAATATAGCATCAGAACCCTAGGTTACATTATACCATAGCTATGTGCTATCAACTTTACTATACGGATCAGAATGCTAGAGAGTGACAGAACAAATATGCCTAAACTCTCCTCCTTCCATACATCTTGTTTGCAAAAGATCTTATGAGTGTTGTGGCCAATTACTATCTCTAAACTGCGTGCACAATGTCAACAAGAGAATATGAGCACCATCTTCAAAAAGTGACACTGGAGTTGGATCAGACATGTGATCGGGCATGGAGACAAATTCTGTCATGAAAATTGCACTGAGATGGACACTAGAGGGTAAACGAAAACGTGGAAGATCCAAAACGACATGATGGGGAGAACGTAAAACAAGAACTGAAAGAAATGAATCATGGCTGGAACACAATGCAGGGGATGGCCAAGAATAGGGGAAAAAAGGTGTGAATTTGTTGCTGCTCTAGGCACCAGGGCGCTCTGGACGCGTAGGTTAAAAAAATCCAAGATCACATCTTTCTTAAGTTCACATTTTTACAATTCAAGATCCCATCTCTAGCCCAAACTCACATTTTCTTTAAAACAAATCACATCTCTTTTCTACTAACATATTTTTAAATGTATTTCTTGATCAGGTGTTGCCAGGCTCTCAAAGGAGCAAAGAATAGTAACACTGCCACCTACAAGGCATGTCATAAGAGACGACTGAGGTAGGGGTCTAGAAAAGCTATACAAGTAAATAAAAGCTAGCAGAAATCGGATGTGCTGGCCTACTTGTCAGTGCATAACTGGCACAACGTACAATCACTCTTAGGCTCAGATAAATACAAAGAGTGGTTTAACAAGTGGTCGATATGGAACGTTCAAGACAAATTTATTTCTATCAATTCACACCTTGTTACTAAAATATATTCTTCTTCCAATGCTTCATATCGACCACTTGTTAAACCGTTCTTTGTGATCTGTATGTGATCTGAGTCTAAGAGCAATTGTACGTTGTGCCAGTTATGCGCCTGCAAGCCGGCAAGAACATCCAATTTCTGCAACGCTTTTATTTACTAGTATAGCTTCTAAGTCCCTACCTTAATCGCCTCTTACAAAATGTCTTGTAGGTGCAGTGTTACTATTCTTTGCTCCTCTGCCCGACAAACACGGGTTACTAAAATATATACAACTTCTTTAATCTAGGATCTGCAGTCTAAGCAATTTACTTATCTATCCTGTATATAAAAATAATTGCAACTTATTTACTTTAATTCCATCTCTATCCATCTTATATCGTTCATTCTTTCCTCGATTCCCTTAAATCCATCTTGTATAAAATATATACAACTTCTCTTTCAAATCACATCTCTCTTAAATTTATATCCATCTTTTATATCTTCTCTAATCACATTCCTTCTTATATCTCTCTTATATAAAATATATACAACTTTCTCTTAATATCCCTCTTTTAAATTTATATCTATCTTATATAAAATATATACAAATCTTTCTTCAAATCTCTCTTCAAATCACATCTCTCTTAAATTTATATATCTTTCAAACAATCAATCAAGTGCCATGCCTGCCGGCGTAGGCAATCATGTCTCTCCCCAACTCTTTCTGCTTGGTGCATGTAATCATTTCTGACGTCGATATTGTGTCCAAATCATGATGTCAGGCCATCCAGCATCTTCTCCTCTGTCTTCGCAATCTCTCCTTCCCTGAATTTTACCTGTTGTTACCAAATGTTCTAAACCTTCTCTTCACATTATATATCCAAGAATCTTGATTGTCGGATTCTTATTCTTTTAATAAGGTTTCTTTGTGTGCAGGCCTGATTTAAAACTTCATTTGTTTTCTTCGCTGTCCATGGAATTTTCAGCATTCTTCTGTAAAACCACATCTCTATGGCTTCCAATGATCGTATTGATTGTTTATTCATTGTCCATGATTCGCTGCCATACAGAAGTATTGGATCAATATAGCACTGGAGTATTCATTTTCGTAGTGTCATTGGTAGTGAATTCACGCATAGCGTGTTTTTCATTTTCATAAAAGATGATTTTGCTTGAGCTATTCTACTTTTAATCTCTGTTTTACACCTGCCATCTGATGTCAGGAGTGTTCCCAGGTACTTGAATCAATGGACTTGTTTCAGTGCTATGTTATTTATGTTGATATTACATATTGGTGTTTCCTGTTTCTTGGAGACAATCTATCTTATAAGAATATCTACCTTATAAACTCATAAATGTATCTAAAAATTACTTACATATATATTGTAGATAGCAACCATTGTCCAGCTAAGGGTACCTCCTATGTCATTGGGATCCAAAATTTGAAATGGAATAACAATAAAGGAATTCAAATCCAGATCAACACGAAAGGTTTCCAAAGAATGGAATGGTAATCTAAATTTAGTGCTAAATGGTGATTGAAACTCTACCCTCTCTAGTTCTAGCGGGGATTTAAAATATTTCCATGTTCACCAGTGCAGCCTGAAAGAAAAATATGAAGAGAAGATTATTGTGCTGGTTCATGTTCAGTTAATCAATACAATGTCATTATAATAACCTACCAACTAGCCCCACTACTTAGACATCCAAACATCTCACTGACAGCTAAACAACAGTTGATCAATAGCATCTCATACCCACCCTATGTTACCAATGCCAAACATGGACAATGAATAAGAAACTTACACAGAAAATAGCAACATGTGAAAATGAGATGTCTCCCAAAGTCACCAACAACACAAGATTCAAGAGTTAGAATATCAGCATCAGAGAAAAGGTTGGAACAAGACCATGCTTGAATTATATAGCAAAACAGAGAATGAAGTGGTTTGGCCACTTAGTAAGAATGCGAACAGACCAAACTGCCTATGAAGCTTTTCACAACAGAATATTAGGAAGGAAGGCGAGAGGAAGACCGAGGAAAAGGTGGATAGATAACGTAGTTGAATTCTGCCAGGAACTAAGAAACCATCACAAGTCACCAGAGAAGCGCAAGACAAATACATAAAACCAAGACACTGGGTTAACAACCCGGGAACAGTGTGCTGACAACACAAGTCACCAGAGAAGAGCAAGACAAATACATAAAACCACAACACTGGGTTAACAACCGGGAACAGTGTGCTGACAACACAAGTCACCAGAGAAGAGCAAGACAAATACTTAAAACCATGACACTGGGTTAACAACTCGGTAACAGTGTGCTGACAACACAAGTCACCAGAAAAGTGCAAGACAAATACATCAAACCACAACACTGGGTTAACAACTCGGTAACAGTGTGCTGACAACACAAGTCACCAGAAAAGTGCAAGACAAATACATCAAACCACGACACTGGGTTAACAACCTGGTAACAGTGTGCTGACAACACAAGTCACCAGAGAAGGGCAAGACAAATACATAAAACCACGACACTGGGTTAACAACTCGGTAACAGTGTGCTGACAACACAAGTCACCAGAGAAGCGCAAGACAAATACATAAAACCACGACACTTGGTTAACAACTCGGTAACAGTGTGCTGACAACACAAGTCACCAGAGAAGCGCAAGACAAATACATAAAACCACGACACTGGTTAACAACTCGGTAACAGTGTGCTGACAACACAAGTCACCAGAGAAGCGCAAGACAAATATATAAAACCACAACATTGGGTTAACAACTCGGTAACAGTGTGCTGACAACACAAGTCACCAGAGAAGCGCAAGACAAATACATCAAACCACAACACTGGGTTAACAACTCGGTAACAGTGTGCTGACAACACAAGTCACCAGAAAAGTGCAAGACAAATACATCAAACCACAACACTGTTAAAAACCCGGTAACAGTGTGCTGACAACACAAGTCACCAGAGAAGCGCAAGACAAATACATAAAACCACAACATTGGTTAACAACTTTGGTAACATGTGCTGACAACACAAGTCACCAGAGAAGCGAAGACAAATACTTAAAACCATACATCTGGGTTAACAACTACAGTAACAGTGTGCTGACAACACAAGTCACCAGAAAAGTGCAAGACAAATACATCAAACCACAACACTGGGTTAACAACTCGGTAACAGTTGCTAGACAACACAAGTCACCAGAAAAGTGCAAGACAAATACATCAAACACAGCACTGGTTAACAACTGTAACAGTGCTGACAACACAAGTCACCAGAGAAATCGCAAGACAAATAGATAAACCAAGACACTGATTAACAACACGTGAACTAGTGTGCTGACAACACAAGTCACCAGAAAGCTGCAAGACAAATACATAAAACACAACACTGGGTTAAAACTGGTAACAGTGTTCTGCCAGGAACTAAGAACAACACAAGTCACCAGAAAGGCAAGACAAATACATCAAACCAAGACACTGGTTAACAACCTGGTAACAGTGTGCTGACAACACAAGTCACCAGAGAAGGGCAAGACAAATACATAAAACCACGACACTGGGTTAACAATCTGGTAACAGTGTGCTGACAACACAAGTCACCAGAGAAGAGCAAGACAAATACATAAAACCACAACATTGGGTTAACAACTCGGTAACAGTGTGCTGACAACACAAGTCACCAGAGAAGCGCAAGACAAATACATCAAACCACAACACTGGGTTAACAACTCGGTAACAGTGTGCTGACAACACAAGTCACCAGAAAAGTGCAAGACAAATACATAAAACCACAACACTGGGTTAACAACCTGGTAACAGTGTGCTGACAACACAAGTCACCAGAAAAGCGCAAGACAAATACATAAAACCACAACACTGGGTTAACAACCGGTAACAGTGTGCTGACAACACAAGTCACCAGAGAAGTGCAAGACAAATACATCAAACCACAACACTGGGTTAACAACTCGGAACAGTGTGCTGACAACACAAGTCACCAGAAAGGCAAGACAAATACATCAAACCACAACACTGGGTTAACAACCGGGTAACAGTGTGCTGACAACACAAGTCACCAGAAAAGTGCAAGACAAATACATCAAACCACAACACTGGTTAACAACCTGGTAACAGTGTGCTGACAACACAAGTCACCAGAAAAGTGCAAGACAAATACATCAAACCACAACACTGGGTTAACAACCCGGTAACAGTGTGCTGACAACACAAGTCACCAGAGAAGAGCAAGACAAATACATCAAACCACAACACTGGGTTAACAACCCGGTAACAGTGAGCTGACAAAAGAAGAAGAAGAATATCATTATATATAAGACTCATAACCTGTTAGAGACATAGTGGTGTCATGGTGGAGACAGCCCAAAAATCCTGCCATAGTTCTCTGTAATCTAAGCCAGTCTCATAGTAAGTAGTTAAAAAAAGTAAAGGAACCCGTTTTCATACCATATGGTCTATTTGGAAATATGGTGTTGGACCATTTTTTCATTGACTATTGGCACACAATGGGTGATGTGGTCAACATCACGCCGACCGCCTTTACTCACCAATGCTTTTCTGGTAGCCAATTAAGGCTGTGTCAGCCTGAGAGTTGTTACGGTTTGCCAAAAAATTCACTCCCACTGTGGAATTGAACCTTGATCACATGCCTAAGAATAAAGTGTACTAACCACTATGCTATACCAGTGGGTACAACATCAGTACTGAACTTCATCAAGAAACAACAAGTAAATGGTTCTGTCACATAAGCAGATTACCAATGGACAGTACGCCTCAATGAGCAATGTTACTCTGATACAGTGGACACAAAGTAAAAGGTTGTCCATGCAAACGGTGGACCACTGAAATAACAGAAGCAGTGAATAGCACTACTTATGAAGCGCAAAGAAAAGTCAGCCCGAGAAACCTCTTCTTATCTTGATACTGTGAAAACAAAAACATGATTAGAGAAAAGAAGAGAAACTAAATCTCTATAAAATCTTGATGAGCTACACAAAGATTTTAATGTGTACACATTCATGTACAAACTAACCTCTGGTTGAAATAGTGAAGGTAACCGTCTGAGTTTGGTTCACCAAACCATTATATATTTCCAGCAACTGCAAACTTGAGAGTGGAGGAGAAATCACATGCAACATACAATCGCTGGCAGACTCGTTACACATTGTGGTGTTTTTATATGATGATGATGGGTCATAGGACAGGTAGGTGAGGGATATATTGCATGGGCTCGGATCACATTTTATAACTTGGATTTTGAAACTCATTGTTGATTTTGGAACTTCAAATCTGAAAGTAAAATACGGAAGATGTATGCTTATTGTGAGATATGATGATCAAATCAATATTAGCAAAAGTAAACGCATGTTTGTTGTGTCCTGCTTCAATTTTAAGACACGGGACCCTCGCGGTGCTGTGGAGCTCGTGCACTGCCGCTTAGATCTTCCTATGTAAAAAGCGATCAGAGCACACATTGTTACTCACCGAAGTGCAATGATGATGGTCCTATCAATCGATCGATAACCTGACATATCTTTTTCTTCAAATGCTCTATATCGGCCACGTGTTAAACCACTCAGTGATTTGTATGTGGTCTGAGCCTAAGACTGATTATATGTCATGCCCCTACTAGTGGGCCAGCACATACAATTTCTGTGATGCTTTCTATTTACTAGGGTAGCCTCCCTAGGCCTCTATCGCAGTCGCCTCTTATGACATGCCTTGTAGGTCGCAGCCTTACTATTCTTTGCTTCCCTTGTGAGCCCAGGCAACACACAGGCATAACCTGACACATTGATACAAATAACCAATGTTTCATAGAATTTCTCTATTTGTTTGCTTTTTTATGTCCACGAAATATGCACACTTTTTTTGCCTATTCAAATGTCAATAACATGACTTTTGTTTTCTAGGTGGCCTAGGGGTTAGTGACTAGGTCTATTAACCCCGATGTTCTGAGTTCGAATCACACTGCGGACAGTTTGGTTGCAAATTGTTTGCGTGGATTTTAACAAAGGACGATGGCACCACCTATACAGAAAGCAATGGCAAACTACTGAACGTAATAATGCCTAGAAAAATCACAAAGAGTGTTAAAGATGGGGTTGATTCGCAAAGTCCTGTAAAGGATATGCAATTAACTTTATAAGCAGTGAGCCATTCCCCCGATCCAGAAGCACTTGAGCTGAAAGCTCTTGGCTCGGTGTCATGGACATCGTAACCCTTCGGTTCGGTGCCACAAACAGCGTAAATCTGGGGAACCTGTTGCTTTTCTGCCAGTCTGCGGAGTTGAACCCGCACATACAGAGGACTTGTCACCCGTAGTCCAACGCGCTACGAACACGCTGGGCACGCGGCCGCAGTGAGCCATAAATCAGAACTAATTACAACAGATGGGAGAAATAATTCACTTTAAACAAAGTGAGAATGTCATAGTAACACTTAATCAGTCAACAAAGCCAATGTAGAAATAAAAACAAAATCTATCGTTTACAACATTCTAAGATAAGATCCTAAAACAATAAATTTAATGGATAGCAATAAATGTCCGTAATTAAAATTTATCTGCACTCTGTACTTTAATTATATTCTCTACTCAAATTAATGTAAACCTAGACTGGGGTTTAATAGCGCAAGTATGGTAGGGTCGTTGCATAGCGGAATGAAGCATACAGGACAACTACTTCTTATAGGAGGATGGAGGTTGAGACTGTTATTGCTGTCTTTTTGTGGCTATTTGAAAATCCGCATACTTGCGCTGTTATTGTGTTTAACTCTACTCCATGTTATAAAAGGTTTAAATCGGACGGTTGTGGTTTGAGTGGATGTCGTCTATAGAGGTTTCCATCCTCCAGAGACTGACATGGATCTACTGTCCTGAACATGTGAGTGCTCACAGCAATGAGAGAGCAGAAAGGTCTGCATCAACAGCATTGATTGTTTACCCCTGAAGTCAGAGAAGGTATACCTGTATGACAGGGACACTGAGAAAAAGAAAGCAGACCTTCATGGAAAAATCAGTTAGAAGCTCCATACCTGGCGTCCTGACTACATCGGAATTCATAGTGAACGAACGCAAGAAGAAGATGCAGCATAAATCTTTGAGAAGTTGAAGATGGAAAGTGGAGACGTCCTTTGGTTTCTCATCGACCGCCTGTTGGATGAAGACACTAAAATTGATACTGAATGTAACCAGTGATTTAGGTAGTTTGGAATTACGCGATGTACCAGTAAAACTGTATGCCTGAGGGGCCGAGTGAGGAACATGGTTAACCAGCGTTCCCAGCGAACCATTAGTATGAATACCCTATGACATTTGCTAGGGGAGACTGAGCACCTATGGGTCTGCACAGAGTGCTATGACATCAGTTAAGTAATCAATAACCATTAGTATGTATACCCTTTGACATTTGCTAGGGGAGACTGAGCACCTATGGGTCTGCACAGAGTGCTATAATGTTTGTTCAGTATCCAATAACAAAAACCACATATGTTCAATAAACACACGCATTATATAAGACTAGTTAAATATATATATATATAATGCTGTTAGTTCAAATTACAATATTAAACAATCATGCTCTAAAGATGTACTAAAAAATATATGAGAAAGCACTGAAAAAGATAGTTAGATAGGGTTGTCATATGTCCTCATTTTGGGACACATCCTCATTTCACGAGTAAGTCTGAGAGCCCGTAAACAATTTTGGAAATTCGTAGATTTGTCTGCAATTTTACACACCAAGACTAAATTAACACTTTGTCTGCGACCTCATCTGGTAACTCCGCAAAATTTGGCTTTTTAACTTAGCACTTGAAACAGAATTTACAATCTTTGGAAAACTACTAAGATTCTAAAGAGCAAACAAAATGCACATTCATACTTTTTCACTTTTATATAAATTGATTAACCGTAGACTATTACGTCAACTTCCGCCTATTGCAAACTGTGTTTGCCTGCTGTTTCCATCTTTCTTTAGTATTCAAATGTGTGTATCATGTTTCATTGTGTGAGAAGTATATTGTTATCAGCCTTAATCTGTAGTACGGTTACAATCAAACCTGTAAATCCATGTTCAATGGTCCAATGAGAGAAATCATCTTAGTGTGTTTAGTCAAGTCAATTTCACTTGTAAAATTTTATTTCATTTTACTTACAGATAATTTTATGAACATTTGATGCAAAAGAAAGACATTCTTTAAAAAAAAAAAAAATATACATGGAACACAATTTAAATTGAATTTAGTGTTAGAAGTGTCCTCATTTCAGAAGATCAAAATATGGCAACCCTAGAGAAGTGTCCACATTTCGGAAGATCAAAATATGGCAACCCTAGAGAAGTGTCCACATTTCGGAAGATCAAAATATGGCAACCCTAGAGAAGTGTCCACATTTCAGAAGATCAAAATATGGCAACCCTAGAGAAGTGTTCTCATTTCAGAAGATCAAAATATGACAACCCTAAGTTAGGTCTGTTGGATGTTTGGGATGTGGTGGTAGCAGAAAGATATCATGCTCAACAATAAATCACCATGTACAAAACTGTATGAAAATATAGAAGAACACCAAAACAAGTCTCAAGTTCACCATGAGATTTTGGTAAACTGTGTAAATATACAAGAAAATCACAAGCAAAAAATGCAAGGTTAACAAGTGTTCAGCAAGTTTGACTAATGAGTATCATCAATTTAATTATGGAAAAGTGTGATATAATATTGATTAAATTGATTAATGGTTATTTATCTATACTAAATAAAGCTGTTAGATGTCATCATTTGTTTTTGTTCGCCGCTATTAATTCAGACGTAGGTCTCTAACTCAGTCGCCTCTTACGACATGCCTTGTAGGTCGCAGTGGTACTATTCTTTGCTTCCCTTGCGAGCCCGGGCACAACACAGGCGGAGATCTTTCAATTCTGCACATTTTGGTGTCTGAAGTTATTCCTCTGCTGTTGAACTTAAGAAAGTTATCACAGATTTTGTTATCACACCTTTGACTTAAAATTTGGTCTTCAAAAACAGTGTGAAAATGTGGTTTTAGTATGCGTACGTAAGAGTTAGTACAGATCATATTTGTGTTAAACTATACATCATGTGTGTTAGTATATCTTATGGTCCATATTATTTATATCATATACGTTAGTATTAGTAAGGGATTAGTTACCAAAAAAATGTTGTACCTGGCTAGTTGTCACACTAAATACTCAAATTACTCCTACATCTGCAAAAGTGTTATAGCATACAGTAAAACAAATAATTTATAATAAATTCAACATAGCGACAAGCTAGCAAAAAACAAGTCTTAATAGACAACCAGGTTCTTCTTCTTCTCTTCCACCATTTACTTCTTTATAGAGGATTTGGGGTGGAGGGGATTGGGGGTGTAGTGATCTTGTGTGTGCTTGTTCTAAGGCCCTTTGTAGCAAGCTGTTATAAATTTTCTTAACCTATTCCGTACCAAGTGACACTCAAGTGTCAATATATCTTATCATATGGACCAAGCGTAACTCAAAAGACGCTTACTATTTTTTTCGTTTTTATTACTTTTGTTCCGATTATAGTTTTATATTAACCGGAAACTGCATAAAAGTAAAGTATAAACGATAATGAATACAATTCATCATGGCTTATGCTAGAAGTAGAAGTGAAACAGAGTTTACCAGTCATTTTAGGATACTATGTGACCATAAAAAACTAACAATTTATATGAATGGCCATGATGCTAGTTTGTGAACAGTTAATAAACCATACATTCCGTCACTATTTTCTTAATGTTTGTGTATTCATAAATGGATTACCTATATAAAGAGAGCAGTTAGACTGATTTATACAACATATTGTTCATAAAGGCCCTTGTCAAGTTGGATTTTTGTTCTCACAATTTCAGTTAGTTTTTTAATTCATGCTAATATTTGTCATGCATAGTAAACAGAACATTATATTTTTGGATACAATAAATATTTTATGAAAGTACATTCATTTATCTTTAATTTGATATATAATAAGTTCAACTTTAAGTAAAATTTAGAAACAATATTTTAGTTTAGCTAAAGTATGTGTGCACTATTTTTGAAGCTGAAAAATTATTCGCCCAGAGGCGAAAAACCCGTAGTGAATCAGTTAATGCTGTTTTTGATGCAGTCACTCCATCTTTTGGGTCGTCTTTCTCCTGCTGTGTATTGTTATACTTTTTCAATGTCGCTCTCTGTGGTAGGCGATACCAGGGCATTCTTGTCCGGTGTCCAAACCATTTAAACTGTTGTTCTTTTATGAATTGCATAACCGGTTTCACATCAAGTCTTCTCCTGAATTCCTCATTTATAATTTTGTCTCTTATTGTCACTCCTGCAGCTCTTCTAATGCACCTCATCTCTGTTATGATTTTCCACCCATTAGCTGCTGTTATTGTCCATATTTAGCACTGGGTAACATAGTGTAGGCCAGAAAAATCGTTCTTATAAGATTTGTTTTTGTTTTAGTGGTATCTCTTTATGTGACAACAGTGGTGTTAACTGCCACAGTATCTGGTTGACCTTAGCGGATCAATTGCTGATTTCCTTATCAATACTTCCATCTGCAGTGAAAAGTGATATCTAGTTTTACCATCAATAATGCATATAGAATACTATAAATTAACGCTAAAACAGCAAATTAAAAAGTGTTGCAAATTGTATTGAATATTTCAAGCTCAATGATTATAGAATACTTTTGATATTATAACTATGAATGCCATTGGGAGCAATTGTTGTTAACCGCTAAAAATGGAGAATTGACCAAAAGAGCGTGATGATTTGAGTGTGTCATATTTTTATATCAACAACAAAATGTTTGTAAATTTATTTTTCATCCCATTTTTTTAAAAAAATTATACTTCCCTTACAACTGTACGGTGGCGTCTGTGGCCTAGGGGATAGTGACCTGGTTATTAACCCGTTGCTCTGAGTTCGAATCACGCTGCGGACAGTTTGGCTGCAAATTGTTTTGTGTGGATTTTTACAAAAGGTCAATGGCACCATCCGCTCAGAAAGCAATGGCAAACTACTGAACGTAATAATGCTTAGAAAATCACAAACAGCATTAAAAAGCTGGGATTGATTCGCAAAGTCCTGTAAAGGATATGCAATTAACTTTTTTTCCAACTGTAATTTTCAACTGGAAAATTTTCTGAAATACTTTGAACCAAGAATTGACCTAATAAGTTTGAAAGAACCTGCTTTCAAACCATGATGTATGTTATGTTATGCGTTCGACATCATGGCACATTGGGTATTCCCATGTATGCTCCGTCCTCAGTTGTAGTAGCCATTTCAAAGTTCACTTGCTTACCGTACCCATAAGAATTTGATCGCCCGAGTGGTTCCCGGCCCAAATTTGGGGTGTAAAGAATAGAGCCACTGTTACCTGCCACACATGTCGTAAGAGGCGACTAAGAAGGTTTGGCTGAAATTGGATGCATGTGTCCTAAGCGTGCAGAAGTCTATGGTTTAGGGCCTACCAAACCAATGTGCAACGTATACACGTTCTTGGCAAAGATCAAACATATCACAAAGAGTGATTAAAATTGGTGGTAAAGAACGAACGCAAAGAAGAAGAAGTCGATTAGTATACCTTCTCTCTATAACATGAAGACGACACTGTCTGGAATGTCCAAACTCGTAATTCTCGTTAAACTTGTCCATATCACATAAATGACCACATACCGCATTGATGACATCAGCTCTGTCCACACTCCTGCCCGCTTGAGGCCAGGCATTGTTTGCAAGAAAGTCAGCACACTCGCTGCCCTGCACTCCAGCATGTCCAGCCAAGTCAGTTTCTTGAGATGTGATCTTCAAATGCTGTCCACTCATTCCACGCGCAGAATTCTAGACCCAAACACCATGTATATTGGGGAATATACAGTGCTAGTCCCAAATTTCTTTTTGCTCAAAGGCAGATGTTGTCAACACTATGTAAGCTGTTTTAACTACCCATTGCTTCTGTAGTACCCAACTCTGTTACATTTGGAAACAATCCCACTTTGTATGTGGAATTTATCCTAGCACCATGGGACTAAGAAGCAAGTGTACTAACCACTATTTCAACCTAGATATAATGACCTCCTTTTGAAATTAACTTTGTGACAAGCATATTCTTGTAATTATTGGTTGTCCATAAAGACAGTAAATCAATTTTTATGTTTTACGATTTAAAATGATTTAATCTTTATCCATTTGTTTCTTATCTTCTTACCTATATGTACTCAACTTCTAAAGTTACAACTTTATACAACTACAAAATGATTTAACCAAATTTTGTTTCAAATAAGAGGAGATTGAAAATTTAATAATGGAGGTGCAGAGAAAAGCAAAAACTAAATCTATATCTCAATATGGCAAAAACAAAAATAATGACAATGGGTAAAACAAGCTCGATGAAAGTAATTTTTGTAAACGGAGAGAAAATAGAAAATGTGAACAGTTTTAAATATCTCGACCAATGTTAACAATAGATGGAAATGGTATGAAGGAAATAAAAGAAGAACAAACATGGCCGTACTCAAAAATTAAACAACTAAAGACTGTATGGAACGGAACTGATAGGAAAACAATGATCAGAATACTAAGAGCATGTATTTCCATGCTAATGTATGGGTGTGAAGCATGGACATTTAACAAGGCAGTGGAGAAACATGTATGTGCTTTTGAATAGAGGTGTTACAGAAGAGTCCTCGGTGTATCATGGACAAAGAAGGGAACAAATATATCTATCCATAAAGAACTCAAAATCAATGAAAACTGGCTGATGTTACAAATACGAATGAGAATATTGAAGTATTTTGGACATATAAAGAAACACGAAAGGTTGGAGACGGCCATTATAGAAGGACGCATCTCTGCAAAGAGAAGTGAAAGACCACGGGGAAGATGGATTATTCTTCTTCTGCATTCTCACTAGATTGGAATTTCAGATTCTCTAATAAAGGCAGTCGTCTGCCTCAGATTATCAGCCACGCCATACAGTTTGTCTTCTGCGTTTCAATAGATTGGAATTTGAAGATTTTGAATAAAGGAACCAAGGTCTGGCCTCAGATTATGAAGCCACGCTCACTACAGTTTTGTCTTCTGCATTCTCACTAGATTGGAATTTCAGATTCTCTAATAAAGGCAGCCGTCTGCCTCAGATTATCAGCCACGCCATACAGTTTGTCTTCTGCGTTCTCACTAGATTGGAATTTCAGATTCTCTAATAAAGGCAGCCGTCTGCCTCAGATTATCAGCCACGTCATACAGTTTGTCTTCTCGTCTCACTAGATTGGAATTTCGATTCTCTAATAAAGGCAGCCGCTTGTCTCAGATTATCAGCCACGCCATACAGTTTGTCTTCTGCGTTCTCACTAGATTGGAATTTCAGATTCTCTAATAAAGGTCGCCGTCTGCCTCAGATTGTCAGCCACGCCATACAGTTTGTCTTCTGCGTTCTCACTAGATTGGGATTTGGATTCTCTAATAAAGGCAGCCGTCTGCCTCAGATTATCAGCCACGCCATACAGTTTGTCTTCTGCGTTCTCACTAGATTGGGATTTCGGATTCTCTAATAAAGGCAGCCGTCTGCTTCAGATTATCAGCCACGATATACAGTTTGTCTTGGACGCTGGTATAAGTAGGCCACCTCTTTCTTCTCAGGTCTGCATACTGGGGCAGTTCTGTAGGATATAATTCCTATGATTTCTGCTTCCCCTTTTGTGTTGACCTCCTCCTGCAGTAAATTTTAGCCACCCTCGTGATGGTAGGTCTGACATTCTTACTGCATGGCTAAATCTCCACGGCAGATTTGCGACCGTAGAATCCGTTATCCCATTCCTCATTGTGAGGGTCGTTGCACCATGTTATGTGCCTTACGGCCTAGTGCATCCGTTTTCTGCAAGCATTTGTTTCGGGTTAGCATTCCTAGCGGACACATGCATCCGATTTCATCCAAACCTCCTTAGTCGCCTCTTACAACATGCATGGCAGGTAACAGTGGCTCTATTCTTTACACCCAAATTTGGGCCCCGGTAACCACTCGGGCGAGATGGATTCAGAACTGATGATTTTAGCATGATAGCTGCAGCCCCATTCCATGGAAATTCTGTGGTTCGAGGGTGAGCATACAATGCCCAGTTGAGCTACAGGTTCCCTGATCCTTTACTTGGGGATCTAAATTACAAGTACCCTTGAAGTCAGAGTAAGGTTTGCCTGAATAGCAAGAGATACTGATGATAAGGAAAGCAAACCTTTGCGCAAAATCAGTCAGAGATGCCATACTAGGTTCCACAACCATTGACACCATGACTACGCCTGAATTCATTGTATACGAAAGGGTAAAATAAAATGACACAAATTGCATGATAACCACCCACAAAAGAAATAGGTCAGCATACCAACCATGCAGCATAGATTTAACTGATCAAGATTTTGGATATGTCAGATTAATCATGGATTAGAATCTTAATAAATATAGACTTGTGAAATAAATGTATCCAAATGCCCAACAAAGTGCAAGTGACAGATTTCAAAATAGCGAGACATATGGAGCAGATATTTTAAAAAGTGAATAAATGAAAAAGATTGTATGAAAACACAACAATGTTGCAGTGAAAATATATAAACTGCAGATCGGAAGATGGAACTGACATATATACATATATATACACATACATACAGGGTGTTCAAGATAAAAGCAGCCTCGTCGTTAAGGAAGCATCTTTGTCAAGGGAGCTAATCTGGCATATGTTTATGAAAATGAGAAGATTCAGTTATGATGTAGTATAGGTCAAGGTTGTGTAATGGATTGTAATTGTAGTGCGGGGAGGGGCGATGAACAAATGTGACGTAGGACTAGCTAGTCAGAACCGGTTTAAATAGTAAATATAGACACAATGCAATAGGTAACTGGCAACTTTTGATTTATCAATGGGGCTACTTTTATCTTGAACACCCTGTATTATATACATACATACATATATATATATCATCATCATCATCATCATCATCATCAAGTAGCTTGTCCCTTTCAGAACTTGCCTCCCATGACAGCAGTCCTGAAAACTCTCTGTGCAAGTTGAAAGGCATCAGCAGTAGTCATTTTCAGATCGTCAATGACATTTTGCACCCATCATCTTTCTCTCATTCTTCTTCTAGGCATCAAAATTATTCCTTTCAAAATTATTTTTTTAGGCATTCATGTCGTTTGATGTGTCCAAAATATTTAATTTTCCTTGTTTTTATACATACATATATATTCTTTTTTTTTGCATATCCTTTACAGGACTTTGCGAATCAACCCCAGCTTTTTAACGCTGTTTGTGATTTTTCTAGGCATTATTACGTTCAGTAGTTTGCCATTGCTTTCTAAACGGGTGGTGCCATCGTCCTTTTGTAAAAATCCACGCGAAACAATTTGCAACCGAACTGTCCGCAAAGTGATTCAAACTCAGAACGTTGGGGTTAATAGACTGAGTGACTATCCCCTAAGCCACAGATGCCACCTATATATACATACATATATATATTTTACTTACTTACTTAATCCCGTCATGCCTAGTGACACATGGGGCTTCAGAAAGGACTTTCCATGCTCTCCTGTCCCGTGCAACCTTCAGCGCAGAGCCCACGTCAGAGATGCGGTGTCCAGTTCCTCTTCCATCATGCGCCTCCATGTTGTCCGTGGTCTGCCTTTCTTTCTCTTTCCCTCTGGTGTCCAAGTGAGGGCTATCCTTGCAGGCATTTCTTGTCTCATTCTCATAACATGTCCGAGCCATTTCCATCTTCTCTTTTGAGTATGTCATTCATTGGCTCTTGTCTTGTGTCTTGGAGTAGTTGGTTATTGGATATTTTTACTGGCCAAAAGATTCCCAAGATTCTGCGAAGACAAGAGTGGTGGAAAACTGACAGCCTGCTAGTATCTCCTTTGGTCATCCTCCAACACTCCGATCCGTAGAGCAAAACTGGCAAAACAATGCTTTTATAGAGTTTAAGTTTTGTGGTCCTATTGTAGATACATATATATATACATACATATATCTACAAACATATATATATACATATAATACTGACATATAATCTTTAATAATAACAAAACTGAAAAATACTGTAGAAAGACGTTAATGCTTAAAGTGCTACCTCAATATAATTTTCTCATTTTGTATGGGGACCACATGCATATCTTTATAGTCAATGACTGTGCTGATTATAGTTGCAACGGGAAGCACACTTGTTGATAATAGATAATAACATATATCTTCATCGTTGAGACCCTGTTGAAGATAAAACACAAATTATCATGTTATATATAATAGGCAGTGCACCACAAAAAGCAATGATGCTGCGATACAGTGGATACAAAGCAAAAGGTCGGTCATGCAAAAGGTGGACCTCAGAGATAACAGAGGTGACAAAAGACACTATTTGTGAAGCACACACAAAAGCCTGTGCAAGAAATCTCTTCTTACCCTGAAGCTGTGAGGCAAATCAGGATTGGAGAAGAGAAAGAAAGACAATGTGCATAAAGAGGCTCGCTCCAGGTGTCTCCTTTTTCGACCTGACGCTGAAAGACAAAACTGGATTAGAGAATAGATAGATAGATAGATATAGAAGGAAGCATATGTCGACTATGAGACTATGTCGAAGATGAAAGATTTAAAGGTTATAAATCGTGAGTGTCAGTCTCATAATCACGTATTGACAGATCATTCTGAAGGTCGTGAGTTCGATTGTCACACAGGGCACATTTATTATTGTGGTTGAGCCGTTGAATTAAGTTAACTCTTTCCACGCTGAGTTATTTCCTCAATTTTTAAATAGTTATTTCAAGGGACATAAAAAACGATCCCAACTACTCTCAATAAATAAACATATATATATTATTATATACTAAATTAAAGAAAACTGGACAACCCAATAGAATAACAAGGTTGAAAAGTAGTAGAAGTAAAACAGTAGAAGTAAAACTAGAAAGACTTCTTATAAGGAACAACTCTGGGCAGTGTGGCTAATAGCGTGCAACAACTTCCACCGTGGCACAGTGTGCGGCTAAAGCATGGAAAGAGTTAAGAAGGTCTTGGGTTTGAATTCGGGCTCAAGACGGAGGGGATTTTGTGAAGGAAGACAGTAGTAATTTTAGCAGTGACTACAAGCAGTCTCACTATGAAAATCATTGCAGTAACTAGAGCGATAGTCTGGCTGAAATCATAGACTTTTATCCATGTATGTTTTCTCAATGACTCAATGAGTATGCTCAGGAAGATTGAAACAGGTTGGGCTCGAAGAGAATGGTTGGAGTTAGTGAAGAGGTCTAGGCTGACAAAAATCAGATTTTGTGTCAGGGAATGCAGGTGTATGGGGAGATGATCGCTGCAACAGGGTCGCGTGTATGGCTGCTGTAATAGGCAGCCGAGCAACGAAAAAGGCCAAATATTCTGACATCCCTAAGGGAAAGAGGAGATGTAAATAATAGTGGTGAATCTACAACCCTAACCATACTGCAAGAATAAGAAGTCAAATATGGTGAGATAAGAGCAAATATAGTGGAACTCAAAAAAGAAAAGTAAACCAAATAGAATTGGTGCCGTTAGTTGCCACACACTGTGAGACATACTGAGGAGATCAAAGCACTTATGGACTAATTGGTTCGATGTGCAGTGATGATGATCCAACGACTAAACTACATGCCCAGGACAGTAGATCCATGTAAGATACTGAAGGATTGAAGCATCAACAGATGACTTATGACATCTACTCATACAAAACATGTCAAGTTGGACTTTATAAAGCATGGACTGAAAGTTGAACAAAATAATTGCCTTAGTAAACAAACTCTCAAAGTCATTGGATATAAATCATGAAAATGTTGAACAAACCACAGACAATTTGAACACAACACAAGAAACTATGACAAACCACAGACAATTTGAACACAACACAAGAAACTATGACAAACCACAGACAATTTGAAGACAACACAAGAAACTATGACAAACCACAGACAATTTGAACACAACACATAAAACTATGACAAACCACAGACAATTTGAAGACAACACAAAAACTATGACAAACCACAGACAATTTGAACACAACACAAGAAACTATGACAAACCACAGACAATTTGAACACAACACATAAAACTATGACAAACCTTCTGCCTGATTGCCTTTTCCTCTCTCTCTCTATAACTTATCACAAACCATGGACCAGCTTTAGGCCAAGATATTACCAAGGTATCATATGGCGGAGAAAATAATTGAATCATAAAAATTTGTTGATCTGCTAAAAATTTGGCTGGAAAGGACAGATTTGTTTCGTTGACAAGTGGGAGACCTCCATATTTAACCAATCTGAAAAATTCAATAACATATATCAAGATGCATGGAGATATGTGATATCTGTCAACAGTTTCAAGTTTTAATGTTCTCTTATAAACAATTTGGATAAGCAGTTTTTTTAACTTTTGAATATAAGTGTTATTCTCTCTCTCTCTTTCTCTGGATCACCCTTAGACTGATGTACCAGATTTCCCCATAAATCTCATTCATGTGGAATTCTGATTCATGCAGCCTTGCCATGGGTGGGTTTTGTCACATCTTCAGCGCCATTTGGAACTCTGGTGCTTATCCTTCGGCGATGTGTCCGGTTTTATCCAGCGTTTACTGAGTTCGCTCTCTGTCAGCCTTTGGATGTCCCCAACCGACCTGCAAGGCAGCAGGCTTGTAGCTATCTAGTGTTTTTACGGCGTGGAGTAGCTAGCCCCAAGCCCAACCTCCGTAGTCGCCTCTTACGACATGCGTGACAAGTAACAGTGGTTCTATTATTTACACCCCAATTTGGGCCCCGGTAACCACTTGGTGTTACAAAATAAGTGTTACAAAATGTCATCTATATACCATGCACAAAGAAGAGAACAAATATACATATCCAGAAATAAATAAAAATGAAAGAAATCTGGGTGATGCTACAAAATAGAATGAGAAAAGTTAGACCATTTTAGAAGGAGGCATCCAAGAAAAAAAGAGGGTTGATCAAAAATAGTACACCGATATTTAACACAAACGGAAGGAAGAACAGATGGAAAGAATACTTCCAAGAACTACTTAACCAACCACCAACACCAACTGCGAATAGATTTAAAAATAACACAAGCATAGAAGAACCAAATATACTCATCCAAGAAATAGAAGAAGTTGTGAAGAAGAGTCCACGTCACAAGACAGCAGGCATAGACGGTATAACCAATGAAGCAATCAAGGCATGTGGAGAAACAGGAATACAATGGATTCATAGAATCTTCAAGTCATCCTGGACAGAAGAGAAGTCCCCAAAGATTGGCAGAAAGCCATCATAATACCAATATGGAAAAAAGGGCAACAAAAGAGAATGCAATACATACAGAGGCATGTCATTAGTAAGTCATGTTGGGAAATGATATGCTAAAATTTTGGAATCTAGAATCAAACCTATAATAGAACCACAGCTGAACATCACTCAATTTGGGTTCAGAAAAGGAAAGAGTTGCACCGATGCCCTGTTCACACTAAGGCAACTCAGCGAAAACACCATAGAATATGACAAACAGCTCAACTTAGCATTCATAGACCAAGAAAAAGCCTTTGATAGAATAAACAGAAACAAACTATGGACCATACTAAGTGAATATGGAATTCAGGGCCAACTATTAGAGAATATTAGAGCGTTATACCAAAAATGCTCAAGCGTAGTCGAACAAGCGACAGCCTGACAGGCAATTTAAATTATCATCAGGAGTAAGGCAGGGATGTGTGCTTTCGCCTATACTTTTCAATATTTACATAGACAGGATAACGCAAGAAACCAAGACAGATAACAACCTCGATAACAACTACAATTTAATCAACGAACTACTCTTTGCAGATGATCAGAGTATAATTTACAACAACGAACACAAACTTCAACAACACATAAATGCCCTGCAAGCCACATGCGAAAAATATGACATGAAAATTAACACCTCCAAAACAGAAGTCATGACAATAAGCAGGTCAACAGGTCAACTAAATATACACGTGAATAATGTCAAAATACAACAGACTCCAGAATTCAAATATCTCCGGAGTATTTTCACAGCAGATGGAAAGATGGACAGAGAAATCGAGACTAGATGCCAGAAGGCAAATGCAGTGACATACCAACTGTCACCACTATTAAAACATCCAAGCATTAACATGACAGTCAAGCGACAACTGATAAACTGTATATTTATTCCAACTCTCTGCTATCAGTGCCAAACATGGCCCTGACTAAGACACAAGAAAGAAAGATTACAACATGTGAAATGAGATGTCTACGAAAAGCTGTCAACGTTACAAGGCGAGATAGAGTGAGAACGAGAATATCAGAAGCATCGTTGGTACTATACCATGCATACAGTACATCGAGAAGCAAAGAATCAAGTGGTTCGGCCATTTAATGAGAATGGAACCACATTTACTACCATCACGTGCCTATAATAATCGACACTCAAGGCGCAGAGCACGAGGCAGGCCAAGAACAAGATGGATAGATAACATCTCAGAGTCCCTGCGAAAGCATGGACTGACAACGTCAAGCGCAACACACCTGGCACAAGATAGGAAACTAACTCTCCCCACGACGCTTCACTGCAAATGTGTTAAGATAAGATAAGATCAAAAATAGTAGTGGGAAACTATCACTAATGTTAGAGACCAAATGGAAAGATGGATGGAATACGTCAAGGAACTCCTGAACAGACCCTACACAACCTACAAACCCCCAGATATCCAACCGGCAGAAATTGACTTGGACATCAACTGTGAGAAACCATCCAAGGAGGAGATTAGTAAAACCATTAAACTTTTAAAAGATGGAAAAGCGGCCAGTTCAGATGGTATTCCAGTGGAGCGGTTAAAGCCAATATAAACACATCCACAGAAATACTGTATAAATTATTTAGCAGAATCTGGGAGACCGAAGAAATACCAGCAAACTGGAGAGAAGGATACCTGGTGAAGCTACCAAAGAAAGGGGACCTTCAGAAATATGAAAACTATAGGGCAATAATACTGTTGTCAGTACCTGGGAAAATACTAAGCAGAGTCATCCTGGAGAGACTGAGAGATGCCATTGATATAAAGCTAAGAGATGAACAGGCAGGCTTCCGAACAAATAGATCCTGTGCTGACCAGATAGCCACATTACGCATAATAATAGAGCAAAGTATTGAATGGAAATCCCCACTTTATATCGGATTTGTGGATTATGAGAAGGCTTTTGACAGTATTGATAGGAAACCCTTTGGAAATTAATGACACATTATGGAATCCCACAGAAAATTATTAACCTAATAAAAGCAACATATACAGATATGAAATGTAGAGTTCTTCATGAAGGTAAACTAACAGACATGCACTCCTGTTTCTATTCCAAAACAGACACTTTTGGAATAGAAACATGAGATGACAGGAATGTTTTCTATCACCTTGTTGTTCTTACTGACAATAGACTGGATTATGAAGACCACAGAGCAACACCAGAAATGGAATCCAATGGACTCTGACAGAGCAATTAGATGATCTGGACTCTGATGATATAGCCCTTCTGTCACATACACAAATCGATGCAGGATAAGCTAAACACATTGAACCAAAGGTCCCAGCAACTAGGGCTGAACATTCATAAGGGAAAGACAAAGATATTGAGAATTAACCAAGACGACAACTCGATCTCCTGTGAAAAACTCTTCAAGAGGTAGAATCATACACATATTTGGGCAGCAACGAGACAAAGAGGGTGGAACAGATAGAGATGTTAAAATAAGAATACAGAAGGCAAGAGGAGCTTGCATTGCACTGGGAAACATTTGAAAGTCTAAAGAAATCAAATTTAGAACAAAATTCGGATATTTAACTCTAATGTTAAAGCAGTTCTACTGTATGGGTCAGAAACATGGAGAACAACTAAAACAATAGCGCATAAATTGCAAACATTCATCAACTGGTGTCTGTGCAGAATAGAAGGAATAAGATGGTATGATGGGGTCACAAATGAGGAACTTATGGAGAGAACCAGACAGATTCCAGTGAACGAACAGGTTAAAAAGACGCTGGCGCTGGATAGGACACACTTTGCAAAAACTGGAGGGGAATATAACAAGAAGGGTCCTTGCCTGGAACCCGCAGGACAGCGAAAGAAGGGGAGGCCAAGAAATACATGGAGACAAGATTTGGAGGCGGAGATCAACAATATAAAGAAGAGCTGGAGGGAGCTGCAGGAGATAGCTAGAGATAGGAAGACTTGGCATGAGTTGGTTGAGGCCTATGCCCCAACCCGGAGTAAAAAGGCAAAGAGAGAGAGATTGTATAAACCCATCTCATGTCTCTTGTGAAATGTCGATTTCATCAAGCCCACCGCCTGAGTGGTTACAGGAGTCCAAATTTGGGATGTAAAGAATAGAACCACTGTTACCTGCCATGCATGTTGTAAGAGGTGACTCAGGAGGTTTGGCTGAAATCAGATGCACGTGTCCTAAACATGTAAAAGTCTATGCGTTTAGGGGCCTACCAAACCAATGTGCAACGTATACAAGTTCTTGGCAAAGATCAAACATATCACAAAAAGTGATTAAAATTGGTCGTAAGAACGAACGCAAAGAAGAAGAAGATCAAGCCCACCTGAAAAACTCTTGTCTCTAATAAGTTCTCCCAAATCCTCCAGTGTCATGTTCAATGTTTCTTTGATGTCCTGCTGCCACCGTCGTCTTAGTCATCCCATGCCTCATACTCCAGGAACAAAACCTTCCATTACAGTGCTCTCCAAACCACTGTGGCGTTTAACGTGGCCAAAATATTTCATCTTCCGGAACATGATGTTATTTATGATTTTTTATAAACACAGAGGAGCATCTGGCTGAGTGGATTAGAGCATGGCTCCCATGCGGGAGGCCCATATTCAATCCACGGTAAGACCAAGGATATTTTTATGTTGGGGCATAAAAGAAAAATCCTAAAATGAACAGTTTCGTGGCTACTGCACTAGCCATGCAGTCATTAAATCCACAGGCTCTCATCCCCCAGTCCTGCACCGCTTTACTTTAAAATGTGATACCACAGACAGTAACAGTAGTTTTTTAAAATAAACATCACATTGACAAAATAATACAGCACTGAATGCCAAGTCTAGCTGCCCTTAAAGCAGCCATAGGGTCACAACTGGATCAGTGAAAGCTTGTTTTTCTGTTTCATCAATTGGCTGTATCTTTAGTTGAATTAGGATTTGGCAACCTCACAATATTATGACCACATTGTGAGCACATGGAAAGTGTTTAGAATGAAAGCATGTACATAGGCCTCAGCTGTAGTAGAAATACTTCCGTTATGAAGATAATATATATGATTGACCTCCTGTCACTATGCTCTTGTCATACTACCACACAAACCACAGAATATATATGTTTTACTGCAGACTAGAGGCACTCACTAAAATACAATAATAATTTTTTTTCCCATCTGCTCGCTTAAAATTCAGGTGTAGTATGATGCCTAATATGGTGCATTTGAATAATTTTTGCGTGAATGTTTACTTTCTTTATCACCAGTGTCCCTCACAACTCATGCGAGCCTTACTACGACTTTACAGGTATTTATAAATTAGATCCCCAAGTAAAGGATCCCTGTAGTCCAACTGAGTACCATGTGCACATCAAATATTTTTGGGCGAAGCTGTCCTCGTACCCTGGAATCTTCATGATATATGGCCACTAGTACACCCTCTCATCAACTTCGCTATTGGTGACTCAAATTAAACTAATGATTCCGAGGACACAAGAATCAAGAGCGGCATGTCAAGGAAAGTATCTTAACTTATCAAGACATTTAAATAACATATCTATTTGCTCTTCTGTACATTGTAAAATTACCTAACCATGTATTTTGATATTTCATCAAAGATACATTCTACAAGACCACCATTTGTTCATCTCTTAATGTTTCCAACACTTCTCTACAAATCTGTATATTACATCTACATCGAAATAAAAAGTAACAGAAAACAATGACATTAGTAAGATCCTATATGATTTGAAAATGGAAACTTACATAGTTATTGGTTTTGCTGGACAATCTAGACCTTGTATGAAAGTCTGGAAGTGAAAAGTTACTTGTGATGTTCCTGGTGATACTATATACTTGACAGGTGAAACATCTAAGTAAGAATTATAACCATTGACTGTAAAAGATCTGGTTAGAACTGAACTTGACACCGCTGTCGAAAAATGTTGAATTATATTTTTAATTTAAATGGATAAATTGAAAATTATAATTTTAGCATACTTATTTTATGCTCATATCTGTCGTCATGTTAGATCCTAAGACCTTTTATGAATTCAAAGTCAGCAATCTACGTCATGGCTAAATGACAGCCCCATATCTGTGCCTCCTCTAGTAAGGCCTGACATCATAGGTCACAGTCAATTGTGCAGTCCTGAAGAACATGTTTGGGGGTTTGGATATGATGATTTGTTTCTGTATGGTGCTCTGATTTGGTAGAGATGCCAAGTAGTCTGTACTGGCAATAAGTAACTTTTTAAATAACCCAAAACCACATAAAATGTTACCATCCATTCTTTGATTTGCCGGTAGAAAATCGGAAAATCGAGAAACTGGCTGACGCTACAAATAAAAAAGAAAAAATTGAGATATTTTGGACATATAAAAAAGACATGAAGGGCTGGAGAAGACCATCATGAAAGGAGGCATACCGGCAAAGAGAAGAAGAGGAAGACCACGGAGAAGATGGATTCAGGATGTAACTGATCGTTTGAACATGACGGCTGCAGAGGCAGGACATCTGGCCTATGAGAGCGAGAAATTCTGGAGGACTGTTGGGGTGGGAAAACTCTGCTCAGGACAAGCTATTTGATGATATATATATATATATATATATATATATGTAATAGTAATCTAGTATACTGTCATCACTAAAATTTCTGAGTGAATGTTCTGTCTCAAGAGTGGTTAATATAATTCTCTGACATTTCATTTGTGATTATAGAAAAAAGGTGGTTTTCAGTACACAATAGCGAGCACTAATACTGAGATACAGTAGCTCCAAGGCCAAATGGCGCTCAAGAAAAATATGGACCTCAGAAATCTAAGAGGCGGTTGGAATCACAATATACCAGGCGCACTTGTCAGAACTCTTCTGAAATACCCTGAATGCTGAAAGTGAAAGGAATAACAGGAATTGTTTGTTATGGAGGTGTTTAAAATCTCTATAACTGTAAGCCGAGGCACGCTTATTTCAACATAAGGACGGGTCTTTTTTGTTGTTGTTATATTAGAGTGTGTAGGCCAACAAACATGAACAATAACAATGAACTTGCGGGGAATTCAAGTTTAATATAACACAGTCACTAACACAAAACATGAATGATAATAGTTTGAAAAAAGGGGACATCACACCCAAATGACGTCACTGAACCAGATTATAGTAGGTTAGAAATATGCAGTGTACGTAATAGTTGCTAATTAGCAACACGAAGA
Source organism: Arion vulgaris (assembly GCA_020796225.1). Taxonomy (NCBI): domain Eukaryota; kingdom Metazoa; phylum Mollusca; class Gastropoda; order Stylommatophora; family Arionidae; genus Arion; species Arion vulgaris. Next base: position 20,323,888 of record CM036763.1, on the reverse strand, counting down.
TAGTCAGATATATAACTCTATGTCACCAACTGTGTGTATTGGCGATATGTATACGAATTATTAGCTTCAAAACGTGTCTCTTTTACTCTTTGATTAGCAAGTTGACACACCTACTACCACTTTCACTTACCTGTGTGAAATAGAACGACACATGCATTTGTAAGCAGTGCCAAGAAAGTATAACATTCCATATGTAGTTGTTCTTGTCGTCACTATGTACAAAATGAAAACTTATTTTTCAGTATCTATCTAACTACAATATTCCCGATGTCTCCAACATTGTCATAGATAGGATTGTCAGTTGTAAATCACTTCCTGAAATTGTGCAACCGAGATGGGAATATTGATTTTTTAGAGTAGTCTTTCTTATCCCGACATTTTACCTGCAAGCCACATACAGTGTTACTGTGTGTTTATATATGCGGTTTTTATTACCCTACAATGTGCACGGATAGTACTATGGACTGGTTTTAATTGCTATTGTTAGCGTATGAGATGAACATTTTAAGGTTTTTTTTGTCATATCAAAATATTGTTCCGACAGGAGCATGGGGACACTTCTTCTTACGCTTCACTTCGACCACTTGTTAACCACTCTGTGATTTGTATGTGGTTTGAGCATAAGAGCGCGTGTACGTTGTGCCAGTTATGCGCCTACAAGTAGGCCAGTCAGTGGCGGCTCATCATTAAGGGCCACTGGGGTCGGGCCCCACCAAAAAGAATGTGTAAAGTGTATTTATTATTTTATAAATTAAAACATAACAACTCAAAACCATGAGTTTTCCGAAAATTTGTGTCTGGCCCCACCAACAAAAATGATCACAAGCCGCCACTGAGGCCAGTTCATCCGATTTCTGCGATGCTTTTTATTTACTAGGTAGCTTCCTAGGTCCTACATCAGTCGCCTCTTACGACATGCCTTGTAGGTCGTAGTGGTACTATTCTTTGCTTACCTTGTGGGCTCCGGCACCCCACGGGCGAGCATGGTGACACAATAAATGTTAGAGCATTTGCAGAAATTCTGCAACAAAGTTCTGTGTGTGATCTTCTAGCGTCTGACAAGAATTTAGACATGTGACAATCAATTGTTATATTGACCATAACCACATCCAACTCTAGATAACTAGCCAGACAACTGACTCGGGGTTCCCTGACCTAGATCAGAAAGGGGGCCGGAAAATATAGAGGTTTGATAGAACGATGCAAGCTTATTTGCAATTTTACTCAATTCTGTGAGTCTATGGTTATTTATTAGTGAAAAATTGTCATAATATTGATATTCCTTATTGTTAAACTTAACATGTTGCATAATATGACTTCGAGTTAGCATTTTGTGTTGATTTTAAAATGAATTCGTCTATATATACACCAGTACTGGAATCTGAGGTCACGTGGTGTAGTTGTGGTCTGATTTCCCATAATTTTTACCTGAGTCCGAAGGCCCATACGTTTATAGTTGGCTCTTCCTTAACGCCCTGATATAAGTAAAAAGACTACGGTCTATAGTTGAAAGCACATAGTCTAAATGAACTTCCACTTTGTTGTTCTGGAATTAAAAGTATTTTGTTGTTTACTGTTACTGCTAATCCGCAAAAATCGTTCCAGGAGAGAAGCGTTTCTTTTCATGGAGGTCAAAGGGCATCTGTAAACATTCCCCTCGCTTGCTCGCTATGTGGTCTGGTGTAGATCTGGCGCCTCTGACTGATTTTTATGTAAAAGTTTGTTCTCCTCACCACCCTCGTCATTCAGGCGAGTTTTCCCCGACTTCAGATGTACACGTAAATTGATCTCAAAGTAAAGATCAGGTTCTTCTGTAGTCGTACCGAATGCACACCGGTATTTTGTGTGTGGCCAAGCTGAGCTCGAACTCGGGATTTCCATGACACATGGCCACTAGCACAGTGCTATCAGCTTCGATATCAGCTGGTACATTTCAAAATAGATGGGGAAGGGGTGGTGTTATACAAATGATTCTCCACTTTATTTATGATCTTATTTACACGTCAACAGATATCTTTGGTGCATTTTCCGATGTGATTTTTTAGTGTAAAGTAAAAAAACCAAACGTTTTCATACGGTGTTAGGCCCGTATTTTTCTTTGACCTATAATACAACGATGTGTTATGGGATCCAATATCACACCTGTCGCCTTCACTTTTCAGTGTTTCTCTTGCATCCAATTGGGGGAAGGGGGCTGGGTCTGTCTTAGAGCCGTACGGATAGGAAAAGTCCCACTGTAGAATTTCGCCCTGAGACCACATTCCTATCAAGCAAGTGCTCTAACCACTACACTGTCGGAACTCCTTGATACAAGGTGTATTTCATTCAGAGAATTTAATTCTCTATAAATATCAAGGGTTTTATAACGAATTTTCCACAGTATATGTTCATTTATAACTCTTTCCATACCACGACTTTATTGGAGATCTGGCCACCATTTTGTTTTATTACATCAGGAGTAAAGGGGAAGAATGGATCCCAACAGATGGAAGCATGATGAACTATCTCAACGTTATCATTACTCTTGGAAGAGAATGTAGAGATTGGGGCAACATGAAGGCTGATCTCGCAGTTAAGCAGCTGATAGAAGATAATGCAAGGGATGATGATGTTGTTGTATATACCGATGGGTCGGTTCAACGTGGTGAGAAATCCGGCTGGGGTTTCTTGGCTAATGCGCATGGTAGGGTTGTTGCAGAGCGAAGTGGGGCATACAGGACAACTACTTCTAGTATGAGGATGGAGGTTGAGGCCGTTACTGCTGCCCTCCATTGGATTTCTGGGACTTCATTTACTGGGGCAGTTGTTGTATCTGACTCTCAGTCGATGCTTCACAAGATCCAGAAGGGCAGGTTTCGGTATGAGTGGATGTCGTCTATAGAAGTTTCTAACCTCCAGCGGCTTACGTGGATATACTGTCCTGGGCATGCGGGTGTTTACGGTAATGAGAGAGCGGACAGGCTTGCATCAACAGCATCGATTGTTGGGGAGTTGAAGATGGATAAGGGGATATTCTTCGGTCTCTTCGAGACTCTCTGTTGGATGAGGACACTAAGATCGATGTTGAATCGATCAAGCGATTTAAGCAGTTTGGAATTACCCTTTGTTCAAGTCGAACTGGATGCCTGAGAGGCAGAGTGAGAGGTGTGTTTAATCAGCGAGCCACAGGAACCATCAGTATGCATACTCTTCGATATCTGTTGGGGGAGACTGAGCACCTATGGGTTTGCCCGGAGTGCAATGACGTCAGTTTAGTAACCAATAACCAATAACCAATAACATCAGGAGTTTATCAAACAACAAATTATGTTAATTGTTTACAGTAGTATCACATTGATATATTTCCTGGAGTATACTATATATATATATACTATATATATATATATATATATATGTGTGTGTGTGGGGAGAACAACATTACGCAAAGGTGCAGAATCGTTTGAAAAGAGACTTGGAGATGATCTGAAAGGCAAGAGAGACAAACGCAAACTCAGAAGTTTTTACAGTAAAATAAGAAAGTTAATTGCATATCCATTACAGGACTTTGCGAATCAACCCCAGCTTTTAACGCTGTTTATGATTTTTCTAGGCATTATTACGTTCAGTAGTTTGTCATTGCTTTCTGAAAGGGTGGTGCCATCGTCCTTTTGTAAATATCCACGCGAAACAATTTGCAACCAAACTGTCCGCATATATATATATTATAAATTCAAGTTGTAGCATGTCTCTTGCGGAACGTCGCTAGCATCACATCCCACCCGAAAAATATCTTTCTCTTGCAAGTTCTTCCGCTTCATCCAGCGTAATGTTCGAGGTTTCTTTGATGCCCTGCTGCCGCCATCGTCTTGGTCGCCCTCTGTCTCGTACTCCAGGAACAGTGCCTTCCATTACCGTTCTTTCTAAACCACATTGATGCTTAACGTGGCCAAAATATTTCATCTTCCGGAACAGGATGTTATATATGTATTTAATTATTTATTTTACGATTTATAACTACGATAAAAACACGGAAGACTTAGTACAAAGAAACAAATAGTTACCTACGTAAAAAACCACTATAGTGGCTGGTGATTTTAAATGACGCACATCTGCACGTCACTATAGTGGTTCACGATATGGATTGAGTTAATATTTGTTACTATTATTATTATTGACATTTTGGGGACAGTGTGCTTCCAAGATAAGTAGACGATGAAATAAATACAGCAGCACTTTTGGCAGGCTACATGGAAATGTCTGGCACAGATGTGGTATTGGTCAAACCACAAAACTGAAGGTATAGCGAGCTGTCATGCTGCTATCCTTCTTCACGCGTTCGAAACTTGGACTGTATATCAGCGATACGCAAGGAAGCTAAACCACTTTCACAGTCTGCCTCAGAAAAATTATGAACATCACAAGGCAGGATATGATCCCAGTCAGCGAGGTCCTAAAAAGAGCTGCTCTTCCCAGCATCTATACAATCTTAATGCAATCTCAGACACGATGGACATGACATGTGGCTCGAATGCCGGATTGCAGAATATCCAAAAGACTCTTGTATGGTGAGCTGCGTAGCGGTAAACGCTCCCAGATTGGTAAAAAAAAAAGCGATTCAAAGAACTCGATGAAATCCTTTGGCATAGATGTCGACAAGTGGGAGAATGTCGCTCAAGACAGATCAGATCAAACACTGTCCAAAATGTATTCACTGTCAGTCACTATCACACATTTCGCATCACACTTTTACACTTAAGACATTGTAATTGAAACGTCGACTGTGTCATTATGTTCGTTCATTTGTAATACTGCATTTCCATCTCATTAATATTTTCTCCAGGGGTATCTGCTAGGTGCTCGTCTCTCGCGCTAAAGGTACCAGGTTCGCTCCCTCGTGCACACATCTGGATATTTCTCCCGAGATTCCTGATCTCAGTCTAGATCGAGTTCCTAGTCCTATCGGAGACGGGCGATAAAACGTAGGTCCCGTGTTCAATTTGAGCACGTAAATGAACCCTTGGCAGTTCAAAAATCGAGTCGCGGCTGGAAATCTTCTGCACGGGCAAAATTCGTTGGAAAGATTTAAATAAAAATTCCCACAAAAATATTTTCAAAATTACATCGTGGACCATAGCCGGTGCTACAGAGTTCGTGTACTGCGGCTGAGATCTTGTGTAAGAAAGAGATCGGAGCACACATGATTACTCGCCGAAGTGCAATGATGATGGTCCTATCAATCAATCAATATTGATCTAAGTGTGTTAACGTTGTCTTTGTATTTGCTCATAATGAGCATGACATACCCAAAATATGGACGCGACCATATCTGAGCTATATATTTGTCAAGCTGTTCTATTTCTTAAGGATACGTGTGAAGGTGACGCTTACACAGTTCGTAGTTATCTCAAATTCGAAAAAAATTATAATTTCTTACTCTCAGTTTACAACATTTTCTCTTGATAATTTATGAGTTTTGTTATCTGAACAAGATTGCAGTATCGTGGAAAACTAAATAATTGTGTACAGTTGTATTAATCTTCAATCAAGTGCCATGCCTGCCAGTATAGGCAATCATGTCTCTCTACACAACTCTCTCTCCTTGGTGCAGTTAACCAGTTCTGACATCGATATTTTGTCAAACCACCATGTCAGACCATCCAACATCTCCCTGTCTTCCACTATCTCTCCTTCCCTAAATGTTACCTGTTGTCACCAAATGTTCTAAACCTCCTCTTACCCGAAGAATTTTGATTATGTGATTCTTATTCTGGTGATAATGTTTATTTGTGCGCAATCTTCCTGATTTAAAACATCATCATTTGTTTTCTTCGCTGTTTATGGAATTATCAGATTCGTCTGTAAAACCACATCTATGTGTCTTCCAATGATCTTATTGTTTGATCATTTCTTACGCTAAGCAAGTTCATTCTGTTCGAAATCTTGTTTTGAAGATTATAATTTCGTAAGCCTCATGAAATTAATTTGATTTCGTACAAGTAGTAGCATGTCCCTTGCGGAACGTCGCTTTAATCACAGGCCGCCTGAGAAACTCTCTGTCTCTAGCAAGTTCTCTCACCTCCTCCAGCGTCCTGTTCAAGGTTTCTTTGATGTCCTGCTACCACCTTCGTCTTGGTCGTATCTTGCATCGTACTCCAGAAACCATGTCTTCCATTACCATTCTCTCCAAACCACTGTGACGTTTAACGTGGGCAAAATATTCCATCTTCCGGGACATGATGTTATTTATGAACCAATGCCTCTTGATACGCAGGTCTTGTAGGGTTTCTTTGTTTTTCTCTTCTCTGTTCATGATGTTCTAAGAACTTTTCTGTTAAACAAAACGCTGAATATCACTGTTTTAGACTTTAAAAGAAGTTCCTTCTGTCTCTGCTTCTTATAACGTTATTGACAGTGATTTCTCTTCAATGATCCATCAGCGTTCGGACTCTTACACCCCATGGTCAAGTAGTATTTATGTTCTACATAGCATTGAAGATCTGGGATATCTGGGAGTTTTCTACACACTTCGGACAAGAATTAGACTGTCCAACAACTAGGAACAAGGGGTTCTCTAAGTTGCTCAGTGATATATCATAATGATAGTGTTTACTTTCCTTATCTCAAGCACCTGATAACCTGCTGGTCATGACTATAATCGAAGAATGTGTCCACAAAGGGTGGCAACCGAGAGTATTGAAATCACAGTGTCATATTTCTTCTTACTGCCCCTGATAAAATGTTTTCGATAATTATAAGAACCTTTTTTTAAATTAAAAAAATATTTTTAATTAAAAAAAAATTAAAAAATAAGAACCTTGCTTGAATTACATCGAGAAACAAAGAATGAAGTGGTATGGCCACTTATTAAGAATGCATCCAAACTCCACTGTATACAGAGTCTTCTACAACAGAACATCGGGAAAGAAGGCAAGAGGAAGACCACGAAGAAGATGGTTAGATGGCAAAGCAGAATCCTGTCAAAGAGCAAACATAACAATCACCCAAGCCACCAGAACGGTGCAATACAAAAACAGATAACCACGACACTGGGCAACAACCCAGTAGCAGCGCGACTACCAAAGAAGAAAATAAGAGAGACAAAATAACAGACACAGCTGGAAAAATTGAATATAATTTTCTTCTTTAATCATTTCTAATGAATTTTACGCGGCTTTCCATTCTGTTATTCTCGATTTTGAACTGCGAATGGTTCTTGTACATGCTCAAATTGAACACGGTACCTACGTTTTATCGTCCGTCTCCGATAGGACTAGGAACTCGATCTCACCTACACTGGGATCAGGGATATCTGAAAAAAATATCCAGATTGCTCCACGAAGGAGCGAACCTGGTACCTTTGGTACGAGAGATGAGCACCTAACCGATACGCCACAGAGAACTTTCGTCACGTCATTTCAAGCAGAGTCATAAAGATATGCTGGAATTATCTCCACCCAAAGAATGACAAAAAAACACAGACTACTTCAGGATAACAACTGAGACAAGACGACGTCATGGCACACTGGATATTCCTATGCGTGCTCCCTCCTCCAATGCATCAGATATCCCAAAATCCACTTACTCACCGTACCCACGAGAAGTTGATTATACAGGGTGTTCAACTTAAAAGCAGCCCAAGTGATAAATAGAAATTTGCCAAGTACGCATTGCATCTCCGTCTATTTACTATTTAAACCGGTTCTGACTAGCTTGTCCTACGTCACATTTGTTCATCGCCCCTTCACGCACTACAATTACACACCATCACACAACTTTGACCTATACTACGTCATAACTGAACCTTCTCATTTCCATACATATATGCCAGATTAGTTCCATTCATGGGCTGCTTTTAAGTTGAACACTCTGTATATCTTCTCTCCCTACTAAGAAGACGATACTGGCATGTTCAAACTTAACTTCTAATTTTCGAACTCGTTTCAGTGTCTGAGACTCGCCCATATCACATTCGCCCGTGTGTTGCCGGGGTCCACATTGGAAACAAAGAATAGTAACACTGCGACCTACAAGGCATGTCGTAAGAGGCGACTGAGGTAGGGCCTAGGAAGCTACCCTAGTAAATAAAAATCGTCGCATATTGGCTGAAATCGGATGCACGTGTCCTAAACGTGTAAAAGTCTATGCGTTTAGGGGCCTACCAAACCAATGTGCAACGTATACACTTTCTTGGCAAAAATTAAACATATCTTCTTCTTCTTCAGCGATCTCTGGTCATGCGCTTAATTTACTGTGACCACAAACTGGGCAGACAGCTTCAGGTCTGTCAGGTTTCCCCAAAGCTTAGTTTTCAGGTCGACTGGGTGTGGCCACATGTTGCTTCTCAGCTCACACAGAAGAGGACAGTCTTGCAGGATATGCTCTGGTGTCTGTTCTGCCTGCTGACACTGGCAGAGAGCTGTTTGACTTATTCCTAGTCTGTATAAGTGTTTGTTGAGTCTGCAGTGTCCGGTGCGTAGTCGAAATATAATGACCTGGTCTGTTCTGCTTAGGTCTTTGAGGAGTCTTTTCCATAATCATATCCAGTGTTTGTCTTCCAGTCTACTGCAGATTTTCTCTGTATGAGGGTTTTGACCTCTTGAAAAGACAAGGGTTGGTAAATTTGCTCTTTGGCACTGCCCTCCTTAGCTAAGACATCAGCACTCTCATTGCCTGCAATGCCACAGTGAGATGGAATCCACTGCAAGTGAATTTCTGCCTTTTCTGAAAGCTGAGCAAGTTCTCTTTGTAGTTTTTGTACTGTGCTATCAGTGGATTTAGCCTCCAGGGCTTGTATAGCTGACAATGAGTCTGTAAGAAATACCATCTTTCTTGCAGCTGCTTGCAGCTTATTCATGTGCTGTGCTGCCATCAGAAGGGCTATGAGTTCTGCTTTGTAGTTGGAACATATTCTTCCAGTAGGAGCCGATAGAGACACAGTGGTAGCATATGGGTGCCTAATGTACACTCCTGCTCCACCATTCATGGTTGCCTCCATTGCCGATCCATCTGTGTAAATTCTTATCCAGCTGTCTTCTTGAAACATGTAATGGAGATGTTCCATTGTAATTGCTTTTTCACTAGATTAGGCTCGGCATCTTTGCTTAATAATTTAGGGATGGAGGTTGAGAAGTTTAGTGGTACTGAGTCTGGTTCCCAGTGATCAAAAAGCAATTCTTCAGGTATGGAATTATGATTTAGTAGTTCCAAGTATGACTTTCCTATTTCTTTTGCTTTGTGGTTTAGACTTGTACGCTTGAGTCTGTTCTTTGTTCTAGCCGCCATTTTTTCATGCAGTGGATGGTGAGGCATTCTTTGATCCTTTCAGTCTGTAGAATCACTTTTCTCCTTCTTCTGTCTTCCAAGGGCTGGATGTTGGCTGCCTTTTCCATTTCTACAATTGGTGTAGATTTCATGGCTCCCAAAATAGTACGCAGACACCTGTTTTGTGTTTTTTTCCAGTATCGATTTGTTTGAATGGGCTGCTGATATCCATGTCGATGATGCATATTCGAAGGTCGGTCTAACTGCACCAGTGTACACCTGACTCAGGATTCGAATATCAGCTCCCAGGTAGTTCCAGCCAGCTTCCGCATCACACTTTGTTTCCTCTAGCCTTTCTGTTTGTTTCCATTATGTGATGTTTCCATGTCAGACGACTGTCAAGCTTAACTCCCAAAAAGGTTGGAGTATGGGAACGGGGAACGATATCATCGTTAAATTTCAGTCTGAAGTGTTCTTCCTTTGTTGACAATGAAAAAAGCGTTGCTATAGTTTTGCTCCGGTTTATTTCTAGACCCCATTTACTTGCCCACATTATGACGCTGTTCAGGCTGGCCTGGAGTTTAAAGATGGCAGGACCCAGAAACTCGGAGGTGTACCACACAGCTAGATCATCAGCATGGAGAGAGTGTGATACATGTCTGGGCAGAGTTTGTGGCAGATCATTAATATATACCAGGAAAAGCAATGGGGACAGTACGCTGCCCTGTGGGACTCTGCTCTTAATTTGAATCTGGGACTGTGCACTCCATCCAATTTTACAGATGCTTGTCTATGGGTAAGAAAGTCTTTTATCCAATAGTACATTCTACCCCGTATTCCACTGCGTAAGAGCTTGAGTAGCAAACCATCTTTCCAGACTTTGTCGAAGGCCTTAGACATGTCGAAGAACACAGTGAGGTTTTCTTCTTTCTTGGAAGCCATTTTCTATGTCCTGTGCGAGGTATGCCACTTGGTCATCAGTGCTTCTATGCTGCCTGTAGCCTGTCTGGGCTGGATCCAGTTTATGGTTGGATTCTAAAACCACTGGAGTCTAGTGGTTATCCTCTTCCAGCAGTTTTGCAGTGCAACTTAGCAAACTTATAGGTCTGTAGCTCTGCGGATCCTTTTTGTCTTTTCCACTTTTGAAAATTGGGTGGATTGTGGCATTTTTCGAGATGTCTGGGACTCTCCCCTGTCTTCAACTATTGTTAAAAATCTGGAGTAGAAGACTCTGTGCTATTGGGCCTATTTGTTTGAGCATGTCGTTTGATACTCCATCTGGTCCCGGGGCCTTTTACGATTGAGCTTTTCAGTGCTCTCTGCAGCTCAGTCAGTGTGATGTCTACCTCCATACAGGGTTCACTTGTTGCTTTTTTGAATGTAGCATTTATCTCACTTCTGACTTCTTTTCCTTGCTCCTGACTTATTGAGCATGAGCTTTCTTGCTTGTAACACTGGGCCATCAGGGTGGCTGCTCGCTTTCCTGTGAGAAGTTGTTCTCCTTGCTGGAGAACTGTTTTCCTCTAGATGGGTTGTCATCGTTCAGGGCTTTTGTAAGTCTCCATAACTTTTGAGTATCTTTTTCCATGTTCAAAGAGGCTGTCTTTTCTTTCCAGGATTTTCTACACTGCTGGTTTCTTTCTCTAACATAAAGGGCCCTTGCTCTATTGTGTTGCATTACATTTTGGTCCGTTGGTGCGAGTTCCATTGTATTTCTGGCACTGCAAAGCGAGCTATGGAGAACTTCCATCTCTGGTGTCCAATATGGCTTGTAGTTTTTCTCCTCCCTCTGGGTATAGCCTTTTTGCAGCATCTAAAATGGCTTTATTGAATGAACGTGCATCTCTGTCCACTTTTCCTGATTGATTAATTTCTTTACAGTACTTGTCTGCTAGTTCTTGGAATAGCTTCAGTCTGCCTTTTGTAATTCCAACTAGGGACAGAGTTTGTAAGTTCCTCCTTGTTAATGTTATTTATGAGGAGTTTCACTGGTCTATGGTCACTACCTCCAATCTGGTTTGAACTGCGAATGGTTCTTGTACATGCTCAAATTGAACACTGTACCTACGTTTTATCGTCCGTCTCCGATAGGACTAGGAACTCGATCTCACCTACACTGGGATCAGGGATATCTGAAAAAAATATCCAGATTGCTCCACGAAGGAGCGAACCTGGAACCTTTGGTACGAGAGATGAGCATCTAACCGCTACGCCACAGAGAACTTTCGTCACGTCATTTCAAGCAGAGACATAAAGATATGCTGGAATTATCTCCACCCAAAGAATGACAAAAAAACACAGACTACTTCAGGATAACAACTGAGACAAGACGACGTCATGGCACACTGGATATTCCTATGCGTGCTCCCTCCTCCAATGCATCAGCTATCCCCAAATCCACTTACTCACCGTACCCACGAGAAGTTGATTATACAGGGTGTTCAACTTAAAAGCAGCCCAAGTGATAAATAGAAATTTGCCAAGTACGCATTGCATCTCCGTCTATTTACTATTTAAACCGGTTCTGACTAGCTTGTCCTACGTCACATTTGTTCATCGCCCCTTCACGCACTACAATTACACACCATCACACAACCTTGACCTATACTACGTCATAACTGAACCTTCTCATTTCCATACATATATGCCAGATTAGCTCCATTCATGGGCTGCTTTTAAGTTGAACACTCTGTATATCTTCTCTCCCTACTAAGAAGACGATACTGGCATGTTCAAACTTAACTCCTAATTTTCGAACTCGTTTCAGTGTCTGAGACTCGCCCATATCACATTCGCCCGTGTGTTGCCGGGGTCCACAAAGGAAACAAAGAATAGTAACACTGAGACCTACAAGGCATGTCGTAAGAGGCGACTGAGGTAGGGGCCTAGGAAGCTACCCTAGTAAATAAAAATCGTCGCATATTGGCTGAAATCGGATGCACGTGTCCTAAACGTGTAAAGTCTATGCGTTTAGGGGCCTACCAAACCAATGTGCAACGTATACACTTTCTTGGCAAAAATTAAACATATCACAGAGAGTGATTAAAATTGGTCGTAAAGAACGAACGCAAAGAAGAAGAAAAAGAGCGTCGCAGAAATTGGATGTGCTCACCTACTTGTAGGCGCATAACTGGCACAAAGTACAATCGCTCTTATGCTCGGATCACATACAAATCACAATGAGGGATTTGACAAGTGATCGATATGGAGCGTTCGAAGAAGAAGAAGATAATTATTATTTGATTTTGAATTTGGTTAATATTTGTTTTATGTAAGGCAGGTCCTCAGCGATTGCAGCATTCTGTTTCCTAACAATGACAGCTGTCGACTGCGCGTAATTTGTATGTGAATTTGTTTAGTGGGATGACACTGACTCAGTCAGAACTGTGAATGGTTCTTAGTGTATATGTACCATTGTCCGCAGTTGCTAAGGAAAAGTTTATCAAATCGTCCTTCGTCCTTACATATCACAATTCTTTACCCGTGCAAACTACAGACGAAGAAACCCAGTCCCGATACTGTCTCTAACGTCAGTAATGTGTCAGATGATTCGCGTAAATGTGAAATGTGCTGATTTCATGAATTCTGATCGCGTGTCATGTACGATGGTCGAACAGAAAGTAAGGTACCCCATTTGTTTTCACAGTGAATAACGAAGATAGAAGCATGACTGTTTGAACACTTCACATTTATTATATCTCTATTGTTTGTATTAAATTTAACCACATTCGGACAATTTGTTGAACCTAGGGAAGCTACCATAGTAGATAAAAAGCATCGCAGAAAACGGATGTGCTGACCTACTTGTAGGCGCAAAACTGGCACACCGTACAATCGCTCTTAAGCTCAGATCACATTCAAATCACACAGACTGGTTAACAAGTGGTTGACATGGATCGTTCGAAGAAGAAAGAATAAATTAGGCAGCATTGTTAATGTAAAAAAATAGATACTTGCAAGAGTATCATATATCGTCAGGGCGTAAACAAAATTGCAAATATATGAATATAAGACAATCACATCTATCGTCATAACTCACACACAAATGCAGGTATAGGGACAAGCGATTAGGTGATATATCGTGAAAGTGCACGCACAACATTGCAAATATATGGACATGCCACAATACGATCTATTGTCATTATATTGTTCTGATTAGCGAAGCCATGTTTGTTTGCAACTGTTATCTGAGTCAGTAGCCGTCTTGACGGCACGTTTGTCAATCTAGCATAAATAGAGATCTGATGGAGTAAAAAGAAGTTTTATCGTCAACCCTTTCTCTCCGTTATTTATTTCTGTCTCCGGACGTATTCATATTTCAATGAATATTTAATAAGCCAGTACACTTGTTTCACGTCATCTTATTAAATACTGGAGGCCGGTATAACAGCTATGTAGGGCGAAAGGGTTAAACAAGGTGGAATAACATTGCAAATTAATATATTAATAGTGTGAATAATTTATAAGCGAAACATTCGTTAAACGATAGATTATAAAATATTTTTCAATGTACTCTATCTAGCTTATTTACGTTTTGTCCTCCATTCGAAATTCGGGTCACCATGATATTTCAAGTTAGGTATTTCAAAACTGTAATTTCACTGGGTTCTATATTTATTTGTATTTGATACGATAGATATCAGTATCTCTGTGCGTGGAACATGACCTTTGATTATCAGATTTTAATTTCACTTGTTACACACACACACACACAATTTGATAACTGTAATCAGTAAGAAACAACAGAAACCACAAGGTGATGGTCACTTCAATAAACTTGGCCTGCTTGTTCACTTAAGAGTTAACCAAGAATGATATGGTGATGTTGAATTCAAATATATCAACTGAAACGTACTGTAAAACTTCGTCTGTGTTGAGCATGGTGTATTGTGGTAACTTATGTAGTTTAAATGAAAATGTTCGGCAGCTTTGCAAGATCTCTCTCTCGCTCTCTCTCTCTCTCTCTCTCTTATAGGACAGGATACTTTTTGTCATGTAGGTGGAGACACAAATGCGGAGGACAGAATTGTCTCAAGCCCTGAGATATCTAGAGAACTATTGATTTATGTATGATTATTGTATCAATTTATGTTTAATGATTAAGTTCTCAGTAAGGAAAGCTGAGAGAGGAATTAAAGTTTGATTGACATTTATCATGTATTTGGTGAATTTATGATTTGGAGAGAAAGAGATTCTCTTGTTCTTACAGAGGCAGAAATAACATTCTTCAAGACGCCTGCAGAGAATATTATTCAGGTGTAGATACCAGTGGGGAGGTGGCTAAACAATAGAATAGGAAAACCATTCAGGTCGTTCTACAGAGACCAGTATGTCACTCCCTCATAAATTCATTCATATCCACATTCATCAACGTTTTTCAGAGAGGCTGATATATTGGCCGTGACCCGGACATAGGACATTCATCAACGTTCTTCAGAGAGGCTGATCTATTGGCCGTGACCCGGACATTCATAAACGACCATTCTCCCTCATGATTCATTCAGATGGGACACTTAAGATCTTCCGCCTACACTTATCTTTCGGTGATGTGTCCGGTTTCAGCCAGAGTTTACTGAGTTCGTTCTCTGTCAGCATTTGACTGTCCCAAGCCGACCTGCAAGGCAGAATGTTTTGCAAGATCTGAAAGAAATGAATCACACCTGAACCACTATAGAGAGTACGGTCAAGAATAGAGAAGAATCTTGTGCCCTTGTTGCTGTCCTAAGCCGGGGTCGTCACAGGCTAGAGAGAGAGAGAGAGAGAGAGAGAGAGAGAGAGAGAGAGAGAGAGTAGCCTTTGCAGACCGTAGGTATGAAATGTCTGATTCGTCACTTTATAGGCCTAAATATGTAGGAGGAAGTGGGGCCAATTACTTTCCTCAGTTGTAGATCTTTGGCTGCGGGAAATGAACCCAGAACCATTTGTGTCCGATTCGAAAAGACGAACGCTCTAGGCACTGCATTAGAGTATAATAATTCATTTTTGCAGTTAGTTTATTTATTATAAGTAATATATCGTAACCATCATGGAAGAAGACATCCTGGCAAAGAGGAGAAGAGGAAGACCACGGAAAAGATGATTTCAGGTTGTAACTGATTTGGGTTTTAGCATGACGGCTGCAGAGGAGGAACATCTCGCCTTTGAGAGAGAGAGAAATTCGGAAGAACTGTTAAGGTGGAAAAGTTCTGCTCAGGACAAGCTATTTGATAATGAATATATCGTAGAATTTCTCATATAAGACGCACTCGTACATAGAACACATTTTTGACTTCGCACAAAATTGTCTGGTAAAATGGAAACTCGTATTTAACACGTACTAAACTTGTTCAAGATCTAATATTACAAAACTGAAAGGATTACAAAAACAAACTGAACTGTCATGTGGTTTAATAAAACGATGTGCGCAACCATATGACACTTTAAAAGATGGTGTGCATGCACGAGTTTATTTTGAGTTTCACAGTTTTAAGTCGGATTTTAATGCGTGATACACTAATGCCTTGCTGCTGCCTTCTATCATTTACCCAATCAAATAGTGTTTGTTTCATAGGTCTGAAAGATATGGCGGTTAACCAGGAGTTACATGATGATGTGCACACAGTTGGCATTCTGGAATGTGTTGTGGTTGAATTATTATCATGTGATTATTAAGTGGTATGTGTTAGGTTCGGAGTCTAAAAGTGGTGCTCTGATCTCTCCCTGTAAGGTTGATGTTGTCATCGAGGTTATGATTTGCCATGTGTCTGTTAACATCTCTTCACGTATCACCGTAGCCCACCTGTTCAGCTAAATTTCTTTATTTGTTGTTGTTAGAATTTTCTTTGCACATTTTGGCTTTGTATGGTCTATATTTCTCAAACTAAATATTAAAATTTATTAACTAGACGCCCGAGTGGTTACCGGGCCCAAATTTGGGGTGTAAAGAATAGCACCACTGTTACCTGCCACGCATGTCGTAAGAGACCACTAAAGAGGTTCGGCTGAAATCGGATGCACATGTCCTAAACGTATAGAAGTCTATGCATTTAGGGGCCTACCAAACCAATGTGCAACGTATACACGTTCTTGGCAAAGATCAAACATATCACAAAGAGTGATTAAAATTGGTTGTAAAGAATGAACGTAAAGAAGAAGAAGATAAACTAAATATGGAACACGATCAAGTTTTGTTTATCTGGGAAGTAAAACGACGATTGATGAAAGCAATTAAATGGAATCAAAGAAGAGAATAGGAATAGCCACAAATATATTTGACAGCATAAGAAAAATATGAACATACAAGCAAATAACAAACGCACAAAAACTGAGTATCATCAGATGTAACATATATTCTGGGAATTTCTTTCAGTAGAAAGATTCAAAAATAAAATTCATACAAAACATTGTTACCATCTTCTAAATTACATGGTGGGCCCTCGCCGGTGCTATGGAGTTCGTGCACTGCTGCTGAGATCTTCATGTGTAAGAAAGAGATCAAAGCACACACGGTTACCCACCAAAGTGCAATGATGGTGGTTCAGTCAATCAATATATTCAGTATTATTACATGGGACGGCAATGTGGGCAAGTAAGAAACGGAAAACAAAAATGTACGATTTTCGAGATGTGGATTTATAATTATATTTTATATAAATGAGTGATGAACATATTGTGGAAGAAAAGACAAATTAAATAAAGAGATGTTGCAACAAATGGAAGTGAACAGAGAATTACTGAAAGAAATAGAAGTTGGACCAATACGGTCTTTGGTTACATTACAAGACAGCAGCTGCGGCTCGTGATCCTTTTTGTTGGTGGGGCCAGATACAAATTTTCGGAAAAATCATGGTTTTGGATTAAGTTATATTTTAATTTATTAAATAATAAATGCACGTTACACATTATTTTTGATGGGCCTGGCCCTATAGCCCTTAATGACGAGCCGCCACTGGAAGACATGATGAGATGGAAGTGGTTGGAACATGCAATGAGAATGCAGAACACCCACATGCGGCTCTGAAATGGAATCAGGGAGGAGGCAAGAAGGGCATGAGGTTACCCAGAGTGACATGAAAACGAACTGGAGAAAGAGAAGAAGAGGTAAAGACCTAGAATAAACTAGGCTACCTTGCTCAAGACAGATCTGGTTGGAAGAAATTTGTTGATGCCTTATGCTTCAAGAGGAGTTAAAAAAAGAAGAACAATAAAATGACACATTGTTGAAGACCATATTAAAAGGAATAGCTAAGACAAAGACAGCTAGGGAAAGACGGAGATATAATTGGGATGGAAACTTCAAAAGTTAAACAGGCAGTAGTCTGTGAAAGATATGAAATGTAGAGTTCTTCATGAAGGTAAACTAACAGATACTTTCGGAATAGAAACAGGAGTGCGTCAGGGATGTCTTCTATCACCTTTGTTGTTCTTACTGACAATAGACTGGATTATGAAGACCACAGTAACTAACACCAGAAATGGAATCCAATGGACTCTGACAGAGCAACTAGAGGATCTGGACTTCGCTGAGGATATAGCCCTTCTGTCACATACACGAAATCAGATGCAGGATAAGCTAAACACATTGAATCAAAGGTCCCAGCAACTAGGGCTGAACATTCATAAGGGAAAGACAAAGATATTGAGAATTAACCAAACAAACGACAACTCGATCTCCCTGTGGGAAATCCCACTTCAAGAGGTAGAATCATACACATATTTGGGCAGTAACGTAGACAAAGGGGGTGGAACAGATAGAGATGTTAAAATAAGAATACAGAAGGCAAGATGAGCTTTCATTGCACTGGGAAACATTTGGAAGTCCAAAGAAATCAAATCTAGAACAAAATTCGGATATTTAACTCTAATGTTAAAGCAGTTCTACTGTATGGGTCAGAAACATGGAGAACAACTAAAACAACAGCGCATAAATTGCAAACATTCATCAACTGGTGTCTGCGCAGAATAGAGGGAATAAGATGGTATGATAGGGTCACAAATGAGGAGCTTATGGAGAGAACAAGACAGATTCCAGTGAACGAACAGGTTAAAAAAGACGCTGGCGCTGGATAGGACACACTTTGCGAAAACCGGAGGGAATATAACAAGAAGGGTCCTTGCCTGGAACCCGCAGGGACAGCGAAAGAAGGGAGGCCGAGAAATACATGGAGACGAGATTTGGAGGCGGAGATCAACAATATAAAGAAGAGCTGGAGGAGCTGCAGGAGATAGCTAGAGATAGGAAGACTTGGCATGAGTTGGTTGAGGGCCTATGCCCCAACCGGGTAAAAAGGCAAAGAAAGAGAGAGAGAGAGAGTCTGTGAAACTATACAATCATGAAGAGGAACAACAGCATTTCTGGAAATTCCATCCGTGTGGTACCGGGGCCCGCAAGGGAAGCAAAGAATAGTACCACTGCAACCTACAATGCATGTCGTAAGAGGCGGCTGATGTAAGCCCTAGGATGCTACCTAGTAAATAAAAAGTAAATAAAAATAGGATGTGCTGGCCTACTTGTAGGCGCATAACTGGCACAACGTACAATCGCTCTTAGGCTCAGATCACTTACAAATCACACACAGTGATTAACAAGTGGTCGATATGGAGCGCTCGAAGAAGAAAATCTATTGCAATGACCGAGCATGTGAAATGGAGACGACCAGTGGCGGCTCGTCATTAAGGGCCAGTGGGCCGGGCCTACCAAAAATAATGTGTAACGTATATTTATTAGTTAATAAATTAAAATATAACCTAACCCAAAACCATGATTTTCTTAAAATATAACCTAACCCAAAACCATGATTTTCTTAAAATATAACCTAACCCAAAACCATGATTTTCTTAAAATATAACCTAACCCAAAACCATGATTTTCTTAAAATATAACCTAACCCAAAACCATGATTTTCTTAAAATATAACCTAACCCAAAATCATGATTTTCTTAAAATATAACCTAACCCAAAACCATGATTTTCTTAAAATATAACCTAACCCAAAACCATGATTTTCCCCGAAAATATGAGTCTGACCTCACCAACACAAAGAAACACGAGCCGCCACTGGAGACGACACATGATGTTGATGATCAGTAACTCGAAAGGAGTTATAGTAAATTAAATTATCAATATTTGTGAAATCTAAATAGTCAAGATGGAGGGTCTATGTGGCTAAGTAGTTAAAGTGTTTGCCTTGTGTCACGAAGGTCGTTGGTTCGAATCCGAACCTCGTTTATTCTGTTCATAAGTTGATTTTTTGTTGAGATCCTAGGATTGTTGTCAGAGCTACGGTGTTCATTCTTTGTGCAATACTCTCAGAAGGTGGCGATCCATTTCCTTGGAGAGGAACCGAGCCATTAAGAAAACCTGGTGCAATAAAGTAAATCCTTGGTCTTTAGTGTGAATAATCCAGATTAAAAAAAAAAAAAGCTTACAAATTTATATGGAAAAGTTATATTATTATAGAGACAATAAAAAGTCAATCAATATCAACGTATCGGCTAATAGATCTTCATTGGAGCTAACGGCGACACTCACTGGCAATAGCAAACAATATAGCAAGAACTGAAAATATGTCTGTATGTTCTGACGAAAAAAAACTGACAGTAAGCAGTTTATATATCTATATATATACATTCAATTAGTTTTAAGTCGGGCGTACCCTGCGAAAGACACAGTCGAGTGTCACTAGAGAAGCACTTGAGTCGAACCCGCAAGGAAAACGAGACTTCCTAAACAGACTTTGAGACGGATCTTCTTGAGGAACTGAAAACGCATGGACTATCCAGGGAAGTCATAAAGAAAAAAGCTTAAGTCCGGGGAAAGTGGTGAACATCTGTGTGAGGAGCAGAGAGGAAAAAGTAAGGAAGTGATTACTTTCAAGGTGTTTTAACGGAAAGTTCAACCAACATGTTTAGGTGCATCATATTTGAGATAAAGAAAGTAAAGAAGTAAAACAAACAAATACAAATGTTCATGTCTGTTGACGAACAAAATAAACAAAATGCAATTCATTCTTTCCTCTTGCAATTTAGTCTTGAAAGAATAAAAAGGAAGGTATGCCCTTCTTATAATGCTTTCACTGCATATGCCATTGCATATGACATTGCACATGTCATTGCATATGTCATGCATAGTCATATAGTCATTGCGTAGTTTTTATGTTTTCAACAACTTGGGGATAAAATTAGCAAGTACATTTGCACGATCAGTTATCAGTTATATGAGGGCTATCATCGTAGAACTCCGGACATGTCCATATGTACTCCGATCTTCGCCACAACAAATCCAGCAGCATCCAGAGGCCCAACACGCCAGTTCGATACTGATTAATTAATCTCTTTGCATATTTAGTATGTCGTTCTTTTCGGGCTTCACCAATATTAACTGACACCCATCTCTCTCAATCTGGTCAGCGTGTGGGATTCACAGACCTGAAACTCCTATGTTCGGAAAGACTCCCTCAATGCGTGAAGAATGTCATTTCGAGCCATGGCAGCTCCATCTGATATTGTAGCCAAGCCAGTCAATCTATCAGCTCGTTCATTCCCCCTAACTCTTGCACGATAAACGTGTCTAGTTATATGTATTACAAAATTAAAGTATTTATTGAGATAACTGTTTCATTGCCATTTCTATCATTTAGTATTGTTGAAATTGTATTAGAGATATAAGGAAGACTGCAGTAAAACTATGTAGCAATGTTGATATAAGGGAAGACTGCAGTAAAACTGTGTAGCAATGTTGATATAAAGGAAGACTGCAGTAAAACTATGTAGCAATGTTGATATAAGGCAAGACTGCAGTAAAACTATGTAGCAATGTTGATATAAGGCAAGACTGCAGTAAAACTATGTAGCAATGGCGAAACACGTAAAAACAAAGTACTGTAGTTTTACAAAGTACAAAAACAATACATAGTGACGTTTCGACCTAAAGGCTTTTATCTAGCAAAGAATGCAACAAAAGGGGAAGAAATTCACTTCGTAAACGCCAGACATAATTAGAATGTAATTCAAACAAAATAAGACATTATACAGAGTAATCATAACTACAACAGAACATCAGAAAAGAAGGTGAGAGAAAGACCACGAAAAAGATGGAAGATGTCATAGCAGAATCGTGTCAAAAAGCAAAAATAACTATGACTCAAGCCCTAGAGCACGCAAACATAAACAGAAAACAGCAACACCGGGCAACAACCCGGTAGCAGTGTGATGACAAAAGAAACAGAAATTCAAACTTGCTCTTCATGTGAAGAAGAGCACTAGGTCGAGGTCACTGCATGCGCATGACAGGGTTGCCAATTTTGGCATTTTAAAGGCCAGATTCGAGAAATTTGGCGTTCTTTGAAAGTGGTTCTCTTTAAAGAAAGAGTTTGGCTTTTTGGCCGATTCTAGGTCTTTTTCATATACAAACTTTTTTTCTCTAAAAATGTGTACAATTCTTAAGAGTAATTTGGGTAAATACACTTAATATGAGTTTTTTTAATTGGTTTTGGTTGGTATTGTTAAAAAAACATGCTTAGTACTAAAGATTAGGAAAGATTATGGAAAGTTAAATCACCCCATTTGCTCTTTTTCCCGCATCCGAGCTATGCACTGCAGTCCTGTTATCTATTTCTTGTGTGGAATTTCGGCAATTTCGATAGGAATCTTTAACTATAGCGACAAAAAAATGGAAATAATCATGTGACAGTAGTCATAAATACAATAGCAATTGGGAAAAGACTTTTGTATAAGTCAAAAGATCTTCTGATGGATCATAAAACGCTTATTGTAAGTTATGCCACTGTACCGTCTTGCCTGAAGCTAGTAGAAAAACACAGAGGACTCCATCAACAGGACAGAATAAACTTCAAGTGGAGAAGGCCCCTAGTGCTTATCAAAACTGAGCTCTATGATAATTTTAAACCTGCATCAAGGCCTTTATTAGCAGAACTACCATTAACGCACATTGCGGGAGAAAACATCAGTGCAATAGAAGAACAATACAGAAAAATAATTTGTGCTGATTGGAAAGAAGAAGTCCCATTTAAAAAAGATGGATTTTAAACTGACAGGGAAACGTTTTGGTTTGATGTTCTTCAACACGAGTCATTAAAAGAGCTTGCCACCTTTGCTCTGACTTGCTTAATAACTCCAGTTAGTAATGCTATTATTGAGAGGGTGTTCTCTCTTGTATCATCAGTCAAAACAAAAGATAGAAATAGAACGCAGCTGCAGCTTTTTGAGGCTATAGTGAGAATAAGAACAGATTTGCTCTTATCCAAATAATGTTGCAAGGATGTACTGCATCCCTTAATATGGTAAAGAGTTTATCTACTGATAAAGTGTATGGTGCTGGTTTCAGTAGTGAGGATAGTGATGACCTTGATTTGGAGCTCTTCTTATGTGACAGGGAAATAGCACTGTTTTACCTCCTGGCTTATTGTTGACCTTTTCCGGCCAGTGTTTGGGCCGATTTTCGTAATTTTGAGTTGGCAACCCTGGCGCACTGGGGCACAAGTTGTTTCCAAAATTCATACGAGCGTTTGTTTATATCGGTCAGCTGAGTTTGAGCGAAACTTTGTGCTTCTTGAATACTGTAAAACTGTCACAAAAATGAAAACAAATGTTTTCTATTTATGCATGTATACAGTTCGGTGCGAAAACCAGTTTTTTGCCATCATGGTACGCTGACAGCCCTCCAATACGATAGTTCAGATGAAAACAATGAACATACACAAATATGATAACACTGAATGTTTTGAAATTTTCTGTTCGCCTTAATTAATAATCTTGCATCTTAGATACAATATTCAAGACTAAAGCATGTACTTAACTAGGATATTGTAACAACTCTTTATACAGCAAAGCAAATTCTAACCACAACAAATAAAGAAATGTTTCGTTGAACCACAGCAAACTCTAATTGGGCATGATAACTGACGGGAAAATCCCTGACCTAGTTTAAGTTGGGGGCTGGAAAATATATATGTTTGATAGTACACTGCAAGCTTTATTTTTGTTGCAATTTTACGCAATTCTGAGAGTCTATGGTTATTTATTGGTGAAAAATGATCATAATATTGATATTCATTATTGTTAAACTAAAGTTGTTGCATAATTTAACTTCGATTTAGTATTTTGTGTTGATTTTAAAGTGAATTCGTCAATGTACACCAATACTGGAATACGAGGTCACGTGGTGTAGTTGTGGTCTGATTTCCCACAATTCTTACCTGAGTACGAAGCCAATAAGTTTATAGTTGGCTATGGTTGAACAGACGGGCCGTGGGAGACACGGGAAAAGAGGTTTACAGACATATGGTCAACCCTACCTCAATGACAACATCAACCACCTTACAAGAAGAGATCAGAGCACCATTTTTAGACTCCGAACCCAACACATAACACTTAATAATAACTTGAACAGAATTCAACCACAACACACTCCAGAGTGCTAGCTATGTGCACATCATCATGAAACCGTTCACATCCTTCTCTTCATGTACCGAGCACTAGATGATGTCAGGGAAACCTTCTTCTTTCAAGGCCAGATAAGCGGAATACATTATATGGAACAAAAGAACAACTTACAAACACATGCAGATACCACTACATAGCATTAGGTCAAAGGACAACAGCTCAAGTGCTGCTGGATCATTGAAGAAGAAGAAGAATATTCACGTAAGACTTCGTGATTTATATGACATCATGTTGTTACTTCACTTTGTCAGTCAAGAGTAGAAAGCTACACTTAATTTGATTCTGTTACACCTTTAAAAACATAAAATTTGATATAAAAACATTTGTTTATGAAATAAGCTACGTTCTTATAAATAATGAAACAAAGTAAATTTCCTAGAATTAATAAATCAATGAGTGCTTGCAAAAGAGAAACGAATGCACATGTCTTTGTTTTCTAGCTATTTGGGTATTGAATCGAACTTATAGCACTCTGTGCAAACCCATAGATATTAAGTGTTAGCCTGCAGGTAAATAAGGAAATGCATATTGATGGTAAGAAACATCAAAAGAATAAGAATCCGACAATCAAGGTTCTTTGGGCATAAAATGCGAAGAGAAGGTTTAGAACATTTGGTGACTACAGGTAAAATTCAGGAAGGAGAGACCGTGGAAGACAAACGGAGAAGATGTTGAATGGCCTGACATCATGGTTTGACAAAATATCGACGTCAGAACTGATTACATGCACCAAGCAAAGAGAGTTGTGGAGAGACATGATCGCCTACGCCGACAGGCACGGCACTTGATTGATATTGATGGTTCCCATTGTTTGCTGGTGAAACACATTCCTTAGTCTGTCCATCAGGTGCCCAGAAACTCACGTGTATCGTTTAATTATAAATGATAAATGTCTAAATGGTATAAATTATTAATGTCTAAATGGTATAAATTATTAATGTCTAAATGGTATAAATTATTAATGTCTAAATGGTATAAATTATTAATGTCTAAATGGTATAAATTATTAATGTCTAAATGGTATAAATTATTAATGTCTAAATGGTATAAATTATTAATGTCTAAATGGTATAAATTATTAATGTCTAAATGGTATAAATTATTAATGTCTAAATGGTATAAATTATTAATGTCTAAATGGTATAAATTATTAATGTCTAAATGGTATAAATTATTAATGTCTAAATGGTATAAATTATTAATGTCTAAATGGTATAAATTATTAATGTCTAAATGGTATAAATTATTAATGTCTAAATGGTATAAATTATTAATGTCTAAATGGTATAAATTATTAATGTCTAAATGGTATAAATTATTAATGTCTAAATGGTATAAATTATTAATGTCTAAATGGTATAAATTATTAATGTCTAAATGGTATAAATTATTAATGTCTAAATGGTATAAATTATTAATGTCTAAATGGTATAAATTATTAATGTCTAAATGGTATAAATTATTAATGTCTAAATGGTATAAATTATTAATGTCTAAATGGTATAAATTATTAATGTCTAAATGGTATAAATTATTAATGTCTAAATGGTATAAATTATTAATGTCTAAATGGTATAAATTATTAATGTCTAAATGGTATAAATTATTAATGTCTAAATGGTATAAATTATTAATGTCTAAATTATTAATGTCTAAATTATTAATATCTAAATTATTAATGTCTAAATTATTAATGTATAAATGATTAATATCTAAATTATTAATGTCTAAATTATTAATGTCTAAATTATTAATGTCTAAATTATTAATGTCTAAATGGTATACAGACGACAAATTGACTTCATTATCGCCCGTGTGGTAACGAGAGGGGGAGCAAAGAATAGTACCACTGCGAACTACAAGGCATGTCGTAAGGTGCGACTGATGTAGGGGCCTAGGAAGCTACCTAGTAAATATAAAGCGTCGCAGAAATCGGATGTAATTGTAGGCGCATGACTGGCACAACTCACAATCGTTCTTAGGCTCAGATCATATACAAATCACACGAAGTGTTTAACGGTCGATGTGGAGCGTTCGTAGACGAAGAAGAAAAAGAAGAAGGAAGAGGAAGAACAGATGTAGTTCATTACTGCAGTTTTTCTGATTAACGTTAAAGGAGGAGGAATCAAATAGAGCACCAGGAATGTATCACACGGGCGCAATGGCACCCGCGGACGCTGCGTTGAACAACGCTGCTGTAGACATTAATTGTTTTATCACTCCATGTCGACGGAAAAGAATAAGAAAGATACCCTTACAATTTCGATACTTTTGTTTTGTGTATTGACTTTTTAAATATGCAGTAAAATGTAACGCAATCGCCTATCGACTCGGACTTAAGGGAGCTGTGGGTTCAATCCCAGACTCGACGTTCCACATATGAAGAAAGGAATTCGCCCTTCTACCTCCTGCACGCTATGACCTAAAATATGAATAGACATACATTTAATTCTCTAAGGTCTGAAAAGGCTAAGAGAAATTAAATATTAGTCAAATGTAACCAAATTGATAAACTTATAAATGTATAATAAAGTTCACTCACAATAAATGACATGTTTACGGTAACGAAGTCTTAACCGTTTCTGCTACCACTACAAAATGAATAGACACACAAGATTTCTTCAGTTGTGTTAGGAGGTGGAGAGCAGATAACAAGGTACAGAAAGTTATTATAAAATAAGTCGATGTTATATGTTGATAATTTCTGTTCCTATATCACAGAAAATATTTACAACATTAAATAGATATTTTTTCTTTTATTACAACTAACTGTATTATAATTTCTGTTCCTATATCACAGACAATATTTACAACATTAAATAGATATTTTTTCTTTTATTACAACTAACTGTATTATAATTTCTGTTCCTATATCACAGACAATATTTACAACATTAAATAGATATTTTTTCTTTTATTACAACTAACTGTATTATAATTTCTGTTCCTATATCACAGAAAATATTTACAACATTAAATAGATATTTTTTCTTTTATTACAACTAACTGTATTATAATTTCTGTTCCTATATCACAGAAAATATTTACAACATTAAATAGATATTTTTTCTTTTATTACAACTAACTGTATTATAATTTCTGTTCCTATATCACAGAAAATATTTACAACATTAAATAGATATTTTTTCTTTTATTACAACTAACTGTATTATAATTTCTGTTCCTATATCACAGAAAATATTTACAACATTAAATAGATATTTTTTCTTTTATTACAACTAACTGTATTATAATTTCTGTTCCTATATCACAGAAAATATTTACAACATTAAATAGATATTTTTTCTTTTATTACAACTAACTGTATTATAATTTCTGTTCCTATATCACAGAAAATATTTACAACATTAAATAGATATTTTTTCTTTTATTACAACTAACTGTATTATAATTTCTGTTCCTATATCACAGAAAATATTTACAACATTAAATAGATATTTTTTCTTTTATTACAACTAACTGTATTATAATTTTTGTTGTAGCCTGTTTCTTCTGTTTCTTCTTCTTTCTTTTATACAGTTCTATTTTGCCTCACAGCATCAGAAGAGATTTCTAGAACGAGCCCTTGTGTGCGCTTCATAAATAGTGTCTTTCGTCGCCTTTGTTATCTCTGAGGTCCACTTTTTGCGTGGCTAGCCTTTTGCTTTGTATCAATTGTAGACGTTGTAAATTGAATTTTTATGATATTTATGTTTATTTCTTTTTTTACTGTATTAAAAAATTTAACTACATATAACTATTTTTTGGAAAAAAATTGCTTGAAAAGAATTAAGATTTTTTTGTCTTTTAAAATTAAGAGTGGAGTTCCATTAGTCGTGCATAAATTATGATAACGATGGAAGCCACATGTGTCCTGCTGCTGTTGGTGTTCTCAGGAACGTTAGCAGGTGAGAGTTTCTCAACTTTTATTATTCGAATTGTTATCATTTTGTGTATTTCCATAATGGTTGCGTGCTGTTAATATAACAATTGATTTATTGTGGCACAAAAAAAAACCAAAACAACACAACAACATAGAAAAAAAACTGAAGCAATCTTACAGAACAGGAAGTGAAAACAAAGTATTTACAAAAATGAATATCTTCAGTAACAACAGACGAAACAATATTTAATGAATTTCAAAATTGTAACTATATTTTACCCAAAATCTGTTTATCCAAAACGTTTTTAATTGGGCAATAATCAATGAACAATACGCTTAAGAATTTAAAAAAAAAATCATTTCTGAATTACAAAATGCTTTGTTCTTTTGCCCGGTCATTCCCGAGAACAATTTCCCTCCCGCTTTTGCCATCCTGCTTTCTTTTGTAAACATTTTACTACCCCCCTAACCACTTCCATTGCTTTACATTAAAGAACGTGTTGGCTTCATCTCTGAACGTATCCAGTTAAACAAATAACATATCCCAGTCGTCTCTTTGAGAGACGACCGCCTCGAGAAATTAACTCCAAGGAGTGTCGCGTTTAGTTTGAGTTCAAAGTAGTAACAGGGTGTTCTGTATATACCAGCGAGCTTATTTGTTCTTCTTCACTGATATTATAACTTAATATGTTCTTAATAAACTTAATAAAACTCCATGTTCTTATGCTTACAATAGTAGGTCTAATTTTAGTGCAGAAGGAAGAATTAAGTATAGCTGGATAGACAATATTCCCCTAACCAGATCTGCCGAAAAATGTGTGGAGATTAATTATTGTCCACTCAGTCGGGATATATAAGGGTTGGCGAGAAAAATATATATAGAGAGAAAGAGAGAGAGAAAGAGCGGGAGAGAGAGATTATCAGATCATATCATACTACTGCCTTGTAGTTTGATTGGAGACAAACCGTCTACAAAACTGGACGGAAGGCAAAACAAATAGTCCACAAAAAGACCGGCAACCTGGGCAGATGACGCTCAACAACCCGGGAGGATAAGTCGTCTAACGGTCGCTACCCTAAAAAAAATAGCAACCTGCTGCCTTGCAGGTCGGCTGAGGACAGTCAAAGGCTGACGGAGAGCGAACCCAGTAAACGCTGGTTGAAATCGGACACGTCGCCGAAGGACAAGCACTAGAGCGCCAAATGGTACTAAGATGTAACGTAAAAAATGGTCTTGGCTCAGACTATTTATATATCACAATAAGAATGATAAAAATTGCCGAAAAGAAAGAACGCGAGAGAGAGAGAGAGAGAGAGAGAGGGAGAGATCATATCCTATGCAAAGATAAGCAATTATATCTTTGTATATGCAATTACATATTCAGGAGAAGTTATGAAATCAGAGAAATCTCTGGTCAATCACTAGTAAAAATTGTTTAAGAGAGAGAGAGAGAGAGAGAGAGAGAGAGAGTAGATGCAGATATGTTGGGCACACTCTGATAAGAAATGATCAATGAAGAACAAAGAAGGCATTGAAGTGAGCCGCCCGAGTGGTTACTGGGGCCCAAATTTGGGGTGTAAAGAATAGAACCACTGTTACCTGCCATGTATGTCGAAAGAGGCGACTAAGGAGTTCTGGCTGAAATCGGATGCGCGTGTCCTAAACATGTAGAATTCTATGCATTTAGGGGCCTACCAAACCAATGTGCAACGTATACACGTTCTTGGCAAAGATCAAACATATCACAAAGAGTGATTAAAATTGGTCGTAAAGAACGAACGCAAAGAAGAAGAAGATTGAAGTGAGAGGCAAAGGGTTCAAGAAAGCTAAGGAAACTGAAACAAACTTCACTGAGAAATATGAAAAATATCGGACAGGACAGGACGAGTTGAACAGGATCGGACTCAGTTCCGTAGAAGAGAATGGACGAGTTGAACAGGATCGGACTCAGTTCCGTAGAAGAGAATGGACGAGTTGAACAGGATCGGACTCAGTTCCGTAGAAGAGAATGGACGAGTTGAACAGGATCGGACTCAGTTCCGTAGAAGAGACAGAACGAGTTACAAAGTCTAACTTCTTCTTCTTCAATGATCCAGCGGCACTTGAGCTCTTGCCCTTCGGCCCAATGCTATGTAGTGGTATCTGCATGTGTTTGTAAGTTGTTCTTTTGTTTCGTATAATGTGTTCCATTTATCTGGCCTTGGAGGAAGGAGGGTCTTTCTGATGTCCTCTAGTGCTTGACACTTGAAGAGGTGGCGGTGAACGGTTTCATGATGATGTGCGCACAGTTGGCACTCTGGAGTGTGTTGTGGATGAATTCTGTTCAAGTGATTATTAAGTGTTATGTGTTGGGTTCGAAGTCTAAAAATGGTGCTCTGATCACAAAGTCTAACTCAATTACGTAAAAAAAAAGATTGAACGAGTTGCCAAGTCGGACTCAGTTACGTAGAAGAGATTGAACAAGTTGCCATGAGGGGAACCCGGAAAGAACATCCATGGAATCCAATGCAACATTTATGAAAGGTTTCTCTTGGTGCAAATTGCTCTCGCTAGTTACAGAGACATTGTCATGTATTGTAGTTTTATCGCTTTAGAGCTACACCTTTAACAATAGTCTACACAGACGGAAAGGTGACAACAACATCCTCAAGTATCACCTACCGACGAGCATCGTGATAGCAATGATTAACCACATTATAGTCAACACATTGCGGCGTACAACCTACACTTGAACAAATGTCTCTTCAACCAAACCATCTTCAAACTAAAAATGTTGTATTGGGAGAAGAAGGGGGTGATATCACTATGAGCTAAGCCGCAAGCTTTTTTGCACGTGATCTGGAAATGGTTTATTTTATCTTTCTCATCATGGAGTTTGACCTTGACTTGGTTTCTCACTTTCTTATTCTAGTATAGTAAAACGGCTGGTGTCATGGGGGTACTTTTATGAGGGATTTTAATTTACGTTCTAATATCATGAACCTTGCCCTTCCTTGCTCTTAATGCTCCAAGTGACTGTTTCCCATTTGACGATAGATCAGAAACGAAGATTAAACACCCTAAAATAATTAGTTTTTTTTATAACTATCGTTGCCTCTTAGATATAATATACCAACAGTTACTTGATAAAATTGAATGTTAACACGAAAGCAGAACACATCTTTAACGTTTGTTTTACATCTCACCCATGTGGTGCCGGGGCCCGCAAGGCAAGTAAAGAATAGTACCACTGTGAACTACAAAGCATGTCGTAAGCGACGACTGAGGTAGGGGCCTAGGGAAGCTACCCTAGTAAATAAAAAGCATTGTAGAGATCAGATATGCTGACCTACTTGTAGGCGCATAACTGAAACAACGTACACTCGCTCTTAAGCTCATATAACATACAAATCACACAGAGTGGTTAACAAAAGTGGTCGGTCGATACGGATCGTTCGAAAAAGCTGAATAATTTACCAACAGTTACTTAAGAAAACTGAATGTTAACACGAAAGTAGAACAAATATGTTTAATGTTTATTTTACAACTTGAAGTCGATAAATTTGTTCTCTAGTAATTTTTAGTTTGTTTTAGAACACTTGGGTTAGCATGAATACAATATTGCGAAATGTAATTCTGCCGGTAGTATTCACAATAAAACCTTGTCAAATGTATTAAGGCTTCTATTAGACTTTTTTTTTCGATCCAGAAGCACTTGAGCTTTTCAGCTCTTCGGCTCGGTGCCATGGACATCGTAACCCTTCGGTTCGGTGCCACGAACACCGTAAATCTGGGGAATCTGTGGCTTTTTCTGCGATCCCGCGGAATTAAACCCGCACACACAGAGGGATAGTCACCCGTAGTCCAACGCGCTACGAACACGCTAGGCAGACGGGCCTATTAGAGATTAAATACAGTACACTAATATATTCGTACTAGACAGAAATCGCATTTAATAATGATGAATAGTAATATACTGAGATCACTCAGCGGCAGAGGTGTCAACAATATCAAGGAGGAAATAAAACGTAGGAGATGGAAGTGGTAGGGATATAGAATGCAGTAGACCAAACACCCACATGCGGCTTTTGAAATGAAATCTGGGAGGCAAGAGACGTAGAGGGTGGGGGTTAGAGAGACATGGAGACGAACTGTAGACAGAGAAAGAGAAGAGACAGGAAAGACCTGGAATGAATGAAGTTGGCTTACTCAAGACAGGTCTGGTTGGAGGAAATTTGTTGCTGCTTTATGCTTCAAGGGGAATTAAGAGGAAAAAAAAGAAAATATAGTAATAACATTAATAGTCACCTCTTCATTCCCTTAATGAGCATGGTACCTCAACTACTGTCAGTTGTCATTACACCACACTAGAGTATTTCAAATATACTTGCATTGCAAGTTGATATTTGTGTGTTTTTTTGACGTTTATTTGACATTTAGTTTATTTGACATTAGAAGTTTATTTGACATTAGAAGTTTATTTGATATTAGAAGTTTATTTGACATTAGAAGTTTATTTGACATTCGTGTTTTGGGCCGTGACCAAGGCAATGGCCTAGCTTGAGACGTAGGTCACTACGTATGTCAGCATCTCAGTGAACATGTTCAGGATGGTTGTCTGCGTAGACAGTGACTGGAGTCTGTGTTGGTGAGTTCCATACTACAGAGTCACCTTCAATTTCGTACCTGATCATGGGGAAGTCAGAAGAAATGAAAGAGCAGACTTGCAGCTACGACTACAGTGGCAAGCGATAGGACACTGAACATGGGTACTATCCTGAACTGTATTAGGGAGACTGGTCGGACAGAGGATTCATGTTGTTGCTTGTATTCTGCTTCAATATCCTAATTGCAGGAACTTGGACTTTAAAGGGAATGTTGCTAGATTTGAACACTTTACAGGGAGTAGACAATAAAACACTATAAACTTTATTGCAATTTTACACAATTATGTGAATCCATAGTTATTTATTCATAATAATAATAATAATTCCTCTCGTACCGTTATACATTACATATGGCCTGCAAGTAATTTCTCCATACCGCTCTATCCTGGGCAACTTGTTCAATCTCCTCCATGGAACTGAGACCGATATTTCCTGCCTCTTTCAGCAAAGTTCGTTTCAGGGTCTCCTTAGGTTGACCTCTTTCTTGAACCCTTTGCATTGACATTAGAAGTTTATTTATTAAATATTTATTCTCCTCTTACGACATGCCTTGTAGGTCACAGTGGTACTATTCTATACTCCCGTTGAGAGCCCTGGTAAGACATGAGCGAGATATATATTTGTGGCATAGTATACCTTACTTATGTTTGTGAATCATGGACCATTACACACAAAAATAATAACGAAAATCCAGTCCTTCGAAACTAAATGCTACAGAAAGATTCTACGAATACCATGGATAGAAAAAAGAAAGAACAGTGAGTTCTGAAAGAACTAAATGTTAAAGACAATTAGCTGATAAACAATATACTATACATAAAAATTAGATACTTTGGTCACAGCAAGCGTCACAATGACATGGAGAGAACAATATTAGAGGGCAGGGTCCCAGGTCGCAGAGGCAGACCAAATAAAATGGCTACAAGATATTAAAGAAACCATGAATATGACCATCGACGAAGTGGGAGAACTAGCTAGAGACAGAGTGAATTTCAGATGCGCTGCAAAGAGAGCAACGTCCTATAAATTATACGCACCTTGATGATGATGCCTTCTTTCACATGTTGTGTTGTTGTTAAAATGAATGAGTTTTGATGTAACAACAACGGGATGCAAGGATCCAGTGACTTGTGTGGTCTGATTTCCAGGAATTTTCACTTCAGCACAGATTGTTCCGGTTCCGGTTTCAAGATGGAAGGTGTTATTTTCCTCCTACTTGCTATGGTCGGTTGTTCTGAGGACTAATAATCCTCAATCGTGAAAACCCCAATATTTCGGAAACAGAGGATTTATCTAAATGTGTACCCGTTCTAATAATTAAACTATTGGGATGTAAATCATACAAGATCTCTAGCTGCTCGCAATGAACCACATCACATGGAGCTCTAAAACCGCTGCCCTATGTGCCGCCTTTGGCACTAAAGGAACAAACCAACTAACAGGGGGCTGTGGCCTAGCATACGGGATGTAGTTCCTTTCCTCACTTGTAGAACGTAGGTTGCTTGAACTGAACCCAGTTCCTCTTTTTTTGTTGGTGCTAGATTCGAAGAGCAAACTTTCTATGCGTTTTAATGTTCCGTCCCATTGAGGGTCTCAATATAAAATACAAAATATGGGTTAGTTTTTGCAAGTATTCATCGTCAAATAGCTTGTCTGACCAGAACTTTGCCATCCTAACAGTCCTCCGGAATTTATCTCTTTCATAAACCAGATGCAGTCGTCATGTTCAAACCACCAGTTACATCATGAATCGATCTTCACTGTGGTCTTCCTCTTCTTCTCTTTGCCGGTATGCCTCCTTTCATGATGGTCTTCTCCAGCCATTTATGTCTTTGTATATATCCAAAATATCTCAATTTTCTATTTCTTATTTGTAGCATCAGACAGTTTTCTTTGATTCTGAGTTCTTTCTGGATAGATCTAAGTGTTCTCGTCTAATTGTAAGTATTACTCAGCATAAACAACGAGTAAATTACGCTTAGAGACCGATACAAATTTGCAAAATACAGTTTTTGTGTGTCTAATCCCGTTTTGCCACTCAGCGTCAGGATAAGAAGAGATTTCATAGAACGTATTTTTGTGTTTCATAAACCGTGTTTTTCGTCGCTCCTGATATCTCATTTCGCTTTGCATTAACTGTATCGGATTAACATTGCTCTTTGAGGCTGTTGATAATATGCTTATGTTACCGAAACATTTAATTTGTTGTTTCTCGATGAAATTCAGTACTGATGAATTTTTTCTGTACTCACCTACTTTTTTCCCCCATTAAGTCTTTATTTCTAAACCGGTCTCTTCTTGATACTCCCAGCATTCTACATAGACACTTTATTTTTCTTTCTCTTCCACCATTTACTTCTTTATAGAAGTGTTGGGAGCGGGGAGGGGGAGGGTGATGCAGTGATCTTGTGTGTGCTTGTTTTAAGGCACTTTGTCAGCTATTATTAATTTTCGTAAGGCTGTTCTTGATGCCGTCGCTCTATCTTTTGCGGTGTCTTCCTCTTGTTCTGTACTCGTTATACTTTTTCTGTGTGGCTCTCTGTGGTAGGCGATACCCTCATCTTTGACATCAAGACTTCATCTTTGACTTCATCTTTGTCGTGACTAAAATACAGTAAAATACAACAAAGCCCGCTATTCAATTGCATTGCCCAATTGCCTATCACTGAATCTTTAGTTATCCAGAAAATATATCTAACAGAACAGTGAAACACTCGACCTAATGTATATCTCCTACGTGACTAGTGACATTAGATTCAACGGTCACCTTTCACTTTTGATAACCGCTTAAATTTTACACTCAAGATAAACAAAAGGTCCATGCCTGAATGGGATGGATACAAGTGAAAGTGACCCCCACAAGGCTTTAGATATATTGATAAAAGTATACATGTATACGGTTTGATTACAGTAGATAACAAACGTTTCCCTTAAAGTTCAACCTGACCGGCTTGTTCTGTTCTCGAGTGTATTTTTTCCACATAGAACTAAGATTGTTTCTGGACCTACTCTAGGTGGCGGATAATTTCTGTGGAAATAAAATCAAGCCACATGTGGTAAAACATCGCTGTAATGAAGTTAGACCTTCGACTTTAGGCGACTTAAGTTGCGTATCTCTTCAATACGGCAGGCGAAAGCATCGCTCTAGAAAATGAGAAACAATATCTGGAACAAGTCATTGTCAGTTGAGATCAGAATGAGAGTTATTCAATGCTACATAGAACCAATACTGGCATACGGATGCGAGTCATGGACAATAAACAAACAGATCGAGAAATCTCTGAGGGCCACAGAAATGTGGTTTTACAGAAGAACGATGAGAATACAATGGACTGCTAAAATCACTAATGTTGTGGTATTGAATGAGATCAAGACACAGAGAAAGATTATCATCAATATAAGAAAGAAACAGTCATCATTTTTCGGACATGTGATGAGGAGAGGAGGTTTAGAATACATTGTGACAACCAGTAAAATCGAGGGTAGACGAGACAGAGAAAGACAGAGAGAAAAGATTTTAGACAGCCTGACTTCATGGCACATCAACATCTGAGATGATAGCAAACACAACAGACAGATTTATGGAGATCCATGATCGCCTATGCCAACTAGCACGGCACCTGATGATGATCTCTTCAATGTCTGTTGTAGTCTAATTCTCTAAATTATCATGACATCAAATAATATATAATAATTCCTCTCGTACCGTTATACGTTAAATAGGGCCTGCAAGTAATTTCTCCATACCGCTCTATCCTGGGCAACTCGCTCAATCTCCTCCATGGAACTGAGACCGATATTTCCTGCTTCTCTCAGCAAAGTTCGTTTCAGAGTCTGGCTAGGTCGTCCTCTCTTTCTTGAACTCTTTGCATCCCACTTCAATGCCTGCTTTGATATTCGTTGATCATTTCTCCTCAAGGTGTGTCCAACATATCACAAGCTGAAACACAAATCCTTAACATTCGATTTTAAAAAATCACTTCTGCAAAAAAAAAAATTATGTTAACAATTAACTATATTTATAAATTGTATTGCTCGAAGGAAATAAATGAATTGTGTTTTGTGTGTCAAACTTACGATATCAAATATTTATTCATATCGTTGTATTTCTGATTTCAGGACCAGTCAAATGGCAGTTACAAGACAATACTATCGGTGCGTCCACAGGGAACTTGCAGTGTGCGACACATTGCACAGGTAAGCATCAGAGTACAGATTGTGTGTTCAGCTTTACAGAACTGCTTTCTTAAGACAGTTCAGAGTACAGATCGCTAGCTCAGCTTTACAGTAATGCATTTTTCTGACGGTTCAGAGTAACATTCGTAAGTTCAGCTTTACAATACTACATTCATAAGACGATTCAGAGTACAGATTGTTAGTTCAGCTATACATTACTGCATTCTACTGACGGTTCAGAGTACAGATTGTGTGATCAGTTATACATTACAAGACCAAGAAGAAAATACTAAAGTTGCAATGTGTCAAGTCTTGGAAGATAAAGAAAAAACTAATTGATAATAAAAGTATAAATTCTACTTCAATAGTAGAAATATATTATATTTTACTAGATGCGTGTTCCTATCTTCTTCTTCTCCACCTTTCAACTCCCAACGGATCACAGGTCGTCAACAAACTTCTTCCAGCTGTTCCTCTCTCATGCCATCCCTTCCAATTCTTTCCATGTTTTACCTATCCTTTTAATATCAGCCCCCAGCTCTCTTCTCCAGGTACGTCTAGGCCTTCCCCTACTCCTCTTTCCATGTGGGTTCCAAAACAGTGCCTGTCTTGCAATGCTTTCGGTCGGTCTTCTCAATATGTGTCCTATCCATCGTCAGCGTCTCTTCCTGAGCTCTTTCTCCACTGGTATCTGTTTAGTTCTTTCTTTGAATTCTTCGTTCGTTATCTCATCATACCATCTCAGTCCTCCTATCCTACGTAAGCATCTATTTATGAAGGTCTGTGGTTTTCTTGTAGTTTCTTTTGTTGTCCTCCATATTTCCGAGCCATAGAACAGCAATGACTTCACATTTGATTCAAGGATTCATAACTTTGTGTTTGTTTTGATCTCCTTTGACTTCTATATAT
This sequence comes from Arion vulgaris, assembly GCA_020796225.1. Taxonomy (NCBI): domain Eukaryota; kingdom Metazoa; phylum Mollusca; class Gastropoda; order Stylommatophora; family Arionidae; genus Arion; species Arion vulgaris. Next base: position 20,286,591 of record CM036763.1, on the reverse strand, counting down.
TACTTCTTCTATACTATTTATTTTAGTGACAGATGTCAGATATATTTGGACAAGTTCGTTTAATGTATTATTATACATTAAGACTTCCACAATCCAGACTCACACGAAAAATAAAAAAAAATGAATACGAAAAGCTAATTCTCCCTTTCTTCTCCTCAATCGCAAAGCAACAACAGTCACACATAAGACTCAGGTTATTGCTCTTTACAAAAAAACATAATACATAACCCCCACCTCCTCCAGACCCCATTTGAACCACTTAGTTAGTTACTGAACATTGGACCCAAGTGTTAAACAGTTTCGGAAGTGAGTACTTGACATACAATTATACAACAAAGACAGCTTCTAGTACGATGACCTGTTTTGTGTCCAATTCTGGATTTAAAATAGCTAAAATTTAGAAAATAAAACAGAAAAATAAACACATTAATTGTCTTTACAATGAGTTTAATTGCTTTAGCTTGTAGGGCAGTTAAGAGGCGAATTAAACAAGATTAATGGAGAGGAAGTTAGCGTAGGAAAGTGGATGTGATAATCAAATGTGTGAGCTTGTAAATAACACTTAGAAGAAAGACTTTGCATTCATAAGTAAACAAATGTGTTTGTTTCTGTTGTGTTAAAGTGGTTTGAGCTTACATGTGATTACAATGTGATTACATGTGATTACAATGTATTCTTATGAGTGTTACTCCCTTTCGTTCCCAAAAGAACACACGACTATGACTTATAGTTAACATTTATTTTCGTTTTCAATGCAATGTCTTTAATGGATCTTAATGCGATGTACGAAAATCAACAAATCTGAGGTGGTCAGACTGGATCAGATCAGATCTGGAGAAAATCGTTAGGGTGGCTGCGGTAATACTGAGGAAATAGGCGATAGAGCAAAGACTGGTATATACAGTATTACATAAGAAGAGAACAATTAATTATAAGATATGAAAAAAACCACACTCAACGTTTCGGTGCTTAAGACCTTTATCAAGAACACATCAGTTACACGTTGCATTTGTAGATCAGGAAAAAGCGTTCGACCGCGTAGATAGGCAGAAGTTGTGGAAAATACTAACAACCTATGGGGTTAATGAACACCTAATCAACCTTTGCAAGAACATTTATACTGACAGCCAATGTACGATTAGAACAAATACAGGATTATCAGAAAAGTTTCACGTAGGGTCAGGAGTAAGACAAGGTTGCGTACTATCCCCGCTGCTATTCATCACGTACATTGACCACATTTGTAAAATAGCTAACACCAGCGAAGGAAACAACCTCGGAGAACTCTTAAATGAATTTCTTTTGCAGACGATCAGGCAATCATATCAACAACAGAAGAACAGCTACAACAACACATCAACAGACTCCAGTTAGCATGTAACGAATACAACATGAGAATTAACATCGACAAAACAGAAGTAATGACATTCGCCAGAGAGGAAAACACTACCAACATCTCCATCGATAATCACCTACTAAATCAAGTAAAAGATTTCACATACCTGGGGAGCATTTTTTCAGCAAATGGAAGAATAACTAATGAAATTCAACACAGATGCAACAAAGCAAATCAAATGATAGGGCAAATGGCGCCAATTTTAAGATGCAAACACGTCACCATGAACACAAAAAGAGCAATGTTCAACACAATCTTTCTCCCCACACTATGTTACCAGTGCCAAACCTGGACGCTGACAACAAACGATAGAAGAAAACTAGTCACAACAGAGATGAAGTGTCTACGCAGAATGCTGGGTGTAACAAGAAGAGACCGGTTGAGAAATGAAGACATCAGGAAAAAGTGGGTACAACATCAGTACTAGACTTCATCAAGAAACAACAAATTAAATGGTTCGGTCACGTAAGCAGATTACCATCAGACAGTGCACCCCAAAGAGCAATGCTGCTCCGATACAATGGGTACAAAGCAAAAGGCCGGCCACGCAAAAGATGGACCTCAGAGATAACAGAGGCGACGAAAGAGACTATCTACGAAGCGCATACTAGGGCCCGTTTTAGAAATCTCTTCCTGACCTGACGCTGTGAGGCATACAGGATTCGAGAAAGAAAGAAAGAACACAAAAAACTAAATGAACTAAAACATGATACTAACAAATGATCTGAATCAAAAGATACTGGCATACGTACCTGCGTGGCTCTTGGTCAGCATCTCGTGAATGATAGAAAGGACAGGAAATAGGAAGACTATTAGGTTACCGATTGGCTGGTCAATCGGAAAGGGTCAGTGGCAGGTTACGTAAGATATTGTTTGTACAGGTGGGAACAAAGACCCCACGTGGGAAGAGCAGGAGAGGTAGGTGGAAGAAACGTGAGATAATAGCGTTAATGACCGACATAGCATACTGATGTGTAAACACGTACACCCCCATACAACATGAACCCTATTCGGCTAATATGGATTGCATACTCTCCGATAACAAAGGCTCCGATAACATTAATGGATCGTAATGGATTTAACACATTCGTTAACTGCATTGCTGGTGTCCAGTCCTATTTTTACAACATTTCATTTTAATGGAATTATAAGTTCAATTATGGCTTCTTTCCATGGTGTAGAAATCCCACAGACATCCCATCTCGTCAATATTATGTACACTAATAAACACAGACTTGGCTGTATACACCCTGGACATACTGGAGTGTGGGGCAATGAACTTTCTTCCAAACAATGCCCCGAATGAAGCTGACAGAAGTATGAGCAGATATGATGGCATCAGTGCATTGCAGCTTCCTCTGACATCGCAGCCATGTCAGCCAATCTATCAGCTCGTTCATTGCCCATGACTCCTGCTTGCCAGGGATGGCAAAGAAGGTGCTTTATTATATGCCTGTCTGTACCAGTACCTCCACCCAGTTTCGTCTCATCATGCCAGTTTCGACTTTACAAATGATACTCATGGAGTCAACGAGCAAAGCGCAGTCACAAAAAATAAATACATGTGAAATGTGCTGCCTGCGAAAAATTACCAGCGCCAGAAAAGACAGTCTCACCAACATCAGCATAAGAAAGAAAGTTGGCACAAAACCGTGCTTGAATTACATAGATAAACAAAGAATGAAGTGGTTTGGCCACTTAATAAGAATGCATCCAAACTCCACAGTATACAGAGTCTTCTACAACAGAACATCGGGAAAGAAGGCAAGAGGAAGACCACGACAAAGATGGTTAGATGGCATAGCAGAATCCTGTCAAAGAGCAAAAATAACAATCACCCAAGCCACTAGAACAGCGCAAGACAAAAACAAAATACCACGGCACTGGGCAACAACCTGGTAGCAGTGTGACGACACTGGACAACAACCCGGTAGCAGTGTGACGACACTGTGCAACAACCCGGTAGCAGTGTGGTGACAAAAGAAGAAAGAGGGCTCATGGAGTCACTGAGTTATGAAAACACGAGATTAGTTACAAGAGTAGTTCGTTGGTAATAAAGACTGAAGAATTAGAACACACCATCCTGCGATGATATACCACGGCAAACAGGTCACTTGTGAAGGGGAATGGATGTCAGGTCAAAGTGAGCACATGCACACACACACATACACTGACACTTCCTCTCAGTTTCTGAAGCCTGGCTAGATCTGCCTGCTACTTTTTCTTCAAGTGCTGACCGAAATAACATTTCTCGCAGCCTTTCTGTATGGTATCTAATGTCCAAACCAGGTCAACGGGCATTCTAAGTGTATGTTTCCCTGCTATCATTTTTATAGCAAACCCACAACAGCGTCTGGTCGAATGGCGTAGTTTAACCAACCAGGAGAACAACTCTCCGCCGGCTTAGTTCAAGACATCATAACAGTAACCCAAATCACCCCATTGAAAATTGTGGCCTATCCTTTACAGGACTTAGCCACCAACAAAAGAAAACGAGCCGTCGATTTTCTAGGCACCACTTATACGTTCGGTAGTTTCTCATTGCTTTCTGAACAGTGAGATCCTTTTTTTTATACACAGTGGCAGTGGCGGCTCGTGATCGGATCGTTTTTGTTGGTGGGGCCAGACAAAAATTTTCGGGAAAATCATGGCTTTAGGTTAGGTTATAATTTAATTTATTAAATAATAAATACACGTTACATATTATTTTTGGTGGGGGTCCGGCCCCACTGGCCCTTAATGACGAGCCGCCACTGCATAGTGGTATATTGACTAACACGGTGTTGGGTCCGTATTTTTAATTTTCAACAAATATTTAGCATGATGTCTACCTTGTCCGTGCTTATCTCACTTTTAATGAATGCAGACCCAGATAGTATATCTGGCTGTTCATTTCCAACTACCAATTCATGCTTATCTATTCAACTCTCCGCCGGCTTAGTTCAAGACATCATAACAGTAACCCAAATCACCCCATTGAAAATTGTGGCCTATCCTTTACAGGACTTAGCCACCAACAAAAGAAAACGAGCCGTCGATTTTCTAGGCACCACTTATACGTTCGGTAGTTTGTCATTGCTTTCTGAACAGTGAGATCTATTTTTATCATACGTAAAAATCTAAGGGAGCTAATTTGCTTCTAAACTTGCCCACCGCGGAGTTTGAACCAGATATGCTTGGGTTGGGATCGAGCTCACAAGCGCTTAAGCTACAGACGCTAATAAATTCTCTTTCCCCACATTATGTATCAAATTAAAGTTTTGAACACGTCTGTGATGGAAGATCCTGAAGCCAAAACACATAAAAACAAAGAACTGTAGTTTACCAAAGTAGAAAACACTTGCAGTCTTCCCTTCTATACGAGTAGATAAGAAGATCCTTCATTAACGTAACATCTTCAACACAAATAGTAATACAAGAAATGTAAACTTTATAAAATATATAATTAAAATGTAAAGGAACCCTTTTTTTTATACACAGTGGCAGTGGCGGCTCGTGATCGGATCGTTTTTGTTGGTGGGGCCAGACACAAATTTTCGGGAAAATCGTGGCTTTGGGTTAGGTTATAATTTAATTTATTAAATAATAAATACACGTTACATATTTTTTTGGGGGGCCTGGCCCCACTGGCCCTAATGACGAGCCCCACTGCATAGTGGTATATTGACTAACACGGTGTTGGGTCCGTATTTTTAATTTTCAACAAATATTTAGCATGATGTCTACCTTGTCCGTGCTTATCTCACTTTTAATGAATGCAGACTCAGATAGTATATCTGGCTGTTCATTTCCAACTACCAATTCATGTTTATCTATTCCTTACGAAAAATGTCTGCATCGAACCATCTCTATAAATGCTAATCGAGTTTCATCTTATTACTGCATGCCTCGCTGAGTATTCTCCCAGCCATCAAATCGTTCTAGAGATGATAGATATCTCCGATGTCAGGCTTGAAGTGGGGTTTTTCATCTCTCGTGTCCTCCCTGTCACATGTGTCCCTGTCCTGTCCTCCCATTCTCCTACTCCGTTCGACCACAGTGTGGTCTCTTATCTAAGAACACACCCCGAGTATATAGATATGTTTGCTCTCACACTATCGCGAACACCTGCATATCCAGGACAACCGATAAGAATTTTTGTTAGTGATTAACTTTCCGGCCACATATATTTAAACAGTAAGATGAGCGGTCCCCATTTATCTAATCGTCAGCAGGAGGTCCTGGCGGTACCCCCAACTTTATCCACAATTTAGTCTATCGGGGACTACTACTTTCTTATTCCTCTCCGTTCCTCGTGGAGCATATGTCTTCAACAGTTGTTCGTCACTGTTCTCGGTTGCTGTTTTCTTTATGGTCTCCTAGGATAGTCGAGCACTCTTCAGTTCCCAAGAAGACTTCGTCTCCAGGTCTGTTTAGTGGGTACTCTTTTTCGTTTTCCCTGCGGGTTCCACTCAAGTGCTTGTCTATCGGGGACAGGTTGGAGCAATAAAGTCATCAAAGAATGGACATGTTTGAAAGATCTATTTTTTAATTTTGATGTTATTTTGGCATGTGTACTAGTCATGTGAGCGCCTGTAGCTTAAGTGGTAGTGAACTTGATCACAACCCAAGCGTACCTGGTTCAAACTCTGCGGTGGACAAATTTTGAAACAAATTAGATCCCTTGTAGTTTTACGTTGAATTTTTACGAACTGTAAAAATAGACCTCACCGTTCAGAAAGCAATGGCAAAAAACTGAACGTATAAGTGGTGTCTAGAAAATCGACAACTCGTTTTCTGTTGTTGATGGCTTCTTCTTCTTTTCTTTTGTCGTCACACTGCTCGCCAGGTTGTTGCCCAGTGTCGTGGTTTTCTGTTTTTGTCTTGCGCTGTTCTAGTGGCTTGTGTGATTGTTATCTTTGCTCTTTCACAGGATTCTGCTACGCCATCTAACCATCTTTTCCGTGGTCTTCCTCTTGCCTTCTTTCCCGATGTTCTGTTGTAGAAGACTCTGTATACTGTGGAGTTTGGATGCATTCTTATTAAGTGGCCAAACCACTTCATTCTTTGTTTATCTATATAATTCAAGCACGGTTTTGTGCCAACTTTCTTTCTTATGCTGATGTTGGTGATTCTGTCTTTTCTTGTGTTGTTGGTAACTTTTCGCAGGCAACGCATTTCACATGTAGTTATTTTTGTGACTGCGCTTTGCTCAATGTCCATGTTTGGCTCTGGTAACACAAAGTAGGTATAAAAATGCTGTTGATCATCTGTTGCTTAGTTGCCTGTGAAATTTTTGGGTGCCTTAACAATGGGGCTAGTTGGTAGGTTACAGCATTTGCTGTTTGTACTCTAGCCTCTATCTCTCTATCGTTGTTGATGGTTACGTCCTGTAAAGGATATGCCACGATTTTCATTTTTCATGTATGAATGTGTCTGGTCAACCACTAGTAACAACTGCTATAAGAAAGAGAAGATGGAAGATATTCTGGGCATACTATAAAAAGAAATGATCAAATAATAAAACATCAAGCGCTGGAGTGGGAGGCAAAAGGTTCAAAAAAGAAAGGACGCCATAGAAACACCCTGAAGTAAACGTTTCTGAGAGGCAAGAAATATCAGACTAAATTCAATAGAAGAGATCGAACGGGTTGTCCAGGATAGAGCGGTGTGGATCAATTGCCTGCAGGCCTTATTGTAACGTTTAACGGTTCGAGAGAAATACATTTGATCAGTGGCGGCTCGGGATCATTTCTGTTGGTGGGGCAAGGCAAACATTTTGGAAAAAATCGTGATTCTGGGTTAGGTTATATTTTAATTTATAAAACAATAAATACACGTTCACATTACTTTTGGTGGGCCCGGCCCCACAGGCCTTTAATGACGAGCCGCCACTGCAATTGATCAATTTGAGATTACAATTGATACAACTTTTCTTTATTTGATTTGTCTCATTCGATTCTCTCCTCGATCAGACGTAGGCAATGTGTGTAGTGTTTGTGACATGTCCATATATAACAAACAAATGGCACTGTATGATCTCTACTTAACATGTAAACGTGCTGTAAAATATTTAGTGTACTTAAACTTTAACTGAAATCAAGAGGAGCTTTCATCGCGCTGGAATCTTGTGGAAGTCAAAAGAAATTAAATCTGCAAACGAAATTAGAATATTTAACTTTACTGTTAAAGCAGTTCTTCTGTACGGTCAGAATGAACGACTGAGTGAACTAGTAAACTGCAAACATTCATTTACTAGTGTCTAAGCAGAGTAAAGGGATTGAGATAGTACGATAGGGTCACAAATGATATGCTCATGGAGAACGAGACAGATTCGTGGTTTGATATGCGCACTGTAAATTGCAAAAAAAAGCTTACAGTGCTCTATCAAACACATACAAAAATCAGCCCCCATTAAACAGCAATTTTCGATTTCCCCGTCTGAGCTAGTCGGCCTCACGGTAGATCCAAGTGGACTAAGAAATGAAGAAATATGCAGGCGTTGGGTATGACACTCCTTGAGAAAGTTCCAAGGAAATAACAAGAAAGTCCCTTTCTTGGAACACACAAGAAAAAGAAAGAGAGGGAGACATAACAAATACAATGAGAAGAGAGTTGGAGGCATAGATTAACGATATACGGAAGACGTGTAAGGGACTGTAAGAGTATCTAAAGATAACAAGTCTTGATCCTAGTTAAGTGAGAATCTGTACCAACAGGGGTTAAATAGGTCACACGAGAGAGAGAGAGAGAAGAGAGATGGGATGGGAGCTGTGACTTTTCTGTATCACTTTGCTTGATATCATCATGTTATTTGATACCATTGTACACACAAAAAATGAAAATGTCACATTTGGGGTGACGCATTATCCGTGTGGCCTGTTGTCAGCTGTCCTGACCGATTTTCTTATAAATATTGCTAAGAGGTGTCAAGAGACAAGGACTAGAGATGACATGATAGACCTAGTACTGTGAGAGCAAAGTTCTGCTATATATCTTAAACTATCTTAGCTGGCATCCGGTTAGCCTCGAGACACAATGAATGTAGCACCCATGGTGGATGTCTCCAGGAAACTATTTGGGCATGCTCATATCATTATTGCAAATTTAGCCGCTTGTCATCAACCTTTTATTCTTGAATTATTTTCATAAGTTCCATCTCTCATTATGTGTCCATTGGTTAGTTCTTTATCTTTAAAAAAATGTATCTATCGACACGCAGTCATCAAATAAATTAATATGCATATTGTGGGTAATGTAATGTACATCATAAAGAAATGATGTACATTTTACCATACATTCGTTTAGTTTAGTCGTCGGATCATCATCACTGGACATCGGACCTATTAGTCCATTAGTGCTCCGATCTCCCCCTCAGTATGTCTCTCAGCGTGTGGCGACTAACGATAACGGTTCTTTGTTGGTTTCTTATTCTTCTTTGGCTACCCGCATAGTGTTCTTGTCTTGCTACACCACATTTGACGGAATTCTTTCAGTTGTAGGTCTTCCTGGGCATACAGATTGTGTCACTGAGAAAAAAACATGCATGGATAAAAGTCTGTGACCCCAGCCAGACCATCGCTTTAGTTCCTGCCAATATTTTAACATACATGCACATACTCAAGCGTACTGTACGGATATTTGGTCCTTGTATATGTACGTGCAATAAAGCGATGTTCATCGTGCAGCCTGTTCCTCACAGAACATCGCTAACACCACAGCCTCCACGAAAAAACTCAACCCTTGCAGAGCGTCACTATCATTACAATCCGAACGAAAAAACTCAAGACTTCTGACCAGTTCGTCTGTCTTCCCTTTCATCATGTTCAATGTTTATTTATCATCCTATTGCCATTGTTGTATTGGTCATCCCATGTCTCATTTACCAGGAAGCATGTTCTCCATACTATTCTCTCCAAACCAACTGTGTGTGACATTTAATATCACTAAAATATATCAATTTCTTGTTCATGATACCGCATGTGTGTTGCTGGGGCTTGCAAGGGGAGCAAAGAATAGTAACACTGCGACCTAAAAAGCATTTTGTTAGAGGTGACCGAGGTAGTCGCCTACGGAAGCTGCCCTAGAAAATAAAAAGCATCGCATAAATTGGATGTGTTGGCCTACTTGTAGGCGCATAATTGGCACAACGTATAATCGCTCTTAGGTTCAGATCACATACAAATCACGAAGAGTGGTTAACAAGCGATCGATGTGGAGCGTTTGAAGAAGAAGATGATTCATGATATTGCATTATTTATGAGCCAACGTTCCTTGATGTTAAAGACTTGTATACTTCCTATATTTTTTTATTTTCTTTATCCAGGTCCCTTTAAGAATTTTTCTACAGTACACTGTTTCAAAAGATTGTGTTTTCATTCATTTCTGAAATTTTGGATAAACACCCCCACTCCAAAAAAGTTTTTGGACCTAATTTTGAGGGTATTTTTACTAAAAGATTTATACAAAAAGGGAATATTTAATATATCCTCAAAAGCATGTGTAATATTTTAGATATTACAATTGCTCACATTAGAGTGAAAACATAATTAATTTACATTTATTAGATTCAGAGCCTTAGGGATTTGAAATTTTGTGTTTGGTAGCCATTTTGTATTGTTTCCATGGCAACGCTTTGACATTTATTTTTGTAAACTAACCTTTTTCTACTCTTCTAAGTCATAATCTTTCAAAATGGTTATACAAATTTTACATTAATATGAAAACAACGAAAATAGTTTCTTGACCCCATACTACCGAACCCCCTTTTAAACGCTTGTAATTGTCCTTATTCACAGACTTATGTTGCGATAGGAACAATGCACATTCTGGTGTATATGTTGTATACTATTGTTATATTCATCTCGTACCGTTATATGGTGGCGTCTGTGGCTTAGGGGATAGTGACTCGGTCTATTAACTCCGTCGTTATGAGTTCGAATCACGCTGTGGACAATTTGGTTGCAAATTGTTTCGCGTGGATTTTTACAAAAGGACGATGGTACCACCCGTTCAAAAAGCAATGGCAAACAATTGAACGTAATAATGCCTAGAAAAATCACAGTGTTAAAAAGCTGGGGTTGATTCGCAAAGTCATGTAAAGGATATGCAATTAACTAAATAATTTAACGTTATATGTTAAAAAGGACCTGCAACCAGTTTCTCCATACCGCTCTATACTGGGCAACTCGTTCAATCTGTGCTATTGAATTTAGTCAGATATTTCTCATTTCTCTCCTCGTTCAGTAAATTTTGTTTCAGGGTTTCCCTAGGGTGTACTTTCTTGAACCTCTTTGCCTTCCATGTACTTTCTTGAATATTTTTGCCTTCCATGTACTTTCTTGAATATTTTTGCCTTCCACTGCAATGCCAGTTTGTAAAATAATGTACGAGTCGAGTTGCTGACTTCCGCAAAACTGATAGAAGAATTCCGCAAAAATATAGAAGAATTCACTATTTTTCTAATTGTATCTGTTTTGTGTTACTTTAACCTCTGATACAGTTTGACAAGTAGAACAAAGGTAAAAGTTCTGATACTAACAAAGACTGTTGAATCTTGGCCGTTTGTTTAACCGCTCGATATCATTGACTCTAGGGGTTACATTACATCCGTTATCATCCTGTCAAGATAACAATTGTCGCTAGTTTCTGAGCAGAAACGTAGTGTATATATTTCGCAATTTTATATGGCACAATTGTGATTACGGTCAAAAGTGATAGTTATTATAGTTGTATGTGACTCTGTTATACAATTGTAAAATTGTGCTGCGATCACGATATCTCGAGTCCATTTGGGTGCTGCATTGCCACACGTGTATTGTTTTTATATGTTAACACACTTATGCATAGTGTCACCATGAACACTAAAAGAACATTGTAATTTGTACAACACAATCTTTCTCCGGTCGAGACCGGTTGAGAAATGAAGACATCAGGAAGAAAGTGGGTACAACATCAGTACTGAACTTCATCAAGAAACAACAAATTAAATGGTTCGGTCATATAAGCAGATTACCAACAGACAGTTCACCTAAAAGAGCAATGCTGCTCCGATACAATTGGTACAAAGCAAAAGGCCGACCAGTAAAAGATGGACCTCAAAGATAACAGAGGCGACGAAAGACACTATCTACGAAGCGCACACAAGGGCCCGTTTTAGAAATCTCTTCTTGACCTGACGCTGTGAGGCAAAACGGAATTGGAGACAAGAAAGAATCATTCTCCCAATATTATGCTACCAGTGCAAAACCTGGACGTCGACATCAAACGATAGAAGAAAAATAATCACAACATGACAGAGGTGAAGTGTCTACAGAATGCTGGGAGTATCAAGAAGAGACCAGTTTAGAAATGAAGACGTCAGGAAAAAAATGGGTACAACATCAGTACTGAACTTCACCAAGAAGCAAAAAATTAATGGTTCGGTCACATAAGCAGATTACCAACAGACAGTGCGTCAAAGAGCAATGCTACTCCGATACAGTGGATACAAGGAAAAAGACCATCCACGCAAAAGGTGGACCACAGAAATAACAGAGGCAGTGAAAAACATTATTTATGAAGCGCACACAAAAGTCCGTTTTAGATATCTCCTCTTATCGTGAAGCTGTGAGGCAAAACATGATTAGAGAAAAGAAAGAAAGATAAATGCATGTTGCTAGATTGCAGTATCTCGTAGTTTGACTGCTAAGATAGATCAAATATATGTGCACATCGCATGACCAGAACTTCTGTTCACAATGTGCAATATGACTAGTTAGTAATCTTCTTTTTTGCATTCGTTCTTTACGACCAATTTTAATCACTCTTTGTGATATTTTTATCTTTGCCAAGAACGTGTATATGTTGCACATTGGTTTGGTAGGCCCCTAAACGCATAGACTTCTACACGTTTAGAACATGTGCATCCGATTTCAGCCAAACCTCCTTAGTCGCCTCTGACGACATGCATGGCAGGTTACAGTGGTTCTATTCCTTACACCCCAAATTTGGGCCCCGGTAACCACTCGGGCGACTAGTTTGATTATAGAACTCTCTATGTTTGTATCAAAAAATTACCAAGCGAACTTTAACGAGGATTTGCATGGAAGACCTTTTGGATACGAACAAAACACGAATGGATGGATGCATCCCAGTAAAGAGAAGAGGAAGACAACAGAGAAGGATGTTATTTATGATTTTTGAACATGATCGCTACATGAACGTCTGGCCTATGAGATCAATTCAGAAGTACTGTTAGGGTAGCAAGCAAAGTTCTGTTCAGATAATAATAGCCGTCCATCGCAAGTGATGATGACAACAATCTCAGACGTGTACTGTTGCACCTCTCTGGTGTGTGCGGATGTGACTGTAGAGTCCAATCCTAGAACAGAATCCCCGACCACAGGTGGGGCATACATGATCAAGGTTAGACATGTGCGTGTTGTGTGCTCTGTCTTTTCGCGCTGCTTGATTTCTCTGTGACTCAACAATACGATGATTCTCAGCTATTCGGGTTCCTCTTTGTTGTTACAGCGCCACATTTGGCGATCTTGCGCAAGGGATTCCCAGCACGTATTGTCTATATCGAAGCATTTCAGAGACACTTTAAGAGTGTCTTTAAAGCGTTCAGATAATAGGTATTTGATGATGATTGTCATGAAATGCTTAAAGTACAATGCTAAGTACATATGTTGATTGTTCTGGTGTTAAAGTCGCGTTGGATGTCGTGCGTAATATTTTTTAACAAAATAATTTAAAAATGACACCTACCAGGAATCACTTTTCAGTAGACATCAACTGTTCTGATAGCTGTGCCGTTTTTGCTCGCGACTTATCTTACAAACATCACGTCAAAAAACCACGACAAAGTTCTGCAAGCTGTATCGCATTTTTTACTGCTGGTCAGAACACAGTAACATTCATGGTATGGAAAGAGTTAAAATGGTTTCACTGTTGTATTAAAAAACTCCACTTATTTACTCATCACGTGACCTGAATATGGCGTTTGGGTGTTTACACCAAGGGATGCAATATCTTCGCATTTCGATCCTACGCATCCATTCCTATTGATTTGTTTGTGACCGACTTTTCAGTCTTCTTTGATCTATGCTCTCTTAGCCAGACTGTTTGTAATCTGATACACTAGGTCTTAGACACCAATATTATGTTGAACTTTTGCGACTGAAAATAACATTATTCCTCTTGTAAAAAAAGGGGTCAGTGTCTGAGATAATTTTCGGACATGTGATGAGGAGGGAGGTTTAGAACACATTGTGACAGCCGGTAAAATCGAGGGTAGACGAGACAGGGGAAGACAGAGACAGAAAATTTTGGATAGCCTGACTTCATGGCACGGTAGAGCGTCAACATCTGAGTTGATAGCAAACACCAACGACAGAGATTTGTGGAGATCCATGGTCGCCTACGCCAGACGGCACGGCACCTGATGATGATGTCTGAGATAATTATATACAAATAAAATAAAATTTTCGTAGCGTTTTCAGACCTTAGAGAATGAAGTGCCTGTCATTTCACATTTCTAGGTCCTAGTGAGCAGGAGATAGGAGCGCCAATTCCTTTCCTCACGTTTGCAGCGTCGAATGTTGGATTAAACTCACAACCCTGTTATGCCCGAGTCGATAGGCTAACGTTAAACTGTCACATCAGATAAATTATATAAAAATAAAATACTACATGTACATCTATTTGGCAATAGTGACTTTTCTTCTTGTTCTTCACTTATCCATTGTTGTTTGATCTCTTGTTCTTCACTTATCCATCGTTGTTTGATCTCTTGTTCTTCACTTATCCAGTGTTGTTTGATCTCTTGTTCTTCACTTATCCATCGTTGTTTGATCTCTTGTTCTTCACTTATCCAGTGTTGTTTGATCTCTTGTTCTTCACTTATCCATCTTGTTTGATCTCTTGTTCTTCACTTATCCAGTGTTGTTTGATCTCTTGTTCTTCACTTATCCAGTGTTGTTTGGTATCTTGTTCTTCACTTATCCAGGTTGTTTGGTATCTTGTTCTTCACTTATCCAGTGTTGTTTGGTCTCTTGTTCTTCACTTATCCAGTGTTGTTTGGTATCTTGTTCTTCACTTATCCAGCGTTGTTTGGTCTCTTGTTCTTCACTTATCCAGTGTTGTTTGGTATCTTGTTCTTCACTTATCCAGTGTTGTTTGATCTCTTGTTCTTCACTTATCCAGTGTTGTTTGGTCTCTTGTTCTTCACTTATCCAGCGTTGTTTGATCTCTTGTTCTTCACTTATCCAGTGTTGTTTGGCTTCTTGTTCTTCACTTATCCAGTGTTGTTTGGTCTCTTGTTCTTCACTTATCCAGCGTTGTTTGATCTCTTGTTCTTCACTTATCCAATGTTGTTTGATCTCTTGTTCTTCACTTATCCAGCGTTGTTTGGTCTCTTGTTCTTCACTTATCCAGTGTTGTTTGGCTTCTTGTTCTTCACTTATCCAGTGTTGTTTGGTATCTTGTTCTTCACTTATCCAGCGTTGTTTGGCTTCTTGTTCTTCACTTATCCAGTGTTGTTTGATCTCTTGTTCTTCACTTATCCAGTGTTGTTTGATCTCTTGTTCTTCACTTATCCAGCGTTGTTTGGTTTCTTGTTCTTCACTTATCCAGCATTGTTTGGTCTCTTGTTCTTCACTTATCCAGTGTTGTTTGATCTCTTGTTCTTTACTTATCCAGCATTGTTTGGTTTCTTGTTCTTCACTTATCCAGCATTGTTTGGTCTCTTGTTCTTCACTTATCCAGTGTTGTTTGATCTCTTGTTCTTCACTTATCCAGTGTTGTTTGATCTCTTGTTCTTCACTTATCCAGTGTTGTTTGGTCTCTTGTTCTTCACTTATCCAGCGTTGTTTGATCTCTTGTTCTTCACTTATCCAGTGTTGTTTGATCTCTTGTTCTTCACTTATCCAGTGTTGTTTGATCTCTTGTTCTTCAATTACCCAGCGGTCTTTTGGGCTGTAGGCTCTAGTTCTTTAATAATCAAACGTTGCTAGGGCTCTTGTTCTTCAGCGATCCAGTGTTACTTGGGCTTTTGTTCTTCAATTATCCAGCGTTGTTTATGCTCTAGTTCTCCGGTAATTCAGCGTTGCTTATGCTCTTGTTCAATATTACGTAGATATAGTATAGGAAAACAAGCTGGTTTTAGACCTGGGAGAAGCTGCTTAGACCAAATAATTACCCTACGACTAATTTTGAAGGAACATATTGAGAAGCAACAACCACTCATACTAAATTTCATCGATTTTAAAAAGCCTTTGATAGTCTACACAGAATCTCTCTGTGGAATATTCTGAGATGCTATGGGATACCAGACAAAATAATAAACATTATAAAGAGCCTCTATGATGGTTCACAGTGTGCAGTTCGCACTGATGGTGGACACAGCGACTGGTTTATGGTTGAAACCGGAGTAAAGCAAGGCTGTATTCTATCTCCGCTATTGTTTGGAATGGCCATTGACTGGGTGATGCAAAAATGTTGCAGGGGCAAAACTGGCATCGATTGGGTAGAAAATAGTCGACTAGAAGATTTGGATTTTGCAGATGATATTGCCTTGTTAAGTAGAAACAACCAAGATATGCAAAGAAAAACAGACAACTTGTCATCTATAGCATCAAAAGTTGGACTGCAGATAAGTTAGGAAAAAACAAATATAATGAAGACACCTATGGCAAGTAATGCAGATATCACACTGGAATCTAAAATGATAAAAATAACAGAGCAGTTCACCTATTTGGGTAGCAATTTTGATTGCACAAGAAATGTTAAAAAGAAATTATGATACGAATTGGCAAAGCAACATCAGCTTTTAAAAGTCTAAATAAAATATGGAACTGCAAGTTATATAGTATTAAAACTAAATTACGAATTTTCAATTCAAATGTTGTATCAATCCTAACATATGCCAGCGAGAGTTGGAAAATGACTAAAGATATAGAAAGCAAGTTGAATGCATTTGAAAATAGATGTCTGCGAAAAATAATGAATATAAAATGGAACGAATTCAGGAGAAGTGATGAAATCAGAGACATGTCTGGTCAACCACTAGTGACAACTGTTATAAGAAAGAGAAGATGGAGATATGTTGGGCACACCTTGAGGAGAAATGATCAAAGAATATCAAAGCAGGCATTGAAGTGGGATGCAAAGGGTTCAAGAAAGAGAGGTCGACCTAAGGAGACCCTGAAGCGAACTTTGCTGAGAGAGGCAGGAAATATCGGTCTCAGTTCCATGGAGGAGATTGAGCGAGTTGCCCAGGATAGAGCGGTATGGAGAAACTACTTGCAGGCCCTATGTAACGTATAACGGTACGAGAGGAATTATTATTATTATAGTATAGGAAAACTGGAGTGTCTGAAGATTTTTTATAAGCTTCAGACAGGAGCCAAAATTAAACTGCTCTAGCATTAGGGCACGAGTGAGCTCGCTGTATCGCTCAATGATACAACAATCAAGATAGGGTTCTCTGTGCTCATTCCCCGCCACCAGATTATCTACTGATGATCACGATACGTGTTATACTATACTATAGGTACGTGTCCAACTGCTGAATACAATATGATTATCACGTCCTGAGCACTTTACTATAACTATGGATTCAACCGTTAGAAAGTTGCACATAGTAGACCTCTGTTCTCAGGTTTAAACGAGTATTATTCTGACATCTTTCCAACCCCAGAGGATGAAATACTTATTGTTCAATAGGATACACATTTGTACATATGGACTAGATGTTACAAACATGAAATCTCATTCTAAAGTACCACATCTACTAAGTTATACTGTAGCAGATCTTATAGGTCGTATAGAAGGAATCAGTCCGAGTCTACTAATATCAGACAGTGTCTTATACAAGGGTACACATCACCATTTCAGTCAGAATTATATCAGACTAGATATTGAACTAATTTTTAAAATTTATTTCTTTATTTTTTTTTTTTTCAAAACACTTTTATTGACTTGTTGTTTTTTTTTAAAAAAAAAAAGGTTTATTGACTAGTATTACGATTTTTTTTATTTCTTTTAAATTTTTTTTAAATTATTGATTAGTGGTTTCTAGCTTTTATTGGTTTGTGGTTAACAAAACAAACGTCAGGGCAAGTTAGGAATAACTCTTTGTATGCAGTTTATTTCAAATAGATGGCACATGGTTTGTGTAGCCCGCTGGTTGTATAAACACCCGTTTGATCTTGCAGGACCTCCTACCGAATCATACTAATTGTACAGAGAGGAGACCACATTTCTTGTTATAATTAGTCGATCTGAAGACCCACCTTATCATAACAATCATACAGGTCTCAATATGTTTTCCAGCTGTTGGCGCGCCGTGCTTGTAATTGAAAGCAGGGCTAATCTAGATGAAGCCACAATTTCATACTACTTGTAAGCATCTATAACGAACACACATCGACACTGTACGAGCAGCCAGAAGTCTAACGTTTAACATATAATGTGTGAATTTATACAGAAATTAAACACATGGACGTTTCACGGACACAGAAATAAACAAAAAGAGAAATACTTAACACATTAGAAATGAAGTCATTTAAAGAGATAAGAAAAGAGGAAACAAATCAATTGTTTTGTACACATGCAAGTTTTACGACTGATAAAAACCATATCATATATATATATATATATATATATATATATATATATATATATATATGTGTTGTAGACATGATGACGACAGCGATACAAATAAAAGAAACAATTAAATGTATGAACATAGATCAGTTAGGCAGATGATACTACAGTGGCAAGATATAGGAAATGTTAGATGCCCACTATAGCAGACTTTCGGTCGTGGAGATGGCAGCGGATATAATCTTAACTTTCCACCGAGAAAAACCGTTAGGAGACAATCCGTTAAACGGTTTGGGAAAAAACAAACTACTACCACTATACACTTCGATTCTGGGAACTCGTTCATACAAAACAAGAACATTAACTACTATTCTATCACATCTGACAATGTTCAAATAGAACTTTGAATTAGTTGTCAAGAGCAACACAAGTATTCTACATTGGATACGACTCACTGTGGCATATAAAGAAATGAGAGAGCTGGCAAGATGGCTAAGGATGGAACAAAGTTCATACACAGCCAGTGGCGGCTCGTGGTCATTTTTCTTGGTGGGCCAGACACAAATTTTCGGAAAAATCATGGTTTTCTGGAGTATTTACTATTATTTGTCTAATCCGGGAAGTTATCCCCTTTCGATTTTTTGGGGCTGGGCCCCACTGGCCCTTAATGACGAGCCGCCCCTGTACACAGCCAATTCTAAACTCATACGGCCAGCGGACTCCGGTAAGAATTCTATGAAATAAGAGCACAACCGTCACGTGACCTCACATTCCGGTATTGTTGTATATAGACGAATTCATTTTAAAATCAACACAACATGCTAAATCAAGATTATATTATGCAACAAGTTAAGTTTAACAATCAGGAATTAATATTTTTCATCAATAAATAACCATAGACTCATAGAATTGAGTTAAATTGCAAAAAGTGTGCAGTATTCTATCAAACATATATAAATCCAGCCCCAACTCAAACTAGATCAGGGTTTCCCCGGTCAGTTATGCGGCCCAATATTAGAGTTGGCTATGGTTGATACAACCCAAACAGTTGTGGAGGCAGCAAATCAACAGCAAACACCAACAACATAACAGACTCAACAGAAAACAACAGAAAACAGTAAGTTTGTCGTCAATAATTTACATATTCGTTTTCTGCCACATTAGGCTCTAACAAGTTTCTCTACGAGATTGGCAAGACCTACCAATATCAATATGAAACATCCTCTGTGGTCAACTTACATGGCACCACAGAGGGCGCTGCACGAATCGATGTCAAGGCCACTGTCAGCGTATCCGTACTGTCAAAGTGTGAAATGTCACTTGCGGTAAGTATGAGCATGAATGTGTTGCAATCGTTTGTGTTATTTGTATTGCTATCTTTGTTGACTCAAATCTGCTATTAATCTATAGTTTTCACAAGGTATAACAGCAATGTCTTCTCATCTTCTTCTTCCAACGCTTTCATTCATCATCATTTATACTTCTGATGTAGTTAGCGGTCAACTAGAGTCTGTGTACATCTGCATCCTCATTATCAAATAGCTTGTCCTGAGCAGAACTTTGCAACCTTAACAGTTTTTTGGAATTTCGTTCTCTCATAGGCCAGATGTCCCGCCTCTGCAGCCGTCATGCTCAAATCATTAGTTACATCCTGAATCCATCTTCTCCGTGGTCTTCCTCTTCTCCTCTTTGTCAGGATGCCTCCTTCCATGATGGTCTTCTCCAGCCCTTCGTGTCTCTTTATATGTCCAAAATACTTCAATTTTCTCATTCTTATTTGTAGCATCAGTCAGTTTTCTTTGATTTTGAGTTCTTTCTGGATAGATATTTTTATTCTCTTCTCTGTCCAAGATATACGAAGGACTTTTCTGTAACATTTATATTCAAAAGCAGATATATGTTTTTCCATCGTCTTGTTAAATGTCCATGCTTCCCATGATGGAGATAAGGATGATCATGATGGGAGTGATGATGGCGATCATAATTTGAGGGATGATGGTAGTGATAATGGGCATGAGAACGATGATAATTGTTATCTTGGCGGGAATCATGGTGGTGGCAATGATGGTAAATATGATGATTAGAATGGTAATGATGTGAATGATAATAGTGATAATGTTGGTTATCATAATGCGTGTTGATTAGGATAATGCTGGGAATTATAGTGAGGATGTTGAGGATAATGATGGTGGTGATGAGGATGGTGATGATGATGAAGAGGATAATGATGAGGGTGATGGTAATGATGATGATGAGGGTGATAATGATGAGGATGATGATGACGGGGATGATGATGAGGTTGGTGATGATAATGGGGATGGTGATGATGAGGTTGGTGGTGATGATGAGAGAGGGATGATTGTAACGATATTTATGTTGATGATAATGCTGATGATGGTGAGAAAAAAGAAACATAGGGAGAGGGGCAACTACAGATGTACATACTACACATCTTAACCCTTTCGCTGCTACATACTTTTCGAAGGCTGAGCTATAAATAGCTACTCTTTGTTTTTAGGTCACAAACGTGAATGTACGCCCATAGCAGTGACAGTAGCAATGTATAACGTGTTAACACGTCTTTAGCCTACAGAGGAGAGATAATAACAGACGTGTTAATGCGTCTTTAGAAGTGAATGGGAAAACGTATATATACGTCCTTAGCAGCTAAAGGGTTACGTGTCTTTGAACTATTAGTAAACGTATGAATATGATTTACATAATAAGATTTCTAGAGCCTGTGTAAGAGATAGCAATTATTTTCTAGAAGAGATGTTTCAGGTCAACTTTACCCATTGAAATTTGTAAAGAAAACACTTAAGAGAAAGTCAGTAGAGGGCAAAAGTTCGGTTTGGTGTTTTGTCTGAACGTGATTTTTTTTTTTTCCGATCCAGAAGCACTTGAGCTTTTCAGCTCTTCGGCTCGGTGCCATGGACATCGTAACCCTTCGGTTCGGTGCCACGAACACCGTGAATCTGGGGAATCTGTGGCTTTTTCTGCCTGCCCACGCAATTGAACCCGTACACACAGAGGGCTAGTCACCCACAGTCCAACGCGCTACGAACACGCTGGGCACGCGGGCAGTCTGAACGTGATTACAACACATGCTATATAGTTATGTCACTGCTATCTGTGAGAGGTTCATGTGTACCGATTGTCGATGTACTTTGGTTTAGTTGTGAAGAACTACTGCGTGGAAACGGATGAGAAAGGGGGTCTTAAAAATGAGAGATATCATATACCTTATAGGCGGAGAAAGATGCAACTTTCAAATCCAGTAGAGGGACATTATATATATATATATTGAGAGATAGAGATAGAGATAGAGAGAGAGAGAGAGAGAGAGAGAGAGAGAGAGAGAGAGAGAGAGAGAGACGATGGGCGATTTGAAAGCTGACAGTAATATTTTCGACTCAATCTTCAGATAAAATAAAATATGTGAAGGTCATCATCTTCTTCTTCTCTTGTCCGCTATGAATTCAGGCGTAGCCATGGCACATGTGATGGCCTATTTGACATTTTTGCGTGAAAGCCTGCTTACTGTTTTATTGGTATCCCTCGCCATGTAGGTGGACTTCTCCGACTTCAGAGGTACTTGAAGTTTAGATCATCAAGTGTGATATGTGGTCAGGAAATATGTGGCCCAAACCACTCGTCGTGAACTTACACGAAGTTCGTGGTACCTGTCTGATACTCTCTAAACTTCTACGACAAGTGACCACTAGGGAAGGTTCGACTTCTCTTTCGGCTTTTCCGCCGCTTTCTGCCTGTGGTGAAGTCGTTCTGGATAAGGAAGATTCTCAACAATAGCGTCCGAAAAGTGTTGGCCTTTGCCAATGTTTTGTCTTGATCGAGATGGTAAGTCTTTACATTTTCGGCCTTGCTTTTCTAGCCACGGTGACGTGTTCCGGATTAGGAACTATAGCTGCACACAAATAATCAAGAGGACCGTTTCATTAATTAGGCGCTATAAACGCAACTTTAGGTTTTACGCTTACCATCATCAACCACTCCAGTTCTTCCCGTTTTTTTTTTTCCGATCCAGAAGCACTTAAGCTTTTAGCTCTTCGGCTCGGTGCCATGGACATCGTAACCCTTCGGTTCGGTGCCACGAACACCGTGAATCTGGAGAACCTGTGGCTTTTCTGCCAGCCCGCGGAATTGAACCCGCACTCACAGAGGGCTAGTCACCCCCGTAATGGCACTTTTTCCCGGAACTAGAACGCAACTTTACGTTTTGCGCTCGTGTAACAGTACCGAACCCGATTGTTCCAGGAAGGCAGTTTCGTAAAAGGCATAGTCAACTTGGCGTAGTCAACTATCCTCAGATTGACTAGAGGTCTCGGTTTTACAGGAACAGTACCAATTTTGTATATTTTATCCAAATGTCTCGAACACCTTTCCCAGGGCGACAAAAATGTCCATGTTTTTAAAAAATGATCGATAAAGTGATGGAATTTATAGAAAGCTCTGGAACTTCACTTCTTTCAAATCTGTTGCCAGGACTCGTAATAAAAGTATAATTGGTGTTTATTTGTTCCCAAACTATACACGTATATAAGCTTTCTCTGTAAAGTCAACGACTTCTTGATTATTAAGAATAAGGGTAGTTACATTTTTCACACCATAGAAGTGCACTGGTTCGCACTGGGTCACATGGGTGTCGTTGGCAATGAGAGAGCAGACAGGCTGGCTGGCTCTGCCGCTATATCAGACGGCCAGCCAATGGACAGAGCTGACATCGTGAACGCCCTCATAGAGCGTGACCGCAGAGAAGACCTTCATCTAAACCAATCCACGTCAACTACTAGATTGCGAGAACTGGATTTGAAGATTGGTGTGGCAAGAAAAGAACGGTACAACAGATATACGAATAGGCTCATCAATCAAAATAGAACTGGTACGGTCAGTCGCTGGACGCTGATGGAGATATTGCGAAGGAGATCGGAGCACCTACGGACATGTCCGGAGTGCAATGAAGATATTCCAAACTGAAACTGAAACTGGTTCGCACTTTTGTTTTTTTATTTTCCAAATCTGGTTACCTGACTGTTATCATTGTTAACTGTCATCCTCTGTTTATGTCATAATAATGGCTCAGCGTGCTCATGCTACTTGGTTCATCATGCTCCTGCTACTTCACTCAGATCATATACAAGTTACAAAAGTGGATGAAAAGTGATCCCGTTTGATTGAACGAAAAAGCAAGGCGATAACAAACGAATGGGACACAGTGGGCAGGGATAAGACTGTCACGGGCTAGAGAGGTGAACCCAAATACGACGCACTCCCGAAACTACGGGTCTGTATGCGTCTAAATGGAACGCAACGTAATTGCGCTATCTGGTGATGATCACAACCGATCACGAAGAGTGGTTAACAAGTGGTCGGTAAAGCCAACGCAAAAACAAACATTCCCCGTGTAGGAACTGTTAGAAATCTTACAGTACAAGGCATTATTAGCATGTGAAAATGGTGATGCGATCAAATTGTATCCCCCTTTACATTTCCTGTTTTTGAAATGTTAAAAGACATTACAGAGCTAATGGTTAACGTGTAGAAAAGGTTATCTTGTCAACTATCTAAATCGTTCTGTGAAATGTGTGCATGAAAAAAACTAGGCATATATTATTTAAACAGTAGAGAATATATCAGCAAATTATAGTAACATTTGAAGGGAAAGATAAGCAATGCAGATTGCGGATGTTTTTCAACATTCCTTGAAATCACATCCAGATTTATTTGGGTCTCTGCGAATAAATGCCGTTTCCATGCGTTCTGAAGGTCGTAGGTTCGAATCCGGATAGCACCGTTCAGTTCATGATTGAATTTTTTTTCCATAGACCATAGGATTGTTGATGGAGTTACGGAATTTGTGCTTTGTGCAATACACTCGGCAGATGACGTGCTATTTCTGCGGAGATAGACCGAGCCATATGGGTAAAACTCGGTGCAATGAGATCAATCATTCTTCTTTAGACCCATATTTAACATGGCCTCATGAATGAAGCTTACAGAGCAAGCTATGGGAAACTCTCGAGGAATTCCAGCTGATATGCAGCTTCATAGAGGCAACCCATCTCATGGTTTAGACGAGCATACGAAACCGAACACAACGAAGAAGAAGAAAAAGACCCACGTTTACCCCATATTGATATTGCTTACTGAATGTCACGGCCATATCTCACTCCATTGTTATACAGGGTGTTCAAGATAATTGCAGCCCCATTGACAAATCGAAAGTTGCCAGATAACCTATCGCGTTGTGTCAATTTACTATTTAAACCGGTTCTGACTAGCTCGTCCTACGTCACATTTGTTCATCGCCCCTTCCCGCACTACAATTACACACCATCACACAACCTTGACCTATACTACGTCATAACTGAACCTTCTCATTTCCATACATATATGCCAGATTAGCTCCATTCATAGGCTGCTTTTAAGTTGAACACCCTGTATATATATGTAACCCTGATGAAAGGCCTCTTAAATACATTAAGTTTGTATTCACCCGTGTGTTGCCAGGGTTCGCAAGAGAAGCAAAGAATAGTACCACTGCGACCTGCAAGTCGACTGAGGTAGGGGCCTAGGGAAGCTACCCTAATAAATAAATAGCATCGCAGAAATCGGCTTGCCTACTTGTAGGCACATAACTGGCACAAAGTACAATCGCTCTTAGGCTCAGATCACAAACAATTCACAAAGAGTGGTTAACCTTTTGTTTCGACATGGATCGTTGGAAGAAGAGGAATGTTTGTATTCATTCCTATTTATATCCTCTTCGTGTTCCGTTTGACACATAAAGAAAACTTACACAAGGGGTTTCCACCGATCTGCCTCCTTCCAACTAATCGTTTCTCATGTCAAGCAACAATCTTTGAATTATCTGTTCACAGTTCTGTCTCATGTTTTCATTGCTCATCTGAGAACTGTTCAAGCTAATGTCACTGCTGATATACATATCCATTCCCATATTATCCCTGTATATTAGATCTATTCATATTAGTGACGTTAGAAATTTGTATGATAGTTTCTTATCACACCTGATTTCACCTTCCAGATAGTTTCTTATCACACCTGATTTCACCTTACATTTAGTTTCTTATCACACCTGATTTCACCATTTAGTTTCTTATCACACCTGATTTCACCTTCCAGTTAGTTTCTTATCGCACCTGATTTCACCTTCCAGTTAGTTTTTTATCGCACCTGATTTCACCTTCCAGTTAGTTTCTTATCACACCTGATTTCACCTTCCAGTTAGTTTCTTATCACACCTGATTTCACCTTCCATTTAGTTTCTTATCACACCTGATTTCACCATTTAGTTTCTTATCACACCTGATTTCACCATTTAGTTTCTTATCACACCTGATTTCACCATTTAGTTTCTTATCACACCAGATTTTACCTTTTGCTTAGTTTCTTATCACACCTGACTTCCCCTCAAGTTTCGTTTCTATTAACACCTGACTTCACCACCTGTTTATAAAATATTCTTAGTTATAGAAGCCAACACTTTGTATCTGTAATGATGCAATGTACATTCACAATTTTCTTTCAGTTGTCTGATGTGACCATTACAAGCGCTGAAGCAGCCAACAGTGAGATGCAATCAGTTGATGATTGGAATTTTAAATTGGCCCTGGAGAGCAACATCTTGCGGTTTTCATTCCAAGATGGACGAGTTGAAGATTTGTGCCCGTCAGGCAAAGAGCAAACGATGTCCTTGAACTTCAAACGTGGTATCCTGTCAGCTTTTCAGAACAGCATGAATCAACAGGATAGAGATGAGAGTTTGAAAGAGGTGAGTCAAATTTGTAGTCTGAAAATAAAAGCACACATTGTTTGTTGGTGTATATATGTCTCTGTATATTTTTTTTTTGCATTGAAATGTTGACTGTACTACCTGATGTGTGTGTATTTATATCATGTTATGCGATCAACGTCATGGCACATTGGGCATTCTCATTCGTTCTCTGTCCTCCGCTGCAGCAGCCATCCTAACGTCTATTTGCTCACCGTACCCATGAGAAGTTGATTAGTATATCTTTTCTCTCTCTACTACGAAGACAACACTGTCTGGCATGTCCAAACGTTTTTACAGGATGAGACAGTTTCTTTGAAACACCCTCTCAAATAGTTTGTGATATTTATGTGTCTGTTTTGGTCCATGGTATGTCTTTGTAAAGAAATGTGGTGGTTTCCACTTGCCTTCCCATTTACATGACAGAGTAATAGCCCTCATCTTAGGCAGTAATATCTTGTTGCAGGAACAAGTGAGTGACATTCTCTGACTGACGTAAAGTTGTCCACTTACAGGTACCAATGAATTCTCATTTTCCAAAGTAGCAATTTCTACACAACTGTGCTACCTATACGTCACAACAGAGAGATATGGAGTTTTGAGTTTTTCTTCAACGAGATGAAACCATGAAATCATTTCACAAACTCTGAAAGTAGTGGTTTCTGATTGTACAGATTAATCGATGTATATATATGTATCTTTTGTATTTATGGGGAATTAAGAAAGATGCTGAAATCATAGAAATGTCTCATCAACCACTAGTAGTAACTGATATAAAAAGAGAGAATGGAAAAGATATGTAGGGCATACTTTGAGAAGAAATGATTAAAAAAACACAAATCAGGTATTGAAGTGAAAGGATGCCTTATAGAAACTTTGATACAAACTTTACTGAGAGAATCAAGAAATATTGAACTCAGTTCCATAGAAGAGATTGAAATAGTTTCCCAGGATAGAGCGGTATGTAGAAAATGCTTTCGTGCCCTACGTAACATATGAGAGGAATATGATACAATCTTTTGTATTAGTGTGCAATGTAACTAAATCTAATTTGAAAAATCATCAGCTGTTGGGATGCATAAATTACAGAGAATATACTATCTTGTGAGGATCATCTGGCTGAATGGATTAGATTGCGGCTCCTATACGGGAGACCCGTGTACAATTCACGGCAAGGCCACGGATTGTTTTCTGTTGTGGGCATAAATGAAAAATCCTAACCTGAACAGCTCCGCAGCGACTGCACTAGCCATGCAGCCATTACATTCCTCAGGCTCTCATCCCATCTGTCCTACACAGCCCTAAAAAGCTGTACTACAGGCAGCAGCGATAGTTTTAAATTTATATCTTTTTTTACTATCTTTGTTTCATTTCAGGTGGATGTAACTGGTGTATGTCCTACAGAATACAAAGTGACGCAGAAGGGATGGAAATCATCTCAGTTCACAAAGATCAAGGACCTTTTGGGCTGTACTGATCGACACGATTACAGAACATCTCTTCAGTCCACACCATTCCGGTTGCCTGATGTAGGTTTTAATTTTAATTGTTTGCAGTCTTTTCCATCTATTTCTGGCTTCATGCTACATAATTAGTAGTAGTTTTTTAAGGATAAATCCCAGCTTATTTTTAGTTATTTTTAGGTCACTTATCACACTGATTTCAGTTGGTTCACCCAGACAAATTACATTTTCATATATTATTGTTGGGGAATGGATTAGCGTATTGCATAAATGTTCGCCTTTTGACTCGGACGCAAGAGAGGTGTGGGTTCAATCTCAACTCAACATACTATATGGGAGAAAATGGCCCTTCTGCCTCCTACACACTAGAACCTAGAAAATGTGAAGTGATGGGCACTTCATACCTTGAGGTCTGAAAGGTTATGGGACATTTTAATATATTTTGAAGTGATTTGGAGGCAGAGACTAATGATATGTGGAAGACTTGGAAAGAACTGCATGAGATAGGTAAAGACATGAAAATGTGGCATGAGTTAGTTCAGGGCCTATGCCCCAACCGAGAGCCACAGTAGCACAGTTGTTAGTGTACTCACTTCTTAGACTAGTGGTCTGGACTCAATTCCACAGTGGGCATGAAATACTTTTCTGACCAGAATGGCTCTCAGGCCAATCCAGTCTCAATTGGGTACCAGAAAAAGCACTGGGAAGTAAAGATGGCCCATCGTGTGCCAATGGTCAATGAAAAATAGGGCCTAACACCGTATGACCCAATATACCTCATAGTTTAAAAAAGGGTTCCTTTACTTTACTATGCCCCAACCGGGGTTGAAAGGCATAAGAGAGAGAGAGTTATTTGTTTTGATGTTTTACATTTTTCTCATATATATTGACTTATTATGTGGTATGTGGTATTGTTTCACATCAATAATTTTGAATGTATTATGTTGATACCCACAGACAATACAGTCACTACCACTTCTGAAGGGAAGCCACAAATGTACTCAAATGATAGCTAAAGAGGGATATGTCCAGTCATCAATATGTATAGAGTCACTTGTGTTCAGACCTTTCTCCAGACAAGAGGCTGGAGCCAGAACTGAGAGCACCCAAAAATTGACCTATACCACTACAATAACTGACACTATGAAGAAAACAGGTAGTTTATTGAAAGAGGTGTTTGTGATTTTGTGTGTTATCTTATTGCTTTTGAAATTCATATTACTTTACTGCTTTTTTTCATGTGTGTGTTCTATTTTCTTCTCTTCACTATAACAGTAATGGCGAAACACATAAAAACAAAGTACGGTAGTTTTTAAATAACATACTATACAGAAAAATTAGATACTTTGGTCACATCAAGCGTCACGATGGCCTGGAAAGATCAATACTAGAGGGCAGGGTCCCAGGACGCAGAGGCAGACCAAGAAGAAGATGGCTACAAGATATTAAATAAACCACTGGTGCTGAGCTGTTCATACATAGGGTGATCCTTTTTGACACTTATTTTGAGATAGGCACATACTCTAGCTATCTTGACTCTATACTCCATGGTCGGAAAATCCAGGAGAAACCTCATGACCACACAGGGTGTATCCCTTGTGCAACCGAGGATGATGTGCATAGCTTCGTTCTGTATTCTCTCAAGTCTTTCAATCTTTTAGAGTTGCTATTTCATCCATCCATCTAGTGCATGGTTGTCCATCCTCTCACCTTATTCTGTTTATCATAATTTAGTTTGTATGTAGGTTCTAAAATCAGCATATTACTTACAGATCCTGTAAACAGAAAAACCACACTTCTATTTGAGCATAAGCAGACATTAGGTAGCAATGACCAAACTCTGTGGTCTGCCAAACAAAAACTCACAGAGTTGTGTCGCATTACCATTCAAGATGTGACTCCTGAAGTACCTGGACTTTTTGCAGACCTGGTAATAATTGTTGTCAAAAATGTTAAGAGTATATTACTTCAAGTGCATGTGTAATTGTGTGTATGATGCCTGTGTGGGTATGTGTTGTGTGTCAATGTGGGTGAATCAGTGTGAGTTTTTGTGGTTGCAAATGTGTATATCATTGTTGGTGAGTATGTGTGTGCAAGTGTCTGGGGGTACAAGTAAAGTACACTCTCAAATACTAAGCTTGTAGTATCCATTTTCAACACAAATCAAATTGTTGATGTATTTAGATAAAGCAGTGCAAACAGTGTAGATGTGATACCACAGTCTATTAGCCATTATGACATTGCTATTTCATTGTAATTTAGAATGATGATTCTTCTTAGTTTGTCTAATACTGATTTACGTCACAGCATAAAGATAAGAAGAGATTTATAGAACTGACCTTTTTGTGTGTGCTTCATAAATAGTGCCATTCACTGCCTATGCTACCTCTGTGGTCCATCTTTTTCGTGAACAGCCTTTGTTTATCATCCCCTGTATCCAAGCAGCATTGCTGTTTGAGATGCACTGTCTGTTGGTAATCTGATCACATATCCAAACCATTTACGAGTAATTTGTTGTTTCTTGATGACATTCAGTGCTTAATGTTGTACTTTATCCCTGATGTCTTTATTTTCAAACTGGTATCTTCTTGATACTCCCAGCATTCTGCATTGACACTTCATCTCTGTCCTGATGTTCTCTTTTCTTGGTTGATGTCCTCATCCTGGTTTGGCACTGACAGCAAAAATTCGGGAGAAAGATTTGTGTTGTACAATCCTCTTTTAGTGTTAATAGTGAAATGCTTACATTTCAAAATTGGTGCCATTTGTCCTATGAGTTAAGTTTCTAAGGATGAGTATTTAATATAAAATTATTGTTATTGATATTAATTAAAGAGGATTATACAGTTATTAAAAATGTTATTTAATTAATTATCGTTAATAAAGCCTTGATTTATTGAAACTAAAGTAACAAAATTGATGAACTGTAATGTGAAAATATTAATAAAGATTTATTTCAGTTAAGATATCAGTAACAATATCAAAAAGTTAAATGAATGACTGTTTTGCCATGTAGACTAACACTTGAGAGCCACCAAAGCTTAGTGGTTAATTCACTTATTTCATAGAGGCATGGACCCAGGTTTAAAGTTGATAATTTAAGGAATTTTTCCAGCCGCAACAGCTCTCAGGTTGACCCAGTCCTCATTGTGTATCAGAGAAACTTTATGAAGTAAAGTTATCCAGCATTGTGTTGTTTACATCACTTATCTTGTACTGTTGGTCGCAGAATATATGGGTCTAAGACCATGTATTCATCTAATACTACACACTCTTCTAATGCCATATTCTCCAACATATCACAATGTATGAAAACGAAATCTTTACTTTTACTTTACATATAAAATTTATAGATCATATTTTGGTCTATTTGTTGCTTGGACCTGATTACAAAAATTTGATTTATTTACTGAATTGCAAATGTTAAATTTTGTTAATAATGCTAAATAATTGGAATCATATACCCCCTTCTCCCCCAAAGTAGCAAGTTTGATTTTTAAATGTTGATTAAATTGTACTTGCTAATTCATAGGTTTATCTTATGCGAGGCCTGGAAAATAAAGAATTACTGGATATTGCTGACCGAGTGGAGAGAGGCAACATCTGTGAAGATAATAAGATGAAAGCTCAGTGAGTTGTTTAACTTGTATTTTAAAATGACGTAATCATAAATTCAGTTTAAATTCATTATCAGGTTGTATTTGAGTCAGTTATGTTTCAACATATTACATGACATATAAATTATCCAATATTATGCAACCATTGCCAAACCTGGAACAACACCTGCTATTAGATTCATTGAAAAACAGAGACTCAAATGGTTTGGCCACTTGGTGAGAATGAACCAGAATACACCAGTTACAAGAGCGTAAAACCTGAAAATGAAATCATCATGAGGAAGGGGCAGACCAAGAAAAAGATGGGTTGATGGAGTTACAGACATCTTAAAAATCCACAATACAACAGCATATGAAGCGACCGAGCGTGCACTATCTCGGAAACTGATCATCAGTTACACCTGCTACGCTCAACGGCAAAAAAGCAGAGAAGAACAAAGGAAAAGAAAGAAAGATTGCCAAACCTGGATGCTGACATTAAAGGATAGAAGAATACTTGAGGGATGTAGACTATCTCTGTTTTGCAGAAAAAGACTACCACTTCTATATGTAAAATTATTTTATTTCTATATAATGTAGTTTTGTATCTGAAAATAGTACATGCTCTCATTATTTATATTTGTGCAAAATGATCAATTTTCAGAAAGTTTTTTCAAGATGCTCTTCCAATGGTGGGCACATCATCTGCAATCAAGGTGATGATTGGTATGCTTTTAGCACAGCAAGTAACCGGCACACAAGCAGACGTATGGTTGACTTCCCTCCACTTTGTTCAATATCCAACATTGGATATGTTAACCAATCTTAAGGTAGCTAAACATGTGTAGACATCATGATTTCTCAACCTTTTTTTTTTAATACAGATTTGTTGTTTGCACTAGCATACACCTATATTAATTGTGAGGCTCCCATGTGGGAGACCTGTATTTAATCCATGGTAAGGCCAAGGAAATTTTATGTCGATGTGTAAAAGAAAAAATTCTAACCTGAACAATTTTGTGATGACTGCACTAGTCAAGCGGCCATTAATTTCCTCAGGCTCTCACCCCCTGTTCCTACACCACCATAAAGCATGGTACTATAAACAGTAACGACAATTATTTTTAATACAGAGAAATAGAAAAATATATTTTAAACACATACAGCGATGCGATACTCATTTGAAATCTTACCATGGACATCCACAGAAGTGTTTCCAGGAAGGGGCAAAAGGGAAAAAAAATATTTTTAGCTGGTAGTTTATTACGGTGAGAATGGAGAAGACCAGATTCATATAAAACTGTTTCATAAAATAAATATATTTTACAGGGGTAGCATTTTTTTCTCTCAGCCTTCCAAGATTTCTTCTTCCCTGTCTCTTACCCACTTTCACTAAATGTTCCAAACCTCCTTTCACAAATTATTGAAAAAACAATTAGTAAATGAGAAACAGGAATTATGTTTTCCTTCAGAGAACTGCTGTTTTCTAAGATAGAATTTTAACAATAATAATTTGAAAGGTTGCCTTAGAGTTCATTGTTTTTCTTCTTCAGAAATTAGCTGATACCTAAATGTGTTAGAGTTTGATAAGAACTGGTTTAACTATTTATTGTTATGAAGATGCATTTTAGAGCCGTTAGGATTTTATTATTTCATTCTTTATGTAGTGTGTTGTGAAAGAAGTGAAATTTTTCACTTCTGTTGTATCCTTTGCTTGATAAAGACCTTTTGGTTGCTGTGTATTGTCATTGTATTTTGTAAAACTACAGTACTTTGTTATTGCGTGTTTTCGCCATTGTTACATAGTTTCATTGTTACATAGTTTTACTGCAGTTTTCCCTTATATCGGTAATACAGATAATTTTGACTTTCTCATAACATATAATGGGCATGAGTGAGCTCTGATGATCCTCATTACCAACTAAATCTGGCATGATGCTACAGTATAGCTCAGTAGATGTGGGAATATGAATTTAGGTTTGATACTCGTAAATTCCTATCAGTAACTTATCTGTACAACTGTGTGTCTTATTGGGACATTATTCCTGCAGGTAATCAAAAATTGGGTTATGGTTCTTCTTCTTCTGCTTTTCCTTGAACATGGAGAAACAAAGCAGTCAATGACTGACCTGCCTTGTGAATCTTGTAGGACAAAAACAAAATCTTTCCCTTGTACTTGGTCTGTGTCCATCTTTTGCAAGAAGCCCCAAGTCTGACCTACACTGTGCATTTCATCCACTGTTCTTTACGAAGTTGTCTTTGACATGTCCCTTTTTATTTTGTCTCCCTTTCTGGGTCTACTGCATGCCAGTTCTCCTGATGGTTTCTGGAACAACTTTCACTACTGACAGTCATGTAACAGTTCAAACTTAGGATGCTCACCCCTTGTGGCAAAATGTGATTTCTTTTTTTGCTTTTTTCTGTAACGAATATCATTTACGTAGACATGGTTGTTAGCCCTGCACTTCAACCCCCAACCCTGGAATAATCTCCTTTCCTCAAAAACTATTTCAACTTGGTTCAGCCTGCCAGAAGCACAAGGCTTCTGTCTGCATTATCTAAGAATCCCTTGAGCCCTCAAATCCTCCTACCACAAAATGGTACTAGCATCATGAGACGGGTGATTAGGGTTAACAACACAAATCTATTAAAATGTCTTTGTTACAGAAACTGTAATAAAAATCTGACATATTGTTGAGAACAACTTTAGCATTATATTTCATTAAGAACATTGAATGGAAAAAAAAAAATATATATATGTTAGATAAGTTGCAGTCCTGTATTCCATTTCAAACAGAAAAAAATGAAAAGTTATAACATATAACAATAAATATTTTACTTTTTTTCAGAAACTAATGTTGTCAGAAACACTTCGAGAATCATCTCTTTTGCCAGTCACAACACTTGTGAACAATTTTTGTCGTAGCCAGCCAAGTTGTTTAACTATCTCTGAAGTTGTAGACATCGTGGATGTTTTGAAAGATATCTTAGGAAGCAATTGTCAGTCCACGGACCATAATCTGGTAAGTCATGCATTCATTTATTTCATTTATTTATTAGCTCAAATGTGAGCGTTGGTAGGTTAAGCGGTAGTGAGCTCGATCACAAACCCAAGAGTACTTGGTTCAAACCCAACGGTGGGCAAGTTTGGAAGCAAATTCGTTACATGGGATTTTACTAAAGGTAAAAATAGATCTCACTGTTCAGAAACCACTGACACACTACTGAACGTATAAGTGGTGCCTAGAAAATCAACGACTCGTTTACTGTAGTTGATGGCTACGTCCTGTAAAGGATATGCCACAATTTTCATTCATTTCATTAGCTCAAATGCAGAAATAGTACAAGAACATATCTAAAAAGATCTTATTCTTAAGACTTAGGTTGTTAATGTCCCTTCATAAAGTATGCATAATCAGTTTACCACTCCCTGAATACAGTCCAGTTCAAATTTGTACTACACAGTATCTAGTCTAATTTATTTCATTTAAGGTTTTATTTATTACACTCTCCAAGACACATCTCTAAACTCTAGGTCACTGCGATCAAAGTTCACAGGAGACATAAGATCCAATCCATAACATGTTTACTGGACTCGTTAAATATGTTTCATGAATGAATTACATGAAGTTCACAATTTTATTTTCTGGTATGTTTAATTTATTTGCACTTCATAAATTTGATACACAAGAAACTAGTTAAGCAAAAGAGATGGAATGTTTTAGGGGAAATCTGTCACAGATATCATTGATCATGATGCATGATTATGATTAGATTGGATTTTTAAAATTTGAATTTATTAATAATTTATTTTCATAAATTGTAAATAAAAGTTTCAGTTATTTTACTTGTACAGATTCTGTTGACATTAAGAGCTATTGGAAACTTGGGTTACTCTGATTCTCTAGCATCAACCCTTGAAAAATGTGTGACAACCACAGACAATCCCATGAATACAAGAGTCACATCTGTTCAGGCGTACAGAGGACTTTCTTGCAGTGTTGATGTAAGTTCAGTTTTCCTTTAAAAATAATTGTATTTCCATCTTGGTGCTTTCTAAATGAACTTTTTTTGAAGATGACACTGAAATTATTTTGCAAACATGTATCTTTACACCCTAAAATAGCTATACACAATACGATCTTCAAACAACTTTAGTGCTACCAGTGCCAAAATTGAACATTTACAGAAAATGAAAACAGGAAAAATTACAACAACAGGGATTAAATTCCTGTGGAAAATATTGGGAGTACGAAGGAGAGGTAAAAAGCAAAAAAAATAGACTATTAGAAACATGGTAGAAATATCACCAGTGCTAGATTAAATTAAGAAACAACATACCAAATGGTTTGACTATATAACATGAATACCACCCAACAGTAGCTCACAACAAGTACTACTATTCAGATACAATCTTTTCAGTGCCAACAGTTGCTTGCGCAAATGACCAATCACAAAAATATCAGAAGCGATAGGAACCACCATCAGTTATCAGGAATCACCATATATGAGGCAAACTCAAGGGCACTTGTCAGAACTATTCACATACTCTGACACTGAAAAGAGTAACAGGAGTAGAGAAAAGAAAGATAGATTTATTTTGTCAGAAAAGAAAGATAGATTTATTTTGTCAGAATTGTAATATGTTGATAATCGGGAATAAAGTCTAATTAAAAACTAGTTTGAATCAACCCCACTGCACTCATAGCACCACATAGGTGCAAATTTCTTCAAACTTGGTGAAAATGTTTTTTTGTCCTATACTCAAAAAGTCAGTTATTTTCAGTTGAATGTACTTTGGAGTCAATTGTGCAAGAATGTATACCCCAGCCTATTCCCCATAGTGCATCTGATAATGTTTAAAGTAGCAGCATGTAAAAATAGAAGCTGAAGTGTGCAACTACTAAAGAAATACTAAAATAATGCATGCTCGTATTACTGGTGCAATTAGCATACATAAAACTACTGATAGTACTCTGTTTTATTGTTCTAGTAGATGTTCAAGAACCAATACTGACATACGGATGCGAGTCATGGACAATGAACACATAGATCAAACAATTTCTGAGGGCCACAGAAATGTGGTTTTATAGAAGAATGATGCCCGCGTGCCCAGCGTGTTCGTAGCGCGTTGGACTACGGGTGACTAGTCCTCTGTAAGTGCGGGTTCAACTCGCGGACTAGCAGAAAAGCTACAGGTTCCCCAGATTTACGGTGTTCATGGCACTGAGCCGAAGAGCTTTCAGCTCAAGTGCTTCTGGATCGGGGAAAAAAAATAGAAGAATGATGAGAATCCCATGGACTGCTAAAATGACTAATGTTGAGGTGCTGAATGAGATCAAGACACAGATCAAGCTTATCATCAATATAAGAAAGGGCAGTCATCATTTTTCGGGCATGTGATGAGGCAAGGAGGGAAGGTTTAGAACACATTGTGACAACCGGTAAAATCAAGGGTAGACGAGACAGGGTAAGACAGAGAGAGAAAATTTTGGATAGCCTGACTTCATGACACGGTAGAGCGTCAACATCTGAGTTGATAGCAAACACCAACGACAGAGATTTGTGGAGATCCATGATCACCTACGCCAGCCAGCATCGCACCTGATGATGATGATGATGAGATGTTCAAGAATAGAAATTAACAAAAGTAAGTTTTCAAGTCCTGTGTTCAGTGGGGAACAAGGAGGAAAAAATCATGTTAGATAATGGAGAAAAATATTACTGAAAATATAGTTATTGGCCTTTTTCTTCTGCATACACTCTCATTTGTCAACTGAAATATATTCAAAGAAAGAAGTGGTGACCTGGAAGCTATTAGTGTTTCCGAAAATTTGTTAAAAAATACTTTCAGTGATAGCAACAAAAGTATTCTCTGTTTTTCATCCATTCTGAGGAACTTTATGAAAGATATTCTGCAG
The DNA here is from genome assembly GCA_020796225.1 of Arion vulgaris. Taxonomy (NCBI): domain Eukaryota; kingdom Metazoa; phylum Mollusca; class Gastropoda; order Stylommatophora; family Arionidae; genus Arion; species Arion vulgaris. The sequence continues at coordinate 20,249,836 of CM036763.1, read as the reverse complement.
TCATTTTGTCTGTACCACAGTCATTCTCATGTTTATATTTTTATCTTGTTGATCAGATGTTATTTCAGTTTTTTTGTGACCTGTGCAATGTATGAATCTCTCGACTTTTGTCTTTCCATTGTACTGATAATATGTATAATCTTTTTGGTAACTTGTATTCATTGGTTTCTACTAGCTCATGTATTTGATTTTGACAATTCTCTTCATCTAATCATATGTTATACTTCATCTATAATAAAAGAAAGCATCACTGAAGAGTATATATTTTTATAGAAATCTACAGCAATACAAACAAAATGCTGGAATTTTAATCTGACAGACAATGACACTAACCAATAACTTCTTCATGCATTTTTCTAGAGAAAAACTCTCATGAGCACATTTCTAAACACCAATGAGGACTCTGAGCTTAGAATAGCAGCCTACCTGGGAATCATGCAGTGCTGGGATGAAACATCTTTAAGCCAGGTAATGTAGAACATACTGTAGTAGCTACTATTCCCTCTTTTCTCTCTCTCGCTCTGACTTTTTAACCCGGCTTGGGGCATAGGCCCTCAACCAACTCACGCCTAGTCTTCCTATCTCTAGCTATCCCCTGCATCTCCTTTCAGCTGTTCTTTATATTGCTGATTGCTGCCTCCAAATCTTGTCTCCATGTTTTTCTTGGCCTCCCCTTATTTTGCTGTCCCTGTGGGCTCCAGGAAAGGACCCTTCTTGTTATATTCACCTCTGGTTTTCGCAAAGTGTGTTCTATCCAGCGCCAGTGTCTTTTTTAAACCTCTTGGTTCACTGGAATCTGTCTTGTTCTCTCCATAAGTTTCTCATTTGTGATCTTATCATACCATCTAAGTCCCTCTATTCTGCGCAGACACCAGTTGATAAATGTTCGCAATTTATGCATTATTATTTTAGTAGTTCTCCATGTTTTATCTCCGTATATTATTTTCAAAATCAGTTCTATTATTGTTTCTATGTTTCCATTCGTAATTTCATTGTGCAGACCTCATTATCTTCCTTTCCTTTATTACAGATTAAGAAAGCATTGGAAAAGGAAGAGGTTAACCAAGTTGGATCTTTTGTTTGGACCCACCTGACAAATCTCATGGAAACCTCCAGTCTTCATAAGCAGGCTTTAAAGGACTTGCTGGATGATGAGACCCTTCAGAAACAGTTCAACATGGATCGTAGAAAGTACTCAAGAAATTATGAGACTTCATTCTTTTCTGAAAAGTTTGGTACAGGAGCCATGGCAGAGAGCAATGTCATTTGGTCATCAAAGTCATTTATGCCAAGGTTTGTTGAATACAAGACATAATGTAAATCAAACAATACAATATTACAACAATAAATTAAGATATCTACATCCTTTGACTTTTTCTTTGGACAAAAATGACATTTAAGGTATCTTTTCAGCAATTCTGGATTCTGGCACATCTTTGTTTAATTTATAAAGATGTACAGGGTGTTTGTAAAGTCTCACAACACTTCATATGTAGGTCAACTTGAAAAATGAAGTATTTGAATCATCAAAAATGTGCTAAAATAAAGTAGTGAAATTTGTCACAATAGTTACTGCCATAGTCTACTGTTGTTCTTGGTAAACTAGAAAGAACAAACGAAATATTGATTATAACGGATGTTGAAAATATCCACCACAGGTTTCAAGATATGTCTGTCCTTCATATTGTCAAAATCCATTATGGTTTGAGTGAAAAGAATTACCCCAGCAGACAACAGTTCATAGTTCATAAGTACGGTTCCAAATTCACTGCAACTAGTCACCCCATAATTGCTCCGTTCCTGTGCCAATGAAAATCACACGAAATGCTAACAACTGTGAAATGTTTCCTGTGTGAACTAATTTCAGAATGAAACAGCCGCGTACCACCACAAAAAGCAACACTGCTCCGCATAAAATGCATATGGCCGTCGCTAATGTAGCAACACAAAACTGTTCATCACTTGAATTGCAATTCTTGTCGAAGGGAACATCAATCATGACAAAATCCAGCTTTCTGCACTCGCAATATGACTGCATACGGCAGATTGAGCTTGTTCGTCATAACCGCTGTCCGCCATTTTCTGAATACACACTAACACACAACAAACGCACGGTTGACACAGCAAAAGCATTCCATGTAACATTCATAGCTCACAGCGTTGCTCAAGCACTAACTCAGTAGCTCGGCAAACAAAACCGGAAAATACTCAACCAAACATGTCGGAAATGCGCTAGCAAAGTCGTGTTCAGAATCAAACAGTTCTGACTCTGAATGACCCTCCCGCATTCGTCCATTGCTGGCCAGGTTTTTTCAGACAACAGTTATTCACTGCATATTGCATCACAATTGACTATGGAACACAATTTTTCACATTTGTTCTACATATAAAGTATTGTGAGACTTTACAAACAACCTGTATTTGCTGACTTTTATGTCTATTCTTCCATTATCAGGTACAATAACTGCTCTAGTTATTGATGCAAAATAAACCCATTTGAGAGCAGTTGTAACTAACTTAACACATCAACTACCAAATGCTGCAGAGTATGCTCGTTTGACTGTACCGTTCTGCCAAGCACCACCAACTGTGGGCTATGATTTGTTTCTTTGTCAAACTAACTATAAATTAACAGCATATTTTGATCATTACCAGTATTTAATTTATTATTTCATATTTTGTAAGCTTCTAATCATTTGTCCAAAAAAATACAAGTTATTCATAAAATTTTATTAGAAAATGAAAAAATTACATTTTAATTTGTACATACATCTGGGGAGAGAAAAAGTGAAAATAAATGAATTAAACGTAATGTATTTTTCAATGCGGTCGTTAATGTATTAATCTCCATTTCTATATTGGAAATTGTTGTCTTGTTATCCTCATTATACTTGGTGATGACCATTTCTTTTACTTTAGCTGAAAAACCCAATCCTGATATCTCAACATGTAACACAGTCTATAGCACTTTATGTCTCAAAAGTCTACAGAATGTGTAGTCCCTAAACTCTGTGATGTCTCTCTTTCTTCTTTTCTCTAATCCTGTTTGCCTCACAGCGTCAGGTCAAGAAGAGATTTCTAAAATGGGCCCTTGTATGCGCTTTGTAGATAGTGTCTTTCATCGCCTCTGTTATCTCTGAGGTCCATCTTGCGTGGCCGGTTTTTTGCTTTGTACCTCTAAAGTCAGTTAAACCATATGTCGTATAAAATGTTTATTTGTGTGTCTCATATTTGGCATCTGTAGCTTAAGCTGTAGGGAACTCAATCACAACCCAAGAGTACCTGGTTCAAACTCTGCGGCAGGCAGTTTGGAAGCAAATTTGTGTCCGTGGATTTTACGGACTAAAATAGATCCCACCATTCAGAAAACAATTGTAAACTATTGAAAATATAAGTGGTGCCTAGAAAAGCGATGACTCATTTACTGTGGTGATGCCTAAGTCCCGTAAAGGGTATACCACAATTTTCATTTTTTCATAGTTGGATGTATCAATAATTCTTTGTAACGCTAGATAAAGGCTGACTTTTGAATGTATTTTGACAACAGGTCAGCTATGGTAAATTTGACCATTGACATGCTGGGACATTCAGTCAACCTCTTTGAGATTGGTGGCAGAATACAAGGTCTTGAGACACTGATGCAGAACTATTTTGGTGCTGATGGTGTGTTCAAAGGTGGAGAGAAACCCAAAGATAATGCTCCATCTCGTTGTGTGAAGCAAGAAAAAATGGATGGTATTAAGAAAAAGGTAAATACTCAACAAAAAAAAGTGGTGTAATTAAAGAATGATTTAATTTATAATTTTCTGCTATTACATCTTTTGTCAAGATCAAATTATGAATAATTATATACTTTTTTGTTATGTCATAAGATCATCATCATGTGCCATGCCGACTGGTATAGGCGATCATGGATCTCCACAAATGTCTATCTTTGGTGTTTGCTATCAATTCAGATGTTGATGTTCTACTGTGCCATGAAGTCAGACTATCAAAAATTTTCTCTGTCTTTCTCTGTCTCGTCTACACTCGATGTTACAATGTGTTCTAAAACTCCTCTCCTCATCACATGTCCGAAAAATGAAGACTGCCTCTTTCTTATATTGATGTTTTCTCTGTGTCTTGACCTCATTCAACACCTCAACATTAGAGATTTTAGCAGTCCATGGAATTCTCATCATTCTTCTGTAATACCACATTTCTGTGCGCTCCAGAGATTTTCAATCTGTTTGTTTATTGTCCATGACTCGCATTGGTATGTCGTTATTGGTTCTATGTAGCACTGAATAATATGTCATAAGATACAATGCAAAATTACCATTAACAATAGAACCAAAATGTAAATGGTGCAAATTTTGAATATATATACTCTGCAGTTTAACAACAGTACTTTTCTATCTTTTTTAAACCTGTCTGGAGTGTAGGCCCTTTACCAACTCATAACAAATCTTTCTGACTTTGGCTATTTCTTGCAACTCCTTTCTTGTTTTCTGTATATTGTTAATCTCTGCCTTCAAATCTCTTAATAACAATGTAAAGAAGAAAACTAGTCATGGCAATTCAAAGGTAGGATAGTATGAAGAACCTGTGGCATAACATTGGAAAGGTACAAAAGTAAAACTTCTGATGACATGCATTTTTCCTGTGGTAACATATGGATATGAAAAAAATTAACCATTGCATAAATATTAATTGCAGAAAATTGAATATTTTGAAAGTGCTAAGGAAAAATATTTAGAACTCGCTGAATAAAGAAAACAAAAAATATAGGAGGTAATCTAGAAGTTCTGAACATTGAGGTACAGGGGCTCACAAAAAATGTTATGTCTTGGAAACTGAAATATTTTGGTCACAACAAATGTCACAGTGGTTTGAAAATGAAAATCATGGCATATCCTTTACAGGACTTAGCCATCAACAACAGTAAACGAGTCGCGATTTTCTAGGCACCACTTACACGTTCAGTAGTTTGCCACTGGTTTCTGAGTGGTGAGGTCTATTTTTATCGGTCATAAAAATTCAAGGAAGCTAATTTGCTTCCAAATTTGCCCGCCACAGAGTTTGAACCAGGTACACAGTGGTTTCAAAAAAATAATAATTGATGATATAGTCCCTGGAAAGCAAGACTGGAGTAACCAAGATGCAAATGGTAATGAAACAGTAAGGAAACCTTGAGCATGATGATGGTAAAGCTAGAAGAATTGTTAAGAGGTTGAGTCTTTCAGACAGACTGTAATGAGAGCAAAGTTCTGCATAGATCGTGATTCATGATGAGATTATTTCATGATGAGATTATTTCTTGATACAATATCAGAAGTTCATAACTCATTATTGTTTTGTTTTTTAATTTATATTTTTATAAACTGTAGCTTCTATTGTGGGAAACTTTCTCTTTGTATAATATATTTTTTCAATCTGTCTGAAAGTTTGCAGTGGACAAAGATGAGCTGACTGCATCCATATACCTGAGAATGTTCGGAAATGAGCTGGGATTCCATCATTTCAGTGAAGATGATCTAGCATCATTGAAAAATAAGTACAGTTTCAAGGATATCTTAGCAACATTGGCCAAAGGTCAAGATATTTCCTTCACCCAAAGTGGCATGTTCATGGATTCCAGTGTCTCAGTACCAACAATAGTTGGTATGCCCCTGACATTGAGCCTAAATGGTACAGCCACAATAGAATTTATTGCCAATGGTAAGATGGATTTGAGGAAGTTCTCTATGAAGAAGATGGAGGCTAATTTTGAAATTCGACCAAGGTATGTGACATATTCACTTCAAAGTTCAATTATACAGATTTTGTAAATAGTTTAATGAGAATTTCAGATAAGATCAGATCGAGCGCAGGAAAATAAAATCATCAAAGGTTGGCAATATTAAACCATTCTTCTTCTTCTCCTTCTTCTCTTCCACCATTTACTTCTTTATAGGAGTGTTGGGTGGGTGGGGAGACGTAGTAATCTTGTGTGTGCTTGTTTTAAGGCACTTTGTAAGCTGATATTCATTTTCGTAAGGCTGTTCTTGATGCCGTCACTCCATTTTTGCATGGTCTTCCTCTTGCCTTGTACGCATTATACCTTTTCTGTGTGGCTCTCTTTAGTAGGTTATACCAGGGCATTCTTGTCAGGTATCCAAACCATTTAATTTGTTGTTCTTTAATGAATTGCATGACTGGTTTCATATCCAGTTTTCTTCTGATTTCTTAATTTCTAATTTTGTCTCTTATTATCACACCTGCAGTTCTTCTAAGACACCTCATTTTGTTGTTATGAGTTTCCACTCATTAGCTGCTGTTATTGGCCATGTTTGACACTGGTAACATAATGTTTACATATTAAACCATTGGGAATATTATATGATAGACTTCTGTCTGTACATCTTGTAATATTATCCTTCTGCCTCTAGCACAATTTTCTTCTAATCTGTTCATCCAAAGTCTCTTATTCTTAAATCATCTTCAGCACTTTCATGTTCTTTTGTGTGAGCAAAATATTGGACGTCTTTGCTGTTTTTCTTTCAGTAATTCTCTTCTCATATTACACTTTTTCCAATACATCTATATTTGTTTCCTACTGTTTCCATGAAATGCAACTCAATAATCTGCATATCTACATCTGCATGCTTCATTTATATCTTTCAACAGCTTGTTTGGTGTCTCTATGTCTGTATATTTCATTTTAAGATGACAATGTTGAATATGTGTAACCCTCTATCAATCTCTTATTCATTTATTTTGTTATTTAGATTACCTCTTCTTCTTTCTTCTTTCCTCCATTTCTGTTGTGATTTTCAACATCAGGGTATGCAAAGAGTTCTGGCAAACACCCTTGCATGCACCTTGTATATGGGAGTTCATACTGCCACTTACATTTTCTGCTGTTCATTATTTGCAAAGGCAACTTTTGGCTTTGAAACCCTCACATTTGCATTGTGGTTCTCGCTGTGGGACACTGTTGAATGGTAGTTGTGTTACATGATCATCCATCTGATTGTTCGTTCTGTTAAATAACTAACTGATATTGTGAAGATGTATTTCTTGTTATATTGCACATTGTCTAAAGAAATTACAAATGTGTAATACTAATTGGGAAGAGCAAGAGGAAGACCGAGAGATAAGTGGGAGGGAAACTAAGAAATGGACAGGTTACAGTCTGGCAGTGTGCATATTCAACTAAAAACTACACTCTTGAAAAAGTCAAAAGTTTTACATACCTAGGGAGTATGATGACATCTACGGGGATACAGCGCCAGAAATTCCACACAGAATTGCATTGGCATCAAGTGCTTTTAACAAATTGTCAAATATATGGAAGTCCAATTCACTCAGCAAGCACTTAAAATTAAAGATCTTTAATTCTTGTGTGATTCCAGTATTAACTTATGGATGCGAGAGTTGGAAAGCAACAAAAGCTCTAGAAAGAAAATTAGATAACTTTGAGAATAAATGTCTTAGAAGAATATTGAACCTCAAATGGTCAGATTTCAGACCCAATACACAAATAAGACAAGAGACCAAGCAAGAAAATGTATCAAATTTTATAAGAAAGCGCCGCTGGAACTACATCGGCCACACACTTAGAATGGATGAGAGAAGACTCCTTACCAATCCCTCATATGGACACCAGAGGGAAAAAGAAAACGAGGAAGACCAAGAGAGACTCTGCATAGAACTATCACCAGAGAAGGCTCAACGATGGGCCTAGTAAACATTAAAGACCTAAAACAGATAGCAATGAACCGCGAGACATGGAGAACTATGACCTCTGCCCTATGCGCGCCCACAGGCCCAAGAGGAAAGACTAACTAACTAACTAAGTGTGCAACACCAAGACAGAGGATGCTGGAGATTCATTGCAGCCAACCTTTGATGTGGAGACGGCACCTGATGATGAATACTAAATTCTCTTCATAAATCATGTCCTTTGCAGAATGTTGCTCACATCACAACTCAGATGAAAACTTTTGATCTTTAGTCAAAAATACCACCATCTTCTTTCATGTCTACTACTTCTCATGGGTGTCTTATAGATATATTGTCCTGGACAAGTAGAGGTTTGTAGGTTGCAGTGTTACTATTCTTTGCTCCCCCTGAGAGCCCCGGCAACACACAGGCATTAATATGTTGACTAACGATCTTCTTCTGTATACACATTAAGATGAGGAATTGAATATCCATTTTAAAGCAGTGGTTAGTCTAAGACTGTTAATATCTTCATAGAGCTTGCCACATAAAGGAAAGTAACGTTTCATAGATTCTCATATGGTGAAACTTTTGTAACATATGTTTTGTGGACACCTTATCAGTGCCACAATCTAACATATTAGAATATTCTATCTTTACAATAGACACGCATTTTACAATAGACTGCGCAGATAGGCACAGTTTCATATATTTATAAACAACCAAATGTACCAGTTATAAATCAGAAAATCACCAATGCTAATACAGGAAGATTACCAAAATATGAACAGCTTAGAACAAAGTTGTCAATCTGCACTTTAGAACAGGACCTAATCGACTTTGCAGTCACTTGTATATAAATTAGAGATTGGAAATTAAGTCATGTGTAAATATGGACAAGTATCCCAGACTGCAGAGCATATACTTCAAAACTGCAAAATATACCAAGACAAACTCACTAGACCAGTGAAACAACACTTGGAAGAAAAAACTACACTGATCTCTGTGTGAGCTACAAAAGACAATGAAATTTATACAAAAGATAATATTGAAAATATCAATATTTCAAGTAAGCAAAGGGAAAGAAGGAAGGTGTACTTAGCTGTAGTACTTTAACAAACTAAACTTTATTAAATCATCTATTTTTATAGTGGAGCAGTGCAACTCGCAGGAGCAATGAGTCTAAATGCTGGCATTACACAGGCTGGTCTCAAGATGGTAACAACATTGCACACAAGCACATCTGTTGCTGCCAGTATGGATCTTACCAATGGTCAAGTGCTTAGTATAGACTTGGACACACCTAAAAGAAAAATGGACATTCTGGATGTCAAGTAAGTCATTTTAAATGCAGTATATATTTGTATAAGTGTCTATCTGATAATTGAAGTCAGTATTCGAGTATGTACTGTGCAACAACCACAAGTATTTTGACAATGGAAGTGCGGGCGATTACAGAGATGGTGAAATGGTTGGCATCTCATAACCACTCTCGTGTTTTCATACTCAGTGACTCCATGAGCATGATTCCTAAAATCGAATCAGGAATGGTGAGACGAAACTTGGTGAAGGTACTAGTACAGACAATGATCAGAGAAATCACCTTCATTTTTGTCCCTGGTCGCACATGAGTTAGGGGTAATGAACGAGCTGATAGATTGGCTGGCTTACTACACAGGGAGCTGCCATGGATAGAAATTACATTCTTCACACATTGAGAGAGTCTTTCCGAACAGAGGAGTTTCAGGGCTGTGAATCCCACTCACTGACCAGATTGAGAGAGACGTGTGTCAATATTTGTGCAGTCCAAAAAGAATGACATAACAAATATGCAAAGAGATTGATTAATTAACATCGAACTGGCGTGTTGGGCTGCTGAATTTGTTGAGGCGGAGATAGGAGCACCTATAGACATGTGCTATGATGATAGTCCTCATATAACTGATAACTGAAATGAGTATTGATCAATGAATTCTGTGCAGATAAAACACAATGTCACCAGTGTCTGCAAACACTACACATAACTAAACATTTTGTCGAGTGTTACCAGTGTCCACAAACACTGTACATAACTAAACATTTTGTCTTTTGTTACCAGTGTCTGCAGACACTACACATTCCTAAACCTTTTGTCAAGTGTTACCAGTGTCTGCAGACAGTTTAGCTTAATTTAGTCGTCGGATCACCGTCATTGCACGTCGAACAAATTAGTCCATAAGTGCTCCGATCTCTCCCTCAGTATGTCCATCAGCGTGTGGCGACTAACGACACCGGTTCTTTGTTGGTTTACAATTCTTCTTTGTCTGCCAGCATAGCGTTCTTGTCGAGCTACACCACACTTAGCTTTGAGTTCTTGCAGTCTGGTTAGTGTTGTGGATTCGCCGCTATTACGTGAATCATGTACATGCCCTCTCTCCCTTAAGGAATTGATAATATCAGCCTGATCCATTGCTCGCCCGCTTTGGACAGCAGCCATACCTGCAAGCTTATCCGCACGTTTATTCCCCTTACACCTGCATGCCCTAGCACAAAAATAAAACTGATCTTTGTCAGCTTAGACCTCCCCAGCGACTCTATCCAATGCCTCCGAGCCCATCCTGTTTCAATCTTCCTGAGCATACTCATTGAGTCACTGAGAAAACATGCATGGATAAAAGTCTGTGATTCTAGCCAAATCATCGCTTTGGTAACCGCCATGATTTCCATAGTGAGACTGCTTGTAGTCACGGCAAAACCACCACTGTCTTCCTTCACAACATCACCTCCGACCTGAGCAGTGAAAGCCCACGAGCTCCGCACATGTCGAATCACCGAACCATCCATATAAATGATTACATCATGCGCAGATGCGTTCTCAGAAATTAATGCCTGAACCTCTGCCTCCACGACAAGTGGGTTGTGTTGTCTGCATTCTTTAGCAAGTTCGATGAATACAGAAAAGGATGTAGCGATTCCTGTTGGCACTGGTATCCATTCTTCAACCGGGATCAATATCTTCAAGTGTACACACCTGTTCAATACAGTCCCCGGCTTGACCCATCCAAGATTTTCCTCTTTTTAACCTATTTCCTTTTTGTCTCTTTATTTCCATGTGCAAGGGATGTTGTGTGTCAGCATTGACTAGAAGGTATGCTCGTGCACGGCTCAACAGTATTCTATACTCCATAGTAGGATAGTCAAGGAGATAGCGCATCGCCCTGCACGACGTGTCTTTAGTGCACCCAAGTATAATGCGCATAGCCTCGTTCTGTATTCTTTCCAGTCGTTCTATCTGACTATGACTGAGAGTCAGGATCGCCAGCGCATACTCAAGCACAGAAAGGACCAGACCCTGGTATAAAGACAAAGATGGCGCTGTTCACAATCCGCCGCAGCTATTACCCTCATCGCCAGGAAACCTTTCCTCGCCTTCATTATCACATGAGCTATGTGTTCCGTAAAAGCTAGACTACGATCAAAACGCAACCTCAGGTATTTCAGAGACTCAGATCGCTCCACCACCTCTGAACACAAAACCACAGATGGTGTTGGAGTGTTGACGATGTGGTTGTTTAAAGAGAACCATGTCACCGCTGCTTTTGTGGGGTTGACCAATGCTCCTGCTTCAACGCACCATCTACCTATGCGGTCGAGTTCTGACTGAAGTTCCTCCACAAGCTGTTCTCTATCCTTGCCCTGACGATACACCAACACATCATCAGCATATGACATTGTTCTTCCTCTACCCGTGATCTGCTCTTTTGTGATGCTCACAGTATAGGCATTGAACAACACCGGAGATAATGATGACCCTTGTGGTAAGCCAGGGTGGATTGTTGTTGGTGATGACGCCCAGCTGCCACATTTAAACACTACCTTTCGCTGGAAGAGGGCCGCAAAGATCCAATTGAGGAGGAATGGGCTGATATTGAGTTCCATCAGCTGTACCATTAAAAATGCAACGGCACTCTATTATAGGCATCTTCAAGGTCAATTGCAGCAGCACATGTCTCAATGCCCGAGTGAAAACCCTCATAGACATCGTAGGCGAACACCGCTGCGTTACGCCATGTCTCTCTATATGGACGGTACCCTCCAAGGGTGGGTGGAAGGAGACGTAACCTTTCTAATTGGCAGGATATTTTCCTGGCAATTATTTTCTCCAGCAACTTGCCTACTGTATTCTGCATGGTGATTACCCGATAGCCCTGAATTTTTGTGTGGTCTTTGCCAGGCTTTGGCAGAGGTACCAGGTAGCTGTGCAACCATTCTTCGTTGATTATTGCAGTTGTAATGCTGTTGTTGTAGATGCCAGCCAGTTCTTCCCACTCCCCATCAGACAACTCGCCAATACTAGTGGTGTCACTAGAATTGCGAGTCGACCAGGAGATGAGGATAGTGTTATTGATTTGGCACTTGTATCCCCTACACTCACTGCTGTGTGCAGATGGGGGATTTTAGGGCACCATGGCAGTGACCACCGTCCGTGCATCATACTGGTGAACAAAGGTAGATAAAAAAACACAGACCAGTAACGCACTCTTTCCAGTACGATACCACAGACAGTATATGTATCTAATCATTTTGTCTCTTATATAGGTCTGAGTTTTTCTTAATTTACAACAAGGCAGAAGTAAAGCAAGAAATTGGTAAAAACAAAGAAGTGACCAAGCGGTCCTGTTCTCCTGAATCTGTTCTGAAAGTCCTAGGTTATGAGCTGTGTGGGACTGTGTCTTTCATTAATGCCACGGACGATAGTAATGCACCTTATTTTCCCTTCACTGGACCTGTTGAAGTTGGTGTAACACTTCAAAAGTTAGATGCTCCCAAGGGATTTAGACTTCTTGGAAACCTCATAAATGTAAGTGTTATTTAGTAATGTTTATTGTTTTTAATTTAACTGTTAAATTAACTTCTTGTACATGTTGCACTACATAATGTGGCAGTTGATTGTGACCTAAAACGCATTGAGTCTTTCCTAACAGGGGAGTTTCAGGGCTGTGAATCCCACTCACTGACCAGATTGAGAGAGATGGGTGTCAATATTTGTGCAGTCCAAAAAGAATGACATAACAAATATGCAAAGAGATTGATTAATCAACATCGAACTGGCGCGCTGGGCCACTGGATGCAGCTGAATTTGTTGAAGCGGAGATCGGAGCACCTATGGACTTTTCTGGAGTGCTATGATGATAGTCCTCATGTAACTGATGACTGAAGTCACAGCATTTGAAGACTTTTCATCTTCCTCTCTAACTTTTCATTTTTCTAACTCTGTTAACCTGGTACATATTTGTCAGCAGAGTTGTCTAGACCATGAGTGAATCCTGGACTGTAAATGAACGTCTTTACTTTAAATTGCAATGCAAGCACACTAACCACTTTAGTACAGTGTCATAGTTTCATTTCACATATGAATACCTTATCCTAAGGTGGACCTTAGAAATAAGAGGGGGTGAAATACACTATTTATGAAGTGCACACAAAAGCCTCTGGAGACTGTGGAGCATCTGGCAGAATGGAATAGAGCCTGGCTCCCATGCGGGAGACCCGAGTTTAATCCTTGGTAAGGCCAAGGAGTTTTTTTCTGTTGAGGGCATAAAGAAAACATCCTAACCTGAACAGTTTCGTGGTGACTGCACTAGCCATGCGGCCATTAAATTCAACAGGCTCATGTCCCTCCAGTCCTACACCGCCCAAAAAGCGGTATTAATAATAATTCCACTCGTACCATTATACGTTACATAGAGCCTGCAAGTAATTTCTCCATACTGCTCTATTCTGGGCAACTTGCTCAATCTCCTCCATGGAACTGAGACCGATATTTCTTGCCTCTCTCAGCAAAGTTCTTTTCAGGGTCTCCTTAGGTCGACCTCTCTTTCTTGAACCCTTTGCATCCCACTTCAATGCCTGCTTTGATATTCGTTGATCATTTCTCCTCAAGGTGTGCCCAACATATCTCCATCTTCTCCTTCTTATAACAGTTGTCACTAGTGGTTGACCAGACATTTCTCTGATTTCATCACTTCTCCTGAATCCGTTCCATTTTATATTCATTATTTTTCGCAGACATCTATTTTCAAATGCATTCAACTTACTTTCTATATCTTTAGTCATTTTCCAACTCTCGCTGGCATATGTTAGGATTGATACATTTAAATTGAAAATTCGCAATTTAGTTTTAATACTATATAGCTTGCAGTTCCATATTTTATTTAGACTTTTAAAAGCTAATGTTGCTTTGCCAATTCGTATTGTAATTTCTTTTTAAACATTTCCTGTGCAATCAAAATTGCTACCTAAATAGGTGAACTGCTCTGTTATTTTTATCATTTTAGATTCCAAGGTGATATCTGCATTACTTGCCGTAGGTGTCTTCATTATATTTGTTTTTTCCTAACTTATCTGCAGTCCAACTTTTGATGCTATAGATGACAAGATGTTTGTTTTCTTTGCATATCTTGGTTGTTTCTACTTAACAAGACAATCTCTTCTTTCGTTCTTTTGTCCTTCACTGCTTTTTTGCCGCTAGGCGTAGCAGGTTTAACTGATGATCGGTTTTCGAGATAATGCACGCTCGGTCGCTTGATATGGTGTGGTATTGTGGAGTTTTAAGATGTCTGTAACTCCATCAACCCATCTTTTCTTGGTCTGCCCTTTCCTCTTGATGATTCCATTTTCAGGTTGTACGCTCTTGCAACTGGTGTATTCGGGTTCATTCTGACCAAGTGGCCAAACCATTTGAGTCTCTGTTTTTCAATAAATCTAATAGCAGGTGTTGTTCCGACTGTTCTTCTAATTTCCTCATTTCTTATATGGTCTTTTCTTGTTTTATTTACTGCTTTCCTCAGGCATCTCATTTCGCATGTGGTAATTTTCCTTTCTTGTTCTTTTGTCAGTGCCCATGTTTGGCTCTGGTAGCGCAGTGTTGGTATAAAGATTGAATTTATAATCTGTCTTTTAGTCACTACTGGAATAGCTGGGTGTTTCAAAATTGGGGTAAGCTGGTATGTAATGTTGTTGGCTTGCTGGATTCTAGTTTCGATCTCTCTGTCCAGTCTACTATCAGATGTGAAGATTCTTCCAAGGTATTTGAATTCTCTCACCTGCTTTAGCGTTTGGTAATTTATTTGTATGTTGATATCTTTATGTTCTCTGCTTATAGTCATGACTTCTGTCTTTTGAATGTTGATCTTCATGTTGTATGTGAGGCAGCTATTGTTGAGTAAGTTTATGTGTTCTTGAAGCTGTTCAATATTATTATGGAATAAACACTGGTCGTCAGCAAAGAGCAGTTCATAACAAATTTTGATAACAAGGCAATATCATCTGCAAAATCCAAATCTTCTAGTTGACTATTTTCTACCCAATCGATGCCAGTTTTGCCCCTGCAACATTTTTGCATCACCCAGTCAATGTCCACTCCAAACAATAGCGGAGATAGAATACAGCCTTGTTTTACTCTGGTTTCAACCATAAACCAGTCTCTGTGTCCACCATCAGTGCGAACTGCACACTGTGAATCATCATAGAGGCTCTTGATAATGTTTATCATTTTGTCTGGTATTCCATAGTATCTCAGAATATTCTACAGGGAGATTCTGTGTAGACTATCAAAAGCAATATTACAGGCAGTAAAGACAGTAAAGAGACAAAATTTCTTTATATTCTGACGTTGTGAGGCAAAACAAGATTGGAGATAAGAAAAGAAAGAAGAAGAGCATAAGGTATAGCGATATACTCAACTGTCTAATATTCTGTTGTTAATTTCATGCTGCAAGAGTACACCCTGTGAGACTAGAATGTTTACAGTTTAACGTATAGGAAAGTAGCAAGGGAAGTTTTTACCTTCTTTTATTCAAACATTTTTTTTGGTTGTATTTCTACATTAACTCACTTTTCATTGTCTATTAGCAAAATTGATAGTCTATTTAATTCAAGTTTCAACTTTGCTCTTCTTAGAACCCAGCCACATCCATTGCTCAGCTGTCATTTGATACAACAGGTTCTATGGTGGAAAGAGCAATAACCATTGGCTTCAACCTTGACACTTATGTCAGGTCTGCTGAAGTTGAACTTAGCTCCCCTTGGAAAAAATTGTGCGCAGGGTAAGTTCTAACAAATACTTTCTTCCTACCATAACTGATTTGCTCGTTTTTTTGGCCTCTTGACTGAATTATTTTTTAGTTCCAAAACATTGCACTTGTAGTTCAGCAAAACTAAAATATTGCTTGTAAATAAGATTTACAATCTGACTTATTATATATCAAATTGAAGACAAATGGATGTAGTTTCACAAAATAGTTGCTGTTTTAGAAAATATGCATGCAGTGTTAACTATGCAGGAAACACATTAGCATTCATTAAAAATAAAAATTGAAATTGTGAGAACAAAAATTCAACTTACCAAGGGCCTTGATGCCAAGCTATCTTCATCTATTTTCATTTATGATAGTATTCAATGCTATGTTATGTTATGCTATTCGATCAACGTCATAGAACATTTGAATTTTCCATGCATGCTCCATTCTCCACTGCAGCATCCATCCCAAAGTCCACAGTGCTCGCTGTACCCATAAAAAGTTAATTAGTATATTTTCTCTACCACAGAGACGACACAGTCTGGCATGTCCAAACTTAACCCTTTCGCTCTGTATTATTTTGACCTCTGGACGCATTTATTTTGCGATTCAAATTTAACACTCAATGTCAATTAGTTTAAACCTTTATAACTCTAGTACTGTTTCTCTAAAGTATGACATATAATATATTAAATTGTTGCTAATTGAATGTGGAATATATTAATATGATAATATTTTACATCAGGTGGTATACGTTTGAGAAAATTAGATTATTGTAGCATGACTATTTAAAAAAAATCATAAAAATATTTTTACTCTGGGTTTGTATTACATCTTAATATTCATAGATGTTTCCAGAAGTAGCAGTAAAATGAAGATAATCCATGTGCGAACATATTCTATAAGTTTCATCTAACTAAGCTTCATGCAGTAGTTTTTATAATATTCTCTTTTTAGTGCGGACACTTCAATAAATGGAATGTGTAACACCCATTCTTTAGATGCAATTATTACATTAGACTTACAACTATCGATACTGCATTTCATAAACAATCAAATGTCATTATTACCATCAATTAAATCTTCTTCATTACTATCACAAGTTATAATTTGATCTAACAGTACTCAAGATTACACTGTAAACATCGTGAATCATTAACGTTTAAATAAAAAGTCTCGACTTGAACACAATAATACACTGCTTTCCTTCTTTAAAATCTTTGTTAAATGGAGACAGTAATGTACCTACATATTTGTACTTTCCGTTTCTGAAGATTTTTTTAGCTTTAGTAAATGGGTTGTGAAGATATATTCTTTTCCGTGAACAGACGTCCAAAAGCCAATATATCGGTTTTGCGACATCATGAACATTACTCTGAACCGATATATCGGCTCTACAGTCCCATTGGGTTAACTCCTAATTCTAGCAATCGGTCCAGTATCTTAGACTCGCCCATATCACATAAATTAACGCACACTGCATTAATGAATGACATTGCCTCTGTCCATACTTCTGCCAACTTGAGTTAGGTTTCGGTTGCACTGATCATTGCTTTCTACTTATTTATTTGGATAAGTCTGCTATTAGATATTCTTTCTGGTCATAATATTCTCATGATTCTGCACAGGCATGAGTAGAGGAAGATAGACGTCTCCCTGCATCATATATATTGTTATTCTTTAACATTCGAATCCATAAAGTAGTACTGGTAAAATGATATTTTTGTTACATCTTCAGTTTCATTTTCAGTTTGGAATATCTTCATCGCGCTCCAGACATATCCATAGGTGCTCAGATCTTCTTTGCAATGTCTCCAACAGCATCCAGCGACTGGCCGTACCATTCGATTCTGATTGATGAGCCTACTCATATACCTGTCATAATGTTCTTTTCTTGCTACTCCAATCTTCAAACCTAGCTCCCGCAATCTAGTAGTTGACATGGATTGGTTTAGATGAAGATCTTCTCTGCGGCCACACTCTATGAGGGCATTCAAGATGTCAGCTCTGTTCATTTGCTGGCCCTCTGATATAGCGGCAGAGCCAGCCAGTCTGCCTGCTCTCTTATTGCCAACGACACCCATGTGTCCCAGATAGAAGACAAGTGTAATTCTGCAAATTGTTGATGCCTGCAGTGATTCAGTTCATTGCCAGCGCACCGATCCAGCCTCTCCCTTTCAGATCATACTCAATGAGTCACTCAGAATGCACACATGAGAGTAGTTCTGTGACTCTAGCCAGAGTAGTGCATCGGTCACCACCAGTCTCTACATTGTCATGCTGCTTGTTGTCATACTAAATGCACCACTGGCTTCCTTGACCATTCTGCCACATGAGCTTGCAGAGAAGGCCCATGCAGACTTTTTGTGATGAACTATCTATTCATCCGTGTAAATCACGTCGTTTGCATTGTAGTTTTCATCGATGATGGTTTTGACGTCTGCATCCAACTCCGGAGGATTTCCTCTCTGCAACCTTTGTCAAATTTAATGATGGTTGAAAAAGTGTTCCAGTATATTGGAGGTATTGGTATTCATTCTTCTCCATAGTCAATATTATTGAGTCCGCATACCAGCTGAAAAGTATCTGCAGCACGGCCAACCCATGACTTGCCCCACTTTAACCGATTTCCACCACTGGTGCTGAGCTGTTCATTCAATAGGTGATCCTTTTTGGCACCTATTTTGAGATAGGCACTTGCTCTAGCTATCTTGAGTCTATATTCCATGGTAGCAAAATCCAGGAGAAACCTCATTGCCACACAGGGTGTATCCCTTATGCAACCAAGGATGATGCACATAGCTTCGTTCTCTATTCTCTCCAGTCTTTCAATTTGCGTTTTGCTGACAGTGAGGATGGCCATTGCATATTCAATGGTGGAGAGAACCAGTGTCTGATACAGAATGACAAGCAGGCATTGGTTGATGTTAATGACGCCATGACTCTCATTGCCCCCAAACCTTTACGTGCCTTAACAATGACATACTCAACATATTCCCGGAAAAACAAGCTGCGGTCAAATGTCACACCCAAAAATTTCATTGATTTATCTATGGACAAACCAACACCGTGAAGTTTCACACTAGGCGCACATGCGTTAACAGTGTGATTATTGAGTGAGAACCATGTCACTGCTCCTTTGATAGGGTTAACTAGTGCACCAGAGACATCACACCAGTTTGTAATGCGGTCAAGTTCCTTCTGTATCTCACCGACAATCGCATCCCTGTCTTTTCCTTGTTACATCTTGCATTAAGCAAGATAATTTATTGGTGATAATATGTTGCATCAGTATTGAGTTCATCATTCTTATGATATATATATCAAACAATAATAAATATTCTCTATAAATGGTACATATTTTTCAGGATCATACACTGTTGAGCCCAAAACCAGAAAATTGTTGGCCAATGTTTTAGATGATGGACGAGAATACATTTTCCTGATGCAGTTGGATGAAGATAAACAAGTGGGAAAGGTAATTAAACTTTGACAAATAAAATACGCAGTTGTTTCAGAACATTATGATCCTCTTACCTTTAACATTTGAACACATTCTTAGAGTATAGTAAAACATGGCATGACTAACAGAAAATCTGGTAGTGGGGAATGAGCACAGTTAACCATTATGTGACTGCCGTCTGATGTTGAAATGTGGGTTTAAGAAATTTAGATTTGTATACTTCTTCTTTCCTCTTCTGCAAATGCTCCATACCACTCTTTGTGGTTTTATGTGATTTGAGCCTAAGAACGATTGTGCGTTGTGCCAAGTTATGCACCTATGGTGACTAGGCCAGCACATCCGATTTCTTGTCATCTTATTATCTACTAGGGTAGCATTCCCTAGAACCGGTCAACCCTCTGCATTATCGGCATTACTATTCTATCCATGGTGAGTTTATTCCTGAATAGGAGTATTCTCAGCTGCTTTGGGTTGTGAGTCGGCACATGGCAATTTGCAATGTCTACTCTGCATTTTCCCTGTCCCCGGGAAACACTGGACTGGGGCTGCGCACAGATATTTTAGAGGGTTGTTTCATTTGGTGCTAGCAATGCAACTGAAATTTTGTGCTAACCAACATCACCCATCCCAGTTAGTTGTTTCTGCAACAGTAACTTGCCTGGTTGTCCCAGGGAGGGCAGTTTTGTTAGGCACTAGAACGCAACTTTAGGATTTGTGCTAGGCCTCTGATACGGAGTTTACTGCAATCTTCCCTGGTGTTGCCACGATTCTTGCCTAGAGCTGTCAAATTGGGTGTGACCATTGTTTCGAGGGGACATGCCTCCTGATGACTCGTACCTTGTCACTTCTAACAGTTCGTTTTTATTTATTCAACTTTTCCTATCGGCCAGGAGAGATGTGCAGTAACAATCACTCTGGGATTCTGCTCGTCTGTGTTGTGAGCAGATCTCATCAAATGCAATTGTATCTGCACCACTACTTATACCAGACTAGCTCTCCCTCGATCCCTACCCGCTTAGCCAGACAGGGTTCTCTGTCTGCTTCCAGGGTTACCATGCGGATGTGGTGTAGGATATTGCTAAGTGCCAGCTCACTAAACCTGGTGCGGCGTTGCCCCTCTGACTGCACATTTGATCCCAGAATTGCATACTATGTTAAATATGCTGCTGTGTTTAAATTTGAAAAGTTTAAAAATCATGTTTATTGTTGATGTTATTCCAATAAAATATTTTGTACTATTCATTCTAGACTATTTACACACCAACATTTGAGATTTCTGGCCCGTGATTCAAAGATTTTGGCAAAAGTAACACATAAATTGAGTGCAGGAGGATCCATATCTGTGGAAAGTGATTACAGTGATATTTCCGGAGTTATCAGCATAAAGTCAGGCTTTCAGTCTGGTCCTATTGAGCTTAAAGGTTTGTGTATGGAAAGTCAGGATTTTTAACACTATCAACATTTTATGTAATTATAGCCGTCCATCGTAAGCGATGATGACAACAGCCTCAGACATGTGCTGCTGCACCTCTCTGGTGTGTGCGTAGATGACTGTAGAGTCCAATCCTAGAACACTATCCCCTTCCACATGTTGGGCATTCATGATCAAGATTAGACATGTGGGTGTTGTGTGTTCTTTGTTTTCGCGAAGCTCGTTTTCTCTGTGCCTCAATGGAACGATGATTCTCAGCTATGCGGGTCCCTCCTGTGTTTTATATAGGATGAAGGGTAAAGCCTTTATTTTCTCTGCATTCAGCTTTGTAAACTTCTTCTTTTCTCTATTCCTGTTTCCCCTCACATTATCAGGATAAGAGATTTTTAGAACAGGCTTCTGTCTGCACTTCATACATAGTGCTTTTCACCGTCTCTGTTATTTCTGAGGACCACCGTTTGCGTTGACCTTTTATTTTGTATCCACTGTATTGGAGGTGCATTGCTCTTTGAGGCTGTATCTCTGTTTGTTGGTAATCTGCTTATGTGGCTGAACCATTTAATTTGTTGTCCTTGATGAAGTTCATTACTGATGTTGTACCCACTTTTTCCAGATTTTTTCATTTCTGAAGCAGTCTTTCTTTCTTTCTCAAATCCTGTTTGCCTCACAGCGTCGTCAGGTCAAGAAGAGATTTCTAAAACGGGCCCTTGTATGCATTTCGTAGATAGTGTCTTTCGTCGCTTCTGTTATCTCTGAGGTCCATCTTTTGCGTGGCCGGACCTTTGCTTTGTACCCATTGTATCGGAGCAGCATTGCTCTTTGAGGTGCACTGTCTGTTGGTAATCTGCTTACGTGGCGAACCATTTAATTTGTTGTTTCTAGATGAAGTCTAGTACTGATGTTGTACCCACTTTTTCCTGATGTCTTCATTTCTCAACCGGTCTTTTCTTGTTACACCCAGCATTCTGCGTAGACACTTCATCTCTGTTGTGACTAGTTTTCTTCTATCATTTGTTGTCAGCGTCCAGGTTTGGCAGTGAAGGTGAGCGTCTGTAGCTCAAGCGGTAGTGATCTTGATCACGAACCCAAATGTACCTGGTTCAAATCCCACGGTGGGCAAGTTTGGAAGCAAATTTTTTTCCGTGGGATTTTCACATGTGGTAAAAATAGACCTTACCGTTCAGAAAGCAATGGCAAACTATTGAACGTATAAGTAAAATGAACCCTTTCATACCTCGTGGTATATAGGTCAATACAGTGTTAGGCCTGTATTTTTCATTGACCATCGGTACACGATGGGTGATGTGGTCAGCATCACGCCGGCCGCTTTACTTTCCCAGAGCATGTCTGGCACCCAGTTGAGGCTGGGTCGACCTGAGAGCCGTCGCAGTCGGGAAAAATTCCATGCGCATCGCGGGAGCTGAACCCAGATCACCAGCCTTGCGAAGCAAGTTCACTAACAACTACGCTACAGCAGCTCTCAACGTATAAATGGTGCCTAGAAAATCATCGACTCATTTTCCTGTGGTTGATGGCTACGTCCTTAAGGATATGCCACAATTTTCATTTTCAACATAATGTGGGGAGAAAGATTGTGCTGAACATTGCTCTTTTTGTGTTCGTAGTGACGTGTTTGTATCTTAAAATTGGCTTCATTTGTCCTATCATTTGATTTGCTTTGTTGCATCTGTGTTGAATTTCATTAGTTATTCTTCCGTTTGCTGAAAAAAATGCTCCCCATGTATGTGAAGTCTTTTACTTGTTTTAGTGGACGATTGTCGATGGAGATATTGGTAGTGCTTTCCTCTCTGGCGAATGTCATTGCTTCTGTTTTGTCGGTGTTTATTCTCATAGTGTATTTGTTACATGCTAACTGGAGTCTGTTAATGTGTTGTTGTAGCTGTTCTTCTGTTGATATGATTGCCTGATCGTCTGCAAAAAGAAATTCGTTTAAGAGTTCTCCAAGGTTCTCTGAAGCAATCTCTTCTTAATACTCCGAGCATAGGCACTTCTTCTCTGTTGTGACTAGTTTTCTTCTATAATTTGATGTCAGCATCTAGGTTTGGCGCTGATAGCATAATGTTGGAAGAAAGATTTTGTTGTACAACGCTCTTTAAGTGTTCATGGTCGCATGTTTGCATTTCAAAATTGGGACCATTTGTCCTATGATTAGGATACTGAATGATGCATTTTGGATACTGAATTGAATATTTGTAACAGAACCAGTTGGATAACATAATACTGCTGACCTCTCCTTAGAGCATGTCTTACATTGAGGCTCCTTATGTGCATGTTTGCATTTTCGTATCCTGATATTTTAGACAAGTGGTTCTCAATCTTCCTAATGCTGCAACCCTTTAATACAGTTCCTCATGTTGTGGCAACTCCCAAACATAAAATTATGTAACAATATTTATTTCTAATTATGATAAATATATGTTTTTTGATAGTCTTAGGCGACCCCTATGAAATGGTTGTTTGACCCCCAAAGGGGTTGCGACCCACAATTTAAGAACCACTGTTTTAGACAGTTTTGTAATAGATGTTTCTGACATTTTACCAGTGTTATAATTTCGCACATGAAATGTGAGTGAATAAGAGTTCTAAGAACCCCAGGTAAATCACCGGAGCTCATGAATATGGTAAACTGAATGGTGAATACGATACCATATTCATTGGTTCTGATGCTTCACCTATGTGTCAAACAGAACACAAAGAGGATATAGATAGTGTATAATGAAAACCTTATAAAAAGCATACATTTTGAGTTGGAAGCAAAGATCTTGTACAGTTGTAATGGGAAGAAATATATTTAGTTTTTACAGTGTGAATGTTAATTAATAAGTGAACAGCTTAAGTATCTTTCAACTTCACCTTTCAACTCCCAGCGTAACACAGGTCTTCAACAAACTTCTTCCAGATCTTCCTCTCTCTTGCCATCCCTTCTAATTTTTTTTGTATTTTACCTATCCTTTTAATATCAGCTTCCAGCTCTCTTCTCCAGATCTCTCCCTGGCCTTCCCCTATTCCTCTTTCCCTGCAGGTTCCAAAATAGTGCCTGTCTTAAATAACAGCTTAAGTAAAGAATAGTTAATTTTTTATATGTATATGTATCAATGCTATTTGTTTTAATGTTAATGTTAACAACAAGTACTATAACTTACATTTGTTATATTTTTTCTAAATTCAGCAAATTATGTCAACAAAGAAAAGCAGAACACTTTATCAGGATCATTAACTCTCAGTCCAAAAAATGTATACTCAGCCACTTTCCAAGTCTTGAAGAATATTGCCAAAGGCAAAGCATTATCTGGGAAGATTGATCCAACCATCCTTATCTCAGCTCCATCATATCGGCCATTTCTCCTTTCTGGCTCAATTGATTACAAGGAGGACAAGTTACTAAAAGTTGATGTCAAAATTACAATGGATGAAACTTTGAAACAGCCAATCATTTTAGATGGTAGGTTCACAATGTATTCACATTCTATTTGCATATGTTTTACTTCTGTTTATTATTTTTTTTTTTATTTTTAGAGGTAAAAAGATAAAAATACAGTAAATCACAGTAGATTATATTATACTAGATTACTAGACTTAAGCATTTAGATATGAGAACTTTGATACCTTAACAGTCCTTCTGAATTTTATCTTTCTTAGGCCAGATGTTCGCCTCTGCTGCAGTCATGCTCTCTCTATAAGCGTGGCATTTATGACTCTATCACCTGTGATTGCCGCACAGACATCAGATGATAATTGTTTGCAATTTATTAGTTATTGTTTTAGTTATTCTCCATGTTTCTGACCCCTACAGCTTATTTGTTTTAACATTTGAGTTAAATATTTAAATTTGTATTCTAGATTTGATTTCTTTAGACTTTCACAAATTTCCTAGTGTAATGAAAGCTCCTCATGCCTTTTTTATTTTTATTATAACATTTCTATTAACTCCTCCCTCTATGTCTACATTACTGCCTAAGTATGTGTACGATTCTACCCGTTGAAGTGGGGTTTAACCCAGTGGTTCTGGGTTGTTTGTGTGGTTAATACTCACCATCTTTCTCTTTCCACTTCAAATGTTTAGCCGTAGTGTTGTGTGACTTCTGATCATTGTGTTTATTTTATCCTATAATTTAGTTGCATGGGACAGGAGGACTATATCATCAGCAAAGTCTAGATAATGCTGTTATAGTGGCATCTACATATGTTTATAAACTCTTACTTTGTTACATATAATGTTTTCATTTGTTCAGGTAATATAGGAAGAAAAATCTTCCTGCCTAAAAAAAGTGGGAGTCAACCGTTTCATGATGATTTGTTCACAGCTGGTATTCTAGAGTGTGTTGTGGTTAAATTATGTTCATGTGATTATTAAGTGCCATGCCTCTGGCAACACATTTTACTTGTTAAGCCTTTAAGTTTAAGTAATAGTATATTTTTCTTTCTTGCAGCTAAATTTTCTAAACAGAAAAAGAAGAGCATGAACCATGTGAATGGAGAAACAACCATGAATTCCCAGTTTGGAATGGTCAAAGTTAAAGGATCCATTGAAGTTCCTTCTAATTTCAGCAAGAAAGGACCACTCTTTACAAGCAAAGTGAATGTAGACTATAATCTGCTCATCCTGGAGAATAAAGCCCTCCAAAAGAACAAGGTGTCAATTAATGCAAGAGTCCAGGACAGAAGTAGTTCATCCCTGACAAAATATGAAGTTGATATGTGAGTTATATTCATTTTCTTTGAATTTTTTTTTTGCATGTGCATGTTAAGGAATCATTTTATTGCTGTAGGTAGGTAAAGGTAATTCTATTGTTGCAGTTGATGTGCGAAGTTTTGAACACCTTACGACTAAACTGTTGCATTTAGAGAATAGGTGACCAATTCACTTTCTCATTAACTTTTCCAGTCCATTACTCAGCAAGCTAGATATTAATTTGTTATTGTGTGGACTTAAGCACATCTTAATTAGATAACAAGATCATCTCTTTTGATTGTGAAATAAGCACTCTAACCATTTGATTACGCAGATGCTCCTGCACTTATCTCTTATTTATTGAATTTCAATTTTTCTCTGCATTGGTGTTCATTTGTTGAAGTGTATTTAAATTTAATGTTTCTATACAAAATCATAGAAAAAAATGTTGAAGTGGGGTCTAACCCAATCAAGCGTCACAATGGTTTGGAAAGAGCAATATTAGAGGGCAGGGTCCCAAGAGGCAGAGGCAGATCAAGAAGAAGATGGCTACAAGATATTAAATAAACCATGAATATGACCATCGATAAAGTGGATGAACTGGCTAGAGACAGAGTGAAGTTCAGATGTGCTGCAAAGAGAGCAAGTCCTATAAAGGATACGCACCTTGATGATCTCAGTGACTCAATGAGTATGCTCAGGAAGATTGAAACAGGATGGGCTAGGAGACATTGTATGGAGTCGCTGGGGAGGTTTAAGCTGACAAAGATCAGTTTTATTTTTGTGCCAGGGCATGCAGGTGTAAGGGGAATGAACGTGCGGATAGGCTTGCAGGTATGGCTGCTGTACAAAGCGGGCAAGCAATGGACCAGGCTGATATTATAAATTCCTTAACCTTTTCGCTGCTACATACTTTCCGAAGGTGGAGCTAAAAATAGCTACTCTTTGTTTCTAGGTCACAAATGTGAATGTACGCCTATTGCAGTGACAGTAGCAATGTATAACATGTTAACACGTCTTTAGCCCACAGAGGAGAGATAATAACAGACATGTTAATACGTCTTTCGAAGTGAATGAGAAATATATATATATATATATATACGTCCTTAGCAGCTAAAGGGTTAAGGGAGAGAGGCTGTGTACATGATTCACGTAATAGCGGTGAATCTACAACTCTAACCAGACTGCAAGAACTCAAAGTTAAGTTTGGTGTAGTTTGACAAGAACACTATGCTGGCAGACAAAGAAGAATTGTAAACGAACAAAGAACCGGTATCGTTAGTCACCACACGCTGAGGGACATACTGAGGGAGAGATTGGAGCATTTATGGACTAATTTGTTCGACCTGCAGTGATGGTGATCCCACGACTAAACTAAACTTTGATGATGATGATACAAAATCTCTATTTTCTGTCTCTTGCTTAACTCTTTCCACGCCCATTTATTTTCTCAATTTTTAATCAGTTAATTCAAGGAAAGTAAAAAAAAAAAAAAATTTTTAATTACGATCCCAACTGCTCGTCAATAAATAAACATATATATATTATTATATACTAAATTGAAGAAAACTGGGCAACCCAATAGAATAACAAGGTTAAAAAGTACTATAAGTAAAATAGTAGAAGTAAAACTAGAAAGACTTCTTATAAGGAAAGCAACTCTATGGCGCAGTGTGCGGCTTAAAGCGTGCAACAGACTTCCGCCGTGGCGCAGTGTGCGGCTTAAAGCGTGGAAAGAGTTAAATTATTGTTCAGGTTATGCATTCCCAAGACTGCTTTCTTAGTTATCCGATGACTCTCCACTGTACTCTGACCTCAGCCATTTTCATTAGGTCATATAAGCATGAATCCTGACATTCAGCTACTCTTGAAGGACTCAATAATGCTTCTTATCTTTTTTGTTTATTCCATCATTTTAACTAATTGAGATGTGGGGTGGTGGGGGAAGATGTAAAGAACATTTGTGTATCTTATGCACTTCAAAAGTTGGTATTAATTTCTTTAGAGTTGTCACTATCTTTTGCATGGTTTCCTCATGATATTTTTTTAATGTGGTTCTCTGTCATAGACAATACCAAGGTATTCTTATCAGGTGACCAAACTAACTTCTCCTTCTTATTTTTCTAACTCTCCATATTGACCACTTGTTAACCCACTCTTTGTGATTTGTATGGGATATGAGCCTAAGAGCGATTGTGCATTGTGCCAGTTGTGCGCCTACAAGTAGGCCAGCACATCCAATTTCTGCGACTCTTTGTATTGACTAGGTAGCTTCCTAGACCCCTACCTCAGTCGCTTCCTATGACATGCCTTGTAGGTTTGCAGTGGTACTATTCTTTGCTTCCTATGTGAGCCCCAGCAACACATGGTTGAGGTAACCAAACCATTTAATATGTTTAAAAAAAATTGTGTCTAAAATGCATCTCATACTTCTATAAAACTTCTCCATTACCGCTGCAGCACCAATTGTCAGTGCTGCTTTTATCTTATTGAGTGAAAATTTAATATAAAAGATTTTTCTAATTGGCAATCTGATTGATATTCGGTGTTGAAACTTATGTTTCTAGTTTTTATTCCATTATTCAAACTTGTTAAATATCTGTGTATGTGTTAGCGATGGTCAATATTTATAACTTCTAGATAACAAAATATCTGAAATGAAGATATTTATATGCATATAAACTTTCTCATTATTTTTTGCACTATTTAGAGATGTGGACAGTAAAAATTACCAAGATGCCAGCTTCATTACCAATTTAGAGATAAGCAGGAGAGAAACATTCACAAAAGCTGTGTTTGCTTTAAAGACAGGACCAAAGGCAAAGTTTACAAGTGACAAAGCTCATGAGCTGAGGCTAGAGTTGTCAATCAATAATGAGCTTAAAGAAGATTCTGCTATAATCAGATATGGTCTACAGGTTCTCTATCCAGTCAAGGTCAGTGTGATTTGATGATATAACTCATATTTTGCTTGATGGCATAATTAAAAATACTTGTTTTCAAGTTACTAGAACCTTCTACCAATGACACTGCAAAAACTAGTACTCCAGTGTTATATTGAACCAATACTTATGTATGGCAGCAAATTATGGACAATTAAGAAACAATTATTAATATCACTTGAAGCCACAGAGATGTTGTTTTACAAAAGAATGCTGAAAATTCCATGGACAGCGAAGAAAACAAATGATGAGGTTTTAAATCAGGCCTGCACACAAAGAAACCTTATCAAAAGAATATAAATCAGACAATCAAGGTTCGTTGGACATATAATGTGAAAAGAAGGCGTAGAACATTTGGTGACTACAGGTAAAATTCAGGGAAGGAGAGATTGTGGAAGACAGAGGGAGAAGATATTGGATGGTCTGAGATGGTGGTTCGACAAAACATCGACATCAGAACTGATTACCTGCACCAAGTAGAAAGAGTTGTGGAGAGACATGATCGCCTATGCCGGCAGGCATGGCACTTGATTGATTGAGAACTTTCTATATTTACTCAGAAAAAAAGTGACAGATACATAATATACTCATTGCAAACTGTGAGTACATTATTTCACAATCTCACTTGTGAATGTACTTTATGATCTTTTCTTTTGAGGCTGATTATGTATAAATGGGAAAATAAGGCTGAATGATGATGACACATTAAATCTGTTACTGTCGTGAGCATTCTATTAGCAGCTAAGTATTGATAGAGTATTCTGTCAGGATACTTGTGTGGTGTCCAGGGTAGCAAAAAAAATAGAACCACTATATCCTCTCAAAGCTTGTCATAAAAAGTGTATAAGAGGGATGGTTGTGGGGAGAGCGACCCACACTGTAAAAAAACCACACACTTCATCAGCACTAATGCTCGAACCCTGACTTTTATCATTTTATTCACTGTTCCTTAGGCTTCAAATACTCTCTTCGCTATACTTTATCAGTGAGCCATGATGACTCAGTGGTTAGTACACTGGCTCCAAGACAGGTGGTCTCAATTCTAATCCCAGTTTAAGATTCTTTACAACTGCAAACAGCTGCCTCAGCCTTAATTGGGTACCAGAACAACTCTGCGAAATAAATTATGGCCAGCTTGATGTTGACCACATCATGTACCATAGGTCATAGAATAATATGGTCCTAACACCATATCTCTAGAATACACCACATAGTGTAAAAACAGGTTCTTTCCTTTTATTTAACTATACCCAGTCATCGTAACCAAGTTCGCAAATTAAACAGTAGTATATTTTGAATATAAGTGTTACAGAAGAGTCCTCCGTATATCTTGGACAGAGAAGAGAACAAATAGATCTATCAAGAAAGAACTCAAAATCAAAGAAAACTGGCTGATGCTACAAATAAGAAAGAGAAAATTTAGATATTTGGGAAAAAAAATTTTTTCCCGATCCAAAAGCACTTGAGCTGAAAGCTCTTTGGCTTGGTGTCATGGACATCGTAACCCTTTGGCTCGGTGCCACGAACACCATAAATCTGGGGAACCTGTAGCTTTTCTGTCAGTCCGCGGAGTTGAACCCGCACTTACAGAGGACTAGTCACCCGTAGTCAAGCGCTACGAACACGCTGGGCACGCGGCAAAAATATGGACGCTTCACAAATTTGCGTGTCATCCTTGCGCAGGGCCATGCTAATCTTCTCTGTTCGTTCCAATTTTAGTATATGTACTGCGTTAGAGTACGATTTTGGGACATATAAAAAGACATGAAGGGCTGGAGAACACCATCATGGAAGGAGGCATACCGGCAAAGAGAAGAAGAGGAAGACCACAGAGAAGATGGATTCAGGATGTAACTGATGGTTTTAACATGACAGCTGCAGAGGCAGGTGGCCTATAGAGAGAGAAAATCCAGAGGACTGTTGGGGTGGCAAAGTTCTGCTCAGGACAAACTACTTGATGATGATGATGATATTTTGAGTGCTCTCATAGAGTATGGTCACAAAGAAGATTTTCATTTAAATCAATCCACATCAACTACTTGACTGCAGGAGCTGGGTTTGAAGATTGGAATAACAAGAAAAAAACAGCATAACAGGTATATGAGTAGGCTCATCAATCAAAATCGAACTGGTACAGTCAGTCGCTGGATGCTGTTGGAGATTTTTTTTTTTTTTTCGTCCGCTTTCAACTCAGACGAAGTTCCATCTCTGAAACTGATTTTTGCGTGAAAATCTGTTTTCCAATTTCTCACAATGGCAGCAGAGTGACATTGTAAATTACTTTACACTGGCGAAGCCGAGGCTCAGTGGTCAATAGTTCTGCTCAGGCAAACTACTTCAGAGTGATATATTTGGTGCTCTCTGAGTATGGCACAAGGACTTTTAACAATCCACAACTAGTTGACTGCAGGAGCTGGGTTGAGATTGAATCGCACAGCTACAGGTATAGAGTACTATCAATCTACTTTCAGTCAGTCGCTGATGCTGTTGGAGATATTGCGAAGGAGCTCGGAGCACCTATGGACATGTCCAGAGTGCAATGACGATATTCAAAACTGAAACTAAACTAAACTGTAGCACTTTTTTTCAGTAGTTATTTATGTCCCCCAGTGTCTTAAAGAACATGTTTATTTTATATTTCTTCTGTCCACCTTATTCATTCCGTTATATTTTACATAGATAAATGAGTTTTAGTATAATCATGCTCGTAATTAGACTCAAAATCTGTGAGTACAATGATAATATTTTTGCTTATACAACTATTATATGAAATATCCTCAGAATATTGAGTACGAGATCAAGGGCAAGCATGAACACGACCTCAAGAACAAATTTTTCTTTGAGACATACACAGCGTTCGTCTTTGCTAAAGGCAAGAGTGTGGAGCTTAGAGTCCTTGGAAATAACAATAATAAGAAAGGCAATCTGGATGCTTCTGGGTCATTAGAACTAAATTTCCCAGCATTTGAGATTGATGGAAGAAAATATAATGGTAGAATTTACAAGCTTGGCACATCCGTTATACAGAGTTCTGACAAAGAATATATTCACACTATCAATCTTCAGGTGAACAATGATGAGAAGCATACATTAGTGACTAAATTCAAAAGACAAGCTGATGATCAGTTTGATTTCTACTCCCAGATGAATGTAGCAAGAGATCCTCCTATGAATCTTACTTTAACAGCATCTCGTGACCCTGCAAACATGAAGGGCACTTTTGAGTTTTTTATGAACAGGGAGAATTATAACGGAGCTTTAAGCTCTCGATCAATTGGAGATAAGTATAAGACCTACTCCTGGGATTTTGTTTGGCCAGAAAGACGAGTGAAAGGCTCCCTAGAGGGTGGTCAAAAACAAGAAACATCTACTACTGCAAAATTTGAAATCTTCTGGGATGCAGACAGAGACCGTACACAGAAAATCTTTTCTGAATTCAATTATGGTTATGAATTTGTGAAGAAAGCTCAGAAATCTGATTTTTCCATCATTGTTACAACGCCATTTGAAAATCACAAAATTTATACTTACAAGAGGCAGGTGGATTTAACCCCAAAAGAATTTAAGGATGAATTTAAAATTGTTTGGCAGAAAGCAGATAATGAGTTATCCTACTCCTTCTGGTTTTTATTACCTTTATCACTAGAACGATTTGAAATGAAAACCCAAATTGTTACACCTACAGAAAAATTGCGCAAGTTTGGCCTTGACATAGTTCACAAATTTGATGGCTCACGCTACTTGTCATCAAGCACTAAACTAGTTTACAATGATGATGATATGACAGTATCAGTGCTAATAGCCAACACTGGAGACAAGGTGAGAAATAATTTAGACACTTCTTTCACCATAATCTCTACACTGCCAAAATACAGAAATATCATTCTAAAACTGAGACACAATGATGATGGAAGAGTGTATGCCACAGAGGCTTTATATGAAAGAAATGGTGAGCAGTACAAAGCTATTTTAGATACTACATATTTCAGAATTCACTACCAAGTACAAATTGACTCAAAATTAGAATTAGTCATTCCACTGGAGAAGTCAGTTGTTCTTAAATTTGTTCATACCAACTCACTCACTAACCTCAACTCAACCATCTCTCTGAACTGGAAACCAGAATATGACACCAAAGTAATTGTAGGAGGCAAATACAATAATGCTGAAAAAGATTATGCACTAGATTTAGTCTTATCTATGCCCTGGAAGAGAATTAAAGATTTTGAAGTTCAGTACAGACAGAACAATATGTTTGACATATCAGGATCTTACTTAATGCTCATCGACAAAGATCCAAGGTTGACTAGTAGAGCCACTTACAAATATACAGATTCTGCTCTAACATATAATTTCTCCAAACATGATACTCAAGAATCACTCAAAGTTCAATTTGGACGGTATCCTTATACATTACTGTATGAAAGCTCGTGGCGACGTTTGGGAAACAAGATGTGGGATATCGGACAAATTGTTTTGGATGCATCTGTCGACAAATCTTATCCCAATGGTTGGTCAGCTAATGCCAAACTTGTTACTCCATGGGAGGACATCCAGAACATAAATGTGCGTGGAAATCTTCAAAAGAATGAGTCCCTATGGAAATTAGATTCTGTAATTTTACTGGGTGTTAGAAAACAGATTACAGCAGATTTTCATGTGGATACAACTAATTGGTACCAAATGGGTGGAACAATTACAACGCCATACCAGAAAATGAGCAAGATTGATTTGGGTTTTACAAGAGGTATTAAAAATGACGAGCACATTTCTGAAATGTTTGTGGAGGTGGAACCAATATTTAAGAAAGTTCGGGTAGAGCAGTCAATGTCACTGGAGCCATATTTCAGTACCAGGTACTATCTTGACCTTCCAGACACTAAGCTTAAATATATTGAAATAAATATTAACCATGAGGAGCAAAGGAGAGGATTCAATACTGGTGTGAAGGTGAACTATTACCCTGAGAAAGAAATTAGTGCAAATTTCAATGGGAGATTTAATCTCAACAAATTCCCTGAGAATACAAAGGTGACACTTGATCTTACAACACCATTTGATGATCTTCCCAGTTTTATTCTTGTGGCAGACTTAGATAAGGATCAAGATAAATGGATAGGTCTTTTGGATCTTAACACAGCTGCAGAGACATTTAAGAATTTGAAAATCAAAATGACACATGTTAGTACAGACTCCTCCTGTTACAATGATTTTGAGGTGGAGTCATCTCTAACTGAGACAGTGGGTGTAGGCTTGCACTTTGACTGGGGAGATCTGGCTGCTGCCAATGTTACTCTGAATGCCCCCAGTGTTGGAAGAACCATGATTGGATTCAAGCAAAATTCCAAGTCTTGGATTGACTTCCAACACAAGATATTTGCAGAATTTAATGGACGTGAATTGGATATGGATATTGGTCTTAAACACAATGAAAACACAACAAAATTATGGATTTTGTATGTGTACCCTGATTCTGACCACAGTTATCTGCAAACATCTATACATCGAATAGGTAATTCAGCACATGACTTTGATGTTGGAGGTTTCCTTCAAGTTGGGAAAAACTCTAGACCCTACAATATTTCTATGCAGTATTCTCTGGTGGATGCCAAAACTGCTTTTGGCACAACTCTGGAGACCCCTTTCACAAAATCGCTATCATACCTTGTGAAAAAAGAAAAACTACTAAGTGGAGAGGATATTACAGTAATCTATGGAAAATATGGCAAGGGATACTTGATTGACTCCTACTTATCTAACAAAATGACTGACCAAACACTTGACATTAGCACCAGAAATCAATACCTCTTTGAGGGCAAAGGTCACACAAGTAGTACTAAACTTTCTGCCTCATGGTCACAGAATGAGCAAGAAGTTAAAATTGAGGCTGACTGCAATGATAATTGGGCTAAAGCACAAATAAACAGGAAAGCAACATACACTAGTGTTACAGAAGGAAAGGAAACATTAGATATTCTACTATTCACACCATATACAGATTTCACAGACACTGGAATGCATGCATTAGTAAACATTCAGAATGATCACTATTTTGGTTCTTGTAGCTTGGAATACATGGATGAAAAAGAAGCTGTCTTGACATTTGATCTGACTCAGCCTATTAAGAACCAGGCCATTCTAGAAGCAACACTCACTTTACCAATAGATCAATATGAGACCAATACTCTTAGCTATCGTCATTTATGCAAAAATAACCAATTTACAGCTGATGCAGAGATTGCTACTGGAAAGGGAGAGTATCTTGATGGAAAACTTGAATTTAAGAACAATGAGGATTATACTTTGACTTTAACAGGACCTGTGGAACAGTTTGAATCCCTTACAGTGTCAGGAAAGTTAAATGAGAAAGAGAAGAAAATAAGTGGAATTGCTAACCTACAACTAACTCTTAACTCAAAGCCTACTACTCTGGAGTATGATGTACAAGTCAATAACCAGCCAGTCACAATGAGTTTCAAGTTGAAAAGTCCTTTCCCTGATTTACAGACTGCAGATCTTGCCATCGAACATGAGGGTCAAGATTGGAGACAGTTCAAAAATAAAGCAGTTTTCAAGACAGACCGTATTAATGAGGTGACAAGTGATACTGCTTGGAGGTTTAGTTCTTTGTCAAACATGGAAGGAAAGACTACACTGTCAAGTTCTATCAAAAACATGGAAAATCTCAAACTTGACTTTAGCACCAAGAGGTTAGCTGGTAATCAGGTATCACTATTGAAAGTGGGCTGGCATGTAGATAAAGAGATTGTTGTGAATAATACCTGGGTCCTCATCAAGGGATGGGAGAAGACTAACTTTGCTACAAGTTTGGGAATGACAACGCCATTTAGTCAAATAAAGACAGCTGACATTAAAGTCTTTCATATCCATTCAAATGAGAAGTTCAATGAAGGTGTTGCACTTTCTCATAATAGCCACACTTATTTGGATGCTGATCTTAGCTATCAATATGGAGGAAGAAATGAAGCTATTGTGGACATCAGAAGCCCAAGACCAATGGCACTTACAGTTGCTGGATCAGCCACTAAGGATGTCCTGGATGGTACTGTTGATTTTAAATGGGACAAACGTTCACCTGAAGCCCATATTGAGATCATTACCAGTCTAGCTGATAGATCTGAGCTCCCAAATATTGACAAGGAGTTTAAATTCAAAGCCATTCACCCAGTTCGAACAATGGGGCTGGACTGCTCTATATAAAAAGCAAATCATGAAATTCTTAGCTCTGGCCGTTTCACATGGGATGAGCAGATTGGCAACACCTTCTCCTATGATTTGTCCTGGATTAATCGCACATCAGTTTACAGCAAGATGTATGAGGGTCATGTCAAGCTTGGTGTACCTCAGCGCAGTGTCAAAGTTCAGGGCTCGTACTCTGCGCGGTTCAAGCGTCACAACCAGCAGTGCAGTCTGGTGGGATGCAGACAGGGATGAAAAGAAGAAGGTAAGTGTTTTAATTGTATTATGTTTGTTGGTATGAAAGCACATTCTATTCAACAAATTTGGAAGTTAAACATATTATATGAATGCACATTTTCCATTAGTAGTGTTTTGGTTTAAAGAAATTCAGCTTGGAACTGTTGAAATTAAACTTTATTAAAATCTATTAGAAAAATTAAAAAGTAAGATTTCCTATAAAATATTTTCACCATCTTCTAAATTACATCAGGGACTCTCGCTGGTACTATAGAGCTCGTTCAGAGATCTTTCTGTGTAATAAAGAGATCAGAGCATACTCACCAAAGTGCAATGACGATGGTCCTGCCAATCAATCATGTCTGACAGTTCCGTTTCATTGCCATCTCTTTCACTCTAGATAGGAATACAGATTCAAAAATATTTGCAAAATCATTGTCCTTTCTCAACTACTGTTGTATCGGCCAGGTGATCCGCTCGACCATTGCCACAGCTATCTGCAAGATAATATTAGAATAAACCTTAGAACTAAAGTATTGAGCTGAAGCTAGGACTTGAAATTTAAAAAAAAACAACATAACTTGAGTGATGAAGATTATAATTTAAATCTTGCTTTGAAGGTTAGACAAAGTATGAATTAACTTTCATGCTGTCTAATGAAGAACATGATAAATAATTTCAATGTTTAGAATTTCCAAGTTTCTTGCAAATTACCTAATTCTTTATATATACCTGTCAATTTGTTTATTCATAGGTAACCATGAGCACAAGTGTGGAGGAAAGGGAGAATTTGAAACGTGTTGGACTCAACATCAACGTGCCCTATATTAACAAGGTAACCATAGATTGGGCTCAGATAATAGTTCATGACTTTCATCAGGAATAGATAACCGCAAAATTAGTTAATGTCAATTAGTAAAGTGACACACAGGGTGGAAATTAGTTAATGTTAGTACAAAAATGATGGAAATTAGTTAATGTCAGTACACAAATGAGGGAAATTAGTTATGTTAGTACACACATGGTGGAAATTAGTTAATGTCATTACACACATGGTGGAAATTAGTTAATGTCATTACACACATGGTGGAAATTAGTTGATGTCATTACTCACATGGTGGAAATTAGTTAATGTCATTACACACATGGTGGAAATTAGTTAATGTCATTACACACATGGTGGAAATTAGTTGATGTCATTACTCACATGGTGGAAATTAGTTAATGTCAGTACACAAATGGAGGAAATTAATTAATCTCAGTACATAAA
This sequence comes from Arion vulgaris, assembly GCA_020796225.1. Lineage (NCBI taxonomy): Eukaryota > Metazoa > Mollusca > Gastropoda > Stylommatophora > Arionidae > Arion > Arion vulgaris. The sequence goes on along the minus strand of CM036763.1, from coordinate 20,212,853 downwards.
TGGTGGAAATTAGAATCAATAATGTTTACCACCAACATATTTTCGGTTGCCATATTGACTACACAATTGTGTCACCATTGTATATATAATTACACTTTTCCTATTGCAAGATGGGTTAAAAGTCAATGTCTTCCAACAGTCATCATTGTTAATTGTGCTTCAAATTGTACAGCACATCAAAGTATTTTTTGCAATTTATTTTCATTTAGAAATGATTCCTATTTATTTATACATTGGTTCTTAGTCTTTTTTTTCCAAATCAAACTTATTAGTATACTAATTCATTATAGTAAATTCAATTGTGTTATAATGTTTTTTCAAAATGTTATTTATTAAATAGGTTCAAAATTGATGTAAAGTAACATAATAGGTTTTGAGTAATAAAATACACAATTTACTCTTTTCAGTTTGTTAATGATATCAACCCAATCATCATCATAAAATAGCTTGTCCTGAGCAGAACTTTGCCACCCCAACAGTCCTCCGGAACTTCTCTCTCTCATAGGCCAGATGTCCTGCCTCTGCAGCTGTCATGTTCAGACCATCAGTTACATCCTGAATCCATCTTCTCCATGGTCTTCCTCTTCTTCTCTTTGCCGGTATGCCTCCTTCCATGATGGTCTTCTCCAGCCCTTCATGTCTTTTTATATGTCCAAAATATATCAATTTTCTCTTACGTATTTGTAGCATCAGCCAGTTTTCTTTGATTTTGAGTCCAATATAGCATTAAAATCAAGATTAATATATACTGTAGTAGTGTGCTATCAACTTTACTATATAGATTGAAATGCTGGAGAACGACAAAACAAGATATGTCAAAATTTTCCACCTTTCATAAACTTACCAGCAAAAATTATTTGCGTGTTCTGGCCAAAAACTATCTCTAACCAAGAACTGCTTACCCAATATCAGAAGGAGAAAATTAATATCATCACCCAAAAGAGATTATTGAAATTAATTGGACATGTGATACGCCTGGAGACACTCTCACAAAAACTGCATTAACTGATTCAGTACCAGGTTTTTTCACCTCTGGACGGAATTATTTTTAGCTTAAAAATATTGCACACATACTTTAGTTAAATTAAAATATTGTTTCTAAATATGATTTAAAGTTGAACTTATTATATATCAAATTAAAGATAAATGATTGTACTTTCATAAAATATTTATTGTATGCGAAAATATAATGTTGTGTTGACTGTGCATGACAAATATTAGCATGTAATAAAAAATTAATTGAAATTGTGAGAACAAAAATCCAACTTACCAAGGGCCTTGAGGAACAATATGGTGAATAAGTCAGTGTAACTGCTCTCTTTATATAAGTAATCCATTTATGAATACACAAAAATTAAGAAAATATTGATGGAATATATGGTTTACTAACTGTTCGCAAATTAGCAACACGACCATCTTTGAAGAAATTTCCATTAAAAATTGTCAAATTGAAGATTTCACATACTAAACATTCATGTCTCATAATATATAATCACATACAGTGGAAATTATAGCAATATTTGCAGGAATAAAGAACTAAAGTATATGAATAATAGTCCTAACATAGCAACTATATAACTTCTCTCCAAGTAGACTGTGTAGGTTCTGTCTGAATCCTTCTTTTTGTTGCAATCCTACTGGAACCTGACTGGGGCAACGCCCTCTCGCAGCTGGTTGGGAAACACTACTAGTAATATTTAAATTATTAATAATCGACGTATTTAAATCACAAACTTCTGTGTCATCAGAAGCTTCACTATCTTCACTATCAGTATCTACATCTTCATGCAACCAATCTCGCGCTTCTGCAGCTGTAAACGTGCAGAACGAGCTGATAACAAACCATTTCTAGACTCTGAATTGTTAGACATTATTTTTAATCACAGGGTAACTTGAAAACGAAAGTTAAACTTGGTTTCACTTCTGATTCTAGTCAAAACCACGATGTTGTGATTTGGTTATCGTTAGTACTTCCTTTCTACTTAGTTTCCGGTTGATATAAAACTACAATCGGAGTGAAAATTAATAAAAACTCAACGCAATAGTAGCCGTCTTTTAAAAGACGCCTGGGACACGCAGATAAGAAATATGTGCACTACAGTGTTCCACGGGACTGAATCAGTTAAGATGGACACCAGAGAGTAAGCAAAATCGTTGAAGACTCGAAACAGCCTGGAGAAGAATAGTAGAACAGTAACTGAAAGAAATGAATAACAGCTGGAAGACAATACAAAGAACAGCCAAGAACAGCCAAGAACAGAGAAGAATGACGTGCATTTGTTGTTGCCCCAAGCGACAAGGGCGTCCCTTGCTAGAAATAGAGTGATTTTATTAGTGATTTTAAAAACTTAGAAACATAAATTCAGTCATAGTTTTAGTGCAACCATGTTTGTTTTGTCAATGTCTAACGTCTAACACTTTCAGCAACTTAATCTTGATGGAACTACAAGAGGAGTATATGGATCAACTGTTGCAGACAGCCGAGCAGAAATTTCATATTCCTCTGACCCAAGGAAGCTGATTGTGGTGACATCAAAGATGAGCAACTCAGAAATAAGTTCAGCACAGGACTATAACTATACTTTGGATGTTGGATTTGAGCATGCAATCACAGATATTAACTTTAAGGTACATATATATTTGTTATTTTAAAAAAAATTAAAAACCCTTTTCCATACCTAGAGGTATATTGGTAATATGTTGTTAGACCTATATTTTTGATTGACAGCCAGCACACTATGGGTAATGTGGTCAAAATTACGCTAAGGTAAAAACTTTGTTTTATTAGTTTTAATATTAGATTATATTACAATGGCTGTAGTGAATTGAGATCCAGAAGAGCAGGTTTCGGTATGAGTGGATGTCTATAGAAGTTTCTAACCTCCAGCGGCTTACGTGGATATACTGTCCTGGGCATGCGGGTGTTTACGGTAATGAGAGAGCGGACATACTTGCATCAACAGCATCGATTGTTGGGGAGTTGAAGATGGATAAGGGGATATTCTTCGGTCTCTTCACAACTGTCTGTTGGATGAGGACACTAAAATCGATGTTGAATCGATCAAGCGATTTAAGCAGTTTGGAGTTACCCATTGTTCAAGTCGAACTGGATGCCTGAGAGGCAGAGTGAGAGGTGTGTTTAATCAGCGAGCCACAGGAACCATCAGTATGCATACTCTTCTATATCTGTTGGGGAGACTGAGCACCTATGGGTCTGCCCGAAGTGCAATGACGTCAGTTTAGTAACCAATAACCAATAACGAATTGAGTATATAATAGAAGGTAAGATTAGTATGGTAAAATTTATGGATCCACATCCATCAAGAAACTGTTTTTATGCTTGGATATGCCAGGATGATGGAATATGAAAGTGTAGGTAAAATAATTGTTTTATTTCGTTATATGGTACCCTACGACCTCATGGACTCAACGCACTACATTCATATGCTTCTTAGTACTTTCTCTACTCATGCTCCATATTCTATACGTGTATATATTAAATGTATATAAGTTACATATATATATTTGATTTTTTATTGTTTCTCTTCTTTTTAACACCTATTTTTTAAATTTTTTTAAATTCATTTTTAGTCACAGATTTTCATTTTAGGGCCATTAGGATGTTATTATCATCGTCTATATGTAGTGTGCTGTGAAAGAAGTAAAATTCGTCAACTCTGTTGTACCCTTTGCTTGATAAAGGCATTTTGGTCAAAACGTTGCTATGTATCGTTATTGTTTTTGTATTTTGTAAAACTACAGTACTTTGTTTTTACATGTTCTGCCATTGCTACATAGTTTTACTGCAGTCTTGCCTTATATCATCATTACTACATAGTTTTACTACAGTCTTCCCTTATGTCATCATTGCTACATAGTTTTACTGCAGTCTTGCCTTATATCAACATTGCTACATAGTTTTACTGCAGTCTTCCTTATATCTACATTGCTACATGTTATGAGTCTTCTTATATCAACATGCACAGTTTTACTGCAGTCTTACCCTTATATCAACATTGCTACATAGTTTTACTGCAGTCTTGCCTTATATCAACATTGCTACATAGTTTTACTGCAGTCTTTCCTTATATCAACATTGCTACATAGTTTTACTGCAGTCTTTCCTTATATCAACATTGCTACATAGTTTTACTGCAGTCTTGCCTTATATCAACATTGCTACATAGTTTTACTGCAGTCTTCCTTATATCACATTGCTACATAGTTTTACTGCAGTCTTTCCTTATATCAACATTGCTACATAGTTTTACTGCAGTCTTGCCTTATATCAACATTGCTACATAGTTTTACTGCAGTCTTTCCTTATATCAACATTGCTACATAGTTTTACTGCAGTCTTCCCTATATCGTAAACTGTCTGGAATGGCATACAATGAAAGTGGGAAAAGTGTGGACAGGACTGATATCATAAATGTCTCTGCTCTACATATGTCAAAACAGAATCAGAGGCATTGAACAGCCTCATTGAAATGGGAGTTAAAAGCAAACATGCATAAAAATTATGTCTGCAGTGCAGAGAGACAATATGGGACAACCAATACCATTTGAAAACATTACATGGGAACATTGAGATAACTGTTTTATTGGAGGATTGAGCATTCATGGGCTTGCACTAATGAAGATGTCGATTTAAGTGAATTAGTGAAAATTAAGATTCAGTGTTAGAGATTAAAGTGACAATTGTTCTAATCAAGTGTGAGAATAAGTACAAGTTATTCAGCATTCAGTGTTTATAACAAAGTGACAAGTAGTTCTGCATTCATGGATTGAGACAAATAAGTTTTCTGCATTCAAGTGTTTGAGACTAGTGAGTTAGTTCTAGCATTCATATTTAGAGGGAACAAGTGAAGTTAGTTCTAGCGTCATTAGAAGTGAACAAAGTAAGGTCCATTCATGTTAGAAGTGAACAAGTGAAGTTTCTAGTTCATGTAATGAACAAAGTGACAAGTTAGTTCTAGATTCAATGGTTGAAGGACTAAAGTACAGTTAGTTCTGTTCAAGATTTGAAAACATAGTTGTTCTGATTATGTTTAAGTGAACTAGACAGTTATTCTAATATGATTTAGAGGACTAAGTGACAAGTTTTCTAGTATGTTAAGAACAAAGTAAAAGGAGCAGTGATTTAGAGAAGTGAACTAAAGTGACAAAATTAGTTCTAGCATTCAAGTGGATTTAGAGAAGTGAACTAAGTAGGAAGTTAGTTCTAGCATTCAAGTGGATTTAGAGAAGTGAACTAAAGTGACAAAGTTAGTTCTAGCATTCAAGTGGATTTAGAGAAGTGAACTAAAGTGACAAAGTTAGTTCTAGCATTCAAGTGGATTTAGAGAAGGGAACTAAAGTGACAAAGTTAGTTCTAGCATTCAAGTGGATTTAGAGAAGTGAACTAAGTGACAGAAGTTAGTTCTAGCGTTCAAGTGGATTTGAAGTGAACTAAAGTGACAAGTTATTCTAGCATTCAAGTGGATTTAGAGAGGACTATGACAAAGTTAGTTCTAGTCATGTGAGTAACTTAGTTGAAGATTATTGTATGTAAGAATTTTATTTTGTTGAATGTTTGTTTCGTTTATATTGTTGAATTTAATTCTCAATAAGCTCTAGGAGTTGCTACAGAGTTTGTACTTTGTTGCTGGGTACTCCAGCAGATCAAGCAATGAAAAATGCATATAGTTGAAGAGGTAGAGGAGAGAAGAGAAGTGGATGTATGAGGAGGGCTGGACAAAGACAGTGTTGAAGAAAGACAGATAGACTTGCCCTCAAGTATCTATGCAATGGCTGTTAACAATTTTCAAGATGCAAAACAACAAATATTAACAACAAAACAACAAGTGGAGAAAGAGCTAAGAAAGAGATGGATAGGATTGAGAAGACTGACCGGAAGCATTGCAAGACAGGCACTGTTTTGGAACTCGCAGGGAAAGTGGAATATGGGAAGGCCTAGACATACCTGGAGAAGAGAGCTCAAGGTCGATATTAAAAGGATAGGTAAAACATTGAAAGAATTGGAAGGGATGACAGTAGAAAGGAAGAGCTGGAAGAAGTTTGTTAAAGACCTGTGCTCTGTTGGGAGTTGAAAGGTGAAGAAGAAAACAGCAAACCTAATTCTAAGGAGTTTGGAATTACACATTAAACAAGCAGAACTTGATTTCCGAGGAGCAGCAAGAGGAGTGTTTATTCAATGAGCCACAGGAACCATCTGTATTCATACCCTTTAACATCTTTTGAGGGAAACTGAACACCTATAGGTCTGCCCATAGTGCTATAATGTCACTTCGGTAACCAATAACCAATATTAACTCAATTAGAATGTTTTTAGCAAAGCTCCTATAGCATTTGGCCGTTCAACTCGTTTGAATTCTTGGAAATCATCATTCTCACGACAGGTGACCATGGCCTTCCCTATCTGTCAGAAAAATATTTTATGTTTAGTTTAGTCATCAGAAGATCATCACTGCACATTGAACCAATTTGTTCATAAGTGCTCTGATGTCCTCCTCAGTATGTCTCTCATCATGTGGAAACTAATGACAGTAGTTTTTTAATGATTAACTATTTATAGCATGTGTTTATAATAATTAATGAATGATATATTATTGTCATATATACATTGTCTGTATCCTGAAGTTGCTACAATGGATGATTAATTGATTATCTTTTCTAACAGTTAGTGGAAATCAATATATTTAACACTTATCAAATAATCTGTTTTCTCCAGCTTTCATCTCACTTAGGTCAGGTGGGCAGCATATCAACAGTAGGCAGTCAGTTGATTTTACAAACAGCTAACAAAGAGAGGAAGAATCTGATCTTATGGGCAAAAGTAGACGAAGCACAGAAGAATATGGAAATCAAGGTACTTGAAATAAAACTTAACTCATTCCGTACTAACTGCCTCAGGGTGTGCCAAGATTATCTATAAAAATAACCCAACTGCAGCACACTGTGTCAAGCATATTTTCATATAAAATTAGTGCTAAATTTACGATACCACATTCTGATCCAATTTCTAACTGAAATGATTGACCTATTAAAAAAAATATAGGTTTACCAATAAATGCCTTTTTTTATATTACGAAAAGGTAGAGAAAACATGATAATTTTAAATGTGAATATGAATAAATTGTATGCATAAATAGTGTTTTATAATTGTTTTTGTCATCTGTATGTCTAAGGTTATTACCCCACTGAAGAGCATTGGCATTGAAGGTCAATTAGAATGTGACTCAAATCAGCAGCACATACTGTTCAAGAGTTTTGAAGATGATAAACAGGCCTTGAAGCTGGATGTGCTTCTGGATCATAGAAGACAAAATATGCACATTGAGTTTAATTATGATCGAGGTACTTTAGTTTAATGTAATTAAGAACAATCATTCTCATCTCTCATCCAGTTCACATTTGGCATTAATCATCATGGGGAACTAAAGTTATCTCTCATGGGCTAGGTTTATTACAGTTGTTGTTGTTGTCCATGCTGTTTTAGTATGTCAGGAATTTTATCTATCTACTGCTCCTTGGTCTTCTTGCTCTTAGCCAGATCTTGTACTTCTGTATGAACATAGTGGTAATTTGGGGTCTCTGTGGCTAAGTCTTTGCCTTGCGTTTCGAAGGTCATAGATTCAAATCCAGATCGCGTCATTCTGTTCACAAGTATTTTTTTTCCAGAGCCCCTAAGATTGTTGCAGGAGCCACTGAATTTGTGCTTTGTGCAATACTCTCAGCATGTGGCATGCCATTTCTGCAGAGAGGGACTGAGCCATAAGGATTAAAAACCCAATGCAATTAAGTCAATCCTTCGGCTTTAGACCCTTTTAGGCTTTTTAGTAGTAATTGAATGAAATTCATTATCATGTAATGCTCAAACCATTTAATTTTCTGTTTTTCTTTGTATTTGATACTAGATGTTGCTTTGTGCAATATTTGTGATATCTTTTTCTCATGTCCATTCAGGTGCCATGAATAACTTTTTTCAAATATTTCATCTTGCATGTTGTGATCTTTCTCTCTTGTGTCCTTATCGTGAACCTTGTTTGACATTTGTAGCAAAGGTTAGATAGGAAAATGCTATTTGTCAGTTGTTATTTGACCTCCATACCAATGCTTCGATGTCTGATAACAATGGCAACAGTTGGTGTGTTATTGCAATGGCATTTTGACATCAGGTTTCAGTTTCAATTTCTCTATCTAGTTTATTATCTTCTGTAGAAGTACTGCCAGGTGATTGATTTCTAGAACCTGTTTCCGTCTATTATATTAATGAGGAAATGTTAAGTGGGTCTGGGAATCTACTGATCCTCATAGTCTCATTGTGGATGCTCTAATTTTCTTCTTGTATTTTAGTTTAAAAATAAGTAAATGAACACTTTTCATATCTCAAGTTGGGTAATACAGCGTTAAGCCCGTATTTTTCATTGACCGTCAACAAGCGTTGGGGGATGTGGTCAATATCATGGCAGCCATTTTACTTCTCAATGCTTTTCTTGGTACCCAATTGAGGCTTGATATTAATTGAGGCTGGGTCAATCTGAGAGTCATTATGGACTTAAAAATATTCCATGCCCCCTTTGGAATGGAACCTCGACAACATGCCTAAGAAGTGAGTTTACTAACAACTCTGCTATTGCAGCTTTCCTTTTGCTGTATTTTTCACAAGTTAAATGAAGAGTGCATTTATGTGATCTTGCAAGCTGTCTCAAAAATTAAACTTAAATTGTCGGCAACAAATAGTTTGTACATAGTGTAGCTTTCTAAGCCTGTTTCATCTGCTGGTATTACTATAACTTTTACTGTATCTTCTGGGTTTATCTGTAAGCTTGAATGATATGTTATTATATTTATATACTGTATATGTTAAAGAGAAAGAGTGACAGCCCACATACTATCTCACTTATGTTATATGTCTCTTTCAATGTATCAGGTGTTCTTACTACACTTTAAGCTGACTGGTAAAAAAGCTCTTATGTTATCCAATAATTGTCCATGTATCTCAGTCTTCCAATATTGACCAGAGATTTGTACCTATCTACTTTAATGAAAGCCTTATTCTTATTTGTCTTGCGCTCCTCTAGTGGCTTGGGTGGTAGCTATTCTTTGACAGAATTCTGCTATGCTATCTAACCATCTTCTTCTTAGTCTTCCTCTTGCCTTCTTTCCTGATGTTCTGTATACAGAGAAGATTCTGTATACTGTGGAGTTTGGTTGCATTCTTATTAAGTAGCCTACTCACTTCATTCTTTGTTTCTTAATGTAATTCAATATAGATGGAGACTGCAGTAAAACTATGTAGAATGGTGAAACACATAATAACAAAGTACTGTAGTTTTACAAAATACAAAAACAATGACAATGCACAGCAACGTTTCGACCAAAAAGGCTAGCAAAACGATACAACAAACCTGACGGATAACTCAGAACACTACATATAGACTTTAACAAAAATATAACAACAGTTTAAAAAAACAGTTAAAAAGTTTTGCTTGATAAAGGCTTTTTGGTCGAAATGTTGCTGTGTATTGTCATTGTTTTTGTAAAACTACAGTACTTTGTTATTACGTGTTTCGCTAATGTAATTCAAGCAAGTTTATATCCAAACTTTCTTTCTATGCTGTTGTTGGTGAATGTCTTTTTGTGTGTTGGTGGTAACTTTTTGTAGACATCGCATTTCACATGTAATTTTTTGCATATAGACAGTATATTCAGCAATTGAACTTGAATGTATTTATTGAAACCAATTTTTTTTAAATGTCTGACAGAGGACCACAACAAGATGGTGAAATTCACAGGAAATATTGTGAATAACAGTGCCATTTGGGTAGATATGACTTCACAAGATGGAAGACAAATTACCTCTGAAAGTATGATTGCAGTTAGATTGAACACTTCTCATATATTGCACACACGTGTCTTATGGAGACCATCACTTGTTCATGAGATGCAGGTATGACCGTATTGTATGTTGAATTTTGTCAAGATTGTAGATGTATGTTATGTGTGATGCCTGATTATGGTAACAATTGTTCCTTCTATTCCCTTCAGTCTTTTGAGTAAACAAGTGCATCAAGCACTCTCTGCTACTTTAACTATCTTGTTATACAATCAATAGTTAGGTGGTCTGCATTAAGACTATATACTAAAAACAACCCAGAGAAACCCAGTAGATACATCAATCAACACAGAACGGGAGTTGTTAGCCTAAAAACACTGAGATACATGCTTGGGAGGAGATTGGAGCAATTATGGACATGTCTAATTTGTGATGAAGATGATCCTAAAATGAACAATGAACAACGAACTAAAGACAAACTAAAAAACTGAAAGTATATCTAGCTGTCGTGCTCCCAGTCCTTCTTCACGCTGCAACGTGGACGGTATTTAAGCGACACGCAAGGAAGCTAAAGCACTTTCACACGGTCTTCCTCAGAATAATAATGAACATCAAATGGCAGGATATGATCCCAGACACCGAGGTCCTAAAAAGAGCTGCTCAACATCTCCCCGGCATCTATACAATCTTGATGCAGTCCCAGACATGATGGGCAGGACATGGGGCTTGAATTACGGATTGCAGAATACCAAAAAGACTCTTGTATGGCCAGCTGTAGAGTGGTAAACGCTCACAGGGTGGTTAAATAAAAGTGACTCAAAGACACTCAAGAACTCGATGAAATTCTTTGGCATAGATGTAGACAACTGGGAAAATGTTGCTCAAGACAGTTCAGCTTGGTGCACACTTCTTCGACATAGTTCTTTGACCTGCGAGGGTAGAACTGCACGGATGGAACAAAAGAACGTCAAAATAGAAAGGCAATAAAACTCCCGAGAGTGCAAGTATTTCTTGCCCACATTGTACAAGAACATTTCAAGCCAGTATCATGCTCACTAGTCATCTACGCACACACAGATAAACATAATGCAACTACATTCCCTTGGATGCAAATTTTGGTCATCATAACCCGTGATGGACGAGCATCATACTAAAGACAAATTTTCAAAATATAAAGATATCTGTTATTTATCTGTCATACCATCTAAATTTGTATCAGCTGCCTTGCTATACCATAACAGTTTTTTCTCAACACTCTATTATAGTTAATTATATATCCTTTACAGGACTTTGCGAATCAACCCCAGCTTTTTAACTTTGCTTGTGATTTTTCTGTGCATTGTTACGTTCAGTAATTTGAATTGCTTTCTGAATGGGTGGTGCCATTGTCCTTTGTAAAATCCATTTGAAACAATTTGCAACCAAACTGTCTGCAGCGTGATTCGAACTCAGAACGTTGGAGTTAATAGACCGAGTCACTACCCCCTAAGCCACAGATGCCACCCACCATTTTATTACACCATCTAATTACAGATTATTCCATAAACATCATTTATTGAAACAGAATATTATTTGTTCCCCTTTCATTAGTATGTAAGATTCAATTTTGTAACCAAAGTTGTAGTTTGATTGTTTTATATTGCTCATTATTATTAACACACAAAATAATTGTCTATCTTATACATTGTTTATTTTGCTCTTTTTATTAACTCATTCTAGACTTTTGTTGGAACTAAGCTAACTGCATTCTCTTATGCTGCAAATGAGGCATTCTCATCTGCTGTGGAATCTGTTGGAACAGAGGTCAACGCTAAATATGGGCTAGTCTCAGGCGAGCTAAGATCAGAAATGAGTCAGGTGTTCCAACTTATGGACAAGGAAATGGGAAGTCTCAGGTGAAATGCGTAAATGTGATTCAAATATCACTATTGCTTTGTTGGCTGGGTTTCCGTAAATTTAAATTGGCGAAACACGTAATAACAAAGTACTTTAGTTTTACCAAATACAAAAACAATACATGGCAACATTTCGACCAGAAGGCCTTTATCAAGCAAATGATACAACAGGAGTGACTAATTTCACAGCACACTACATATAGACTACGAAGGAGACATTCCAACTGTCATAAAATTCGTCACTCATGTTGTACCGTTTGCTTGATAAAGGCCTTTTGTTCAAAACGTTGCTGTGTATTGTCATTGTTTTTGTATTTTGTAAAAATACAGTACTTTGTTATTACGTGTTTTGCCATTTTACATAGTTTTACTGCAGTGTCCCACTGTATCAACATTAAATTTAAATTATAAGTCTTGTTTGAAATTAGATATACAGAAGAAAGTGACATTTTTCATGAAAATTAAAGCAACCAAAATAAGTGATGAAAAGTCCTGAAGAATTAAAGATGAAAATATAAATAGTGAAAAAGTAGAAAAAAAATTAGCAGATCATATATTTTGTACAAATTCAACAGTAAAATGCAAACAGAGTTAACCCTTTTGCTGCACATACTTTCCGAAGACGGATCTAAAAATAGCTACTCTTTGTTTCTAGGTCACAAACGTGAATGAACACCTATAGCAGTGACAGTAGAAATGTATAACATGTTAACGCATCTTTAGCCCAAAGAGGAGAGATAATAACAAATGTGTTAACGTGTCTTTAGCAGTGAATGGGGAAAATGTCTATACACGCCCATAGCAGCTAAAGATTAAAGGCAGACACTGGTGCTGAACAGGATGCATGCTCTGATCCAGAAACCATCCCAAAAACTTCTATTTAGTGGACTCATGAGAGAAGAGGAAAGATAAGCAAACCAATTACAACCAGACAGGGAACTGTGAAGAAGGAAATTTACAATGTGGGTCATATTTTAGTACCTTGTGAAGGATGGCCACGGACTGAGCTAGGCGGAGAGATTTTGCTGTTGCTCAGCAAAACACCACTAGACATGTTGGCCACTGACACATGAATACATGGAAAACATTATATAACAACCGTGGCCACCTGTAACATAAGGCCAACTAGCTCAGATGGGAAATTGAAAATACCTCTTTAATGGGGGCTGATTTTTGTATATTTTTGATAGAACATTGTAAGGGTTTCTGCAATTTTACTCAATTCTATGAGTTCATGGTTATTTATTGATGAAAATTGTTAATAATATTGATATTCCTTAGTTTAACCTTAACTTGTTACATAATATAACCTTGATTTAGCATGTGTTATTTTTAAAATGAATTAGTCTATATACAACAACACTAGAATGCAGGGATCACGCGACAGTTGTGGTCTTATTTCCTAGAATTTTACATGTGCCCGTTGATTGTATGTTATCGGAGGCCACGTATACAACAAATAAAAACTTACAAACACATGCAGATACCGCTACATGTCATTGAGGTCACCGGAAAAGAGTCAAAGGGCTGCTGGATCATTGGCAAGGGAGTTGACCATCAACTGCTTTATTTGCCCATAAATATAATAATTCCTCTCGTACCGTTATACATTACATAGGGCCTGCAAGTAATTTCTCCATACCGCTCTATCCTGGGCAACTCGCTCAATCTCCTCCATGGAACTGAGACCGATATTTCCTGCCTCTCTCAGCAAAGTTCGCTTCAGGGTCTCCTTAGGTCGACCTCTCTTTCTTGAACCCTTTGCATCCCACTTCAATGCCTGCTTTGATATTCGTTGATCATTTCTCCTCAAGGTGTGCCCAACATATCTCCATCTTCTTCTTCTTAAAACAGTTGTCACTAGTGGTTGACCAGACATGTCTCTGATTTCATCACTTCTCCTGAATTGTTCCATTTTATATTCATTATTTTTGCAGACATCTATTTTCAAATGCATTCAACTTTCTTTCGATATCTTTAGTCATTTTCCAACTCTCGCTGGCATATGTTAGGATTGATACAACATTTGAATTGAAAATTCGTAATTTAGTTTTAATACTATATAACTTGCAGTTCCATATTTTATTTAGACTTTTAAAAGCTGATGTTGCTTTGCCAATTCGTATCATAATTTCTTTTTAACATTTCCTGTGCAATCAAAATTCCTACCCAAATAGGTGAACTGCTCTGTTATTTTATCATTTTAGATTCCAGTGTGATATCTGCATTACTTGCCATAGGTGTCTCATTATATTTGTTTTTTCATAGCTTATCTGCAGTCCAACTTTTTGATGCTATAGATGACAAGTTGTCTGTTTTGCCCATGGCTAATGAAAATAAAAATAAAATATAATCCGGCAAGAGTTTTGACTTTACAGTCAAAAGATACAATGATTACTTTATCAATGCAGACATACTTCAATCAGTCTAGCTGTAATTAGGATCGTATTTGCTGAGTTAGTCTTAGAAGTGTGTTGGCAAGAATTGATCACCTTGTTTCAAATGCTAAACCTAGTACTGTGATGTCTCAAATACTTCACATCACTATGTCATTATTGTCTCAAATACTTCACATCACTATGTCATTATTGTCTCAAATACTTCACATCACTATGTCATTATTGTCTCAAATACTTCACATCACTATGTCATTATTGTCTCAAATACTTCACATCACTATGTCATTATTGTCTCAAATACTTCACATCACTATGTCATTATTGTCTCAAATACTTCACATCACTATGTCATTATTGTCTCAAATACTTCACATCACTATGTCATTATTGTCTCAAATACTTCACATCACTATGTCATTATTGTCTCAAATACTTCACATCACTATGTCATTATTGTCTCAAATACTTCACATCACTATGTCATTATTGTCTCAAATACTTCACATCACTATGTCATTATTGTCTCAAATACTTCACATCACTATGTCATTATTGTCTCAAATACTTCACATCACTATGTCATTATTGATCTCAAATACTTACACACATCATATGTCATGTCATTGTCTCAAAGCTGCTGATCATCACGAGTGTCATTATTGTCCTCAAATACTTCACATCACTATATACATTATTGTCTCAAATATTTCCATCACTATTGCATATTGTCTCAATCTCTCCATCACTATGTCATTTTGTCTCAGAATATTCACATCCTAGTCATTATTGTCTCAAATACTTTCATCACTCATGTGCATTATTGTCTTCAAATTCTTCAAGTTCACTATGTCATTATTGCTCTCAAATACTTCACATCACATGTCATTATTTCTCAATTCATCACTATGTTCATTTATTGTCATAATACTTCACATCACTATGCATTATTGTCTCAAATACTTTATCATCACTATGCTGCATATTTGTTCAACTTTGATTAATCTATATGTTATTATTAACTTCAGAATATTTGACATCAGCTATGTGCTTCATTGTTCAAATTCTTTACATCACTAGTGCATCATATTGTCTCAAATACTGTCATATCATATGTTCATTGATTCTCATTACTTGCATCATATGTCTCATTATTGTTCAAATACTTACCATCACTTGTCTATAATATTGTCTCAAATACTTCACATACTATGCATTATTGTCTCAAATACTTACATCAATACAATGATTACTTTTCATCAGACATACTTCACATCACTATGTATTAGGATCGTCTTGCAGTTAGCTTGACATCTATGTCAGTTATTGTCTCAAATACTTCAATCACTAGTCATATGTGTCTCAAATACTTCACATCACTATGTCATTATTGTCTCAAATACTTCACATCACTATGTCATTATTTGAATGGTTCCCTCACATGTGTTAAAATATAACATTTCATTTAACAAATGTCAATGGTCATTTGTGTTTTTTTCTTTTTCATTAAATAGTGTCCAACTGGATTCAATGAAAACAGAGTTCCGTCGCTTCTATCAAAGAAATGATTTACATATCAGAGACATGGGAGAAAATTTAAAGGCTGCATTTGATGAGCTATCGTAAGTATTACAAAATTGTAAAGGTTAATGTGAAGATGAAAAAATGAAAACGTGGCATGTCCTTTACAGGACTTAGCCATCAACAACAGTAAATGAGTTAGATTTTCTAGGCACCACTTATACGTTCAGTAGTTTGCCATTCTTTCTGAAAGGAGAGGTCTATTTTTATATTTCAGTAAACATCCAAGGAACTAACTTCCTTCCAAACTTGCCCACAGTGGAGTTTGAACCAGCTAAATATTCTCACAATGTGAAGAATAGACATGGTAAAATCATTTTTTTAATTAATAAAAGTTGATTGAGGGTAAGAATAAACACACTGAATGAAGACAACAAAACTTTAAGTACTTTGTAGCATATGAACTTGACAGTGATAACAATATATTGAATAGATATACAGATTCTTCTCTTCCAAATTTACTTCTTTATAGAAGTGGAAGTGAAGAAGAAGGAGGAGACATACAGAACACAGGAAGTAATCAGTTAATCTTTTCAAGAGACATGTGTTGAAAGCAATATCAAATCAGCAAACACTTTTATCTTGTAAATAAAAATGACATCTTCTATTAATGATCGATCATTTACAACCAAACCTTGCTATTGTTTTTTTTTTATTTTGAATGTAAATATTTTCATCTTTTATTTTCACATTAATTTTGCAGGTAATTTCTCTTTAGCACTTTTCTAATTTTGTTAGATAAGATAAGAAGAGTGCAAAAGAAAATTGATCTAAAATAAAATTAAAAATAGATAATAAAAATTTGAAGCTAAAAATAATTAACAAGATTTGACATTCATGCTATAAATATAATGTTATTTTAATTTATTTGCTTACAAAGTC
This sequence comes from Arion vulgaris, assembly GCA_020796225.1. Taxonomy (NCBI): domain Eukaryota; kingdom Metazoa; phylum Mollusca; class Gastropoda; order Stylommatophora; family Arionidae; genus Arion; species Arion vulgaris. The sequence goes on along the minus strand of CM036763.1, from coordinate 20,196,258 downwards.
TTCTTTTCCCAGTGGAATGAAGTTGCTATTACCTGACTTTCCATATAACGTATTTTGGTTCATCTTTTAATCACATGCTTTGAGACTCTAAACTCAATTCTACCAATATATTCTTTGAGATTCTTCTTCTTCTTTGAACACTCCATATTGGCCACTTGTTAAATCACTCTTTGCAAACTGTATGTGATCTGAGCCTAAGAATAATTGGACGTTGTGCCAGTTATGCGCCTACAAGTAGTACAGCACATCCAATTTCTGCGACACTTTTTATTTACTAGGGTAGCTTTCCTAGGTCCTACCTCAGTTGTCTCTTACGATATTCCTTGTAGGTCACAGTGTTACTATTCTTTGCTCTCCTTTCAAGCCCCAACCACACACTGGCATTCTTAGAGATTACCTATTCATGCCTAAATAACATTTTGTCTTACAGGATGCAAATTCAAGATCTTGTCAAGAACTATCGATCTTACAGTAATAGTATTCAAGGAACAAGTGAATGGTTGTCAAATCTCATGGCATATCCAATTGCTCATAATTATGTCATTGCAGTTGAGCAACTTATGTCAGGACTCAAGGTGATTGTAACTAGCATGTATACTTATACTTACAAATCTATATTGAAAAGATTGGTTGATTTATAGGACCATCATCATTGCATTTCGGTGAATAACCATGTGTGCTCCGATCTCTTTTGTACACAGGAAGATCTCAGCTGCAGTGCACGAACTCCATAGCACCGGTGAGATTCCCTGATGTAATTTTGAAGATGGAGTAGATACTTTTGTAGGAATTTTATGCTTAACCTTTGCTAATGAGTTTTGCCGGGCAGCAACTTTCCAGCCTGCTCTTTTCGATTTTGAACTGCCAAGGATTCTTTTACGTTCTCAAATTGAACTTGGGACCTACATTTTATCGTCCTTCTCCAATAGGACTAGAAACTTAATCTCACCTACACTGAGATCAGGAATCTCTAGAAAATATCCAGATAGCTCCATGAGGGAGCGAACCTGGTACCTTTGGTACAAGAGACGAGCATCTAACATGTATGCCACAGAGACCCGCCTGTATTGAAAAGCAATCAGTATGCAAAATTGTCCAAAATATTAGGACTATAGAGAACTTAACTCATTAAATACCATGTTCCACAGACTGCACCATGATTTATTTCATAGTCAAGTAAGCATAACATTTACCTTAACGTATTTTAATCCTTTATAAATAAAAAAAATATGGTGGTAGCCGTCCATTGCAAGCGATGATGACAACAATCTCAGACGTGTGCTGCTGCACCTCTCTGGTGTGTGCGGAGGTGACTGTAGAGTCCAATCCTAGAACAGAATCCTCTACCACAGGTAGAAATAAAAAATATATCGTAGCCATTTCAGACATTAGAGTATGAAGTGGTGCCTGTCACTTCATATTTCTAGACCAATGTGTGCAGAAGGTAGGATGGCCAATTCCTTACCTCATGTGTTAAGATGTTTGCCTGTTTATCTGAAGGTTGTGGATTCGAATCCAAACCGAGTCACATTTTTTTTTCATGAGATCACTAGTATTGTTGCTGGAGCTACGTAATTTGTGTTTTGTGCAACCTTCTCGGCAGATGGTGTGCTATTTTTGCTGACAGGAACAGAGACATATGGGGAAATCTGGTACAATGAAGACAATTCTTTGCCTTCAGAACTTTTTTAGACAGTCCTTCATAATTTCTTCTTCTCGTTGGCCTCTGCGGTCATCATGCTCACATTATTAGTTACAACTTTAAATCATCTTTTCCGTTGTCACATATTTCATTTTTACTCGATAATATCATTGTAAAAACATCAACATTTTTATTTCTTTCTTTCTTCTCGAATCCTGTATGCCTACAGGTCAGGTCAGAAGAGATTTCTAAATCGGGCCTAGTATGCGCTTCGTAGATAGTCTCTTTCGTTGCCTCTGTTATCTCTGAGGTCCATCTTTTGCGTGGCGGCCTTTTGCTTTGTACCCATTGTATCGGAGCAGCATTGCTCTTTGGGGTGCACTGTCTGATGGTAATCTGCTTACGTGACCGAACCATTTAATTTGTTGTTTCTTGATGAAGTCTAGTACTGATGTTGTACCCAATTAAAGCCCAAACACATTAAAAACAAAATGCTATAGTTTTACAAAGTATAATAGCAATATACAGTGACGTTTCGACCAAAAGGCCTTTATCAGGGAAAGGATACAATAGATATGGAGAAAGCTTCTGTTGTATTCTTTGCTTGAAAAAGTCCTTTCGGTCTAAACCTCAACGTATATTGTTATTATACTTTGTAAAACTACAATATTTAAAAAAAATGTATTTCACCATTGTTACATAGTTTTACTGCAGTTTTCCCTGATATCAAATAAAGCCCATAACAATTTTTTTCTCAGTTCCTCATAGCTGATATCTGGTACAAAATATATCACATCTTGCTTAGAAAAAAAAAGGAATATTAACATGTAAACTATCAAATGCAGCAGCCTGTACCACAGTGTGTTTTTTAATGCAATAGTTAATGTGTTATACAGGTTTCTGTCATGCTTACTTGATTTGTTCTCTTTTTTTAAACAGACTTTACGTGAGCTGATGGAAGAAGCACTTGATGAAATTGCAATAGAAACTAACAAATTGTCAGCTGTGTCTTACAGGCAGTACCTTGAAATTTCAAGAGCCATTGATCGCAAACTCAATAGTAAGTCTTAACTCTTTCATCCTTCCAAGCCGAATTACTGGCTTACAGTATTTTTTAATATAACGCAAAGCCAGTATACAAGCTAATTCAGTGTACATTGCAATATATATGCACCTGGTTGGATACAAAGATCAAATTTATGTTGACTGAAAAAAACCCAGTTATGAACAGGATACGGCTAGCAGAAACAATCAGTTGACATGATAACCAGTCTTTTGACTATCTAATTCAGTGGTTCTCAAACGTTTTGAAATCGGGCACACTTGGAGGTCCTACAAAATCGTAAGCACTTTACATAAAAACTTAACTCTTTTCCTGTTTTACACTGCACACTGCGCCACACCAGAATTTAGTTGAACGCCATTCGCCGTACATTGCACCATTAGAGTTGCTTCCCTTATAAGAAGTCTTTCTAGTTTTACTTCTACTAATTTACTTCTACTACTTTTTAATCTTGTTATTCTAATAGGTTGTCCAGTTTTCTTAAAATTAGTATATAATAAGATATATATATGTTTATTTATTGACAAGTAGTTATGAATTTTAAAAATCTTTTTTGTTGCTTCCCTTGAATTAACTGTTTAAAATTGAGGAAATTTTTCTACGCATAGAAAGAGTTAATAAATAAGATGCAAAATGCAAAGAAGTACAGAAATAACTGGAAAATGCTATATACCTTTATTCATCATTTAATTTCTGCCTATGAAAAGCATGGACCTGATGTGTCTTGCCGATTTTTTACTCAGGTGTCTGCCGGCACTGGGTTGTTGACCCCAGATCTGGGATTTCTTAAGGTGCACATAGAAATGTCACAGTGCACACTGGTGGGCATGGGCACATCCTTTGAGAACCACTGATCTAACTTAATGATGATAAATTTAGACTCCAAGTGGCAGAAAATCTTCAGTAATATTCAAGAAATAATCTAGAAAGATATAATTTGCATTTAAAAATGAATTATATATCATGATTCTGAAATAGTAAATCTTGTGTGCAACATTAATGCAGTTCTGTCACCTGTGTGATGCCAAGGCCTGAAAAAGAAGCAAAGAATAGTACCACTACAACCTACAATGTATGTCATAAGAAGTGACTGATGTAGGATCTTGGGAAGCTACCCTAGTAAATAAAAAGCATCATAGAAATCGAATGTGCTGTTCTACTTGTAGGCTCATAACTGGCACAACGTACAATTGCTCTTAGGCTCAGATCACATATAAACCACACATAGTGGTTAACAAGTGATTGATATGGAGCATTTGAAGAAGAAGAAGAATGCAGTTCTGTTTGGAACTAGAAACTAGTCTAAAAATGACCTTCCTGTTTTGTATTGTCTTCAGGTTACACTCGTACTCTTCATGAGCTCCCCATTTATCGTAAAATGATGGAGCAACAATTGCAAATGCAGAAACTAGGTTTAGAGACAATGCCAGGATGGAATCAGATCTATAATACAGTGTATGTATCAGGTCAACAGATGCTGCAAGATCAGTATCATGATATAATGTCTCGGCCAGAATTCCAACACATTCATGCAGTAGCTACTGAAGTTCACCAACAGGTAAGTGTTCTTATACAGTGGAATATAATTATAGAATATAAGACAAGCACCTGTTGTCATACTATGAAAAAATTATGGAATATAGTGTTAGATCTGTATGTTTCTGTCATCAGCAGCACACAATGGGTGATGTTATCATTAGGGGATGTTACCACCTTTACATTCTAATGTGTCTCTGGTACTCAACTGAGACTGGGTTGACCTATAGTGAGGAAGGAATTCTTACTTCCACTGGGGTATTAGTTGCTGCGATCACGATCATATGAAGCAAGTGCACAACCAACTTCACTATTGTGACTATCAATAATAGAATATATAGATGATCTTCACACACTAAGGTATAAAAGTGACTTAATAAGTTAATTATATCAGAAGTTTTCAAACTATTTGGGTTCACAACTCCTCGACCTAAAAAGAATTGCAGCTGATATTTAGTATGGCAAATACATTTCATCATGAAACGTAATTTCTAAGAATTACGTGTACGTTTTTTTTATTGCAGATCTTTTTCATTTGGCTGACTCAAAAAATTATTAAAATTGATGTCTTTTATACATAAGTTTGTAAGCGCAAGAATTTTGGGAACAGACATGCTAATATTGGAAACAGAAAACATATATAAGACTGAAGGTGGAGTTGTTTTTAAACAACACAATTGACCGATCAACAAATCAAAGTCTATCTTTCCTGGAAGGCGGTGGGGTCACCAGGAAAGATAGATTACAAAAAGGACATCAGAAGTAGAGTGGGCATAACTTCATGCACTGAATACATTGAGAGACAACAAATGCAGTGATTTGAACATTTAATGAGAATGGAATACAACCAATCATTACAACATACAATAAAAAATCAGGTACTAGAGCCAAGGGAAGACCAAGAAAAAGATTGATAGATAATATCAAGACTCATCGTCAAGGTGCGTATCCTTTATAGGACGTTGCCCCTTTGCAGCGCATTTGAAATTCACTCTGTCTCTAGCCAGTTCACCCACTTCGTCGATGGTCATATTCATGGTTTCTTTAATATCTTGTAGCCATCTTCTTCTTGGTCTGTCTCTGCATCCTGGGACCCTGACCTCTAACATTGTTTATCTAATTTTTCTGTATAGTATGTTTTTTATCAGCCAATTCTCTTTAACATTTAATTCTTTCCGGACATCAGTGTTCTTTCTTTTTCTGTCCATGGTATTCGTAGGATCTTTCTGTAGCATTTAGTTTATCAAGACTACACTAAATAAACATGGATATAACACAACAAGGATGACTCACCTGGCACTGGAAAGCATATTAACCCTTTCGCTGCTACATACTTTCTGAAGGCTGAGCTAAAAATAGCTACTCTTTGTTTCTAGGTCACAAACGAGAATGTACGCCTATAGCAGTGACAGTAGCAATGTATAACGTGTTAACACGTATTTAGCCCAAAGAGGAGAGATAATAACAGACGTGTTAATGCGTCTTTAGAAGTGAATTGGAAAACGTATATATACGTCCTTAGCAGCTAAAGGGTTAAAGCTCTCACCCCTACGCTAACTGCAAGAGTGGACAACCAATTTCATCATCCACCTAGGGAAAGACAATATACAAAAATTGATAGATAAATCAAATATCTAGGCACACTTGATAGTAGTCACTACTTCTATCTTTATATAGATGTGCTATTCAAACCTTTCCATATCTCTGCAAGATTTCTTATAAAGTATAATAACAATTTTGGAAGTAATAACACAGTTTGAAATCCCTTAGACTAAATAACTATTTGGAAATGAGTATGATACCTGTAGAAAGAAATCCCATCCATCAAAAGTAACAATAGTCAAGATATATGATATGGATAAGAAGGACATTTCCTACGCTAGGTTCAAAACTGTTGTTCTTCTTCTTCTTTGAACGCTCCATATAAACTGCTTGTTATCCACCCTGTGTGATGTGTATGTGATCTGAGCTCAAAAGCGATTGTAGTTGTGTCAGTTATGCCCTACAAGTAGCCAGCATATCGGATTTCTGCGATGCTTTTTATTTACTAGGAAGCTTCCTAGGTCTAACATCAGTCCCTCTTACAACATGCCTTGTAGGTCGACTGGCACTATTCTTTGCTGCCCTTAGCAGTCCTGGAACCACACATCAAAAATTGTTATAAATATTTCCCAATCAAAAGATAGTTTGTGTTGTTCAAAGGAACTGAATCTATTGCTGACATCTGCTCCTGTGATTTAAGGCTTAAAGGGTTTACCTTGAACCTTGGGTTTAAAAATTCAGGTATTAGAACCAGTTTAAAAAGATGAGCCTTGTACCAAATCCCAAGTTTGTGTATGAATTGATACTAAAACAGTAGGCTGATACTACAGGGTTGCTTCTTATTCTTACATGAAAGATCATTATCTCTATGTTAAAGCAGGGCTGTAACTCCCAACTAACAATGACTCTACCGAAAACATCAACACTACATGCTCACTATTTAATCAATCAAAACTTGCCCCCACAATAAACCAATGCATTTATAATTACTTATGCTTTTTCATCTCCAGATTATGCAGTGGAACATGGAAAAGACTATGAATTCTGCAGTGCAACGCATCATTGACCTGAGCAAGAATCTTATACTTATGGAAATTATGAAACTGAGGAGCTATTTGATTGATTTTGAAAATTCCCGGGTCATTGTCTACGATCCAGTAAGAGGAGAGCTCCAATTTGAGGTTAGTATATTTATGATTCTCACTCTCATGTGCTATGCTAAAAAAACATATATAATTGCAGAACTTCACAAATTTATATTTCTAATATAAATTTATGAATAAAAGATTGTCTTGGAAAACTGGTTCGAATCAGTGTCTCTTCACATCACTCACACAGTGGCTCAATGGTGAACAATTAGAGATAGCATAAATATAAAGAGGCAAACTACACACAACCAAGGGATAAAAACAAGGATAAAAAAAAAGTGAACAAGAAACAAAGAACCTTAAAAACAAAGCTCTAAAAAGGAACGATCTTGAAATATAATCTGCATAGATTTAACAACCAACAGTACAGGGAATGCAGGATCCTAATTCAAATGTTTCTAAGAAATTAACCCTTTCCACGCTTTAAGCAGCACACTGCGCCATGGCGGAAGTCCGTTGCACGCTATAACCACACACTGGCCATAGAGTTGCTTTCCTTATAAGAAGTCTTTCTTGTTTTACTTCTACTGTTTTACTTATACTACTTTTCAACATTGTTATTCTATTGGGTTGTCCAGTTTTCTTCAATTTAGTATATAATAATATATATTTGTTTATTTATTGACGAGTAGTTGGATCATTTTATTTTGTTGTTTTTTTGTTTTGTTTTTACTTCCCTTGAATTAACTGCTTAAAAATTGAGGAAATAACTGCCCCTTGGAAAGAGTTAAGAAGAGAATAAGTAGTTTTAAGAACCCCAGGGAAAGCACTGAAGCCAATGAATATCAATATATAGATAATGAACAAGTATTAGGATCTTCTGGATGATTATTAGTTACTAAACTTACATGATTGCACTCTGGGCAGACCCATAGGTGCTCAGTCTCCCCAACAGATATCAAAGAGTATGCATACTGATGGTTCCTGTGGCTTGCTGGTTAAACACACTCACTCTGCCCTCAGGTATCCAGTTCTACTTTTCACAAACGGTAACTCCAAACTTCTTAAATCAGTGTATCGATTCAACATCTATTTTAGTGTCTTCATCCAACAAGCAGCCGCGACGAGAATGAAGAACATCCACCTTATCCGTCTTCAACTCCCCAACACTCAATGCTGTTGATGCAAGCATATCCGCTCTCTCAGTACCGCAAACACTTGCATGCCCAAGGGCATCTGGAAAAACAAATTACCAAACCAGGATTCGAGCCACAAACCTTTATTCTTATGCACCAATTGCCTAGCCCTACAGGCGAGCATTTAAAGCACAACCATTGCCCGTCTGCCCAGCATGTTTGTAGCGCATTGACGACGGGTGACAAGCTCCTGTGAGTATAGGTTAAATTCTGTGGGCTGGGAGAAAAGCCATAGTATCTCCAGATTCACGGTGTGCGTGGCACAAAACCAAAGGGTTACGATGTCCATGGCACCAAGCCGAAGAGCTGAAAGCTCAAGTGTTTCTGGATCGAATAAAAAAAAAAAGAGCACAATCAGCTTTCTTTTCAAAATTAAGTTATTTAAAACTTATATTTCGTTTTCAGATTCATGTTCCGATTCCTCTGAAGTCCTTGACTGAAGTACCAGAAATAAAGATTGACAAATATGTGAACAACATGAAGAAATGGTTACATGTTAATCTTCCATCAACCAACTTCAGCATCTGGGACACATACTATGATTATGTTCCTTCTCTAGAGACTGTATCATATCTTCCACCATTTGAAGGTGAGTCATTCCCATTTCTATATTGATTTATTATCATCTGCATGTTTTAATTCTTCTTGTTTTTCTTGCGTTCGCCGCTATGAATTCAGGCATAATCAGGGCACCTGGTATGGTGCTTCTGATTTTTGTGGGAAGGCCTACTTTTCTTATTATCAGTGTCCATCACCATACAGGTATGCCTTCTCCAACTTCAGAAGTATTTGAAGTTTAGATTCTCAAGTATTGATCTGTGGTCAGGGAGCCTATAGTTCAAACCACTTACTGTGTGCTTATAGGAAATTCCTGGTCCACACCTCATATCCTTGGAACTTCTATGAAAAGTGACAACTAGTGAAGATTATACTTCTCTATCGGATTTCCTTCCTCTGGTGAGGTCATTCTGGATAAGGAACATTCTCAACCCTTCTGGAGCAGGTGGGCTTGTTTAGGTTTGTCTATGCTGACAATGCATAATTTTCCATCTTTTCTGGAACAATACCCTTATGATCAGTCTTAGCCTATTTTTGCATCATGAGGTGTCTTGTAATTAATTTGAAAAATCTAATCGTGTCTTGTCTCTTTTATTTATTAGAGATTTTTTCAGATATTGATATTCTGTTTTAAACTGATCTGTTGAATCTGCTTCTTCTTCTTTGAATGCTCCATTTCGACCACTTGTTAACCACTCTGTCGGCCACTTTGTGTAGGCCAGCACATTCAATTTCTGCAATGCTTTTTATTTACTAGGGTAGCTTCCCTAGGCTCCTACCTAAGTTGCCTCTTACGACATGCCTTATAGGTCACAGTGGTACTATTCTTTGCTCCCCTTGTGAGGCCCGGCTACACACAAGTGATCTGTACACTCATATTCATTGAAGGTATAATTCCAGAATTTGGTCTTAAATACTTTAATTTTAATATTCCTCAACAGTAACATAATTATTATTTTTTTTAAAATTATCTTTTCAGCATCTGCTTATCTCATAAGTGGTCAACATTATATCACTTTCGATGAAAATCATTTTGATTTTTTGAGCACATGCAGCCATGTTTTAACAAGAGACATGATGAATAACAATTTCTCAGTAGTTATAAACTATGAACAGAGGTCACGTCGAGATGGTGTAAAGTCCCTTTGTTTCAGAATTGAAGATTCTCTGTCTTTTGAGATTTTGAGCGATTACAAGGTGAGCAAATCAACGTAGATGTAACAATGCAAACTGTATCAATCTATTATCAATCAATGTATCAATCAAAGCTCTTGTAATCTATTAGTTGACATGGATTGGTTTAAATGAAAATCTTCCTTGCAGCCACACCCTATGAGGGCGCTCAAAATGTCAGCTCTATCCATTGGCCAGAACCTTGATATGGTGGCAACCAGCCAGCCTGCCTACTCTCTCATTGCCAATGACATCCATGTGCCCGGAACAAGATAAATGTTATTCTGCAAATTGTAGACTCTTGTAGTGATTCAGTCCATTGCCTGCGCACTGAACCAGCCTCCAACTTTCGGATCATAATGAGTCACTCAGAATGCATGCATGAGTGTCGTTTTGTGACTCCAGCCAGAAAAGTCATCCTTTAACAGTGTCTACCATACAGGAAAGATAGAGAGAAAATATGACCAACCAAGATGGCTCCACATTCAAACTTAATGGAATCTATGAGTGACCTGAAGCCAATCATTCTGTTCATGTAAGCTACTATTTCTGTGATGACCAATAAAAGAAGAAAGAAGAGGTGAAGATTATGATTTATTGAAAATGATTTCAACTAAGTAGGATTTTTATCTTCATGCTTGCTACTACCTAACAACCTAAATCATTACATATTTTCTTGAATTTTAAACAGACAATGCTAGTGATTGTTATTAATGTTTCTGTATTGGATGTTTGTTAAAATGGTTTAATTTTTATATTTCAAGCTGGAAGTCAACAATCGGGAGACAGAAATGCCATTTATCACTGACAGGGTAAAGATTGTTAGAATAGGAGACTTTATCCATGTAGGGTATGCTGGTGGCCTTGAGGTATTGTGCAACCCCAAAATTGAGCTCTACAAAGTGACGGTGATGGGTTGGTATCATGGCCAGGTGGCTGGGTTACTTGGCAAGTATGACAATGAGGGAGTAAATGACAAGGTGACTAACCAGATAACACAAGACTATGAGGTGACTCGCAGATCATGTGTCAGTAAAAATATGGCTGTGAACCCTGACCCAGCCCTTGATTTGTACAATATGTGTGCTCATATATTTGATGAGTCATTCTCCAAGTTCAGACCATGCTTTAAGCAGGTAGGTTTACATTTATCTTTTTATTAGAACTCTAGCAAGGTCAAGTCTTCTTCTTCTTCTCCTTCTTTGCATTGTTCTTACGACCAATTTTAATAACTCCTTGTGATATGTTTGATCTTTGCCAAGAACGTGTATATGTTGTTTGGTAGGCCCCTAAACGCATAAGTCTTCTACACGTTTAGGACACATGCATCCGATTTCAGCCAAACCTCCTTAGTCGCCTCTTATGACATGCGTGGCAGGTAACAGTGGTCTATTCTTTACACCCCAAATTTGGGCCCTGGTAACCACTCGGGCATAGTCAAGTAACTTAGAATACTTGCTTCACAACCATAAGATACTGAAACTGCTATGGGGCGCTGATCTGCTCAATTGTGCTGAATTGTAAATTTACCTTAGCTGTTGAGTTGGGAAAATAACAAGTTAGCTAGGAACAGAACCTGTCACCTTGTCTCCAAATGTTAAGGTCCAATGTTGTCATGTCTTTACAATAGACCTTTCTTAGTTTCTGAAGTCATGAGTATACGCTAGCAGCTGATGTCCCAAACAACAAATCCCAGAACAAAAAGATAGTTTATAAAATACAGCAATAAATGAATTTGACATTTAAGGGTTATGGTAGAGGATTTCTCAACTTTCTTATCTCTCAATAAAATTAGGTGATACATAGCAGTTACTACTAGAGTGGTCTAAAATGAAAATTTAGATATCTTTCGCATTAATAAATTATCGGGTTGCCATGGAAACGGCAGCCATGTTGGATTATAAACAACGTCGTACAGTTTCCAAACAGAGTGAAATAAATAACAATTGCAATATTTTTTGACTGCACAACCTAAATATACCAATATTCTGGCCCCCTGACAACTTTAAATTGTTCTGTAACATGTAACTGATCTCTAGGAGTGCAACGAATAAGACATACCCAATTTACGGCCCAAAATAGGACCCTTGGTTCATAAAAAATTCATATAAATTTATTTGTTAGAGAAAAGTGCATTTTCTGTTGTCTAAGGGCTTCAATATTAATATATATATGTCAGGGTCAAATCTCATATTGCTATCTTGAGGATTTCTTTCATGGTGGAAAACGTACATTACCACGTTAACGAAATTTACAAATGGGAGAAAACTGTGTTTTAAAAATATAATGTGAATTTAGTCTAAAGTGTCAGGGAAATCGTCCGTTACAGCATACAGTCATTGCCTAGCCTAATTAAATCTAATATATCTGTTAGTACTCAGATCAAGCTTTACAATGATACATGACTCGATTGGGTTAATTGAATGCCATACGGGGACTGCCTAAGAGTAGTTGATAGTAGCTCGCCTGCTAGCTGTGAAGCCTTATAGCTCGGGTTCGAACTTACTGTCCGGCATTTGTTCGAGTCCCCTGGTCTTACTCAGGACCATAACGTGAGTACCTCTGAAGTCGGAGAAAATCTGCCTGTATGGCGGGGGAATACTAATTACGAGTACATTGAGCACACGGCTGCCAGTGTAAAGTAATTTACAATGTGCACGCTGCTGCCATTGTAAGAAATTGAAAACAGATTTTCACGCAAAAATCAGTTTCAGAGATGAAACTTCGTTTGAGTTGAAAGCGGACGAAAGAGAGAGAGAGAGAGAGAATGCCATACACTGTATCTAGGGACAAAAGAAAGATAATTGAAGACATTTTCTATAGCGAATTTTTAGAGGGTAGGGCTGTTGAAAAATAATTTTGAAGCATTTTTCGGGATCATAAATAAAAACTCTTTGCATAATTTGATTGTAGAGATGCAATACTAACATAATATGATGAATTTGAAAAATCGATATCTACAAGCTATAATGACCCAACTGTCAGTAGTATAACCCCTTAAACTGACATTTGTTAAAAATTTATGTAAGACAAAATTAGATCAAACAATTAGAAAAGCAGACCTCAGAAAACTAATTGCTAACCTAGTTGCTAAACTAGCAAAAACCCATGTTTGTTTATTGATCACATGCATAACGTACTGCATATTTACAGAATGATAACGTGAACCTCCCTTTTTCTAAACTGTATATAAGCAGAGATATTGCTGTTCTAATTATAATTTTTGTTTATATTTTAAAGGGTAATATTGCAAGAGCCATATCTACAACACCAATTGGGTTAGACATTTTTGGGAGGTTCATGCTACAATTAAGGATGATATGTACAGCATATGCTGGTTTTGCATTCTTTGCACTTCTTATATTAGTGAAATCCACTCCCCAATGCAGGGGTTTAAAAAATATATTTTCAAGAAATTATTTTAAATAAACATTAAAAATTTGCTGGCCATAGATTGGATCATTAAATCAACAACAACACATAACAGATGGGGAATACAATGGACACTTATGAAACAACTAGATGACCTAGATTTTGCAGACGATCTGGCATTTTTGTCCTACAATCCCGCACAGATTAAAGATAAAATGAATATCCTAAATAATAAATCTCAGCAACTAGGTTTGAAAATACACAGGGAAAGACCAAGGTCATGAGAATAAATGCAGTAAATGTAAACCAGATTATGCTGGAGGAAACAGCTCCACAAGATATAGAATCATACACATACCTTGGTAGCAACATAGACACAGAAGGAGGAACAAACAAAGATGTCAAGATAAGAATAAAAAAAGCAAGGGAAACTTTATTGCATTGAGTAAGATATGGAAGTCAAAGATCAAAACAAACACAAAGCTGAGAATCTTTAAATCAAATGTGAAGTCAGTGCTGTTCTATGTCTCGGAAACATGGAAAATAACAAAAGAAACCATCAGAAAGCTGCAGACCTTTGTAAATGGATGTTTACGTAGAATAGAGGGACTGAGATGGTGTGATAAGATTACAAACGAGGAACTCAGAGAAAGAACTAAGCAGGTACCAGTGGAGAAAGAGCTCAGGAAGAGATGCTGTTGATGGATAGGACATACATTGAGAAGACTGGCCGGAAGCATTGCAAGACAGGCACTGTTTTGGAACCCACAGGGAAAGAGGTGTAGGGAAGGCCTGGACAGACCTGGAGAAGAGAGCTGGAGGCTGATATTAAAAGGATAGGTAAAACATGGAAAGAGTTGGAAGGGATGGCAAGAGAGAGGAAGAGCTGGAAGAAGTTTGTTGAAGACCTGTGGTCTGTTGGGAGTTGAAAGGTGAAGAAGAAACATTCATAATTCATAAGTACGGTTCCAACTTCACTGCAACGGGTCACCCCATAATTGCTCCGTTCCTGTGCCAATGAAAATCACACGAAATGCTAACTACTGAAATGTTTCCTGTGAGAACTAATTCCAGAATGAAACAGTCGCGTGCCGCCACAAAAAGAAACCGGCACCGCATAAAATGCATATGGCCGTCGCTAATGTAGCAACACAAAACTGTTCATCACTTGAATTGCAATTCTTGTTGAAGGGAACATCAATCATGACAAAATCCAGTTTTCTGCACTTGCAATATAACTGCATACGGCAGATTGAGCTTGTTCGTCATAACCGCTGTCCGCCATTTTCTGAATACACACAACAAACGCACGGTTGACACAACAAAAGCATTCCATGTAACAGTCATAGCTCACAGCGTTGCTCAAGCACTAACTCAGTAGCTCAGCAAACGAAACCGGAAAATACCCGACCAAACATGGCGAAAATGCGCTAGCAAAGTCGTGTTCAGAATCAAACAGTTGTGACTCTGAATGGCCATCCCGCCATTACTGGCCAGATTTTTTCCAGAAGAAACATTAAAAAGGCATACACTAAATATTGTTTATCATCAAAAGCAATGTCTTTTGCACCATGTGGCCTAATTGTATGACAATATATTTGTTAGTTTTTTTTCTGTTAATTAAAAAATAAAAGACAACACCCTGTTCTGGATGGGTCTCCCACCTTAATCTTTTGAACCCGCCCTCCCGATATTACCATTAGTACACGTATACCCGGGGTGCCTACATATCGGGATGAGAACCCCTACTCGTTATTTGTCGGTGTTCAGCGATAACTTGTGTACTAGTGTGATGTCAAACACAGGAAATGCTTTCCTTAAAGGTTTATCTAAATGGCGGTTTGCATCGTGTTTTGAAACAGCGATTTTATAATATTTTATTAATTTTTAAAAGATGAGACGACAGGCTGAAAATTTCGGAAATGGTCACTGAAAGGATGACAACAGAGCAAGCTGTTGAACTTCTTTTAAATGATTCTTAAGATGAATTAGACTTAGAATATGATTATTCTGATAACGAAATCGAAAGTGAGTAGGATGATCATTTAGAAGAATTATTTGAACCGACTGATGTTCAAACATGTCAGTGACTTTTCAAACATGGATTACAAAGACAGACCAGTCAAGAAAGTGAAGACACAATTTTGGTGCACATTTTGTCAAAATTTCCTGTGTCTAAAAGGAAGGATCTACATGTTGGGAAGACTGGCATAGTAAGCAGGAATACTCTAGATGATGGGGTAAGTCGATAAAAATTATAGGACACTTAATTCTGCCAATCTATCTTGTTTTCAAACAATTCTGATATGTGCAGTTTTTGCTCAGGAGCCCAGGGGAGAGGGTTTTTTAAGGTATAGTTGGCCAGGGTTCAAAGGGTTAATGGTGTGAACACTTTACAAGGTTTCTCTTATATTCTTAAATATCCCCATAGACATTTATGTAACTTCTAAGAGTAACTGTTTATAATCCAGGTGGATCCAGCACCATTTGTAAGAATGTGCCAAATATATATGGCTAAGATGACTGAAAATGAAGCTATCCATCTAGTCACTGAGCAGTACAGATATGTATGCATAGGTCATGGAGTTTTTATTGGAGCGCTCAAGGATTATGGTGAGTACTTCGTCTAAGCAATTCTATTATTGTATGTTTGGTGAATGACCATCATCATCAAATAACTTGTCCTGAGCAGAACTTTTGCCACGTCAACAGTCCTCCAGAATTTCTCTCATAGGCCAGATGTCCCACCTGTGCAGCCGTCATATTCAAACCATCAATTACATCCTGAATCCATCTTCTCCGTGGTCTTCGTCTTCTTCTTTTTGCCGGTATGCTTCTCTAACTCTTCGTGTCTCTTTATATGTTCAAAGTACTTCAATTTTCTCTTTCTTATTTGTATCATCAGCCAGTTTTCTTTGATCTTGTTCTTTCTGGATAGATCTATTTGTTCTCTTCTCTATCCTTGATATACGAAGGACTCTTCTGTAACACTTATATTTGGTGAATACAAATGTAAGGTATTTGGTAAACACTAATATTATTGTGTAAGGTGACAACTTATCCTAAACCCTAACATTTTTGTGTGAGTAATTACTTTAAACACTCCTATTATTGTGTATGGTGTGTACAATATTTATACCAAAACTAACACTTATAGTATGTTCTTGTATGGACACTGTTAGAAAGATAGCCTGATCTTATTTCCAGCGTTGTGAGGTCACTGTGTTAAGACAGCCATGGCAAGCTATAGTTGAAGATGAAGAGACTATGATGTAGACCAAGAAAATGATGGAGAGATAACATTGAAGTAGACCTAAAAATATTAGGAATCAACAACTGGGAATAGAATGCTAAGCACAATGATAAATGGAGACAGGTGATATCTCACTGAAGCTTTAAAGGCTTGCAAAGCTGAAATCAAGAAATAAAAGTTTTAAAACCGAAGGATTGACTTCATTGCACCGGGTTTTACCCATATGGCTCGGTCCCTCCGCAGAAATGGTACGCCCTGCGAGAGTATTGCACAAAGCACGAACTCCGTAGCTCCGGCAACAATCCTAGGGTCTCTGGAAAAACTACTCAGAACAGAAGGCAGCGGTCCGGATTCAAACCCACGACCTTCGACTCGCAAGGCAAAGGGCTTAACCACTCAGCAACAGAGACCCCCCAAAAAATCTGAAATCACAAAGATTACATTAACCAATACTGTGACTTTAATAATCCTGTGATTGACATTGCCTAAAGTGTTTACAGAAATGAATTAACTGATAAACTATGTTGTATTTTTACACTATTTTGTGGCTATACAGTTTCTTGCAACAGTGACAAAGCATATATTGTGGATGGCAATGATCCTCTCTACCAATCAGCGGATGTTCTGTTTGCACTAGAAGATAGAGCTTGCAACCAATGGGCAACAACTTCACTCACTTCCATGGCAACCGAGATCAACAAAGCTTTAACAACTGCAGGTGAGCACTGCTGTCATTTATGTTATGGCTATTAAACATGAATCAGTTTTTTGTGACAATAATTTTAAATGTGGAGAGATTTATTTAGATTTCCAAGTGTATAATTCAAACAACTTTTTATGTTAGAAATCTGCTAGTATCTATACAACAGACCACCTGCCTCTGCATCAGTCACCTACAATTAACAGTGGATAGATAGTGAATATTATGCTATTAGTGCCAAACCTGGAAGCTGACATCAAATGATAGAAGAAAACTAGTCAAGACAGAGATAAAGTGTCTACGCAGAATGCTGGAAGTATCAAGAAGAGACCGGTTTAGAAGTGAAGAGATCAGGAAAAATGATGGGTTCAACATCAGTACTGAAATTCATCAAGAAACAACAAATTAAATGGTTCGGCCACATAAGAAGGTTACTACCAAACAGTGCACCTCAAAGAGCAATGTTACTCCGATACAGTGGATACAAAACAAAAGGCTGTTCACGAAAAAGATGGACCTCAGAAATAACAGTCGATGAAAAACACTGTTTATAAAATGCAACACAAAAGCCTGTTCTAGAAATATCTTCTAATCCTGATGCTATCTGGCAAAAAAAGAGTTAGAGAAAAGAAGAAGAAGATAGTATACAGTATCAGTTCATAGTTCATAAGTACTATGAACTGATACTGTATACTGTTACAAAGAAGATAGTATACAGTATCAGTTGTATTAGAATAGTATTTGTACTTTTCACATTCTCTTTAGTTTAGAAATTTAATGCGGTAAATTTGTTGACCTTTTGAAACTTTCTGAAAGTATACTCGTTCAACAGACATGAAATCAAGTCTATTTCTTTTGGAATCTAAATTATAAACTCAATATATTAAACAAGCTGATGAGTAAATACTTGAAATGTCTTTATAATTTGTCAAAATTCATAATAGTCATTACTGTTTCTTTACAGGATTTAAAAACAACAGGTTTGGACTGCAGAGTTATGGAGGTTATTATTCTGAAGATGTCTCAGTACGAACAATAAATGGCCAATATTTTGCTGAAGCCTCACTATTCTTGAAGGCAGTGGAGACACTAAGGTAAGTGCAGATAGATGCATGATGGTAGAAGAAAAGAGCATAAATGGGAAGTTGGATAGGATTGAGAGTTATCAGTTATATGAGGACTATCATCATACCTCTCCATACATGTCCATACATGCCCCAATCTCCGCCTCAACAAAACCAGCAGCGTTTAACGGCCCAAAACAGCAGTTCAAAGTCGATTAATCAATCTTTTTGCATATTTGGTATGTCGTTCTTTTCAGGCTGTACGAATATTGATATAGGGGAAGACTGCAGTAAAACTATGTATAAGAGCAAAACATGTAATAACAAAGTACTGTAGTTTTACAAAATATAAAAACAATGACAATACACAGCAATGTTTTGACCAAAAGGCTTTTATCAAGCAAACAATACAACAGGAGTGACAAATTTCACAGCACACTACATATAGACTGTGAGAGAGACATTCTAACAGTCCTAAAAATGAAAGTCTGGGACTAAAACAAAACACGTAATTACAAGTACTGTAGTTTTACAAATTACAAAACAATGACAAAATACAGCAACGTTTCGACCAACGTTGCTGTATTTTGTCATTGTTTTTGTAATTTGTAAAACTACAGTACTTTGTAATTACGTGTTTTGCCAATCAAATAGTTTTACTGCAGTTCCATATATATATACTGACTAAAAACAAATAACGAAAGAAATTTAAAAAAAACTAGAAGTGGAAAAGAAGAGAAACAATAAAAAATCAAGTAAATATATAACTTAGATACATTTAACATATACACATATAGAATATGGAGCATGAGAAGAGAAAGTACTAAGAAGCATAGGAATGTAGTACTTTGAGTCCCTGAGGTCGCAAGGTACCATATAATGAAATAAAACGATTCTCCAGAGCAAATCGGCTACGATCATTTGAGGAACATGATCGGATGGCTGTGACCTGAATGTCACGAGCTACCAAATCTGGTTAAATACATTCCTCTCTCTGCCCCTCAAGCATTCACCTCTACTTGTACAATATGTACAATTCCAGTAGCCGATTCATAGATACTTGAGGGCAAGTTGATCTGTCATCCTTCTAAACTGTCTCTGTCGAGTCTGCTTTTTAGTTCACTTTTCTTCTCTCCTCTCCCCTACCTTTTCTTCTATATGCATATTTCCTTACTTGATCTGCTGGAGAACCAGCTGGAGAACCAGATGACAGTGCACAGACTCTATAGCACCCACTGGAGCTCGTTGGAAATATTATAACTTACAAAGCAATATAAACCTGTAAACTGAATTAGTGCTAATTATTTTTACTCAGGCAATTGATGTTCGAACCACTATTATCCAATTTCAGCTGCCAATGGTTCTTTTACATTCTAAACTTGAACACGAAGCCTATGGTTGTTTATTCATCTTCAATATGACTAGGCATTTGATCATACCTTCCCTGAGATAAAGGATAATTGGAAAATATCCTGATAACTCTTTATGGGACATGGAATTTAAACTGAGTACTTTTAGAGCAGGAAGTGAGCACCATACCTTAACATCACAGAGATTCCTTTAAATATATAATAATTGCTTTATATCAGCATTACATATATGTGCTACTTGTATGTATGTTACTTGCACTAATGCAGCAGCTGTATCCATAAAATGTGCTATACACACATTTTTTCTTGATAGGCTGACAAACAACACTGTTCCTGGGGACTTGGTTAGTGCAGTTAGATCAGCTGTTGCATATCCTTACAGAGCTGGTGTTGCTAAGGTAAATTTTAATATCAGATTATGTGCTATATGTTGGTCTTCAATACATTCTGTTTCTTGTTAACATGAGAACTGTTTCCTGTGGCAACATCCATATGCAAAACATGGACCATTACACAAGCAGTAGTCAAGCTATATGGAGATGCACACAGATTCGAGTTGACCACTAACTACTTTATAAGTATACAAGTCGATGTCTAGAAACATTAGAAAAAGGCACAAACATTAAAGAAGAAATTTCTATTGAAATGAAGTGCTACAAAAAAATTCTTAGAACACCAATTGACAAAGAAAAATATATACATTCTACAAGACCTGAAAATCAAGGGAAATGGCCCATAAACAATATCATTTTTCAAAAACTGAAATCTTTTGATCCCATTAAATATCACTGTGATTTAGGGAAAGTATTAATAGAAAACATAGTTCCTGGAATACAAAATGAAAGATAATTTTGATGTTGGTGGTAACAGGACATTAAGGAAACATTGAACATGACGATGGAAAAGATGTAAGAATTGGCTAGAAATTGAGTCTTTCAGACAGACTGTGAAGAAAATGATGTTCTGCAAAGGATATGCTGCATGAATAGAATGCTATTGTGATACATTCTGTTAAACTGTTCTTTATTTTCTTCTTCCCCACTTTTGTCTTCTGCTTGTCTGAAATCTTTCATTCTAGCCTACTCATATACTTATTATCCTGTTCTTTTCTGGCTACTCCAATCTTCAATCCAAGCTCTTCAAATCTAGCAGTTGATATGGATTAGTTTAGATGAAAGTCCTCCTCTCTACCACACTCTATGAGGATGTTTAGAATGTCAGCTCTATCGATTGACTGACCCTATGATGTGGTGGCAGAGCAAGCCAGCTTGTCTGCTCTCTCATTGGCATCAACACCCATGTGTCCCAGAACAAAGGTAATTGTAATTCTGCAAATTGTTGACACTTGTAGTTATTTATAGTAACATGTTTTGAAGATGTATACTCTTGATAAACATTTATCCATGATGGACAAAATGGTAAACTTTCTCGTGTTATTCTACTTATATGTAATTTCAGTAGAACATTTGACTTGTATACATTTTTGTTTGTTTTATTATTCATTAAGGGGGATTCTGGTCTGGAAACTTTTTCGTGCTTTCATATTAATGTACAATTTGTAATACAATTTTCTAAATTACAAAAACAATGACAAAATACAGCAAAGTTTCGACCAACAAGGCCTTTATCAAGCAAAAGAACAACAGGAGTGACAAATTTAAAAAAACGTATGGATGACTACATACAAACGTTTCTAATGAAAATCTGGGAATAAAAACGAATAACGAAATAAATGTAACACAAAAACACACATACAAACTAGAAATAGAAAGGAAGAGAAACAATGAAAAATCTAGTAAATACATAACTTGAATACATTCAACATATGCTCATATAGATTACAAGGCATGGGAAGAGAAAGTAGATTCAGATGCTTCTTAATCAAATCACCATATTTGCTTATGAGGACACCATTTTTTATTCATTCAGATTCTAATATTAGCTCCATGCTCATCTTGTGAAATTGGCTTCTTCGAGCAAAATTTGGCATCAAGACTCTCATCTGAAGGATTTAGTGTTCATATCCTACAGCAACAAGGATATAGCTATAAGGATGCCAAAGTTGGCCCAAAAATGCACAATGTTTATGGTAAGTGATTTCGTGCTGTTATATGAGGACTATCATCATAGTACTCCAGAAATGTCCATAGGTGCTCTGATCTCTGCCTCAACAAATCCAGCAGCGTCCAGCGGTCCAACACACCAGTTTGATGCTGATTAATCAATTTTTTTGCATATGTGGTATGTTGTTCTTTTCGGGCTGTACCCAACTCTCTCAATTTCTATGTTGAGTGACTTCTTGTTCCTGTCTATACTCATACTTAAAAATCTATTTTCTTTTTTAAATAGCAGGTGGTAATTTTCTGCATCAGATGTTTCATAATAAAATGTGAGGTAGTCTTACAGTAAAACATGGTACTGTAGGTGAATAAATAATACAAGATTTAGGAAAAGTATTTTATATATAAATCGCTAGATACAAATTTCAACAGCTCCACTTTGTTTTACTAAAACTGTAGCTCTAATGATGTATCCAAATTTTTACTCTAAATTCAGTTTGTTTTCATTTGTAACAGCAAAACTTTGTTGTATGTATCTATTATCCGCAGGTTACATACTTCAGGCAACAAATTTGGTGTTTTTCTATTTCAAGTGACTGCATGACATGCTCATATGTTGTTCCAGGCACTTACTTTTTTAAATAAGGTTTCTAAAGACAAAGGGCTGACTTCACTGCACCAGTTTTTCCTATATGGCTCAGGCCCTCTCAACAGAAATAACCTGTCACCTATGAGAGTGTTGCACAAAGCACAAACTCTGTAGCCCCATCTTGTTTCTCTTGTATTGAAGATTCTTGTATGTCTTACACATCTATGCTATTATCTGCAATTTTTGACCTATTTAACAGATTGCTGAGACTGGTAGAAAGTTAGGGGATTGTTTTGTTGAATACCACATTTCTAATTATGGGCTCTCTTTAGTTGGTTCACTTCAGTGGACATACTCAACATTGGAAAAATGATAATTCATTGTTATTGTTTTGTACTTCTTTGATAATCAATGTCACATGTTTTTAAAGGCTCCCTTATTCTCAAAAGGGGTCTGCTGGAACCTTCAGGTTAAATATCCTTCATAAGTTTTCTTATATCACCTTATTTTTCTTCCTTGAATTTTTCCCTTCTTCACCGCCTTTTTTTTTTTGGCCTCCTCTTTCCTTATTGTTGGCATATTTGAAAATTTGGTCATCACTTCTAAATCCTACCCTCTACTTCACGCATCAAGTTCTATGATTTTGATTTTTCTGTTTTGTATTATACTCTTACACGAGCATTGACCAGTTGTTCGATGATTACTTGGTCATCATTTAGCTCCAAATATCAATCAGTGTTTCAACCCTATAATTTTGTGGAAGATCAGGTTGTATAATTATCTTTCTCATTTAACATCTTTCTTTAATTACCTTGTTTGCTCTTATTGCTGTATTGTACCCTGATGAAATTTTATGCATTGGTTCTTATGTAAGTTCTGAGGTTCAATGCTAGCTTGGGCCAAAAATTCTCAGTGTACATGCACTATGAATTTGGACTACAGGAAGTCCTGATCCCTTACTTTGGAATCTAATTTACAAGTATATCTGAAGTCGGAACAAGGCTTGCCTAAATGACGAGGGATACTGATGATTAAAAAAGCAATCCTTTACGCAAATATCAATCAGAAGTGCTATATTAGGAGCTAGAGCTACATCTGAATTCATAGCAGGAAAATATGAATATACACAAATACTTTTGTGACAATGAAACTGAGATAAAAATAAATGTAAAAATATAACACAATTATACAACACACTAAAAAGATATATCAAAAGTCTTTATTTGTTTCAGGTACGGATAATTCCAACATCTACAGCAATCCTACAATACCAATTGATGTTAAAGTGAAAGATTTAAATAGTGCAAAGGGCACTGACTACTGTGGCACAATAGCCCAGGTCACTAATGGGTCTCTATTTGACACAACACATCTGAAAGCTAAAATCCATGTGCAAAGAGAATTCATTCAGGTTTGCTATGACATCTATTACTCTTCTGCTAAAATATAAATTGATCTGTTTGTTAACCCTTTCCCTTCGTAATTTATTTTAGCACAGTAAAGATTTTACTTACAATATATACTAAATTAGCCAGCATACTGGCCTTGAGTTATCTTAAAGAAATAATGTAAGCCAGTATATTGTCTCAGGAGGACAAACGGGTTAAGTTCCATCTTCCCATCAAAGACTGACTACAATATATCTCCAACATTTCCTGTCGCTTGCCTTGGACCAAGCACTGATTGAAATATAAAATAAACACATGTTCTAAATACTAAATAAAAGGTAAAGTAAAAAAGTTGACAAGGAAATGGTGAGAAACAAAAAAGCAATAACATTCCAAAAATGTTTTTATACCAAGAATTAGTACAAAATAATCTACTTTGTGAAAAAACTTCAATTTTAACATACAGAAGTAACATTTTAGTGTAGTAAAGTACATACAAGAAAAGCTAAGTGATTATAATATATATATAATTCCTCTCATACCATTATACGTTACATAGGGCCTGCAAGTAATTTCTCCATACCGCTCTATCCTGGGCAACTCGCTCAATCTCCTCCATGAAACTGAGACCGATATTTCCTGCCTTTCTCAGCAAAGTTCGCCTCAGGGTCTCCTAAGGTCGACCTCTCTTTCTTGAACCCTTTGCATCCCACTTCAATGCCTGCTTTGATATTCGTTGATCATTTCTCCTCAAGGTGTGCCCAACATATCTCCATCTTCTCTTTCTTATAACAGTTGTCACTAGTGGTTGACCAGACATGTCTCTGATTTCATCACTTCTCCTGAATTCGTTCCATTTTATATTCATTATTTTTCGCAGACATCTATTTTCAAATGCATTCAACTTGCTTTCTATATCTTTAGTCATTTTCCAACTCAAATTCTGAAACTTCTTTAAGAATTATTGAAGATAATGGTACTGTTACATGGTACAAACATGGTAATGGTAATAAACACTCACTAGAGCCAAGAAGGCTTAACATAATGCACTGGAATACAAAAAGAAACAGTCCACAAAGAGCATGCAACAATTTGGAAAATTAAAAAGCTGATAGTCAGTCTAAAGAAGGAGAACCATGCAAAGAACATACAATATTAAGGGAAATTAAAAAGCTAATTGTCTTCTTCTTTTGTCAGCACACTGTTAGCGGGTTGTTAGAGCAGTGCCGTGGTTTGATATGTTTGTCTTGTGCTTCTCTGGTGACTTGTGTGATGATTTTCTTAGTCCTCTGGCAGAATTCAACTATGTTATCTATCCACCCTTTCCCCAGTCTTCCTCTCACCAGCCTTCCTGATATTCTATTGTGGAAAGCGTCATAGGCAGTTTGGTCTGTTCGCATTCTTACTAAGTGGCCAAAACACTTCATTCTCTGTTTCGCTATATAATTCAAGCACGGTCTCTTTCCAACCTTTTCTTTGATGCTGGTATTCGTTACTGTGTCGATTCTTGTGTTGTTTGCGGAGACATCTCATTTCGCATGTTGCTATTTTCTGTGTGTTTCTTATATTAAAAAGCCAATAGTCTGGCCTGCAAAGAGCATGCAATAATAAGGGAAATTATAAAGCTAATATTCTGGCTAAAGATGGAGTAGCCCACAAAGAGCAAGCAATAATAAGGGAAATTAAAAAGCTAATAGTCCGTCTAAAGAAGGTGGAAAAGTGATAAAGAATATCTGATCCACTATGAGAAAGCTAAAACTGCCATCAAATGGTAATAAAATGTAGTACTTTAAACCAAAAAAAAATTCAAAATATTCCAGTCTGTTTACAATCACTTCTAATAATTCTATTCTAATCACTAACAAATTTAGGCTTCTGTTTTTATTTGTTTTATGTTTTCATCAAATACAAACACTGACAGTTAATCAGAGAGAATTACTACTTTTGAATTCTACCTTTTCTTTAGTAGTATTTTGTTTTACTTCCAGACATTTGCCCAGCGAGTGGGATGGGGTACAAAATTACCACCATGCCAAACTTGCAAATGCAGTGCGGAGTCTGATCGTTTTGAATGTCATCCATGCCGTGCAGAACTAATTTATGTAAGTAATTTTTGAACCATTCATCGAACATGTCACTTCAAAACCTGCATGTTTTTTTATGGTGAATATATCACAAAGGCATGTTATGCTGTATATTAATTTGAGTTTTCATGTCTCTCCATTCCTGCCACTTTCTCTTTGTATCTCTCGATATCTCTCACTGTCTTTCTCATAAGATTGACTTTTATAATACAAGTCTGACTACTATAATATGAGATCAACATTTATAATACAAGATTGACTTTTGTAATACAAGATTGACTTTTGTAATACAAGATTGACTTTTGTAATACAAGATTGACTTTTGTAATACAAGATTGACTTTTGTAATACAAGATTGACTTTTCTAATACAAGATTGACTTTTCTAATACAAGATTGACTTTTCTAATACAAAATGGGCTGCTATAATACAAGATTGACTTTCATAACACAATATTTATTCTTCATAATTGAAGAACTGCCTTTCTTGTTTCAATTAGTAAGTACTTGTGTGGTTATTTAGGTTTCATTGAAGTACTTCTTCTTCTTTCTTGCGTTCATTATTTACGACCAATTTTAATCACTCCTTGTGATATGTTTGATTTTTGCCAAGAACGTGTATACGTTGCATTGGTTTGGTAGGCCCCTAAACGCATAGACTTCTACACGTTTAGGACATGTGCATCCGATTTCAGTCAAACCTCCTAAGTCGCCTCTTAGGACATGCGTGGCAGGTAACTGTGGTTCTATTCTTTACACCCAAATTTGGGCCCCGGTAACCACTCGGGCAATTGAAGTACTTGAAATCAATGGTCTTCAAACTAGAAACTAGGATATATATAAGCAACCAGTATGGTGGGGTTGTGGGTGATGAGGACTATGTGTTATTCATGGTGGAAGCAGCTGAAATAAAGGAAGCAATATTTGACAGTTGATATAAATGCATATTGAACATTTTTACCATACAATATTATAAAATAGGAGTTTGTTTTAAAAAGGATGTGAAAATGAAATATGATTATAAAATAACTTCACATCCATTTATTTCTTCAACAGTCTTACCTGCCATGGAAAGGGCCAAGTTTTATGGAGGCTGTAGGCTCATTACATGACTTAAATCATGATGTTAAAGTAAGACCCTACTTTATGAATCTCAACTACTTGCTACATTTGTTTCATATATTAGCAACTTAAAGATGAAAGTTTTATCTAAACAAATATAATGTTTATTTCTTATTTACAATGTGACTATTTAATCTCTTCACTTGACAAATCTTCTATTTTATTCCAGATAGTTTTTTGTCTTTCCATTTTCTTTGTAAATGCTCATTGTGATCTCAAACTGTTCTATATAGATTTTCTTTGTCATGTATCTCTTTTTTCACCTTCTGGTAATAAATTATTTTATTTGAAATTCTGAGCACTGATGCTGTTTGACTATTTAATATCATTTCAATACTTCATTGTGGCTGTGGTTAAGTATTTGCCTTGGGTTCTGAGGGTTGCTAGTTCGATTCCAAACTGCACCGTTCTGTTCACAAGCGCATTTCCTTCAGATACCATTAGGATTGTTGCAGAAGCTACAGAGTTTGTACTTTGTGCAATACTCTCTGCAGATAGCATGCCATTTCTATGGAGAAGGAAGCGCAATTTGGGGTAAAACCCAGTGCAATGAAGTCAAGCATTCGGCTTTAGAAGAGGCTTTTTTATTATTGTTGTCTTTATTTTATTAGTTCATTATTGAACCAATCTTATAGTCCTATGAATAGATCCTTGGGTTCTCTAGCAGTTGTCAAATGGTATGTATGTTGATGGTTCCTGTGATTTGCTATTTAAACACACTCCACATTCTGTTATTGAGGTGCCCAGTCTTAGTTATATACTATTTGATGAAAAATTCTTTCAAACACAGTATAGATCATGCTAAGCTGGTCTGTGTTTGTCCAAAAGGCAGCTGCAGAGTAAAGGCAGCATATCTCACTTATCCATCTCCTGCACCCTGACTATAGGAAATGTTGAGGTCTTCTATCTCATTACTATGAACATCTGCATATTCTGGATAGTAGATCCATGTAAAGCCCTGAAGGTTGGAAGCATCAATAATCAACATCCACACATTCTAAAACTGGCTGTTTAGGATCTTCCAAAACATTGACTGAGAGTCAGACACAAAATGGCTAATGTAAACAAACTGCAGAGAGCCACTGAAAGACAACAGTAACAGCCTCCATCTTTATTCTGAAAGCAGTTATTGTATATGCTCTATTCCACTCTGCGATGACCGTACTACACGCACTGGCAAGAAAATTCCAGCCTGATTTTGTCCCAGAATGCACAAACCAATCTATATATACAATATCATCATCATCTCTGGCACTATTTACTATTAAGTGATTAATTGTAACATTTGCTTTCTCATTGCCCCAATCTCTACATTTTCTTTCTAGAGTAATGCTGATGACACTATACAAATTTGTCATGTTCTCATTTAACGGAATCAATTTTTCCTTTTTTTAATGTCATATTTGTTGTTGAAAGCGCAGTTGTTAGTTAATTCACTTCTATGCGTGTGGTCCGGTTCATTTCACAGTAAAAGTAAAAAGTAAAGGAACCCTTTCATACCTTGTGGTATATAGGGCAATACAGTGTTAGACCTGTATTTTTCATTGGCTGTCGGCACACGATGGGTGATGTGGTCAGCATCACGTCGACCGCCTTTACTTTCCCAGAGCATGTCAGGTACCCAGTTGAGGATGGGTCGACCTGAGAGCCGCCGCGGTCGGGAAAATTCCACGCCCACCGCGGAGTTGAACCCGACCACCAGCCTTGAGAAGCGAGTTCACTAACAACTACGCTACGCGCTCCATTTCCACGGTGGACATGGGCTATTTTTTACAACTTTTAAAAACATGATTTTATTTACAGCTTATAGCAAAGCTATCTCATGGTCTGATCGGGATTTGAAAAATATTTTGATGAAATTTGAATATTTTTTAAGCTGGAAAATGTGAACAAAAATTAATTTGGCCACATTGTGTTTTTCAATTTCGTAGTGAATGTGTTAAGAATTTCAGAGGTTGGAAAAGAGAACTATTGTAAATGTGCTGAGAGAGATAGATGAAAAATTGAATTTTCTGATAAGCGTTCAACAGAAGCAATGTCTTTTTGAACATGTAAGAACAGGCACAAGAAGACACTGGGACTGCTGTACAAGTAACTGAGTTAAACGTACACTGGGAACAGAAAGTTATGGAGAGCAATGACCGTCAAAACCAGCAGGAACGACACTTGATGATGATAATTATGATTTCGTTTGTACATCACCACAAATTTTTTGATGTTCTTGTTTATCAACATCATAAAATGACTGTCTTTATTTATATTTTCAGACATATTTTGGGATATGC
This sequence comes from Arion vulgaris, assembly GCA_020796225.1. Taxonomy (NCBI): domain Eukaryota; kingdom Metazoa; phylum Mollusca; class Gastropoda; order Stylommatophora; family Arionidae; genus Arion; species Arion vulgaris. The sequence goes on along the minus strand of CM036763.1, from coordinate 20,167,174 downwards.
CAAGTAGAACAAAGTCAACTACAAATGCAATTTTGTTTTTCCATTTGCACCTCAGTACTTATTAAATTTTTCTTACTTTGTTATAAACATGTTTTGAGAACAGATGTTAAATTTATACATTTAGCTTATATTTTGTTATGATCAGCTGACCACTAAGCAATAACTTGTATATTTTGTAACTTCTTTAGTTTGGCTCAACTGACGTTAATACCAGTCTAATCATTTACTTGGCAATGGTAGCAAAATTTGTATTAAGAATTTATTGTACCGTTTCTGGTTTAATGTCCAGTCAAATATAAAAGGAAAGAAAATATGAAACTCAACACTTACATTCAGAAAATTGTATTTTAATTTTAGTCACTACACCTTTTTTTTTTATTGCAACGTTTATACTGTTTAAAATACATAAAACTCTATTCTGACATGTAATTGTTCATATACTATATTTCAAAATATATTGTCAATTTATTAATCAAATTGACACAATTCTCATTGCTCGAAATGAACAAGATCTACAAGACTTGATAGACATAATAGTGAAAGAAAGTGAAATAAAGTAATAAGCATGAATATAAAGAAAACAGTGTCATGGTTATCGCTACGAAACAGGAAACACTACAATAAAAAAAAAAAACACAACACTAAAACAAGTCCATCGATTCTAGTATCTGGGAACATTCTTAACAGAGATTCGGAGGAGAATAGCACAAGCAAAAGCAGCTTCTATGAAAAGGAAAAAAACATAATGTGTGAGTTCATTACCAATGACACTGCGAAAATGAGTACTCAAGTGCTTTATTGAACCAATACTTATGTATGGCAGCTAATAATGGACAATGAACAAGCAATCAGTAAGATCATTGGAAGCCACAGCGATGTGGTTTTACAGAAGAATGCTGAAAATTCCATGGACAGCGATGAAAACAAATGATTAGGTTTTAAAACAGGCCTGCACACAAAGAAACCATATCAAAAGAATAAGAATCATACAATCAAGGTTCTTCAGGGATATAATGTGAAGAGGAGGTTTAGAATAATTGAAGACAATGTATAAAATTCAGGTAAGGATAGATCGTGGAAAAAACAGGGAGAAGACGTTGGATGATCTGACATCGTTGATTGACAAAAGATCAGCATCAGAACTGATTAACTGCCCCAAAGAGAGAGAGAGAGAGAGAGAGAGCGCTGTAGAGAGACATGATCGCCTATGCTTGCAAGAATGGCCCTTAATTGATTGTCAATTTGATTATATAAGCTTGTGGTCTAGTATTTTACTTTTTCTGAATGTAACTTTTTCCATGTTTATATTTGAATGTTATTCCATGTGCATAATATAGTAACGTAGGCTAAGTCTACCTATGACAAAAAGAAGCTCATGAAAGTCATTAGCAAAAATGCAATTGGTAACTTCTAAGGTTTTCTGGTTGAACTGCTGTTCAAAGAGATGTTTTTGTGGGTTGGATGACATTTACACAGAGTAAGGTTAAACTGTTCAGTCAGACAGACAGTATCTCTGCATGAATGTAGCATTTCCTATATAAAAAATTCAGACTAAGGTACCATCTGTTCAACTAATTGAAATAGAAACATGGGTGTAACTGTGACACAGACCAAAATAACTGTAGAACATCTGTTAGTGTAGTCTACAAGGATATAAGGAGTAGCAACAATTTATGTGGTCGTTAAAATAACACTCAGAAAAATTACTTTGAAAAGCTAGAACTCTTTAATTGATCATTATTTTCTTTGAACAGATTCAAATTAATGTAGGAGAATGTATGCAAAAGACAAGAAGAAACAAAAGTTGAAGTAAAAATAAGGATTAAAAAGAGCTGATAGTGATCTATAATGTATTTGAAATAATATGATGAAAATGATAAAATATTAAAATTTTTAAATAAACTTAGTATTTAAAACAAACTGCAATAAAGCATTCATTATCTTGTAAACAGAAAGCGATATTTCCTTAGCTTTTCATTATTAGCTTAAATCAGCTTTATCAAAATATTTATATAGGCAAAATTTGTGTGTCTGATCTTCCAAACGCATAGCGCAGAACAATATTAGAGAGCCAGTCAAACATTTAAATGAGCTATTCAACATTTGTGTCAGAAAGAAAACAGGGCATTCTTATGTTTATTTGTGCTACCATTATAGCTTACAATTATATTGTATGTGATCATAGTTATGGCGAAACATGTAAAAACAAAGTACTGTAGTTTTACAAAATACAAATAAATACACGGTAATGTTTCACCAAAAGGTCTTTATCAAGCAAAGGATACAACAGAAGTGAAGAAATGATCAGAGTTAACATCCTATTGTTAATAGCTTAAGCGCTAGTAAAATCTATACATTAAAGTTTCTGTATCAGATATTTGTTATATGTCATTAACTGATCCACTATATAAAAGCCAATACTGGATCATTACTTTTATAAGCATTATACTGAAATCAAAACTTTTGTATCAATTATTCAATAAAAAAAATTATGTAACCAACTCCTGACTTTCTATATTTTGTTTAAAAAATTAACAAATGAAGTGCGTTGAAGTCACAACCGCACCCAACAAATTGGAAGACAGCAAATAAAATGATAATGAGATGTATATAAATATATATATATATATATATATAGTAAAGGAAAGTAAAGAACCCTTTCATACCTTGTGGTATATAGGTCAATACAGTGTTAGGCCTGTATTTTCATTGATCGTCGGCACACGATGGGTGATGTGGTCAGCATCATGCCGGCCGCCTTTACTTTCCCAGGGCATGTCTGGTACCCAGTTAAGGCTGGGTCGACCTGAGAGCCGTCGTGGTCAGGAAAAATTCCACACGCACTGCGGGAGTTGAACCAGACCACCAGCCTTGAGAAGCGAGTTCACTAACAACTACGCTACCGCAGGCTCTCTCTCTATATATATATATATATGGCTTTTTTGTCTTTACAGACAGTCAATTGGCAAATATTTAACTGTGACAACATCTGATCTTTAACTTGTCTCTCTTGCTTTTTAGCTCATCACTAAGTCTCTTGACTGTTGCTTTCCATGTTGTGTCTGAGCCGAATGCAAGAATGAAGTGTTCTCACCTTTTATGCATAGTCTGGGCAGCACAAACTTCCTTTTACCCTACTGTTTCATCCAAATGAAAGACAAAGTCCATACATTTGGAATCAAGTAGGGTTTGCCAGAAGATGGCACGAAATACACACAGAAACATCAACTGCCTTAGGATTTGTGGTTGAGTAACTGATAGCCAAGTAAATTAGAGGGATGCAAGTATATTGATAAACTACAGTGACAGTTTGTTAAAAGACAACAATTTAATGAGAAGTGTGTGGACTGACATTTATAAAACAAAACCTTGTACAAAAGCCCACCTTTAATTTTTTAAAATTAAAAACCATGAATGAGAAATTTTAGAAGCTTTGATATATTTGTCAACCAATACGTGCTTAGGGTGAAGAAGAGAAAGTGGCGATGGGTTGATTGAACCTTTGGAGCAAAAACTAAACAAGATAATCAGACATGCTTTTCATTGGAACTCATAGAGTTGTTGTTATTTGCATTCAGTCTTATAAACTAATTTAATCATTCTTTGTGATCTGTCTGGTTTGCAATGAGAACAGAATATGTTGCACCCTGCTAGCCCCATGACATGTAGGACAGGTACATATGTATTCTGCCAAAGTGTAAGCATATTATCCAACAGGATATACATTTATACAGCAGTAACTTAACTTATAACAGAAATCTCAACTTTAATTCTACATACCTGGATTCATGATATACTTATTAATCATGAAGCCCAAACTTGTATCATATTCAAGAAAAATGAAGCAATCGACTTTAATGTTAAACAGTTAAAACAGTGAAGGATGATCAACGATACAATTGAAGAAGAAAATGAAAGAAAAGATTGATATCAATAATATAATTTATATATATATATATATAATATATATATATATATATATAATATATATATATATATATATATATATATATATATATTAGTAAGTACAGTATGTTACAAGCTAAAATATTTAGCATTTCACATTTAGTCCTGTATTTTCTTTTACGTTTCTTCTTTGTGCATTGGTTCTAAATGTTTCTCTTCTCAGCCCCTCTCAATATGTAATATGTTCTGGTACTCTTACAGCTCGCTTGACCTGAGACTATTCTGGTAAAATTTTATTTGTATTCTGTTCTTCGTTCCCAGACGCCTGCCTTAGCAGTTCACTTTAATCACCTTTGCGTGATTCTTCTCTCCATAATATATATATATCATTAAGCTGTTTGTCTTTACAGACATAACTTGCAAATATTTAACTGTGAAAAATCCATCTTAACTTACTCTCTTGTTCTTAGCTCATCTAAGTCCTAACTGTTGCTTCTTTGTGTCTAGCCACATGCAAGTTGAGTGTTCTCACCTTTATGCATAGTCTGGGCATATCTTCTTTTATATTGTGTTTTCTATCAAATGAAAGACTAAGTCATACTTTAATCAATTAGTTTTAACTGTACATTCAATGTACATCATGAAGCTCCTGCTTAATTTTTTGATGTGAGTCTGATATGAAGAAAATTTAGAGGAATTGAAGACAGATTGATAAAAAGTGACATTTCTAAGAACAATTTATTAGAAGTGTGACTGACATATAAAAAAACCTGTAAAAGACAACTTTAATTTTTAAATTAAAACCATGAAGAGAATTTAGAATTTCTGTAGATGGTATCAAATATACAAGAAACTCAAACAGCACTGGTCTAGTTTACAGATACATCACATAGAATCAAAGGTTATCAGTTTGCTGATTATTTTATAAGAAGATCTAAGCGTACATTCTAGTTTTCAAAGTTACTGCAGCTCCTGTCTCTTTGATAACTCACCAATGATGCAAATATCCCGTCACTAGTAGTAAGTTTTGATAGTTTTTGTGTAGAGTTCATTCGTTCTACACTCTTTTTTGGCTGTTTATCGTCATGTGATGTATTTTGTTAAACTGTAGTACTGTGTTACGTTTTACATTTTCAGTTTTTTGCAGCTCCAAGTTGTGATAATTTGTCAACCAATACTGCTTAGGTGTTAAGAGAAAGTGCGATGGTTGATTGAACCTTTGGAGCAAAACAACAAGATAATCAGCTGCTTTACTGGAACTCATAGTGCGTTTTTGCATTCAGATAAATAATGAACTTCTTTGGATTGTCGGTTGCCATCTTGCATTGAAATTTTCTGTCCTTTCGTAGCCTCATGACATGTAGGCAGGTACTATGATTCTGCCAAGTGTAGGCTAAAGCAATATCCAACAGGAATACTTTGATACAGCATCTAGTAACTTAAAACACTACGAAAACGTCAACTTATTACTCATACCTGATTATCATAGTAGATTAATAACTGAGAAGCTGCAAGCTTGATCATGCATGACAAAAATTGATTGAAAAAACAAGCAAGAACATGGTAAAAAGCGAAGATTGAAATTGTGGGTACAGCAGGAAGAATTGAACAGAACAAAGTTTGGCTCAATGACGTGGACCCGTTTGTCAATGGAGTACAGGTCTAGAGCAACGAAGCAATAGTATAGAACGTTTATGGCACGTTGTACAGTAAAATATTTATCCATCACATTATGTCATCTAGCATTTCATTTCAATTTCTTGACATTCTCAATGTTTCTTTATCTTGCGCTCTCATATGTATAATTCTGTGTGCTTTCACTATCTCCGTTGTGTGTATCTGAAGTACTTATTTTTAGTTTTTCATTTGTATTCTGTTCTATATCTCTTATTTATATATGTAGTTAGTATATTATGTCTTAAGTCTCTTCTTATGCAATTTTTTATTGTACATCATTCAATGTTCTTCAGGAAGCCTTAAACATTGGAATGTCTGGTCATGAAATGCATGGGGTTTGAAGACAGAGAAGATCAGGTGTGATTTCAGCAGGGAAAAGGGAGTAGCGAGAATTACAGTATAGGCAGAGACACAAACTGACATAGACAACAGTATAGAACAATTACCGAGCTGTATCAATAGTATCTAAGAAAGCCGATCAGCACCTGGCCCTGATATATCGAATACACATAAATGATGAGAAGTTCGAATTATAATTTTATAAGAAGATCCAGCTGGCACCATTCTAATGGATGAGATTAACACATGAGACCGTGTCTAACTGGAACCTCACCAAATGAATATGAAGTCATAGCAGAGACTTATGGACTAATTTGTTGAGTTCATAGCAGTGATCGACAACTAATAATACAATGTGTCTTTCTTGTCTTATCAATTGACTTCATTTCATCAATCATCATCAAATCTTGATCTGAGCAGACTTTGCCACCCCAACAATCCTCCGGAATTTCTCTCATAGGCTAGATGTCCTGCCTCTGCAACCATCATTCAAACCATAGTTACATCTGAATCCATCCTCAAGTATCTTCTCTGTCTTCTCTTTTCCATCTTCTTCGATGCTTCTACTTCATGATTTTTTCGTTCATTCTCAATTTTTTATTCTAATTCAATTTCTTTCAATTTTATTTAGAATTTATCTTTTATAGATCTAATTTGTATCTTTTTTTCTTTATTGTCCATGAGAGACTCTTCTGTAACATTATTCGAAGGCACATATATGTTTTCCACTGCCTTATTAAATGTCCATGCTTCACACCCATACACTGCCAATGGGAATATGCATGCTCTTAGTATTCTGTTCTTTATTTTCATCAGTTCCGTTCCATACTGTTTTTAGTTGTTTAAATTTTTTGTAAAGCCATGTTTGTTCTTCTTTTAATTTCCTTCATTCCATTTCCATCTGTTGTTAGCAGTGAACCAAGATATTCAAAACTGTTCACATATTCTACTTTCTCTCCGTTAATAAAAATATCTTTTGTCATATTTGTTTTATCTGCTGTCATTATTTTTGTTTTTGCCACTTTTATTTTTCACTTCCCCTAATAATTTCTCAATCCCTTTTTTTTGTGATATTGACAGTAACACTGTATCGTCAGCATGTCTTAGTTCAGGTATTTCTACTTATCCGATTATAAAAGGAGCGTATTGTTCTTTTCCGCTATCTTCTGTAACATTTCTCATGATATTTTCTACATATGTTAAACAGACAAGGCAACAAAATGCAGTCTTGTCTGACTCTCTGCCTTATGTCAAACCAATCTGATGTCTCATCACATGTTCTTACAACCGCCATTTGATCACTATAAAGTTCTCTTATGATCCGTAGTAAATTTAATGGAAATTTAATTTCTTCCATTATTTTCCATAATTCCTGATGTTCTACACAATCAAATGGCTTTGTATAGTCCATGAAAGCATAGTCATGAGTCCAAAATCGCTGGTTGAGTTTGTAAGGACGCTCGTATTGCTGGGCTAGGCGATGGGTGTCATAATAAATGAGGGTAAGTGGTTCGAATCCTGTGTTTGTCTATTTGTTTTTCGGAAGCTCTTATTACCTGTACACTGTTTATTTTTATCATACCTCTAGAATAGTACGCTATACTTCCCAAAAACTGCAGCATATTTATACAAGCTAACAAATCAATAAACCAACCATTTCAACAACCCAGATGGCGATGATACGACCACCTCAAAACACTAACCCAATTCTAACTGTGCAGAATCCCGATCTTAAATTTGCCCCTAACTCAAAACCTAGCCAAACAGTAACCATATCTCTAACAATAATACTAGCTCTAATTGGAACTCTAAATGTAAGCCTACCCCTACTTCAAAGCATAAGCAACCCTAACATTAACACTAGCTCTAACTTGAAAACTAAACCAGAGTCTAACCCTACCCATAAACATAGCCAAACAGAAACACATGAATAAGAAGTTATAAAAACCACCAGGGTGAAACACCAGAGCCAATGAATATTGTAAATAAATAGAAAGAAGCATGTATTTACAGCCACGGAAAACCCATTTACCACAGAATTCTAACCTTGAGAGTTTTTCAGACTTAGATTGCTTTGGTCTTCTCTCTCTCAATCACATAAAGACCGATGTACCAGATCTCTCCATAAATTCATTCAAGTGGAAATATGATTCATGCAACCTTAGCATGGATGGGTTTCGTCACATCTTCAGCGCCATTTGGAGCTCTGGTGCTTATCCTTCGGCGATGTGTCTGGATTCAACCAGCATTTGCCGGGTTCACTCTCCGTTAGCCTTTGGTGGTCCCCAGTCGTCCTGCAAGGCAGCAGGTTGACGTCTACACATTTAGGACATGTGCATTCGATTTCAGTCAAACCTCCTTAGTCGCCTCTTTCGACATGAGTGGCAGGTAACTGGTTCTATTCTTTACACCCCAAATTTGGGCCCGTAACCACTCGGTGTGGCTTTGTCTGAAAAACAAAGAAATAAGGTTTGTGGTTGGAATTTTGTGTTTTGGTAATTGCTTTCTTCCTGAAGCCATAAATATGTGTTTACTGTCTAATGAGAAAGTTACTGACATCCAAACAGGCTAAAAATAAGAATGATCAAATGCTATATATATCCTATATTAATGTATGGCTCGAAACATGGACAATGAACAAGCAGCTAGAAGACAGAATTGATGCATTTGAGATGTGGATATATAGAAGAATAGGCAGAGTTTCATGGACAGAAAAACAGACAAATAAACAAGTTTTAGGAAAACTAGGCATGAAGAAACAATTATTAAGAGAAATAAAATTCAGACAAGTAAAGTATTTTGGGCACATAAAAGACTGACACCATGATAAAACATTTACTAGAGGGGAAAGTTGAGGGGAAGAGCAAGAGGAAGACCGAGAGATAAGTGGGAGGAAACTTTAAGAAATGGACAGGCATTGACAAGTCTGGCCCGAGTGTAAGCACCTGATGAGAGTCGAAAGAACAGAGGATGCAAAAACTTCAAGAGTCATGTCACCCTTAATAACGTGAACTTGCCAAACTATCAGCTAGAGCATTTTAGGACCACTATAGTGTACTCATTTTATTGGTTCCTAGTGCCTTCACCTGGACAGTTTTCTTAGAATTGAAAGGCAGTGCAGAATTCGAAAATACTGATACTGCTGCCTTTGTTCTGCTTCCTACTTTAAAACAGTGTCAGTTTTTTCCAGATACCCCTAGGATTGTTGCCAGAGCTACGGAGTTCGTGCAATACTCTCGGCAGGTGGCGTGCCATTTCTGCAGAGGGACCAAGCCATATGGGGTAAAACTCGATGCAATGAAGTCAATCCTTCGGCTTAAAAAACCATTTATTCTTAGAACTCTTTATTCACTTATTACGGATGTCAAATTTTGTTTGATTGCGTGTTGGTAATGGTATATTATTATCATTAACGTTGGTTAATTTTCAAATGAAATTGTTACTTCATCATCTTTTTTTTTTTTTTATAGGAGATTACGGTTTCTGTTAACCGAAGCAAGCTTTTTCAACATAAGAATTAATCTTGTTTTGATTACACTATGATCAGAGCATGTTGATCATACAAATATGAAAATAAGAATTAATATCATGCTATTAGATCTCTTTTTTCTGATCCAGAAGCACTTGAGCTTTCACCGCTCTTCGGCTCGGTGCCATGGACATAGTAACCCTTCGGTTCGGTGCCACAAACACCGTAAATCTGGAGAACCTGTGGCTTTTCTGCCAGCTCGCGGAATTAAACTCGCACTCACAGTGGGCTAGTCACCCATCGTCCAACTCGCTACGAACACGAAGGGCAGGCGGGCATGTTATAACTGTTATAACTGCTACAAATGTTATCATTTCATTTGACTTCACCAAATACCATCTGGCCTATAAAACTGCCGGAAGTTTGGACGAGCAAACAAACAAACTGTTCAAGGGAAAGTAACTCTTGACAAGTGATCTCGGATGGCAAGTTCGTCGCGTAAGCAACAAAAATATCGTTCAAGACGAAGGCTAGCAGCCCTTAGTTTCCTATCGAATATATCTTTGGATGGGACTTACTCAAATACTTCATTCGTAGCAAATAGTAAGGGGAGTGAGGAAAACGAAGATAATGAAGAAGCCAATGTAAATATTGAGAATGAGTGCCAAGATGACGCCTCGGAAGAATCATCCGAGAATGACGATCACCTTGAAAAAGAAATTGATGGGGAGCATTTTGTAAGTCACCAATTGAGTAGGTCGTCAAGAAACGATGGGGAAGGGCTGAAACGAACAGCAGTAAGCAGTGCTACCAAGTCACCAAAGGGATCTCGACATGAAAGATATGTAGATGGACAAGGAGGAAAGAGATGGAGGTAACATAATATTATAATAATAGTCTTGCAGAACATTGCAAAGTCCGCATGAAAAGCATATTTTTCGCCTCCTCCATCATTGTGTTCAGTGTTTCTTTAATGTCCTGTAATCTCCATCATCATGAGGTAGTCCTCTGCTTCATCTTCCATGAACCATTATTTCCCTTTCTAAACTACAACTACTGTGACCAGGTTACAGAACATTTTCTGTCAATCACAATGGGGGTATCTCTTTACAATCATTTCTTAGCCTTCATTCTGATTATTTATATTGTTATCATAATACTTCATAATAGTGTGAGAGTATCCAGTCCATTATTATATTACGCTTGTACCGTTATACATTAGTCGTTACATAGGGCTTGTAAGCAACATCTCTATACTGTTCTATTCTTGGCAACCTGTTCAATCTCCTCTATAGGAATTGAGCCCTGATATTTCTCCTTTTTCAGTAAATTTCATTTCAGGCATCTTTTCTTTCTTGAACCTTTTGATCCCACTTCAATGCTGCTGTGTTATTCTTTGATCATCTCTTTCAATCCCCAGGACTGTTGCTAGAGCTACGTTGACTTTGTGCAATGCCCTTGGAAGATGGGTGCCATCTCTGCCGAAAGGGACGGAGCCATATGGGAAACCGTGAAATGAAGTCAATCCTTCACCTTTGAATCCTTTTTTTCATCTCTTCGTAGAGTATGCTCAACATTTCTCTATCTTATCTTTCTTCTGACAGTTGTTACTAGTGGTTGACCAGACATTTCTCTTGATTTCACCACTTTTCCTGAATTGTCCATTTCATGTTCATTGTTTTTTTGTAGACATCTATTTTCAAATCCCAGTGAAATGAAGTCAATCCTTCACCTTTGAATCCTTTTTTTCATCTCTTCGTAGAGTATGCTCAACATTTCTCTATCTTATCTTTCTTCTGACAGTTGTTACTAGTGGTTGACCAGACATTTCTCTTGATTTCACCACTTTTCCTGAATTGTCCCATTTCATGTTCATTGTTTTTGTAGACATTATTTTCAAATGCATTCAACTTACATTCTATATCTTTTCGATATCTTTATTCATTTGTAACTCTCGCTGCATATATTAGATTTATGCAACATTGGAATTGCAAAATCGTAATTTAGTTTTAAAATTATATAATTGCAGTTCAGATATTTTATTTAGACTTTTTAAAGCTGATGTTTCTTTGACAATTCGTAAGTTATCTTAATTTATTTTTTAGTATTTCCTGTGCAATCAAAACTGCTACCCAAATAGTTGAACTGCTTCATTTAGTCTATATTATCTTTTTTTTTAGCTTTGAGTTAATCTGTTGCTTTCTTAGTATTAAATATTGCAAGTTTCCCTCATCTGAAGGAGCTCAGGAAATAGCTAAAGATAGGAAGACTTGGCATGTTGGTTGAGGTATATGCCCCAATCAGGTTTTAAAAGGCATAAGAGAGTCAAGCATTATAGAAAAAAAATTAAAACTAAAAAGAATTCATACAAAATATCTTCACCATCTTCAAAATTACATGGGAACCCTTGCGGTGCTACAGAGTTCATGCACTGCAGCTGAGATCTTCCTATGTGCAAAAGAGATTGGAGCACACATGGTTACTTACCGAAGTGCAATAATATGATGATTGTCCAATCATGCAATCAATCAAGAGTCAGGCAGTAACAGATTTGATATTATTAAATGAAAATTAAGGATTGCTATAATTTTCATCTAAAAAAATTAGAAATGCCTGGAAACAAGCTAACTGTACCTTTTAAAGGGATATATTTATAGAATCCAATGCGCCATTTTACTAACTGAATGATTGCAAGAGTCTGTTGGCACCCGATAAAAGGAAGTGAAGGCTGCTCTCCAAACCTATGATGTGTGCAGTGTTAGGATGTTCAAGGACATGAACAGAAAGACTATAACTTCCTCCACTGAAGATGAACATGTAGGCTGCATACATACCCAGCTATGGAAATGAGCATCTCGTCAAATGAATTAGTTTGGGAGACTGGGTTCAATCCCAGTAAGGCCAATGAGTTTTTCTGTCTGAATGCAGAAATAATGTAACCTGAACAGTTTCACAGTGACTGTACTAGCCATGTGGCCATTAAATTCACAGGCTCATGCCCGACTGTCCTACACGCTCTAAAAGTGGTATTACAGGCAGTAACTACAGTGTTTTTAATTGAAATGAGGAATGTACACATCATACAGTTAATGAATGTGCTTTGATATCTTGCATGGAATAAGGATTGTCACAGCAGGTCATCACTGGATTCATGGAAGCAGCTCATTTTTCTGTTTTGAATTTCGAACATGAGAAATATTTTGCAGAAGAAAAAGAATGTTGTTAATCATATATTTATAATTTTAACTGTTCGATTAATATATAGCAAAATCTTTTTCACAGGGCATCTTCATACTCAAGTGGTGACAAACCTGGTAAGCCAGTGAGAAGACTTTTACACTTGCACTCAGATCCGTTTGATCGATTTCCAGTAGCCATTAAGAGACAGTTGTTTGGAGAGGGGATGGGATTGGGTGACTATTACCTGTTTTTAAAGTCAGATTCGTGGAGAATAATTCAGTATTGTCAACGCTGCAAAAGTCATATGTCATTGCATGTGAGCATGCATAAAATAAATCTGTCTGTCATTATTGTACAGAAGGTGCATCTTTGTGATGATGTTCGTCATCTAAGGAATTTAATGCATGAGTCATAATTTATTATTGTATCGTTATATTGGCTGTTATATTTCCTGTATATATGTTTTTGTTAATGTGGCCTCAGATAGTAGTTAACCATATAGTTGGCTATTTTCATGAAGAACTGCTAGTGTTAAACAAGTTTCAATGATTTTTATTATTGAAAACAGCGCACCAAGTTTACGACAAGTTGTTACAAAATGGTAAAGTTTGGGGAAAGTCTAGCTAAAGTATCATTAAAAAATAAAATTTCCTGTAGCCTTTTCAGTCGTTAGGGTATGAAGTCACTTCACATTTCTAGGCCCTAGTGTATAAAAAGGTAGGAGGGCCAATTCCTTTCCTCATGTGGGAAACATCAAGTGTGGGGTTGAACTCACAACCCTCTTGTGTCTGAGTCGATAGGTGAACACTTATGCAATACGCTAAACCGTCCTACAGAGTATTTGTCTTATTAAGGCTGAACTTTGTAATTAGTCTCATTTATTGCAAGTGTGAACTTTGAGTTATTACATCTTTACCATAGTTAAGTTATTTAAGCAGAAACTATTTGTACTTAGTCTTTTTTGTTCCTCATGCTAATGTAACGCTTCAGGGATTTATATTATGAGCCATCTTCATTAGTCCTACATAGAAGGCACGTAACTTCCCTGGTCTCCCACCTACTTTGTGGGCTCTTGTGTAGTGCATATCTGGTTTTATTATATTGTTTTCTGAGCATGTGTCAAATTCTATCATCACATTATCTCTGCAATTTATTGGTATTGTCTTGTTCTCCTCAACAAGTCTAGAGGGCCTTTTTGATGTTGGGATAATCGTGCTTACCTCTCACTTCATTTCCTGTGTGAAGCAATGAAAATAATTTTCCATCAATCCCTGATTTCAATGTACGGAGATGGAGTTCTTAGTCCATTGGAGACAGATGATTAAATGTAGATTCTGTTCCGTTAGCAAGACCCATGCAGTTTAAAATTAGAATGAGCTGAAAGCCACACTGCAAATCTAACAACAATTAAATAAAATTTCTAAAATTCACCAGCCTCAAAGTTACATTGGACCGCTGTGCGGTTCATGGTGCACTGTGACTAGATCTTCCTGTAGAAAGAGATCAAGCACATGGTTGATCACCATGCACTGTGACTAGATCTCCTGCAAGAAGATCGAGTACATGGTTGATCACAGAAGTGCACTGACTAGATCTTCCTGTGCAGAAGAGATCAGGGTCATGGTTGATCACTCAGTGCACTGTGACTAGATCTTCCTGTAGAAAGAGATCAGAGCACACAGTTGTTCACAGAAGTGCTGACTAGATCTTCTGTAAGAAAGATCAGAGTGTACATGGTTGATCACAGAAGTGCACTGTGACTAGATCTTCCCAAGAAAAGATGGTACATGGTGATCACCAGTGCACTGACTAGATCTCCTGTGTAAGAAGAGATCAGGCACACATGGTTGTTCACAGAAGTGCACTGTGACTAGATCTTCCTGTGCAAGAAGGATCAGAGTGACATGGTTGATCACCAAGTGCACTGTGACTAGATCTTCTGTAGAAAGAGATCAGAGCACACATGGCTGTTCAGAAGCACTGGACTAGATCTCCTTGAGAAAGAGATCAGAGCAACAGTTGTTCACAGAAGTGCACTGTGACTAGATCTTCCTGTCAAAGAAAGAGATCAGTGGTCATGGTTGATCACTCAAGTGCACTGTGACTAGATCTTCCTGTGTAAGAAAGAGATCAGAGCACACATGGTTGATCACTCAAGTGCACTGTGACTAGATCTTTCTGTGTAAGAAAGAGATCAGAGTGTACATGGTTGATCACTCAAGTGCACTGTGACTAGATCTTCCTGTGTAAGAAAGACATCAGAGCACACATGGTCGATCACTGAAGTGCAGTCACTAGATCTTCCTGTGTAAGAAAGAGATCAGAGTGTACATGGTTGATCACAGAAGTGCACTGTGACTAGATCTTCCTGTGTAAGAAAGAGATCAGAGCACACATGGTTGTTCACTGAAGTACACTGATGATGGTTTCATTCTTCTACTTGGTTACCAATTTTAATCACTTTTTGTGATATGTTTGATCTTTGCCAAGAACGTGTATACGTGCACATTGGTTTGGTAGGCCCCTAAACACATAGACTTCTACACGTTTAGGACACATGCATCCGATTTCACCCAAAACCTCCTTAGTCGCCTCTTACGACATGCGTGGCAGGTAACAGTGGTTCTATTCTTTACACCCCAAATTTGGACCATGGTAACACTCTCTGTACTTTTAGTAATGCTTCTGACCATATGGTATGAAGATAGATATGTCTGAGCATGCATTTTCATCAGATGTGTAGTCTTATTGATGAATGTCATGAAACATGTTATTTAATTGTTTGTTAATTTTGCTACACCACCTAATCATGATACCCAGGAAAAGTAGCATACATTCTAAAATAGATGTTGTTGAAACTTGTCACATGTCTTTGTATTTAGAAAACTGAGCAATCTTTACTAAATTCCTGGACTAAGTGAAAATGTTATTTTGATATAATAAATTCTAATAAAATCAGAAAGACAGAAATGAAATTTTAAAATCTAAACAGATGGACAAACTATAATTATTGTTGTTATAATTAAATCTACAAAATATTGATAATTGAAATTATTGTTTTAATACTTAAATCAAAAACATTCATTAATTCATTAGAATTGTTTTAACAAATTAAATCCACAAAACAAGGATACATTTGTATGCAATTGTTTTAATAAAATTAAAAAACGTGAATAAATTAGGATTATTGTTTTAATAATTAAATCAACAAAATAAGAATACATTTATATGCTGTAGTAATAATGAAATCCAAAACATTAATAAATTAGAGTTATTATTTTAATAATGAGATACAAGAATGTTTAGATAGATTGATAGACTTTAAAGATGTTAGAGTATCATTTTCATTGCAAACATCAATGTAGATAACAGAGCAACACTTATGAATATATTAGAAATTGATTAAGGTGAAGCTGTTAGAAACTTAGAGGTCTTGAGTGAAGGAACTGTGTTTGCCGCTTCAAGCAATTTGTTTTTTAATAACATGTTTATCATATTGTTATAAAACTACAAACAGAAATAATTAAAATTGCTATATCATAACCACAGAACAAAATATAACTTTTTATTTTAGAATAAGGAAATGGATGAAACTTTAAAGTTTAAAATTTGATATGATGAAGATCCAGAATCAATGTCTCACCTAACCCTGTCCTGCTTGT
The DNA here is from genome assembly GCA_020796225.1 of Arion vulgaris. Taxonomy (NCBI): domain Eukaryota; kingdom Metazoa; phylum Mollusca; class Gastropoda; order Stylommatophora; family Arionidae; genus Arion; species Arion vulgaris. The sequence continues at coordinate 20,150,941 of CM036763.1, read as the reverse complement.
TGTCAATTTAATGTTATATTTTTTCTGTTCTTGTTTCTCTTTAGCTTAGTTTTGTTTCCAGTTTTACTATGCTGTTATCAAAGTGCGCTTACAAATTTCATTAGTGATCCTCGTGTTATTGCCGGACCTTATTTGAGAAGGATAGAATAGGGCCACTGTACCGACTCATGTTTGTTGTAAATGATTTGAAAAATGAACGGAAGAAGACAATGAAGAGGATTATAAATGGGACCAACAGCTTTTTATCGCAATACAACTACTTTACAAATACAATATTACTACTGTTAGAGTGCATTAAAAGGACAACAGATTAAATGGTTGGTCACCAAACAGGAATTCCCTGGTGTCATCTGCAACAGAGAGCCACATTGAAAAAGTATAATGAATACAGAGTAGGAGGAAGACCATGCAAAATATGGAGTGAAGGAAATTAAGAAAACTTTAGAAAAATGAATACTAACTTACGAAGTGTGTTAGACAATGCATACGTGAGATCCCTTCCATCTCCCCAGGGCATCGCTGAGGTAAAATGAGAAAGAAAGTTGTATTAATTCATCGACTCAAGTTTCATTCAAGAAGATCATGTACAGTAATGTAATCGAGTTGTTTATTGTTAAATGGAAGATCAGCAGGAGTAGACATATATATGGACAATTTTATTTTCTGACAGAAGGGAAGACCGACCTCAATCACTAGTAGTAAGTAGTAGAACAAGTTTCAGACCTGGATTTTCAGCTTCAATTTAAACCACTTTTAATACTAGACTATACAAAGTCGCAAACCAAATGACAAACGTTTCCAGCAGGATTGACATGGTACAAAAGGTTGCATTGGTACTTCCAAAGAAATAAAAAGGAGTTGGAATTGGTTGGAACATACATTAACTCTAGTGGACCAGGGCAAAAGTCATGTTTTTACAAGCCATTTGTTTTTAGAATAAAAACACCCTTTAGTGTGGCTCCTGGTAAAAAGGCATCCAACCCAAAGCCATGTAGTGTGGCGTTTGGTCCACAAGGAGTTAAGAAAGCAGAAGACCATAAACCCATATGTAATTGAAATGGGATCTGGGAGGCAAGAGAGGTAGGGGAAGGCCTAGAGAGGCATGGAGAAGAGTTGTAGACAAGAGAAAGAGAACAGGTGGCAAAGACTGAAATGATTTAAGCTGGCATGCTGTTTATTATTTTATTTTGCTAAGTTAACTTTTATCATATATAATTTTATTTCACTCAGTAACTTTGTTATACTATACAATTTTATTTTACTCAGTAACTGTACTACTTTAAAATAGATGAAAGTAAACATTAGAACATTTGTTGGTGTCATTTAAAATAAATAAATGATTTACTTTGCTTTTACATTTGTTGGTGTATATAATATTTTTTAAACAAAATTTATAACTAACAAACAAATGAATATTTAGTAACTCGATTAATCATGTGTAGCACATTTTTGTTAATTTATTCCTTTTAATTAGATATAAACAAACTAATACAATCTTCATCCCAACTTTGGGCTTTCAGTGTCAAATACACTTACAGTAAATATATATAAAAAAAAAATCACAACAGAAATGAAAGGCCTGCTGAAAATAGTGCGAGGGGAAAGGAGAGATAAGATTAAAAAACAAGACTATTAGAGACTTGGTATGAGCAACACCAATGCTAGAGCATAATAAGAAATATAAAACCAAATGGTTTGGCCATGGAACATGGTTACCACCCAGTAGTTCACCACAACGAGCAATACTATTCAGAAACAATGGTTTCAAGGCACTCACACAAACTGGACCTCAGAAATATCAGAGGAGGGAGGAAAGAATATATACGAGGCGCACTCGAGGGTACTTTCTATAACTCTTTGCATACCCTGAACACTGAAAGACACAGCAGGAATAGACAATAGATAGACTATTATTTTCATTTACAATGACAAGGCATTAGCAGTAACTTAGAGATTTCAATCTTGTTATCAAGTTCTTTCCAAGCCAAATCTATTTAAATAGCTATTATTTTTATATTTCTAAAGCAATGTGTTACTTTAGCAATGCAGTGAAAAAAAATGACAACATGTCTACGATATTTCATTTATATATATAAAATCTCAGTGAATGTACACATTTTTCTAAGTTATTATTTCAGAGTTTCATATACTTCTTCACAAAACAGGTGAGAGGAGTCGTAGATCCAGCTCTTTATCTAATGAGTCTATTGATACATCTGTTCGGGACACTAACCTAGTGCCAAGTGATACCAGACCCTTGAACAGCATGAAGAATAAGAGGTAAAACGCTATGTAAAAAAATGAATATGTAGTATTTTTGGTCCACACAGAAAAATGTAGATAATAAACATAAAGGAAAAGAACCTGTTTTCAAACTATGAGATCTATTAGAGAATGCAGTATTAAATTCATATACTTCTTTGAATAATGACAAAAGATAGATAATGTGGTCAACATCGTGTCGGGCGACTTTATTTCTGAGTGCTTCTGTGGTATCCAGTTGAGGCATGGTCTATCCACGAATCATTATAGTTGGAAAAAATTCAACTCCCACTGTGGAATTGATCCTGGGATCAAATGCCTGCAAAGCAATGTCACTAACTACTATGCTATCACTGCTATTCTCTAAAGAATGAGTTATCTGTATTAAAAGTACGATGTTCTATGTTGTCAAATCCTCATAAACAAAAAAAAAGGTATGCAATCTTTCTGGCATCAAAATGTAGTAGGTGTATGTAGACCAGAGCATGCTTATTTGTTTCAGAGTCAAAATACGAAAATGCAAAGTTAATTAGTTCTACAAAGCACAAAAACATGGCACTGCAACATTGCAACAAAAAAGGCATTTATCAAGCAAAGGATGCAAGAACAACACTGATACAAGATGATAGTGTTATGCGAAACACTGCATAGACACAGTGAAAACAGTAAGGGGAGATAAAATACAAGTACCCCTAAAAATGTGGTCTCTGTCGAGTAGAGGTTAGGTGCTCACCTATCGTTCCAAAGATGCTTAGTTTAATACCTTGTGGAGTCACCAGGATTTTTGTCCCCAAAGATCCTTGATCTCAGTGTAGGTGTGTTTGAGTTCCTAGTCCTATTGGAGACTTTTGATAAAACGTAGGTCTCATATTCAAATTGAGCAGCAAAAGAAACCTTGAAAGTTCAAAATCACTAAGGGCAGGCTGGAAAGCGGCTGCCCGGGAACAATTCATTAGAAAGATTAAACCATAAAAATTCATACAAAATATTTTCATTATCTTCAAAATTACATCGGGAACCATTGCTGGTGCTACGGAGTGTGTGCACTGCTGCTGAGATCTTCCTGTATAAGAAAGAGATCGGAGCATGCATGGTTACTCACTGAAATGTAATGATGATGGTCTTATCAATCAAGCAACAGCCCTAAAATTTAACTAATGAAGTCTCAGGAATATGATAATATGATGAGTAGTTGTAGCAAAATGGCAGATATTATTATCATTGGATAGAAGACTACAGTAAAACTGTACTGAAAGTGAAATATGGAAACACCAAGTAAGATAGGTTTATAAAGCACAAAAACAAGACTAATGTTTTACTGCAGCTACAAGTATTCGTTGTATATCATTTTGTTGAGACCCCTTTAGTTACATTTAAAGTGTACTTTTATTTATATTTTCCCTTACTGTTTTTACTGTGTCTTTGCTGTGTTTTACATGGCAGTCGTCTTATATCCTGTGTTCTTTATTTTTAGCAAAATAATAAAGGTCTTTTGCTTGAAAATTCTCCTTTAGAGAGAGAACCAAATGTTTCTGACAAACAGTCAATTCTCTTTTGGTTTATATATATTTTCATTTGAAGACCATTGTATAAGGGCTAGGCTTGAGACAATAGTTAAAGTGCCAGAGAGTTCTAGGCTGAAAAAATCAGTTTTATTTTTGTGCAAGGACATGCAGGTATGGCAAAATGAATGAACTGATAAGCTTGCAGGTATGGCTGCTGTAAAAGCGTGTGAGCAATGAACCAGGCTGATATTATAAATTCCCTAAGTGAGAGAGGATGTGTAAATGATTCAAGTAATAGTGGTGAATCTACAACACTAACCAGACTGCAAGAATTCCAAGTCAAATGTTGTGTAACTAGACAAGAGCAATATCCCAGTAGCCAGATAAGAATAGTAAACCAACATATAACCGGTTGTCGCCACATGCTGAGAGACATACTGTGGAGGAGATCAGAACACTAATGGACTAATTGGTTTGATGTGCAGTGATGATCCGATGACTAAACTACAACTAAACTGTATAAGCAGAAAACTCCCTGTTGATAGTTTATGATGTAATGTTTTTTTTATTTCACTTTAAAAATAAATTTAGCAATCAAGTGATGCTTTTGAAACATTTCCAGGGTATACTTAGTGTCAGGGGACAAGATACCTCTAGCCATCTGCTCTGTTTTATCCTATGGTTCTCAGGCACCACAAAGGTAATTACTGGACATTTATATTTCTTATGATTGTCCTTAAACCTCATGGGTCTACTTTTCTGAAAATGCAGGAGGTTGCTGTAATGAAACTGACAGGTTGGCTTTGGAAGCTCCAGCAGTGGATACATTGGGCAGGGATATGGGTGAACTGACTAAGATACTCAATGTTTAAATAATGCTGAGACAATGTTTAAATAATGCAGCTTTGCTGAGACTGCTTTCTTTCTTTTCTCTAATCCTGTTTTGCCTCACAGCATCAGGATAAGAAGAGATTTCTAGAACAGGCTTTTGTGTGTGCTTCTCTAATCCTGTTTTACCTCACAGCATCAGCATAAGAAGAGATTTCTAGAACAGGCTTTTGTGTGTGCTTCTCTAATCCTGTTTTACCTCACAGTATCAGGATAAGAAGAGATTTCTAGAACAGGTTTTTGTGTGTGCTTCTCTAATCTTGTTTTGCCTCACAGCATCAGGATAAGAAGAGATTTTGATAACAGGCTTTTGTGTGTGCTTCTCTAATCTTGTTTTGCCTCACAGCATCAGCATAAGAAGAGATTTATATAGAACAGGTTTTTGTGTGTGCTTCTCTAATCTTGTTTTGCCTCACAGCATCAGGATAAGAAGAGATTTCGATAACAGGCTTTTGTGTGTGCTTCTCTAATCTTGTTTTACCTCACAGTATCAGGATAAGAAGAGATTTCTAGAACAGGTTTTTGTGTGTGCTTCTCTAATCCTGTTTTACCTCACAGCATCAGCATAAGAAGAGATTTCTAGAACAGGTTTTTGTGTGTGCTTCTCTAATCCTGTTTTACCTCACAGTATCAGGATAAGAAGAGATTTCTAGAACAGGCTTTTGTGTGTGCTTCTCTAATCCTGTTTTACCTCACAGTATCAGGATAAGAAGAGATTTCTAGAACAGGTTTTTGTGTGTGCTTCTCTAATCCTGTTTTACCTCACAGTATCAGGATAAGAAGAGATTTCTAGAACAGGTTTTTGTGTGTGCTTCTCTAATCTTGTTTTGCCTCACAGCATCAGGATAAGAAGAGATTTCGATAACAGGCTTTTGTGTGTGCTTCTCTAATCTTGTTTTGCCTCACAGCATCAGCATAAGAAGAGATTTATATAGAACAGGTTTTTGTGTGTGCTTCTCTAATCTTGTTTTGCCTCACAGCATCAGGATAAGAAGAGATTTTGATAACAGGCTTTTGTGTGTGCTTCTCTAATCTTGTTTTACCTCACAGTATCAGGATAAGAAGAGATTTCTAGAACAGGTTTTTGTGTGTGCTTCTCAATCTTGTTTTGCCTCACAGTGTCAGGATAAGAAGAGATTTCTAGAACAGGTTTTGTGTGTGCTTCATAAACAGTGTTTTCGCCACCTTTGTTATCTCCAAGTTCCACTTTTTGCGTGGCAGCCTTTTGTTTTGTATCCACTGTATTGGAGCAGAACCTGAAGTCGAATGGACAAATTCTACTGCCTGGCACAGGGAATAAGAGTACAAACTCTTAAGAAAATACATCAACTTGGAATTTGAAGGACAAACTCTACTGCATAGTACAGGGAGTGAGAGTGCAAACTCGTACTCCCTTGGGGATCATACTATGTAACTAGTAAAAATAATATTCCATTGCTGGTGAATGTTAAGAATAATGGCCTAGACTACATGAAAACTATATAATCACAGGAAAATAACAAGATTGTAAAAAAAAGAATACACAGAAGAAAACATATTTTAGGAACAGTATACTTTTATAAAATACCAAAACACAATGTATATTTTCTCATTTATGAAATAAACACATTTTCTGTAGAGACCTAAATTACATCAAAAATTATTTACATAGCAAACCTTGTTGTCATTAACTGAAATGTTTATATATATATATATATATATATATAATAATATATATATATATATATATATATATATATATATATATATATATATATATATAAAATTTCAGTTAATGTTTATTAATATACAGAAAATATATATATATATATATATATATATATATATATATATATATATATATATATATATAATAATTTTTGCTTTAAAAAGAAATAAATATAATTTGTTTTTTCGATTTAGATAAAACAGTAAAGAAATAAAATATTCTGTTCTTTTTGGTGTGCTATAAATGATGTGTATTTTGTACAAGGGACTACGATTTCTATTATTTATAATAATTATATTATTATGTGAAAATATAATGCATAACCTGCTAGTGTGTGATTTGAACATTTTCTGACATGAACCATTGAAATGTACCTTCTTGTTAATGTGTTTATGGCAACTAATGCAAGTGTTAGGCAACATTTTATTTCTTTATTTTCAATGCTTCTGTCAGGTCAGATGATGAAGTGCGTGTGCGACATCTGTCGGGTCATTCAGGGTCACGGTCACATTCCTCCCAGGAGGGACTCTCTTGTGGGTCTACAGCATGGTGCGAAACAGGAAGAGGTAAAAAAAATTGATTACTGTTAAGTAGTCATTTACTTAATATTTATGTTATTGAGTTATTTTTTACATCGGTCTTTGCATTGTTGACATATTCTAAAAAGAGATCAGAATACTAAGATCGTATTCCTAGTGGCAATGCAGGGTTGTGAAACATGAGCATTTAGCAAGGCAGTGGAAAGGCATATATGTACTTTTGAATATAAGTGTTACAGAAAAGTTTTCCGTAAACAATGGGCAGAGAATGGAAGAAATTAGATCTATCCAGAAGGAACTTCTTCTTGCGTTCGCCAGCTATGAAATTAGATGTCACAGTGCTTGGCACTTCTGACTGCTTTTTGCTTGAAGGCATGCTTTCCTTATTATCAGTGTCCCACACCATACTGGTGTGCCTTCTGCCTTCTCTGACTTCAGAGTTAGAGAAAGAACTAAAAATCAAAGTCAACTGTCTGATGCTACAAATATGAATGAGAAAATTGAAATATTTTGGACATAAAAAAAGATAGAGGGTTGCAGAAAACTATTAGGGAATGAGGCATCCCTGCAAAGAATAGAAGAAGAAGACCACGGTGAAGATAGATTTTTGATGGAACAGATAATTTGAGCATCACATCTGCATAAGCAGAACATCTCAATTATGAGAGAAATTCTAAAGGACTGTAAAGGTGGCAAAGTTCTGCTGAGGGCAAGCTATTGGATGAATCTAAGAAGAGACGGCTGGAACACTTTGTGAAGACTTCATGAGATCAACAGGAGATGAATCAGGGACTGCATAGAAAATGCTGAACATCTTCAATTGATGATAGAGAAAAGTGACAACCTTAAGATTAATAGATGGTACTAAGAACAGAAAGTTCATGATCAACTACTCCAGCCAGTATCATCAATGTGGTACGCTCTCAATTATGTGACATGGGCATATTTGGTGTTCAGCTAATGTATGTTATAGCATAGTTCAATTTGAAATTTTGACTCAGACACTGGAACGAGTTTGAGAATTAGGCGTTAAGTTTGGACATGCCGGATAGTATTGTCTTCGTGGTAGAGAGAGAAGATACAGTAATCAACTTCTCATGGGTACGGTGATCAAATGGACTTTCGGATGGCTGCTGCAACGGAGGATAGAGCATGCATGGGAATGCCCAATGTCCGTGGCGTCGATCGCATAACATAACTCCAGCCAGTATTTCACATTTTGATTTACTTATATTATGTAATAACAACAGAAAAAAAGTGGAAATGATACACAATCTCTATGATAAGTTAAAAGGAAAGTACAGTTATGATAAAATAGTTATTCCTTTCAATCAACTGATTAGCATGTAATCCATGTCAATGAACTATTAATTTATCATTAAGATAGGTTCATCAATGCTTTAAAAACCAGTCAGTAAATCATTTTAGGCCATTCATTTACGATTATATTACATTAATATTTCATTAACCATTAGTATTAACACGTGTCCATGACTTTCCCTTTATGATTATATTGTTATTAATATTTCATTAACCATTAGAATGTAACCGTGTCAATGACTATTCATTTATGATTATATTGTTAATAATATTTCATTAACCATTAGAATGTAACCGTGTCAATGACTGTTTATTTATGATTATATTGTTAATAATATTTCATTAACCATTAGAATGTAACCGTGTCAATGACTATTCATTTATGATAAACGCTTTTAATATTTCTGTAACCAAAAGCATTTAGCCATGCCAATCACCATATTCGTTTATGATAAACTGCCTATTACTATTTTTTATAGTTTCATCAGTGAGCATGTGGCATATATGATGTTACACAATTTTCTTTGCAGGAAGTATCGTATAGTCGATTCCTCATTGCCACACATAGGAAAAGTGTCAAACGACCAAATGTCGAACATAAAGATCAAATGTTCAGCGGTAAGTTTTTGTTTTAACTTTGTTAAAATATGACATACTTTTATTGCCCCTTATTATTTTTTTAAACGCTGCATATATCTTTATTTTTTGCCTCACTGCTGTTCAGACCTGCCCCTTTTATATCTATGAAGCCTCTATTAGTCCTTGTTCCTTGTATTGTAAAATAGTATTATTGGTTGATCTGTTCTTATGTTCATAGCTTTAATTTATAAGCAATATTATTTTGAATGCTTTACAGTATTGTTTAACTTTGGTATCAAATTGGTGTGCATTATAGCATAGTTGAGTTAAACATTTTATGTCTAGTTTATGTACGTTACGGTATAGTTTAGCTAATCTACATTATGTCTAGCTAATTTACATTAAAGTATAGTTTGAGAAATGTTTTGTTCAGTTAATGTATGTGATAGCATAGTTCAATTTGAAATTTTGTGTTCAGCTAATGTACCTTAAAGCATAGTTCAGCTAATCTACGTTACAGCATAGTTTAGTTAATGCACATTACTACGTACTTCAGATAATCTACATTACAGTATAGTTCAGCTAATCTATAGAACAGTATAGTTCAGCTAATCTACATTACAGTATAGTTCAGGTAATCTACATTACAGTATAGTTTAGCTAATCTATATTACAGCATAGTTCATTTCTAAATTTTGTGTTCAGCTAATCTACATTACAGTACAGTTAACATTTTGCATCCACTTAGCGTGCTTTTTGTATTTAGTATATTTGTTTTAAATGGTCACAGTCTGTGTTTCATGCACTCAATTTTTCAATGAACAATTCACATTTTGTCCATTTATTCTAAAACAACCATCATGGATATTTAAAGCAGCTTGGTGTATGCAATCTTGTATAGTAATATATAATCATTTGAGATATATTCCATATCTGACTAAGGGTCCTTTTATTTATCTAACATATTTATATAAAGTCCTTGCACTTAGGCCATTTGCCATGTAGTGGTATCTGCAACTGTTTGTAAGTTGCTGGGTGTTGTGCAATGTGTTTCATTTATCCGGTCTTGGAGGAAGAAGAATGTTCCTATATCATCCAAAACTTGGAGCCCGTCGGGGTGGTCGTTAATGATTTCATGAGGATGTTTGCAAACCTACACTCAGGAGTGTGTTGTAGTTGAACACTTTTATTGTTATTATTAAGTGGTATATGATAGGGTTAGATTAGAAAAATGGTTCTCTGATCTCTCTTCTTGTAAGTTGTTTGATATTGTCATTGGTATTAGAATTTGCCATGTATCTATAGACCGTTCTTCCCGTGTCTCACATGGTCCATCTGTTCAGTCAAGTTTTTTTATTTGCTGTTTCTATGATTTGTTTTGTTGTATGAAGAATTGTTGCTGTTAATGGTTGTCCTTGTGTTGATCCATTCTAAGCAAACTTGACTTGTTTATAACTTTCATATGTATTCAGTTATCTTTCTTTTTCTATCTTTTCTCGAATCCTATTTTGTCTCACTGCGTCGGATAAGAAGAGATTTCTAGAACAAACCTTTGTGTGAGCTTCGTAAACAGTGTTTTTCGTTGCCTCTGGTATTTCTGAGGGCCACCTTTGCATGGACTGCCTTTTATCTTTATGTTAATGTAAGTGTGATACCTGATTTCTCTGCATGTTTTTGTAATGAAGGAGTATCTTGCATATCCCCAAAAAACTCCACCTCCTCAATTTTTCCCTCCAATATTTTCAATGCCAGACATTCTTGTCAAGAGGAGTCGTCATGTTTGCATCCTTTTCATTTTCTTTATCAACTATTCATTTACGTTTTTGATTATTTGTTTCCAGCTTACTGGTTTCACCAAATATAGGATAACAACAATATCTCTATCATGCTCAGTCAGTGACCAGATAACACTACATCTCTAGTTAAAAGGAAACATTTTATTATACTATTCTTGGTTATTTAACCAACTTCTGGGTAGATCCATCATGCAGGGTCTATGTAGCTAAGACATTAAGCCACTGCCCTGCCCTCTGAAGGCTGTGGGTATGAATTCAAACCATGCCATTCTTTAAACGAGTCCTTTCTGTGCTTGAGTATGCGCTGGCGATCCTGACTCTCAGTCATAGTCAGATAGAACGACTGGAAAGAATACAGAACGAGGCGATGCGCATTATACTTGGTTGCACTAAAGACACGTCGTGCAGGGCGATGCGCTATCTCCTTGACTATCCTACTATGGAGTATAGAATACTGATGAGCCGTGCACGAGCATACCTTCGAGTCAATGCTGACACACAACATCCTCTGCACTTGGAAATAAAGAGACAAAAAGGAAATAGGTTAAAAAGAGGAAAATCTTGGATGGGTCAGGCCTAGGACTGTATTGAACAGGTGTGTACACTTGAAGACATTGATCCCGGTGAAGAATGGATACCAGTGCCAAGAGCAATCGCTACATCCTTTCTGTATGCATCGAACTTGATAAAGAATGCAGGCAACACAACCCACTTGTTGTGGAGGCAGAGGTTCAGGCATTAATTTCTGAGAACGCATCTGAGCATGATGTAATCATTTATACGGATGGTTCGGTGATTCGACAGGTGCGGAGCTCGTGGGCTTTCACTGCTCAGGTTGGAGGTGATGTTGTGAAGGAAGACAGTGGTGGTTTTGCCGTGACTACAAGCAGTCTCACTATGGAAATCATGGCGGTTACCAAAGCGATGATTTGGCTAGAATCACAGACTTTTATCCATGCATGTTTTCTCAGTGACTCAATGAGTATGCTCAGGAAGATTGAAACAGGAATGGCTAGGAGACATTGGATAGAATCGCTGGGGAGGTCTATGCTGACAAAGATCAGTTTTATTTTTGTGCCAGGGCATGCAGGTGTAAGGGGAATGAACGTGCGGATAGGCTTGCAGGTATGGCTGCTGTCCAAAGCGGACGAGCAATGGACCAGGCTGATATTATAAATTCCTTAAGGGAGAGAGGCGTGTACATGATTCACGTAATAGCGGTGAATCCACAACACTAACCAGACCGCAAGAACTCAAAGTTAAGTGTGGTGTAGCTCGACAAGAACGCTATGCTGGCAGACATAGAAGAATTGTAAACCAACAAAGAACCGGTGTCGTTAGTGCCACACGCTTATGGACATACTGAGGAGAGATCGGAGCACTTATGGACTAATTTGTTCGACGTGCAGTGATGGTGATCCGACGACTAAACTAAAAACTAAACGAGTGCATTTTTTCCAGAAATCCCTAGGATTGTTGCTGGAGCTACAAATTTGTGCTTTGTGCAATACTTTCGGCAGACGGTGGGCCATTTCAATGAAATGGTGCTGAGCCATATGGGGTAAAAAAAACTTGATGCAATGAAGTAAATACTTCATCTTTAGACTCATCATTGTTCAATTATCTCCACAAGATATTAAAGGGTGTGGATGCTGATGGTTCTTCTAACATTCTCTTTTGGCCTATCATGTGCTCTTGCAACATTTTGTTCTCATTCTTTTAATCGCAGTATAGATGCATCATCAATTGTTGTGTCCTCATCCAATATATGGCTGCTAAATAACTGCGTATGCACAAATAATACATCTCTAACACTCCTACTATTTGTTCTTTTTTTATTGTTCGAGTCTATCTGATCTATAATTGCTGCAAACTGGATTAATAATGATAATTTATTTTGCTCCCTGTGCATCACAGGTCATAAACAATCATATACCATTTTATTCACCTTAATATGTTTCCCGATCTCTTCTGCATGAGTTTGTTAGTCTTCCTCTGCTTCTCTTTCCATGGGGATTACAAGAAGACACCAGTATTGTTATACTATTAGATAATCTTTTTAATGTATCAGAGCTCCAACATCATTAATCCAACATCAGAGCTCTTTCTGAAATTCTCGTTCTGCTGGTTTTGGCTTGATTTTTTATTCCATCAGTTACTTAGTAGTAATCTTATCATACCTTTTTTCTTACCTTCTATTCTGTGCAAGTGCTCAATGGTGAAAGGGAAAGAATTCCACTTAGAAACCTATATAATAAATATAGTCTGTTCACAAGTTGTTTCAAGCAAGGAAATAAGTTTAAAGTTTGTGACAGTTTGTTGATACTTTGTGGACATATATTATTGTTACTGTCACATGAAAAGTTAGTAGAGTATACATATTTTTTTAATGCACAAAGGCAAGTCAGAAAATAAGGTTCCCTACTTAATTACCTGGCACATACTGTATAGAGTGGGAAGGTTCTTTAATGGCAGAATTTGTAGAACTTGACCAGTAGGTGGCGCCCGTGTGTTGCCGGGGCTTGCAAGGGGAGCAAAGAATAGTAACACTGCGACCTACAAGGATGTTGTAAGAGACGACTGAGGTAGTGGCCTAGAGAATCTACCCTAGTAAATAAAAAGCATAGCAGAAATTGGATGTGCTGGCCTACTTGTAGGCACATAACTGGCATCCAACACAAACTTGTTCTTATCATCAGATAATACAAATCACAAAGAGTTGTTTAACTAGTGGTCGATATGGAATATTCAAAGAAGATGAAGACCAGTAGTCGGAAGTACAAATCCAAGTAATAATTCTTAATTTTCCTAAACTAGGAGAAAAAATGACAATGCACTGTATGAGTGAACACAAGAAGTACAACAAATTATTTGTTTTCTGGATGCAAAAAGGACAACATTGCTTCAAATTCGCTATAAACCTGAAACTTTGTATGGTTTAAATGTGATGACTGGAAATGGTATCGGGAATTTAGTAGCGATCAAGTTAATATGACGAACAAACAAAGGTTTTGGAGATTCTATGTCCGAGTTGAGTAAAAATGTGTATTCTAGTCACAATGTCACTGAAGATTTGGAAGAAAAACTTAATATTTCATATGGACAATCTGGAACATTGTTTACAACTGTTTAGAGTACAGAACAGTTTACAGTAAATGGGTTCCCTGCAAATGATAGGGCAACAAGAAAGAATGAAGTGTATAAATGGGATCAACAGGATTTCACCTTCTACCAACAAGATTTTGGTTCATGGATTTCCTCTGGACAAGTGCCTTAACTCTGTGCACCAGGGCCAAAGCCATGTTTTTACAAGCCATTTGTTTTAGAATAAAAACGCCCTCTAGTGTGGATCCTGGTAAAAAGGCACCCAACCCCAAGCCATGTAGTGTGGCATTTGGTCCACAAGGAGTTAATAGAAAGGGCGACTATGGGTAAAAAAATGTGTGGGTGTAACTATTTTAGACATTTGATTACTTAAATAGAAATAGATGATGACAAAAGTGTACGAGTTGAGAACTTTATTTTCTGACTTAGCCTCATATTTCTTGACACTGGAAGTATTAGTGCATGGTTGAGTTTTGTGGTAGTGGGGTTCACCAACGACATAACTCCCACCTGCCCTGACAGGTTATGAAGCTTCCCATGGCATGCCGCATGACTCTCAACCCCAGCATCTCTGGCAGTGGCATCCTCAAACTAACCAATGGCAGTGGCACAGTCACCTGGAGACAGGTATCGTAACATGTTCTGTTTTGCAGAATTGGTAATCATTTGGTAAAACCTTTATCTAGCTTTCATGTCTAATATATTAAGGCTAATAATTATAACGCCGGCATCTGTGGCTTAGCGGTAGTGAACTCGATCACAACCCAAGATTGCATGGCTCAAACTTAGTGGCAGGTAATTTTAAAGCAAGTTTGTTCCCATAGACTTTTAGGAACGGTCACAATAGACATCACTGTTCAGAAAGCAGTAAAAAACTACTGAAAGCATAAATGAAGAAAATCAATAACTCGTTTACTGTGGTTGATAGCGACGTCCTGTAAGGATATGCTACAGTTTTAATATTCACAATTACTGTGTAATGATGATGGTCCTATCAATCATCATATTTTCAGTAGTATGTCCCGTATGAAACTTTTCTTCCCTTACAACTTTCCTAAATACCTCTTTATTATATGCAAGATGCCCTGTTTTTGTTGCATCCATTTGCAATTAATCTATAAAAACTTGTACATATCCATCTTTGCCTTCTCCTCTTTCTTTTTCCTGGTATGTACCCTTCCATCATTATCCTATTGTTTGTTTGTAGTGTAGGTGATTATATCCTCTTTAAGCTGAGGCATGCACTTTCAACCTAAGGATGAGCCATGTTTTGGTTATATCAGGGCATGTAAGGTCAACAAACATGAAAAATAAGAACAAACTCTTTTTGGAGAATCCAAGTTATAAATTCTTCAAATTACCCAAATACTTTAATTTTCATTGTCACATTTTTTTCATAATACTTAAAATCAATTAAGATTATTATATTATTTTATCATAAAATTAGAGATTGTCAATTATTTCTTTGCTAAAACAGGAAATTACATACATGTATAGTATGCATTTGCTTTTTTTTTTATGGCTATTCCATATAGTTATATTTTACTATATTTTACTTCCTATATGTTACTATTCCCAAGTATTTAGGATTGGTATCTTTGCTTGGCTTTTTTTATTTATGATTTCTGATGTTTTCATAGTTTGTTTGTATTTTAATTGATGGACACAGTAATGGTTCCATGTCTATCTGTTCACAAGTAGCTCATATTGTTTTGGTTGTTTATTTGTTTGTATGCAGACATTCTGTTCCTTCTGTTCTGTACTTCAACATAACTGCATCGTTTATGACTTTACCATTGTTGTCGCAGTTACATAGTTTGTGCTTTGTGCAATACTCTTGACAAGTGGCGTGTCACTTCTGCTGAAAGGGACTGAGTCTTATGGGGTAAAGTCTGGCGCAGTGGAGTCAATCCTTCGGCGTTAGATCCTTTTTAGGCTTCGTTTAGCTTCTTTATGACTTACCAGATTGTGTTTACTGTTGTGTGAATTTGTCTATTACTGTTCTCTCCACTTGCGTATATTAGTCTTCTTCTTGACGCTCCATATCGACCACTTGTTAACCAGTCTTTGTAATTTGTATGTGATCTGAGCCTAAGAGTGATTGTACGTTGTGCCAGTTTAGCGCCTACAAGTAGGCCAGCACATCCGATTTCTACGATGTTTTTATTTACTAAGGTAGCTTACCTAGGTCCCTACCCCAGTCGCCTCTTATGACATGCCTTGTAGGTCGCAGTGTTACTATTATTTGCTTCCCCTGTGGGTCCCGGCAACACACAGGCGGTACATTAGAGTGAGTCTCTGATTTATAAACAGCAGAGATACAACCTGGTTTCTAGAAACCTGAGAGACTTCTGTCAAACTGAAAGAAACAAAATGAGATAAATATAAAATTAAGTTCAGTGGACAGTATTATCTTCCTGAGATAATAACACAAGATAATAAAAAGTAATTTAGTGATTAAAAGGTCTCTATCAGGGTAAAAAGACATCAATCAATCAAAGAAGTGCTATGTCTGCTGGCATAGGTGATCATGTCTCTCCACAACTCTCTCTCCTTGGTGCAGTTAATCAGTTCTTACATCAATCTTTTATTGAACCACAATGTCAGACCATCCAACATCTTCTCCCTCTGTTGTACATAATCTCTCCTCTGAATTTTACTTGTTGTCACCAAATATTCTAAACCTCCTCTTCGCATTATATGCTCAAAAAACCTTGATTGTCTGATTCTTATTCTTTAAGACACACAGAGTTCAATAATACATTAGGTTAATTTATATATATATTATAATAGATAATATAATATTATTTTATTAATTATCTATTAATATTATAATATAATATTAGAATAGACAGAGTTTCATGGACAGAAAAACAGACAAATAAACAAGTTTTAGAAAACATAGGCATGAAGAAACAATTATGAAGAGAAATAAAATTCAGACAAGTAAAGTATTTTGGGCACATAAAAAGACATGACACCATGATAGAACATTTACTAGAGGGGAAAGTTGAGGGGAAGAGCAAGAGGAAGACCGAGAGATAAGTGGGAGGGAGACTTTAAGAAATGGACAGGTTACAGTCTGGCAGTGTGCAACACCAAGGCGAAAGACAGAGGATGCTGGAGATTCATTGCGGCCAACCTTCGATGTGGAGACGGCACCTGATGATGATGATGATTATAATAAATTAATAGGGGGAAAGTTGTTAAAGGATAGGTAGTTTTTATGCTAAACTATAGGAGCAGCTCTAGCTCAAAATATTGAAATATTAGATTGTGGAGTTTGGGGTAACTGTATAGAAGGAAAACATTGTGTTGTCAGGTGATAACAACCACAGACCAAGTGGGACATTACTTGTCACAGTTCTTGAATGCAGTTCTCATAGTCCTTGGACACATTTTCTTTTCTCAATCTGTTGAAGGCATAGGTTCCAGTGAACAATAACCATAACACCGACTTAAACTCATTTTAAAATTTAAAAACGAATAAACCCACAAACAGAGATTCAGTCAACACTTACTAGTATAATATCACCATACACAATAATGTCTTCCTATTATCTTCTAGAGATGATGTACGACAGTGAAAGTTTCCTTCTCAAGTTTTTAGTATTTATACAAATTTATGTATTAAAGTTTAAGATAGGCATCTCTCTCTGTTGTCATTATGATAACTCATTGTCAGATATGATAACATGTTCTTGGCACAAACCATACAGATCCCAAAGAATGGTCAACTTGGTTGTTAAGAAGAAATGCAAAGAGGAAGAAGATCAAATACAGTAACTTTTCTTGTCAAATGTTCTTGGCACAAACCATACAGATCACAAAGAGTGGTCAACTTGGTTGTTAAGAACAAATGCAAAGAGGAAGAAGATCAAATACAGTAACTTTTCTTGTCAAATGTTCTTGTTGATTTCTTATCCTGCTATCAAACACTTTGACCTTGCAGTACAAGAAGACTCCAGTGATGTTTATCATGCTAACAAGTTGGATGATCCAGAGTTGCAGTCTGGAAGTTACAGAACAGAGCTAACCTTCAAATCTTATCTGGTTGGTATGAAATTAGAGTGATTACAAGAACTAACGTAACTATTTCAGACTAGTTCATTGCCTGTGTGTTGCCAGGGCTTACAAAGGGAGCAAAGAATAGTACCACTGCGACCTAAAGGCATGTTGTAAGAGTAGACTGAGGTAGAAGCCTAGGGAAGCTACCCTAGTAAATAAAAAGCGTCGCAGAAATAGGATGCGCTTGCCTACTTGTGGGCGCATAACTAGCACAACATACAATCGCTCTTAGACTCAGATCACATACAGATCACAAAGAGAGGTTTAACAAGTGGTCGATAGGGAGCCTTCAAAGAAGAAAACTAGTTCAATACCAAGGGGAGTCTAAGAAGCATGATGGCCGTGGCCTTGTATTGTTCATCAATTTATGGTGTTAATTCTCAATACAGTCAGTTCCCTTGTCAGCCTAGCTAATAATAGGTACCCTTCCTTTTATGAGATTGAAGAAGGAATCATCCGAGATTATGTGTAAGTGCTTTCTCACTGTTTGGAAAAAGACAATGTTGGGAAAAATTAAGACAGCAAGACTTCTTGTTCGCAATGTTCAGTGTCTACACAATGAATCCGGCTCTCTGGATGTATGTTGTTGTGTTTGTTAGTTCATCAAGGCTTCCAAACAGCTTAGAAAGCAAGTAACATTTTTGCCATGCTCAACATAATATGGAATGTCAAAGGATTAAATTGTTAAACAAAACGTAAAATATATAGAAGCATTGTCTTGGGAGTATTATTATGCAGCAGTGAGTGCTGAAAAATTACCTATAACATTATATAAAAGTTGGAGACATTCCAAAATGAATGTTTAAGAAGAATCCTGCAAATTTTCTGGCCAAATACGATAGCAAATGAAGAACTTTTAAAGTGAACAAACTGTGCATCATTGGAGACGGTGATTAACATAGAAGATGGATTGAGCATGCTTGTTCTATACAGGCAGTGGCTTTGGCTAGGGCAGATGTCCGATGAGGAGTGGATGGGAAGAGAAGACCTGGATGCTCAAGGAAAACATGGAGAAAACTGTGGAAAGGCTGAAAGATTGTGGCCGGCAAGGAAAAACGTTGATTGAAAGATGACAGAAAGGCAACAATAAAAATCTCTTGTGGAAACCTTATGTGTCAATCAGTTTGAACAGGAAGTTATTGATTTCAGCCTGAAGACATCAATAACTGCTTGAATTTGCAGTTAGAAACAGCTGTTAAAACTAATGTCTCTTTAAAATTGTCATTAAACATTTACAGCTGTTGCTGTTACACTGTTAAATCACTGATGATATTTGAAGTTTTATGATAGTCACTGATTGGATTTAACCACAGAGATCTCCAAATGTAAGCTGCTACCTTGCATTCTGAAGCTCATGGTTTCGAATCCAAACCACATCCTTCTGTACCCGAGTGCATTTTTCCCAGAGATTCTTAGGATTGATGCCGAAGCAATGGAGTTTGTAATTTGTGCATTGCTCTCGGTAGGTCACTTACCATTTCAGCGGAGAGGGGCCGAGCCATATTGGTAAACCCCGGTGCAGTGAAGTCAATCCTTTAGCTTTAGATCCTTTGGACTGACTGGTTGATTTTTTGAAACTGAAAACCTATTATCCTACCTAGTGCTACCTCTAAAGCCAGAGAACCATGCCTGTATGGCAGGGGACACTGATAAAATGGAAAACAGGCCTTCCTTCATGCAAAAGTCAGTCAGAAACAATACACAAGGCTACGCCTGAGTTCATTGCGGACAAACACAATAAGAAGCAGAATAGCCTGTGTGAAACTTCTGACAACACTTTTGTTATACCAACTATGAAATCATCAGACGGTTATTATACTTAATATAAAACTATAAATTACTGTAAAATTTCAGACATCTATCATAGACTATGTGAAGCCTTCAATGCTGAAGAAAGAACTCAATGAAAAATTTAAGGAGAGATTCCCTAACATTCAACTCACCTTGTCAAAGTTAAGAAGGTAAATTTTCTTGCATGTTAAAATTAACTTTATTTATATTCTGCTTCAGAAGAGACAAAAACAGGAAGCATAAGTATTGCAAATGAGACATATGTTTGCAGAAGAAATCCCTGAAAGGTGGGGAAACAATATTATCTTTATGTAAAACAAAAACCTCAGTAACTGTTGTTCTCCATGTTGGTTTGGTCAACAAAGTCGACCACAAAGTGACCTCTCCTTGACGCATGCCTGTCAATTTTAATAGAGTAACTGAGTTGCCCAAGCGTCATCTAACCCCTCTCGACTTTGTTGATGGTCCAGAGAAGTGCAAGCACGACATCTGTTATCAGTTTGTTTGCAGGAGCTGCCGGTAGGGCATATGATGCCTGTCCAC
This sequence comes from Arion vulgaris, assembly GCA_020796225.1. Taxonomy (NCBI): domain Eukaryota; kingdom Metazoa; phylum Mollusca; class Gastropoda; order Stylommatophora; family Arionidae; genus Arion; species Arion vulgaris. Next base: position 20,130,837 of record CM036763.1, on the reverse strand, counting down.
CTTAGGGACTCCACTCAGGATTTTCTGTTTGGGTTTACTCCCATAGCAGCCTGAGTGGTTACCGGGCCCAAATTTGGGATGTAAAGAATAGAACCACTGTTACCTGCCACACATGTCGTAAGAGGCGACTAAGGAGGTTTGGCTGAAATCGGATGCACATGTCCTAAACGTGTAAAAGTCTATGCGTTTAGGGGCCTACCAAACAAATGTGCAATGTATACACGTCCTTGGCAAAGATCAAACATATCACAAAGAGTGATTAAAATTGGTCGTAAAGAAGAACGCAAAGAAGAAGACTCCCATAGCCTTTGCCTCCTCTGAGGCTTCCACAAGGCGATGTGGCTATTAGCCCATAGCTGGGAGTCTGGTTCTTGAATAAAGTTATTCAGGGATGTCAGGGTAAATATCTTTATGTGTCATATATGAAAAACTCACAATGAAGTTGTGTTAAGTGAATTATGTCACATTGTTATGTTAAGTCTGTTGCCAAGTGCATCCGATTGCAACATATCTTTTTTGTCAGGTTGGGGTGTTAGTTATCCTTTGACTGTCCCATGCCTAACTGCAAGACAGATGCTATTTGGTGTCAAGGTTGTCTCTCCTAAGAAAGCTGTCTTTATTGACTAACAAGTCTTTCTTATATGGGTTTGTTTAGAGTTTACCTTCTTGTAGGTGGTTATCAGCTAAGACTGTTTACTTGTTCTTCTTCTGCATTCACCCGCTATGAATTCAGGCGTAGCCATAGCACCTGGTGTGACGCTTCTGACTGATTTTTGCTTGAAGGCCTGCTTACCATTTTATTGATTTCCTCACCATACAGGCAAGCCTTCTCTGACTTCAGGGGTGTTTACCTGTTTGGATTTTTAATATTATTTTGTAAAGATATAATTCTATGGCCTCCAGTGATCTTAGTATTTGTAGATTTGTTGCCTATAACTTGGGGTTAATGAATAGCAATGTTACATGATTTTTTTGGTGATAAAACTTGATGCCATAAGAGTTTTATTAACCTGTATCATTTTATTCTTTCAGTTTAAAGAAAGAACTTTTCCAGATTGCATATGTGAAGGTATGTATGTATATATCTGAATATGTTATCTTTTAAAACTAGATACTTTAAAAACTTAGAATGTTCTACCAACATAGTTTCACTACAGTTATATACGTTTTATCATCAAGTAGCTTGTCCTGAGCAGAACTTTGCCCCCTTAACAGTCCTTTGGATTTTCTCTCTTTCATAGACCAGATGTTCCGCATCTGCAGCCTTCATGCTCAAACCATCAGTTATGTCCTGAATCCATCTCCTCCATGGTCTTTCTTCTCTCCTCTTTACCAGGATGTGTCCTTCCATGATGGTCTTCTCCAGCCCGTCGTCCTGAATACTTCAATTTGCAAATTTTTATTTGTAGCACCAGCCAGTTTTCTTTGACTTTGAAGAAATGAGAAAATAAAATTGACTAGAAATAACAATATAAACATAGAACTAATAATCTCTTACAGTGACAGTGTCAGACATAATGACCATCAGACCAGTGGTAATTTGTGAGTCATGAATTTATGAAGAAAAAACACTTGACATACATAGAAATTGGGCAATAGAAGGAAGGAAGACCCAAAACACCTGGAGACGGGAGTTAGAGATGGAACGCAAAAAAACAGGGAAAGAGTGGCGAGATCTGGAAAAGATGGCCTTGGATAGGCGGGCTTGGAAGGCCTTGGTTGCGGACCTATGCTTCCCTAGGGCGAAGGGTGAAGAAGAAGAATACATAGAAATCTCAACCTTTCAGACACTCATATGGATGTACTGCTGTGATCATGTTAGGGTTTGTGTAAATGAATGAGTGGATGTACTGGCATCGAGGATATCTGCTGGAGGAGAACATTGGATGAATAATCAGGGATGAAAATGAGAAGTTTGAAACATACTGGATGTGTAAGGAGGGATGCAGATAGAGCTCTATATATGGAATAACATGTCCCACTCTTCATTAGTAAATGAAACCTTTTGTGGCCTATGGCAAGTGCATCCAATTTCTGCCAGCATCGATTGTTAGGGAGTTTAGGATTGATAAGTAGGTGTGCTTTGGTTTATTGGCAACCTACTGTTGAATGAGGACACTAAAATTGACAGAATCAATCCAGCGATTTAAGGGGGACTCTGGTCTTGAAACTTTTCGTTGTTTGGTATTAATGTAGAATTTGTATAACAATTTTGAAAGATTATGACTTAGAATAGTAGAAAAAAATTAGTAAAAAAAAGTCACGCTTGCCATGGAAACAATACAAATGGCCGTAAGCACAAATTTTCAAATTCCTAAGGCTCTGAAGTTAATGAATATAAATGAATTCTGTTTTCACTCTAAGGTGAGCAATTGTAATATCTACAAAATTACACATTCTTTTAGGATATATTAATATTACATTTTATGAATTTTGTGAAAACACACCCTCCAAAAACAGCTTTTGACCAAATTTTGAGGAATTTTACCCAAAATTTATAAAAATTTGCTGGGGTGACTGAGCACCTATGGATCTGCCCGGAGTGCTGTGATATCAGCTCAGTAACCAATAATCAATCAAATAACCAGCATTTTTGCAATTCTGCTTTCCATAGCCATTTGGTTTTTCCCTAAACCATCTTGCAAAGCTGCAGGTTGTCTTTTCTGTTGAGACAAGAGATTGATTAATCAACATCAAACTGGCGTGTTGGGTCGCTGGATGCTGCTGAATTTTTAAGGGAGATCGGAGCACCTATGGACATGTCCGCAGTGCTTCATCTTCTTCTTCTTCTTTGCATTCGTTCTTTACGACCAATTTTAATCACTCTTTGTGATGTTTGATCTTTGCCAAGAACATGTATACGTTGCACATTGGTTTGGTAGGCCCGTAAACGCATAGACTTCTACACATTTAGGACATGTGCATCCCATTTCAGCCAAACCTCCTTTGTCGCCTCTTACAACATGCATGGTAGGTAACAGTGGTTCTATTCTTTACACCCCAAATTTGGGCCGGTAACCACTCGGGCATCAGGAGTGCTATAATGATAGTCCTCATATAACTGATAACCTGAATATTTTATTATTTTAAAAAAAAAGTGGAAGTAATGTGTAAAAAAATGTTTCTAATAAATCAATACCCTTATTATGTGCAAAAAATTTTACCCTGGTACTCTGCAAAAACAACACATTTTCCTTCTACTTATGTAATAAAATAACTTCAAACATGCTCATTAACTGAGCTAATCTTATTACTATATTGTTTCAGTGTTCCATAGATTTGTGGACGGTAGCACAAGCCTACGTTTTCTTTGAAAAAATTATATTGAAGGTAAAAATTATTTTTTGGTCATTTTATTGCACAGATGTCTTTGTTTTTCATCCACCAATGTACTGTCTATCACTGTGCTAAGATTATTTCTGATTTGTAACTTTCATAACAAGGATGGTTAATATGTAACACTAATTTAGAACAGAAACAATGTATGTATACAAGTAAACCATCTAATTAATAGGTCCTTGACTAGAGACTAATGAAGCAGACTGTTTGCATCCTGTTTTGCAGAAACAAAATTTCTTAAATCTTCTTGGTCGGTAGCTATCCTTTGTCAAACTGTTGTAGTCCTGTACAACAGTGAAAAATTTTCTTTATTTCAATTGAGCTGTTACCATCCATTGTCAAACTGTTGTCATCCTGTTTGGCAGGAACAAATTTTCTTCAATCTGCTTGCTTTCTAGCCATTCTTTGCCAGACAGTTGTCACCATGTATGGCAGCAACAAATGTATTCTAACCCGTTTTGTCTATAGCCATCCGATAAACTGTTGGCGTCCTGTACTGCAACAGCACACTTCAATCCAGTCTGTTTACTGCCATGTTTGATAGTGTACTCTATGAATTTTGTGGTTCTAATTTTATTTTTTATAGCTCTGTAGTTCCTTACCAAGTTATCTTTTAGTTAGCTTTAAAAACCACATATTTGTCTAATGGAAACTAACCCTTCTACCTACGACACGTTTCAAGATTGCAAAAGATTCACAACAAAGTCCTCCCTGAATTTGAAAATTGTATCCACTACTGTCACTTGAATCTAGTAGACTTCTGGAATTTGAAATGAAGTTCTGGAAAATGATTCCATCAGAAAGAGTTACCATGAGAAACACCAACTCGGAGTATCAAAAAACAACAACTCCATGGTAGTAGCATGGTTAACTCTTTCCATGCACAGTTATTTCCTCAATTTTTAAGCAGTTAATTCAAGGAAGAAAAAAAAAAAAACCACCCCAACTACTTGTCAATAAATCAACATATATATATTGTTATATACTAAATTGAAGAAAACTGGACAACCCAATAGAATAACAAGGTTAAAAAGTAGTAGAAGTAAAATAGAAGTAAAATTAGAAAGACTTCTCATAAGGGAAGCAACTCTATGGCGCAGTGTGTGGCTTAAGGCGTGCAATGGACTTCCGCTGTAGCGCAGTGTGCGTCTTAAGGCGTGGAAAGAGTTAAGGATGACAAAACACTTATTCACTCATGGGACATAACTCATATTCACACAAAACCCCATTCTAGAAATCTCTTCTTATCCTGACACTGTGATGCAAAACAGGATTAGAGAACAGAAAAATAAATCATGGAAGCTTGTGTACCAGGAAAGAGTAAGCCCAAGGAGAAGATTTGTGCAAGATGTGATCAACAAATTGCAGTTGAATGTATCAAATGTTGGTCACTTTTTATGTGATAAAGAGGTATTTTGGGAAAATTTTCGTAAGAGTAAAGTTCTATAAGGAACAAGTTACTAGATCAATGAAAAAGGTTAACATTGTGATCTGTGTATCATTTTGTTTCAGCTAATGATCACCAAGTTGAACCGCAAGCTGTGTGCAGGAGCTTGTCTACTTTTGTCTTGTAAGCTGAATGATGTCAAGGGACCAGTCCTCACAAAAGTTATAGAAGTATGTTTTATTGTGATTGTTTTGTGATTTATTAGTTACTGGTTACTCAACTTACAACAAAACACTCTGGACAGACCCATAGGTGCTCAGTCTACCTCAGCAATGTCACAGTGTATGCATACTGATAGTTCATGTAGCTTGCTCGTTAAACACACTCATACTGTGCCCCTCAGGCATCAAGCTCTATTTGTACAGCGATGTAAAAAAGCTTTCTATTAAGCAAAGGCTTCAAAACCTCATTGGGTTGCTGGTAGTGAAGTTAATAACATACACACTGCACAAGTGACCAAGCGTCATGGAAATTCTGGGAGTCAGGACCAGCTTGTGCTAAAAATTCCTGCTGTGCACACTGCTCCTGTACTTGAGGATCTCAATAGCAAGTACCACTAATGTCGGAGTAATGCTTTCTTCAATTATAAAGGAAACCTGTGATCTGAATAGCAAGCCTTCACGTAAAAATCGATCAGAGGAGCCATAATTATGCGCTAAGACCTCAATAAACACAACATAATGGTCCTATGTGACATACAGCATGTTTAGAATGATACACAAGTATAACTGAATTTGTCACACTCAGTTTAAATTATATGTTCATAGACATGGTATTCGATTCCATTTTCTGGCATCTCCTGCAAACCCTTCTTGATTCCAAACGTATAGACATAGTATTTCTTTTGCTTGAAATAGTAGGATAGAGAGGGGTGTGTGCAAAATGGACAAGGCACATTCCCATATCAGCTGTCCAGGTTAGGCATAAATGACTTGCCAACTGACTGTCTGTAAAGACGAATAAGGCCATATAGACATGATAATAGTGATAAATTAGTTCTTCTTCTTCTTTGCGTTCGTTCTTTATGACCAATTTTAATCACTCTTTGTGCTGTATCTTTGCCAAGAACGTGTATACGTTGCACATTGGTTTGGTAGGCCCCTAAACACATAGACTTCTACACGCTTAGGACATATGCATCCGATTTCAGGCAAACCTCCTTAGTTGCCTCTTAATAGCCGTCCATCCCAAGCGATGATGACAACAATCTCAGACGTGTACTGTTGCACCTCTCTGGTGTGTGCGGAGGTGACTGTAGAGTCCAATCCTAGAACAGAATCCCGACCACAGGTGGGGCATACATGATCAAGGTTAGACATGTGCGTGTTGTGTGCTCTGTCTTTTCGCGCTGCTCGTTTTCTCTGTGACTCAACAATATTAAGTTGCCTCTTACGACATGCGTGGCAAGTAACAGTGGTTCTATTCTCTACACCCCAAATTTGGGCCCGGTAACCACTCGGGCGATAAATTAGTTAAGTAAAGCAGGACTTTGGTTTGTGTAAACAAAACGTTTTGGATTGGTTTAGTTTTACCACTTTGGTAAAGTGGTTTGAACATTTAATGAGAATAGAATACAACCAACCACCAATAACAGCATACAATAAAAGAGATCAGGTACTAGAGCCAAGGGAAGACCAAGAAAAGATGGATAGACAATATCAAGACCACACTAAATAAACACGGATATAACACAAGAGCAACTCATCTGACCCTGGAATGCAAATTAAAGCTCCCACCCTACGCTTAACGGCAAGAGTGGACAACCAATTCTATCATCCACCTGGGGAAAGACAACGGACAATAGTAAAGTAACTTATATGTGGTTTGTGAGGTAGTGAAGAATAAAACCACTGTCACCTCTCATATGTCATAAAAGGTGACTGGGTATAGGGACAGCGACCATGCAATGTAAAAAGAAACAGCTACAGAAACAGACAGAAAAACACCCAAATTGTTCATGCGTAATGAGTGAAAATGTTGTTCTCATCCTTATGTGCCCTGATGAAGTAACAAACTCGTTTTCATACCGTGTGGTACATTGGGGAATAGATGTTAGGTCCATATTTTTCATTGATCAACATCACACAACCGATGATGTGATCAACATCATGCTTGCTTTCTTTATATACCAGTGTTTCTTTGGTACCCAGTTAAAGATATGCCGAATTGAGAGCCATTATAGTTTTTAAAAATCCCACTTCAACTAGAGAATTTGATCTTGGGACCTTTTACCTATTAACTCTTAGTGGATCAGGCAAAAGCCATGTTTTTACAAGCTATTTGTTTTAGAATAAAAATGCTCTTTATCTCCTGGTAAAAAGGCGTCCAACCCAAAGCCTCGTAGTGTGGCAGTTAGTCCACAAAGAGTTAATCAAGTGTTCTAACTACTATGTTATAACCAATGTCAATAAATTAGTAATATTCTGTTAACAATGTTACAGAAACAAAGATTTTGTGTTGAATTGAAAGTTTGTTTTGTCAGCTGTTTTTTCTTATGTTTTGAAATCAACTTTCACAGAATGTTGTGGATGACCTTCGTGTGAACCGCAAAGAGCTCTTGCAGTACGAGATTGAATGTCTGGTCGCAGTAGAGTTCTATCTACACATTCCTGACAGTGAGGTTTACCCACATTACCAGCGTCTACTGTACAGATCATAACCTCTGTTAACCTTGTTCTGCTTTGACTGAAGATGAAATGGAAGACAAGTACAAATATAATACAACTTATCTAAATTTTAATTAATTTATTATATGTTCAGTAATTTCCGATACTGTGTCAGCGATATCTTTCCACTTTAGCATTGCAAGGTTAAGTACGCCCTCATAGAGTGTAGCCGCAAAGATTTTCATTGAAACCAATCTACGTCAACTGCTAGATTGCAAGAGCTGGGATTGAAGATTGAAGTGGCAAGAATAGAACAGCACAACAGGTATTTGAGTAGGCTCATCCATCAAAATCAAACTAGTACTGTTAGCTGCTGGAGATATTACGAAGAAGATCACAGCATCTATGGGCATGTTCAGAGGGCAATGAACATATTCCAAACTGAAACTGAAACGCTATGTAATTTACTTATCTTTTTCTATAGATGTTATATTGTGTGGAAATATGAATCCGTTTTAGTGTTTGTTCATTTTTCTTAGTTTTTGTTATTCTTCCTCTAGCTGTAAGAATTATAAGTACAATATTAAGGCTAGTAAATTGTAAATAATGAAATAAAAACAACAAACATGAGACAAATATTGTGTATCAAACATTGACAAATGTGTTTATCAAAGCGACAATATGTTTATCAAACATTGACAAATATGTTTATCAAACATTGACAAATGTGTTATCAACATTGACAAATATGTTTATCAAACATTGACAAATGTGTTTATCAAACATTGACAAATATGTTTATCAAACATTGACAAATATGTTTATCAAACATTGACAAATATGTTTATCAAACATTGACAAATGTGTTTATCAAACATTGACAAATATGTTTATCAAACATTGACAAATGTGTTTATCAAACATTGACAAATATGTTTATCAAACATTGACAAATATGTTTATCAAACATTGACAAATGTGTTTATCAAACATTGAAGACAAATGCAATGTTTATCAAACATTGACAAATATGTGTTTATCTTACATAGACAAGCGTTTCAAACATAGACAAATATGTGTTTATGAACACTTAGAGCCCATATACACCAAACAACAAAAAAAAGATAGATTAGTAATATGTAGAAGTAATTCTACTAACTGACTTATTCCTCTCCCCTCCTTGAGGAGCATAGGGTATCAACAGTTGTGCTACACTTGTCCTGGTCTCAAGCCATTTTCTTTATAGCTTCATAGAATAGTTCAGCATATTTCAGTTTCTCAAGCAGACTCTATTTCCAGGACTGTTTATGACTTCCTCATTTCCATTTCTCTTGGGGGTTCCACTCAAGTGCTTATCTTATGACAGTCCACCGTGTCCTCCATGTAGTATGCTCGACCAACTGCCATTTTCTCCTGACATATGGGTTCCAACCCTGTTCTTATTCGCAGGTCATCGCAGGATGAGTCACTGGATGCTGTTAAAGATATTGCAAAGGAGATCGGAGCACCTTTAGACATGTCTGAAGTGTAATGAAGATATTCCAAACAGAAACATATAAATTTCAGTTTGTGCTTTGAAAAAGTAAAGGCTATATTTCTGGATGAAATATGACAAATGCAAACTAAGCCATAACTTTGAGACCACTGTAAGAGCAAGTGACATTATTTCCACAAGCTGAATCTTGTTTAACCATCGAAACGGTCACTGAACATTTTGCCTGTTTCGCCAATATATGCCTTAGCACACCGCTTGCCATCATGCAGCTTTTAAAGAACAAAAGATTGAAGAAAAAAGTAATATTGATATTTAGCTTTCACAAAAGTTATTAACTCATTACATACCGTTAATCACTAACTATAGTAATGCAAGTGTGCACCAATCACACCACCAACCACTGTAGTGGATTTTCACATAGAGCATTTTTATCTTTGCACTAAATCTTCCTAGTTTTTTATTTTAACTATAAATAGAGGAACAAATGTTTATATACATAGTATATTTGCTAATATATATTAATGTGGGGTCTCTCTGGCTAAGTAGTTAAGCCTTTGCCTTGTGAATCGAAGGTCTTGAGTTCGAATTCAGGCTGCGCTGTTCTATTCACAAGTGTATTTTGTCGAGACTCTTAGGATTGTTCCTGGAACTATAGAGTTCATGCTTTGTGCATTACTCTTGGCAGGGGGCGTGCCATTTCTGAGGAGAGGGCCCAAGCCATATGTGGTAAAACCCTGTGCACTAAAGTCAATCTTTCGGCTTTAAAAAAAAAATATATGAATGTTATACCTACTGCAAACAATGTTAACACAAAACCTTTGTGTTATAATAATTCTGGTGGTATAAAACAACCGTAGACAGAGCTTGGTAACATTCATGGTATGGAAAGAGTTATGTCTAATGTGTCTATATTGTTGAGTGATTAATCTATTGTCTTATGATCTGAAGGACGGGGTTAGAATCCGCACTGTCTGTTCACTTCACCATTGTGTTTTTACCAGAGACCTCCTAGGATTGTTGCCAAAGCTACAGAGTTTGTGCTTTGTACAGTAATCTCTGCAGATGTCATTCCATTTCTGCATAGAGAGACCAAGGGTAACACCCACTGCGATGAAGCCAATCCTTCGGCCTTAAACCCCCATTAAAGAGTTGGAAGTCTGTGATAATCACAGAAGTAGTCATAAAGTTGGAAGTCTGTGATAATCGCAGAAGTAGTCATAAAGTTGGAAGTCTGTGATAATCACAGAAGTAGTCATAAAGAGTTGGAAGTCTGATAATCACAGAAGTAGTCATAAAGAGTTGGAAGTCTGTGATAATTACAGAAGTAGTCATAAAGAGTTGGAAGTCTGTGATAATTACAGAAGTAGTCATAAAGAGTTGGAAGTCTGTGATAATCACAGAAGTAGTTATAAAGAGTTGGAAGTCTGTGATAATCACAGAAGTAGTCATAAAGAGTTGGAAGTCTGTGATAATCACAGAAGTAGTCATAAAGAGTTGGAAGTCTGTGTTAATCACAGAAGTAGTCATAAAACTGGAAGTTATTTTATTTTCTCTCTCCTTTTTTGTCTGTGTGGTGTAAGCACACTATCAGAAATACTTGCTGCAAATTTTTTTAATTTAATGCACAAAGTTGATTTTTTTATTTCAGGATTATATTGTACTTACTGCTGTCATTGTTATAGATATTTTATAAATGTTATTTTAAAATTTTGTTTTCTTTCTTCCTTCCCATTTTTAATATGCCAACACTTGGATATGAAAAAGCAACCTGTTTAAAAAATCAACACAAAGGAACAATCTACTTAATGGAGGCGTTTTAATTGGTGTAAAAATGTTTGGTCAGAATGGTATGCATTATATCTCTCTATTTATATTCTCTTCATGTCCATGTTTAACACATAAGGTTTCCACAAGAGATTTCCATTGTTGCCGTTCTGCTGCCTTTCTTCCCATTGTTTCCTATGTCAGGCCACAATCTGTCAACTATTTTCACAGTTCTTCAGTTTGTTTCCTTTTTGATGTTGAGCCCTTCTTTTGCCATCTGCTGTCGAGTCTGTTCTAGCCATTGTCTCTACTGAATTAGGCAATATAATCAACCTACCTCCATCTTCGCCTTTTAATGATGGTCTCCAATGATGCACAGTTTGTTCAGTTTAAAAGTTCTTTATTTGCTATCGTATTTGGCCCGAATATTTGCAGGATTCTTCTGAAACATTTATTTTGAAATGTCTCCGCTATGTATATGATGTTTTGGGTCATTTTCCAGCACTCAATACTGTATAATAACACTTGCAGGACACTGCTTCTATACATTTTTAATTTTAAGATTCAATCTTTTGGACTTCCAAATTTTGTTGAGCATGGCGAAAGTTTGGCCTGCTTTCTTGATTTTTCTAATGCTGTCCTGTTCCTTTATAGAAGAATACATGAAGCCTACTGACATGAGTCAAGTAATATTTCATTCAAGAAGACATAAGATCTGCCGGCTTGAATCAAATAATATTTTATAGAAGAATACATGAGACACAGTGACATAAGCTAAGTAATATTTCATGCAAGAAGACATATAAGATCCGCTTATATGAGCTAAGTAATATTTCATGCAAGAAGACATAAGATCCGCTGATATGAGCCAAGTAATATTTCATTCAAGAAGACATAAGGTCCGCTTATATGAGCCAAGTAATATTTCATGCAAGAAGACATATAAGATCCGCTGATATGAGCTAAGTAATATTTCATGCAAGAAGACATATAAGATCCGCTGATATGAGCCAAGTAATATTTCATGCAAGAAGACATAAGATCCGCTGATATGAGCCAAGTAATATTTCATTCAAGAAGACATAAGATCCGCTGACATGAGCCAAGTAATATTTCATTCAAGAAGACATAGTCCGCTAATGAGCCAAGTAATATTTAATTCAAGAAGACATAAGATCCGCTGATATGAGCCAAGTAATATTTCATTCAAGAAGACATATAAGATCCGCTGACATGAGCCAAGTAATATTTCATGCAAGAAGACATAAGATCCGCTGATATGAGCCAAGTAATATTTCATTCAAGAAGACATAAGATCCGCTGATATGAGCCAAGTAATATTTCATTCAAGAAGACATAAGATCCGCTGATATGAGCCAAGTAATATTTAATTCAAGAAGACATAAGATCCGCTGATATGAGCCAAGTAATATTTCATTCAAGAAGACATAAGATCCGCTGATATGAGCCAAGTAATATTTCATTCAAGAAGACATAAGATCCGCTGATATGAGCCAAGTAATATTTCATGCAAGAAGACATAAGATCTGCCGGCTTGAATCAAATAATATTTTATAGAAGAATACATGAGACACAGTGACATAAGTTAAGTATTATTTGATACAATAGATTTCAGTTTGATATCTAACTTTGTTTGATATCTAACTTTGTTTGATACTTTAGACCTGATTTTGTTATATTTACGTGTGTGCGTGCTAAGTAATTGCATTGTACATTTCTATCATTGCTGGGGAAACAAAGTTGATAGTTTATCTATTTCTATTTAATTGTTACAAGCATACATTTCTATAGACTTCTTACCATGCTTACAGATTTTTGAATATATAATGGAGTTGGTTTTTTTTAGATAAAAGTTATATTTATTTTGTCACTGATGTGACTTGTTTTCTCTGAATTATACTGAATAATCTGTGCAATAATTGTAGTGGTCAAACAGACCTCTATCTTTTTTTTTTGTATATTTGGATTTTGTTATAAATTTCTCATTCATAAAACATTTTATTTCTGACAACAATATGCTATATTTTTATGCTCCAGCCCTCTATGGCTGTTCTGTTGTATTTTTTATTGTGTAAGGAACCAACAAAAGTGGTTACATGGTTGCCATGCAAGTCAAAGGTTGGGGTTCGAATCTGACAGCAACGTTCTATGGCTGTTCTGTTGTATTTTTTATTGTGTAAGGAACCAACAAAAGTGGTTACATGATTGCCATGCAAGTCAAAGGTTGGGGAGTTCGAATCCTGACAGGCAACATTCTATGGCTGTTCTGTTGTATTTTTATTGTGTAATGAACCAACAAAAGTGGTTACACCTGTTGTCAAAGCAAAGGTTGGGGTTCGAATCCTGACAGCAACGTTCTGTTCACGAGTGCATTTTTCCAAAGACCCCTAGGATTGTTGTCGGAGCTATGCAGTTTATGCTTTGTGCAATACTCTCGGCAGGTGGCGTGCAATTTCTGTGAAGAGGGGCCGAGCCATATGGGGTAAAACCAGTGCAATGAAGTCAGTGCTTTGGCTTTAAAACCCCTTTATTGAGCCCACATCATAGAACTTTGGGATGACTGATAGGTGCTCTCCAACATATATAAAAGGGTATACATGAAAGGATTCTAAGGCTCACTAGTTAAACACACTGCTTTTCATTAACAGTTTATCACTGATTTTGAGTTAAACATACAAATATATGTCAACCTGAATTTGAATTGAAGAAACTAGTTAATATTTTCAGTTAAACATATAAATATATGTAGTTGTTCAACCTGAATTTGAATTGAAGAAATTAGTTAAAACCAAACATAACTAAACTCTGTGAATTAAACAGAGGTGAAACATGTAAAAAAAACAAAGTAATATAGTTTTACAAAGCACAAAAACAAGATACAGTGACGTTTCAGCTGAAAGGATTTTATCAAGCACAGAAAAGAAGCGAAGAAATGTAGACTTCCTATAAGCCAGACATAACATATACAAGTCAGACAATAGGTCCATATATTTTGGTTTTCTTCATACAAATATATCCAGCTTGTCAGACTGTATTTGAATTGAAGACTAGTATTCATAGTGTATTCTGAGTGATTCATTGAGTATGGTCCAGAAGGTGGATGTTGGTTTGGTGTGCAGGCAATGAATGAAATCACTACAAGTGTCAACAATTTGCAGAATTACACTTATTTTTGTTCCAGGGCACATGAGTGTTGTTGGTACTGAGAGAGGGCCACCATATCTGGGGGCCAGCCAATAGATAGAGCTGACATTTTGAACGCCATCACAGAGTGTGGCAGCAAAGAAGATTTTCATTTAAAACAATTCACGTCAACTACTAGATTGCGCGAGTTGGGATTGAAGATTGGAGTGGCCAGAAAAGAACAGCACAACAGATATATGAGTGGGCTCATCAGTCAGAATCGAGCTGGTATGGTCAGTCACTGCTGGAAATGTTGCAAAAGAGATCGGAGCACACATGGGCATGTCTGGAGTGCAGTGAAGATATTCCAAACTGAAAACTAGTTAAACTCAACATAGCTTATCTCCTTAAGCTAAACATACAAACACATCCAGTTTCTCAGCTTGAATTTAATTAAAGAAACTGCTTAGAATCAAGATCGCTTGGACTCAAGGCACTCACATAGGTGCTTAGTACCTGTCAGCTTCTTGAAAGAATCCTCATCAGAACCCTTACACTGGTAGCTCTTGGGATAATTCTAATTTTTTCCTTGGATCAGAAATTGACTATCCATTTTTAGCCCAGTCAACTGGAAAATTAATGGTACTGGAATTTAAGCCATGTACTTTTGTTAAGTGAACCCTGTACATTTCTTCCAATTTGAATTATTATATAACTGCATTGCAGTTACTTTTGTGGGTTTATTTTTAAAAAAATCACACACACACCTGCCTTTACTGTCTGTGTTACTGCGGCGACTGCACTAGCCACACAGCCATTAAATTCCAGAGGTTCATGTCCCATCTGTCCTACAACGTGCAAAAAGCGTTATTACAGACAGTAATGACAGTTTTTGTTTAAAGGCCAGGGGGGACATGAGCCTGAAGAATTTAATGTTCGCATTGCTAATGCAGTTGCTGCGAAACTGTTCTGATTATGATTTTATCTTTATGTCCGACAGAAAAAATTAATTGGCCTTACAGGGATCGAACCCCTTCTCCCAATTGGGAGCCAGCACTCTAATCCATTGGACCCGATGCTACTCTTGGGATTATAATGGTGTGTTTATGTTTATATCACTCAAACTTCATCAATTAGTCAATACTCCAAGACCACCATCACCATCATCAAATAGCTTGTCCTGAGCAGAACTTTGCTACTCTACTGTCCTTCATAATTCCTCTCTCTCATAGGCTAGATGTTCCACCTCTGCAGCTGCCATCTTCAAGCCATCACTTACATCCTGAATTCATCTTCTCCGTGGTCTTCTTCCTCTTCTCTTTGCTGATATCCCTCCTTCCATGATAGTCTTCTCCAGGACCAGACAATATAAAATTGAAGGATCAAAGGACATTTAAAAAAATTGAAAATGTAAATAGATTTGTTAAAATATTCTTTATGTTAAAATATTCTTTATGTTAAAATATTCTTTGTGTTAAAATAAAAATGTATCTGTTTGTTGAATTGTAAACCAAGAAAAAAAGAGATCTAAATTTATGATTTGACTACACTTGTTATATTAATCTGTTATTGAATGTTTTGTATACACATTTAAATTGTTCTTTGCGATGTGTTAATTTCTACTGTTATGTTATTAATGACCAGTGTTCAAGAGATCAGATTACATCAGTTTTCCAGTTCTAATGTTATTATTGTTATATTATACTGGGTTATTGCTTCTATAATGTTACTGTCGTAACGATGAACAAATAAAATATGTAAAACTCTTGAGTCACATAGTTGTTATAAAACAGTTATTCATTGTTGTAGTATGGTACTACAATCAACCAAGTGAAAGAATTCAAATACTTAGGAAGCATATTCACATAAGATGGAAGACTAGATAGAGAGATAGAGTTCAAAAAGCAAATGCTGTAACCTACCAGATAGCCCAATTCTTAACCCTTAGAACCCAGGCTACCGATATTTCGGGATTGAATGTAAGCACTCCATACCCCAAGCTCCCGATATATTGGTCTGAGCATATTTTTCACTATTTTTCAGTATTTGTAAATAAATTGTTACAAATGAGACGTAAAACACAACCCATGTGTTCTACATCATTTACGAGATGGTGAATGCTGTTGTGTGATTTTATTATACTGATAGGAAATTAGTTAAGTATTAATCATCATATCTTCATTACAGGAGTATTTGGCGTGCTCACATATTAAATCAAATAAATTTTAATATTTAGTATTCTTCAAATATATAATAAGCAGGAATAACGGAGATGATGAGGTAAATCAATAACAAATTATAGAGCACTTTAGAGTGCTAAATTATCGTGTTTTAATATAACTCTGATGTGTACTGTTTTTGCCCAGGAGCTTCGGGAAGAGATTTTTAAGGTACAGGTGGCCAGGGTTCAAAGGGTTAAGGCACCCACAAATTTCACTGACAGCTAAGCAACAGATAAGCAACAGCATTTTCATACCTACTTTGTGTTACCAGAGCCATACATGGATAACGAGCAAAGCGCAGTCTAAAAAAATAACTACATGTGAAATGTGGTGCTTGCGAAAAGTTACCAACAACACCAGAAAGGACAGAGTCACCAACATTACCATAAGAAAGAAAGTTGACACAGAACCTTGCTTGAATTACACTGAGAAACAGTGAATGAAGTGGTTTGGCCACTTAATAAGAATACATCCAAATTCCACTGTATACAGAGTCTTCTACAACAGAACATCCTGAAAGAAGGCGAGAAGACCACAAAAAAGATGGTTAGATGGCATAGCAGAATCCTGTCTAAGAGCAAAAATAACAATCACCCAAGCCACAAGAGCAGCACAAGACAAAAACAGAAAACCAAGACACTGGGCAACAACCCGGTAGCAGTGTGACGACAAAAGAAGAAGAAAGAAGTAGTATGATTCAGTACAATGTTAGTCTTCTTCTGTTAACTACCCTTGAAGCATAAGGCATCAATAAATTTCCTCCAACCAGATCTGTCTTGAGTAATCCGACTTAGTTCCTTCCAGGTCTTTCCCGCCTCTTCTCTTTCTTTGACTACAGTTCGTCTCCATATCTCTCTCTAGGTCATTCCCCTACCTCTCTTGCCTCTCAGATTCCATTTCAAAGCCACATGTGGTCTTCTGCATTCTTAATATATGTTTCGGTATGAGAGGATGTCGTCTATAGAAGTTTCTAACCTCCAGAGGCTTACGTCTTTCTACTGTCCTGGCCATGTGGGTTTTTTGCGGCAATGAGAGAGCGTGCAGGCTTGCATCAACAGCATCTTGTTGGGGAGTTGAAGATTGATAAGGGGGATCTCCTTAGATCTCTTCGCGACTGCCTGTTGGAGGAGGACACTAAAATCGATGTTGAATCAATCCACTGATTTAAGAAGTTTGGAGTTTTCTGTTGTACAAGTAGAAGTGGATGCCTGAGTGGCAGAGTGAGGAGTGTGTTTAATCAGCGAGCCACGCCTGCCTGCTCAGCGTGTTCGTAGCGTGTTGGATGACGGGTGACAAGATCCCTGTGAGTAGGGGTTCAATTCCGCGGGCTGGCAGAAAAGCCACAGGTTCTCCAGATTTATGGTATTCGTGGCACCGAATGGTTACGATGTCTATGGCACCGATCCGAAAGCTGAAAGCTCAGGTGCTTCTGGATTGGAAAAAAAAAATCAAGCCACTGGAACCATCAGTATGCATACTCTTAAACATCTGTTGGGGAAGACTGAGCACATATGGGTCTGCCTGGAGTGCAATAATGTCAGTTTAGTAACCAATAACCAATGCATGTCCCAACCAATGAATATATTCATTGTTGTATGTATCAGTACAATGTTAGTAGATGTATCTCTGTATCAGTACAATGTTAGTAGGTAGATGTATCTCTGTATCAGTACAATGTTAGTAGGTAGATGTATCTCTGTATGTATCAGTACAATGTTAGTAGGTAGATGTATCTCTGTATGTATTAGTACAATGTTAGTAGGTAGATGTATCTCTGTATGTATTAGAACAATGTTAGTAGGTAGATGTATCTCTGTATCAGTACAATGTTAGTAGGTAGATGTATCTCTGTATGTATTAGTACAATGTTAGTAGGTAGATGTATCTCTGTATGTATTAGTAAAATGTTAGTAGGTAGATGCATCTCTGTATCAGTACAATGTTAGTAGGTAGATGTATCTCTGTATGTATTAGTACAATGTTAGTAGGTAGATGCATCTCTGTATCAGTACAATGTTAGTAGGTAGATGTATCTCTGTATGTATTAGTACAATGTTAGTAGGTAGATGTATCTCTGTATGTATTAGTACAATGTTAGTAGGTAGATGTATCTCTGTATCAGTACAATGTTAGTAGGTAGATGTATCTCTGTATGTATTAGTACAATGTTAGTAGGTAGATATATCTCTGTATCAGTACAATGTTAGTAGATGTATCTCTGTATCAGTACAATGTTAGTAGGTAGATGTATCTCTGTATCAGTACAATGCTAGTAGGTAGATGTATCTCTGTATCAGTACAATGTTAGTAGATGTATCTCTGTATCAGTACAATGTTAGTAGATGTATCTCTGTATCAGTACAATGTTAGTAGGTAGATGTATCTCTGTATCAGTACAATGTTAGTAGATGTATCTCTGTATTAGTACAATGTTAGTAGGTAGATGTATCTCTGTATGTATTAGTACAATGTTAGTAGGTAGATGTATCTCTGTATCAGTACAATGTTAGTAGGTAGATGTATCTCTGTATCAGTACAATGTTAGTAGGTAGATGTATCTCTGTATCAGTACAATGCTAGTAGGTAGATGTATCTCTGTATCAGTACAATGTTAGTAGATGTATCTCTGTATCAGTACAATGTTAGTAGGTAGATGCATCTCTGTATCAGTACAATGTTAGTAGATGTATCTCTGTATCAGTACAATGTTAGTAGGTAGATGTATCTCTGTATTAGTACAATATTAGTAGGTAGATGCATCTCTGTATCAGTACAATGTTAGTAGGTAGATGCATCTCTGTATCAGTACAATGTTAGTAGGTAGATGTATCTCTGTATCAGTACAATGTTAGTAGGTAGATGTATTTCTGTATGTATCAGTAAAATGTTAGTAGGTAGATGCATCTCTGTATGTATCAGTACAATGTTAGTAGATGCATCTCTGTATCAGTACAGTGTTAGATGCATCTCTTTATATTTTGTAACAGTTTTAAATTGAAAAGAAATGTTTGATAAAGAAGATAATATAAAATAATTTGGATATATTAATGAAAATCGTAGCAGGGAAATATTCCACGTCAACTGTGAAATTGAACCGGGACCATGCGCCTAGGAAGCGAGTTCACTGACATCTACGCGACTGCGGCTCTATTAGTGTACAGGCCATTTTTGGAATCGACAAGAACTTGACTTTGGTGGACAAAATAACCAAATAATGTGGTGAGTCCAGGTCAATGATAAAGCATAACTAAATATGCATGATGTGGCGTTGTTTGAGAAACTTCATAGTAAAGACTCTACTCACATATCAACGTATTCGAGCATAATGTAGGGAATGGTGTTAGATCCTTATTTTTCTTTGACGAACGTGACACAATGTGTGATGAGGGCCAGCATCATGTACATACACTGCCTTCCCTTTAGTGTTTCTTTTGTACTCATTTGTGGTTTGGTTGATCTGAGAGTCTTTTTTATGGTTTGATACATCTCACTGGAACTGAGACAACAAGTTATGTTATGTTATGTTATGTTATGTTATGCGATCGACGTCACGGCACATTGGGCATTCCCCTGCATGCTCTGTCCTCCGCTGCAGCAGCCATCCTAAAGTCCATTTGCTCACCGTACCCATGAGAAGTTGATTACTATATCTTCTCTCTCTATCACGAAGACGAGACTGTCTGGCATGTCCACACTTAACGCCTAATTCTCGAACTCGTTCCAGTGTCTGAGACGTGCCTATGACTGAGACAACAAGTACTACTGTGGGGATCAAAACATTTAGTAAGATAGTATTACATAAAAGTAGTAAAAGACTTAATCGAATGAAGGCTTGTTGGTCGTCTTCTCTTCCTAGTTTTCTACACTCTACATCAACCAGCTAGCCACTCTTAGTGATCTGTGTAGAACTTGTACCAGGGAACGTTAGTACGTTGTGTTAGTTATAAATGTGCGCCATCAGGCACATTCGATTTCATATTTGATTGCACATTCGATTTCCTTTCATTTCAGTTGTACATTAAAATTTTCATTCGATTTGGCATTCAGTTGTATATTCGATTGTACTTTCCGTTGCGCATTCGATCTTATCTTAACCACATTTGCCGTGAAGCGCCGTGGGAGAGTTAGTTTTCTATCGTGTGCCACGTGCGTTGCGCTTGACGTTGTCAGTCCATGCTTTCGCAGGGACTCTGAGATGTTATCTATCCATCGTGTTCTTGGCTTGCCTCGTGCTCTGCGCCATAAGTGTCGATTATTGTAGGCACGTGATGGTAGTAAATGTGGTTCCATTCTCATTAGATGGCCGAACCACTTGATTCTTTGCTTCTCGATGTACTGTATGCATGGTATAGTACCAACGATGCTTCAATATTCTCGTTTCTCACTCTATCTCTCCTTGTAACGTTGACAGCTTTTCATAGACATCTCATTTCACATGTTGCAATCTTTCTTTCTTGTGTCTTAGTCAGGGGCCATGTTTGGCACTGATAGCAGAGAGTTGGAATAAATATGCAGTTTATCAGTTGTCGTTTGACGCATTCGATATTGGAACAAAACGTCGATTGAGCTTGTTTGGTGTTTGAAAACTTGCTATTACCCTTTCTTTCGTTATTAAGTTTGACAAATCAAACGACATGGATAAATGTTGGTCACAGTTTGCCACTTCATCACCTTCATAATTTGATAAACCACCAATACTAATACAGGTCTACTACCACAAATATAAGCAGATTAGAGCACGGCGTCATTCCGCGCAGCAGAACACAATAGACTCCTCAGTCACATACATTGACATTCAAGATTGGCAATTCAGCCATTTGTACATTTGGTAAGGAACATCAGAATGCAGAGAAAATACGTCAAGGCTGCGCCGAATACGATAAACTGGGACAATATCACTGGTCTAGTGAAACAACATTGGAAAGAAAACTACACGGACCTTAGTGTGGGCTACAAGAGACAGTGCAGTTGATACAGGGTGTTCAACTTAAAAGCAGCCTATGAATGGAGCTAATCTGGCATATATGTATGGAAATGAGAAGGTTCAGTTATGACGTAGTATAGGTCAAGGTTGTGTGATGGTGTGTAATTGTAGTGTAAATAGTAAATAAACACAACGCGATAGGTTATCTGGCAACTTTCGATTTGTCAATGGGGCTGCAATTATCTTGAACACCCTGTACAAGAAACAACATTGAATATACAGACAATATTTCAAGCGAATGAAATGAAGGAATACTCCCACATACAAGCTTGTGTATGTGGTCACGAATCTATCAATTCTCATACAGTTAGTGTTTGTTTATCATTTCCGATGTTGCCAGTTTTCTTCATCATAAAGTTATGTTGCCAACATTTTTCTCTTTAAGCTGTCCGTTGTCTCATCTTTCTTTAAGCTTGTCAATTGTCTCAGTGTGCTGAAATGTTTATTTTCGGACATTATTCTTGAACAATAATGATTGCATTTGCTGAATGTTTATAATAGACTTCCTTTCTTGTCAGTTACATGAAGACTATCGTCATAGCAATCCGGGTCAGAGCCGTGCCGGGGCAGGATACAGAAAGGTGGCCGCATCCGGCAAAACCGTAAGCGGGCGACATAATCAGCGAAATCAAAATATAACGTGAACCATTCAATAATTAAACATTTTAACGCAACGTTTTTCTGTATTGGTCTATGTTATTCCGATATTGATGTATACGATTTATGATTAATCGCACGCCTCTGCCTAAGCACTTTCGGTACCCTTTGATTTCAGTTTCTGGTGCAGGTGCATCGTTGGCGAGCGTTGGCAGAAAGGCTTTAAAGAAAAAACATTTCCGAAGCGGCATTTCGAAGACTTGCATCATACTGATAAAATATACCGCACATTCTGATCCGGACGTGTCATATTTGCTCAAAACCCTGCTTTAAACGATTCAGAAGTGTCTATCGACCCAACACACCAGTTCAATGTTGATTAATTAATCAGTCTTTTCGCATATTTGGTATGCCTTTATTTTCTGGACGTACCAATATCGACACCAATCTCTGGTCAGCGACTGGTATTCACAAACATGAAACTCCTCTGCCTGGAAAGAGGTGCTTTTATCATTTCGATGTCAATAGAATGTCATTTCGGTCCATTGTAGCGATCTGTGAAATCGTAGCCGTGCAGCCAATCTATCAACTCGTTCATTACCGTTGACTCCAGAGAAGGAGACCAGGGACGAAAATAACGTGTTTTTTAAAAATCTGATCCCGGTTTGTATCAATACCCCCACCCGGCGTCGTCTTACCATTACTGTTTCGACTTTACGAATCATATTCATGGAGCCACTGAGTATGAAAACACGAGAGTATTTACAAATGCAGAGTGTTATCAATTTCCCTGTAGGCGTCCACTTACAGCTGCCTATAAATGGTACTCGTCTCCAATCACATTGATTGGTTGATCCATCATTGATTGGACTGTCATCACTGCACTTCGGCGAGTAGCCATGTATGCTCTGCTCTCTAACTTGCACAGGGAGATCTCAGTGGCAGTCCAGAAACTCCGTAACGCCGGCGAGGGTCCCCAATGTAATTTAGAAGATGGTAAACATGTTTTATATAAATTTTATTATTTAATCTTTCTAATGAATTTTGTCTTGACAGCGAGTTTCCAGCCTGTGTTTCTCAAATTTGAACTGTCAAGGGATCACTCATTTGTGTGCTCAAATTGAGCAAGGGACCTAGGTTTTATCGTCTGTCTCCGATAAGACTAGAAACTCATTCTCACCTACACTGAGATGAAGGATCTCTGAAAAATATTCCAATGGCTCCCCGAGGGGCAGACCGAGTACCTTTGGAACAAGAGGAGAGCACATAACCTCTACACCCCACAGAGAGACGCCCATGACAATTTGCCAATTTATTAATAAATAGATAATGAAATACAAAGGAAAGAGAAACATTTAAGATTAGGGACAAAAAAACAACGTTACCACACGCGCTACTATTTCGAGGTTCATAAAAAGCTTTAGTTATGTCTATTATAGCTACCTTTGTGATCTTGAGGTGACTATTGGTATGATTTGACTACACATGGCAAAAAAATGTTGTTTAAAAAAATAACCCCAAATTTGGGGGCAAATTAAAAACTTATGTAGCAAATCATAAGGAACTTCAAGTGTATCAACGATTAAAATTATAGAACTGACTCTTTTAAACAGTCAGAGAATTTCTAAAGCTGTGGAAATTAGAAGATTGCGTGAAACACACGACTAATTAAAAACAAGTGAGCTTCAGAACCGTTTATCATATACTTGGACGGATCCGTATTCTGGGCGAGGTAGATTAATAAGACTCCTTGGTGATATTTGGTCGTAAACGCCCAGAAGTTAATGATATTTTTCCGCTCTCTTTGTACATGGAATCTAACAATTTTTTTTTTTTACAGTACTCTAATTTAAAATATTGGATTTTCTTCCTTCAAGCTTATTTTATCGTCCATGATTCACATCTTTATGCTGCCACACACAAAAATGCATGTTCTTAGAAGTTTTAATTTTGTTTCCTTTCTTGTGATAGGCCATATATTCTTCATGCTAATTAAGAATGAAACGAAATCATTATCATTACTGGAGCCAAAATTAGTTAGACCTTAAATTACAATTATCTGACCATATTTTCATTTAAACAATCACATATTCAGTCTGCAATGAAGAAATCCAAAGAGGTTCTAAGGAATTTCTTGATTAGCAAACTGTATTACCAATTAACTCAAAAATATTTCTAGAGAAACCGCAAATTTTTTTTTTACCACTTTCTGTGTGAGAGTTTTTAATAAGCGTAAAAAAAAGTAAATGAAATTTTCACGAGCGCACAAAAAAAAAAAAAATGGAAGAAGAGGCTGTGCTGGAGAATTCAAATATAATAAATGGGAATTTAAAAAAGAAGTTTTTGGTGGATATTACTTAACAATGTTCATGATTAGCTATCTCAAGCAATCAAATACAACGGTGTTGCAAACAAGTGATGAAATAAAAGTATGGATATAAATCAAAATTAGTGAGATCAAACGTTTTGAAAAGAAAAAGTCATAAATCTGTGAAAAAAACATTTCTAGAAAAGAAAGTCAAGTTGTCAAAAGGAAGAGAATGTGTTATGAGGAAGTGGAACATCTTCCTATTCTTATGCAGTTTCTTTATTTGTCTGTCTATCTATTGTCTTTCCCCAGGTGTATGATGAAATTGGTTGTCCACTCTTGCGGTTAAGCGTAGGAGTGGTAGCTTTAATTTGCATTCTAGGGCACTGCCGTTAAGCGTAGAAGTGGTAGCTTTAATTTGCATTCCAGGGAAAGGTGTGTCACCCTTGTTGTGTTATATTTTCTGTTTATCTGCCAATTCTTCTTCTTCTTCAAACGCTTCATGTTGACCACTTGTTAAACCCCTTTGTGATCTGTATGTGACCCGAGCCTAAAAGCATTTAAAAGTTGGGCCAGTAATGCGCCTACAAGTAGGCCAGCACATCCGATTTCTGCGAAGCTTTTTATTTACAAGGGTAGTTTCCCTAGATCCCTACCTCATTCGACTCTTACGACATGTCTTGTAGGTCGCAGTGTTACTATTCTTTGCATCCCTTCCGAGCACCGGCTAAACGCAGTCGGTGCTCTAATGAATATCAGTCCAATATATTTACTATCCACATCATCAAGATTGTCATTTTGACTTCCAGAAAATGTCCACCAAAACTTTATGTACAACTTTTAGATCTCTACATTACGACTGGGCAGTGGCGGCTCGTTATTTAGGGTCTGTGGAGCCAGGCCCCACAAATAAAATGTGTAACGTATTTTTATTATTTTGTAAATTAAAAACAACCTAGCCCAAAACCATAATTTTTCCGAAAATTTGTGCCTGGACCCACCAACAGAAATGATCACGAGCCGCCACTGCGTCTGGGAAATTTCAAATGTTTTTCAATTTTTATCTTTCAAGTTCGAACACGCTGCACCTTCTTGTTCCAACGTTTTCTACTTCGGTATAGATTCTAATCTATTCTGTTTCCTGATCAGTCTATACTTGGTCTGCATCGATTCCGTTCCTTCTACTTTGACCTGAAGACTGATATCATGAATACTAGTCTATTCTTGATTTTCTACGCGCTTGCTTGTGCCGTCTAAAGTCATTTGCAATATTCTGCTGAAAGCATTTCTTTCGATTTCTGTGACAAACTTTCTATTTCTTGATCCGTTTGAAAAAAACACAAATATGTCTGCCTTTTTCTTACAGTAATTATCATTGATTGCAGTTTTTATTTCGTTTTTCAGAATGGGAATTTTTATTTTCGTTTTTATTCCGCCGTTTACTTGAATCTGCTTAGTTCTTTCTCTGAGTTCCTCGTTCGTAATCTTATCATATCATCTCAGTCCCTCTATTCTACACAAGCATCCATTTTGAAGGTCTATAGCACAACTTCTGCTTAATGAAACCAGGATAAATCCGAAATGTTCAAGAGAAAGGTGTTAGATAAATAACACAATTAGGCAGATGGGATAGCGGAAGAATCGGCAAATGAATATTTGAAGATGAAATAAAAATGACTGATTAAAAATAATTAACTGAGACAGAGAAAGAGTTATGGGATGTGAATAAATGAAAATATGGAAGAAAAGAATGAAAGAAGAAGAAGAAAAAGAAGCGATTGAGTGGCAGAAAGAATATTATGTGATGAGGAAAAGGAAAATATGGAAGAAAAAAGATTGAAGAAAGAAGTAAGGAAGGTTAGAAAGAATATTATGTGGTGAGGAAAAGAAAATATGGAAGAAAAGAAAGATTGAAAGAAAGAAAAGAAGTAAGGAAGGTTAGAAAGAATATTATGTGGTGAGGAAAAGGAAAATATGGAAGAAAATAAAAGAATGAAAGAAGACGAAGAAAAAGAAGTAATGGAGGATTAAAAAGAATATTATAATGGAGAAAAAGTGCTTAATTGTAGCGAGAAAATCTGCGCAATGATTACATTTTCTGAAAGTTATTATTCTTTGAATATGACTGATATCTTAACCGTTCTGAGCAAAGTTTAACAGCTCATTGCCCTCACGCAACCCTTATCATTAATATGCAGGAACAGTCTGGGGGAAGGGGCTAGTTTGAGTCCAGAAGATTGACACGCACGCTTTTACTGCTTTGGGCTGCATAAAGGATGAACTTAACATCGGTATAAGACATTCGTGTGTCTGAAGACAGAGACATAAAATGCACGAAGCAGGCAATCATCTTTCATTGCTGACTCACGAATCAAATCTTCTAGAAGTTGATACATGACAGTAGAAAAAGCCCCACAATATGACGTGTTAGGAGAATGAATGAATTAAATAGTAATATATGACTTTTCTGTGGTGTATAGCAATAAAAATAAATATATGCGCTTATAAATAACCGTTTTAACTGTATAGTTTCGTTCATGGCTTCTGGTTATAGCATTGCTTAAGTCTGTTTAGAGCATAATTTTAGTCATAAATAACTGACAATACAAACACAATTTACATATTTGCGTCATATTTCAGTATTGAATAAACTTTTTAAAATGTATAGCACTGTGCAATAAAATTAATTTCCCAGTGTGCTGCGGGGCATGCAAGGAGAGCAAAGAATAGTAACACTGCGACCTACAAGACATGTCGTAAGAGGCGAATAAGGTAGAAGACTAGGGAAATTACAATAGTAAATAAAAAGGGCAGTAGAAAACGGATGTGCTGGCCTACTTGTAGGCGAATAACTGGCACAATGTACAATCACTCTTAGGCTCAGATCACATATAATCACAAAGACTGGTTTAACAGGTGGAGCGTTCGAGAAGAAGAAAAATATATCATATTTTCTAAGAGAAAAAAACCCATAGATATGAGGCTTATACGATCATAGATATAAACGAGAGTAACTAGCTATTGGATTCACTGGTATATGACAGGCGACTTCAAATAAACAAGTATCAGTATTAACACAGAACTATGGAATAAAAGGAACTATAAATATACATGATACATAAAATTAGTAGCTTATAGTCGATCATAAGATATGAGGCTTATACGATCATAGATAATAGAATGGCAAGATATTCATAGATATGAGAAGTTACTCACGATCAAATCAAAGTAAATAGATGAGAGTTATATACCCATATTATGATAGTGAAAGGACAATACAGATAGAGATATGAGAGATTTACATAAGAATAGAGGTTTATGACGACCAATAATATAGATCATAGATATGAGAAATAACGATCATAGATATGGCATAAGGCTTATACATGATCATTATAGAGATTGGAAGAAAAACGAGAGTAAGTAGCTTTGGATTCAGCTGAGTGTAACACAGCAAAGACGAGGAGCTGAGTTCTGAGAAGATAAAACCAGATGATATTTCAGACTTATGTCTGAGTTATAGTCAGAAAGTGAAGCAGCATTGATATGCATACCATGGGTGCTATAGTACTGTTACTAGACAATAAATAGAAATAAAATAAGTTTAACATATTTGTACTTTGTCTTGTGGGACTGTAGGATCTTGGTAGTAGCTTCACCTTATTGAATGTTGCTTGTTAGAATAGACTGTTGCTTGTTAGAATAGACTGTTGCTTGTTAGAATAGACTGGATAGTTGTGTGTCTGTGTGTTTATGTGTATGATTAAGTGTACGAGATGCCGTCTCTGTGTGCAAACGACATTGATATTCACTCTCAACAGTGAATGGTGAAGTCGACAGGGCAATAATCCTCGTATAATATGGCTTGTTTCGAACAAGACAGGGACATAACTCAGTCGGACAGGGTGGGTTTGATTACCGCGATAAATGGTGTTTGGCTTGATTTTTATTTCCGCTACCAAAAAAAAGCACCAAAAGAAAAAAAAAAGCACTGACTCACTGTTCTACTTCTTGGGGTCGTCTTAGAGTGTTTCCCCCAAGATCAATGAAGATGTACTTTCAAACATCACAGCAGAAACCAGGAAGCGCGAAGTACGATATACCAAATTTTATGATGCTTATGTCATGAAGGTATCGTTAAAAGATCTGAGTTAAGTTTTTAGGGTGCTGACATATTAATAGTCGTTATCGCAAGCAATCAGGGCCGTGCCATGCTATGATACAGAGAGGTGACTGCATCAGGCGGTGGCGAAAGGAGGGCGGCAAAATCAGCAAAATCAAAATTACAACTGAAGATTATTTTAAGGAAAAAACATTTATGGAGCGGCATTTCGAAGATTTGCATCATAATGAGAAAATATACCGCACGGCACTGCAAGCTATGATGACAACAGCTTCAGATGTGTGTTGTTGCACCTTTGTGGCATGTACGGAGATGATCGTAGAGTCCATTCTGGAATACAATCCCTACCACAGGTCAGGGATGGACATACACGGTTGTGCGTTGTTTTTTCTCGCTGCTCGTTTTCTCTGCTCCTCAGCAGTACAGCGATTCTCAAATATACAAGTTCTTTCTATATTGTTACACTGCGACATTTGACGATCTTGCTCTTGGGATTCCCAACACGTAGTGTCTATATTCTAGCAGTTTAAAGACACTTTGCATGACCGTTGTCATCTTCACAGACGATCAATTGACAACTGTGTTACTGTGACAACTTCTGAGTTTGCGCTTTCTTCATGCTAATCCTTAAATTTCTCTTCAAAAGATTCTACATAATTTATTTTTGGTAATTTTATTTTCCACATAACTCGGTCATCAGCTAGTTTTTCCCATTTATAGAGAATATATAAAAAAAAAAAAACCAGTTTGGGAGGATTTATAACTCGCAACTTTTAACTATTTCTTTTTTCATTTTGTTCAAGTCGAAAATAAGCATTTAGTGTTATTTCCATTTATGCCTAGTCTGGGCAGCTAATATGGAGAATGTGCCTTGCCATTTTGTTTAAATCACCTCTCGACCCAAATGTTTTCATTCGAAAGAAAGAGTCGGTACGTTTGGAATCAAATGTTTTCATTCGAAGGAAAGAGTCCGTACGTTTGGAATCAAATGTTTTCATTCGAAGGAAAGAGTCCGTACGTTTGGAATCAAATGTTTTCATTCGAAGGAAAGAGTCCGTACGTTTGAAATCAAATGTTTTCATTCGAAGGAAAGAATCCGTACGTTTGGAATCAAATGTTTTCATTCGAAGGAAAGAGTCCGTACGTTTGGAATCAAATGTTTTCATTCGAAGGAAAGAGTCCGTACGTTTGTAATCAAATAGGGTTTGCAGGGGATGCCAGAAAATGGAATGAAATATGTACACAACCATCAACTGGTTTATGGTTTCTACACCCGGATTTGTGGTCAAGGTTTACTCCTCTAGTCTTCTGTATAACCGTGCTGACCTACAAGACAGCGAGAATTTTCTATCATGTTACCTCTCCTAACCGTTAGCTCTCCTGAGACCAACCCCCTCCCTCTAGAAAGCAGTGGATTCGACAGTTGCAAATGGTACCGTCTACTGTCATACGGTTGCAGATAAAACACCTGATTTTACACTTTAAGAATGCCTTTAAAGCAGTTTTTCTGTCCATGAACAGATTGTCTGCCCATATTAAGCTCGCCATACATCAATTGTTTTTGACTGCGTTATCAGGTATCCGCTTAACGTGACCGATCTATCTCACCAGTTCTTGAATTCTAATATTGCTAATCTTATATCATCCCATGTGTACACAAATATTCTTCTCAGAAGTCGTCCATTGAATGTTTTACTCATACTACATATGACTGTACTATGAAGCAAATTGAAGCTATAAACATGCGATATATGAACAAAGGAGATGTTTTGGTAAGACTGAGCACCTATGTGTCTGCTTATGTGTCATATTCCGATTCAATAGCCAACAGCTAATAATATATTTTCTAAAAGACTATGAGGTATAAAGAGGCAAGAATGAGAATCCGTATATCAGTTATCAGTTATATGAGGACTATCATCATATCACTCCGGACACGTCCATAGGTGTTCCGTTCTCCGCCTTAACAAATCCAGCAGCGTCCAGCGATCCAACACGCCAGTTCGATGTTGATTAATCAATCTATTTGCATATTTAGTATGTCGTTATTTTCGGGCTTCACCAATATTGACATCCATCTCTCTCAATCTGGTCAGCGTGTGGGATTCACAGCCCTGAAACTCCTCTGTTCGGAAAGACTCTCTCAATGCGTGAAGAATGTCATTTCGATCCATGGCAGCTCCTCTGATATTGTAGCCAAGCCAGCCAATCTATCAGCTCGTTCATTACCCTAACTCCTGCGTGCCCAGGGACAAAAATGAAGGTGATTTCTCTGATCATTGTCTGTACCAGTACCTCCACCCAGTTGCGTCTCACCATTCCTGATTCTACTTTACGAATCCGTATATTGAGTCCGTATATAAAGGGCCTAAAGCCGAAGAATTTACTTCATTGCACCGGGTTTCACACCATATGGCTCTGTCCCTCTCCGCAGAATTGGGAGCCATCGGTCGAGAGTTTTACACAAAGCACGAACTCCGTAGTTCCGGCAACACAACAATCCTAGGGTCTCTGGGAAAAAGTGCACTCGTGAACAGAACGGCGCGGTTTGGATTCGAACCCACGAATCTTGAAACCTCAAAGCAAAGGCGTAACCGTTTAGCCACAGAGACATCTAGTCCGTATTTGGTTTAATAGAATTCTTCTAAGTCTGGTGTCTCCATCTTCATTTTGGAAAATCAAAGGGCGTAGAAAATCTTCAATTGTTAACGCTTTGGTAAAATGCTTTGATAACGTTAATATACCGGCTGTCATTGTTCTCATCAAGTCTCACGCCGTCCACAAGGGACATAATTTGGACAATGTAGCTGCGGAACAACGATCTGTGTATCCTCTCATCCTGGTCTTTAAATGTCTGGCTCTTGGACTAGAAGGCAATCAACCCAGCTCATTGTCAGCTCTTCTAGCTTTCAGCACGTGATCCACTTCATTTAAACACGACCTATTTCAGTTTGTAAAAAGGTATACCAGCAGATGATTTATAGGAAAAAATAAGGGATAAAAACAACATACTTTTATCCCCTTATTAAGTGTGGGAAAGATTGCAGAAACGACTGAACACTAAAAGGTTACAGATTAATGAAAACAAAATAAGAAACAAATAGGATTTCAATGTAATTTTACTAATGAACTCAGATACAAAAAAAAGTTTACGCCGAGACCAAAATATCTGACATTTATCTTAGTTTCTAGTTATCCTCATCTGTTGCACTATTTTATAAGTTTAGTTGAGTTTAGTCAGGGTCGTGAGGTATATTTTATCACTATGATGCAAGTCTTCGAAATGCCACCCCTTAAATGTTTTTGGTTCTTGTTTATCGACTTTCCTACGACTGTCTACGAAATATCTAAAAATAGCCTGGGGTAGAATAACAGACAAGTATCAAGATTTTTCTTTAAAATAACCTTCGATTGCGATTTTTTGGTTTAAACTGCACAAAATGTACAATATTTTTGAAAATATAAACTACTTAAAAATAATGAAATCAACTATCAATTACAACAATCTACTACAGTTTTATCTTTTTAACTTTAGCAAATTTGTTAATTAGGGATGGGTAGTCTAGAGAGCAAAGAGAAGAAGAGGAAGACCACGGAAAAGATGGATTCAGGATGTAACTGATGGTTTGAATATGACGGCTGCAGAGGCAGGACATCTGGTCTATGAGAGAGAAATTTCAGAGGACTGTTGGGGTGGCAAAGTTCTGCTCAGGACAAGCTATTTGATGATGATGATGAGTCTAGAGTGACAGCCAATGTAGATTTAATAGAAATTCATGACATATTTCTAAGTTTTGTTTGGCTTACTGAACTTCATAGGCATGCCATAACTCGTAAATCGTAAACATCAATATCGGAATAACAAAGACAATTATAGAAAAGCGTTGCGTAAAGATTTTAAATTATTGAATGATTCAAATTGTATTTTGCTTTCGCTGTTTATGCCGCCCCATACCGTACCGCCTTATGCGGCCGCCTCTCTGTACCATAACACGGCACGACCCCGAGTCTAGTTTAGATTAATCGACAGATCGTCATCAATGCACATCGAATAAATTAGTAGATACGTACTTCTCTTCTTAAGAATGTCAACGTACAATGTCAACAAACACCAGATATCTATTGTTGTACTATTATTTTTCTGCTTCCAGCATAGTTCTCTTGTGCTTGTGTGTTTCTGTGGCGAACTGGTTAAGCCTTTGCATTGCATTGCTAAGGTCGTGGGTACGAATATAGACTGCACCGTTCTATTCATGAGTGCATTTTTTCCAGAGACCCCTAAATTTATTGCCGGAGCTACGGAGTTCGTGCTTTGTGCAATGCTCGAGATGCGTGCCGTTTCTGCAGGAGAGGACATAGCCGTATGATGTAAAACCTGGTGTAATGTGGTCAGTCCTTCGGCTTTAGACGGTATTATAACGCTCTTGTCTGCTGGCTACACATCATTTGACATCAAATTCTTGCAGTCTGGTTAGAGTTGTTGATTCTCATTTCTTGAACTGTTTACCTCCTTTTCTTCCTTATGACATTCAGAATATCAGTCTATTGTTAGTGCACTTTCGATTTTAGCTATAGGAGCAATCCTATCAGCATATTCCTCCTCCTTTACGACTAGGTGCCTTGAAACAAAGATGCAGTGTTCCATAGTACATAATTACATATCACAAAGATGTATATTTGATATTTAGAATGTTTTATTATAATGCTGCGGGCTATATTTTCTATTCCTCTCTCAATTTGTGTACCTACTAATTACAAAAGTAATATATTCTAATTTTTGAGAGCCTCTGTGTCGTTGAGATAAGGTGATCCCCTCTCAAAGATACAAAGTTGAGCAAAGATACTCGGTTTCTTCCCCATTTGGAGCGATTTATATATTTTTTCAGAGATCTCTGACTTCAATGAAGGTGAGATCAAGTTCCTAGTCTTATCGAAGACTGACTACAAACGCAAATATCGTGTTCAAGTTGAGCAGCTAAAATCTCTTGACAGTTGACAATCGATACGAGTAGGAAGTGTAAGAGAGAGGGAGAGACAGAGAGAGAAAGAGAGAGAGAGAGATTGAAGCACATATAGTATTTCACTAATGTACAGAAATGATATTTCTATCAATCAATCAATCAATCTTTTAATTAATCAAATAATGTAAAGATCACAATGACTTGATAAGAAAATTTAATTATCATTAATCCTCGTCGCGCCCAAGGACACTTAAAGCAGAGACAAAAAATGTCCTCTCACGTTTAACGTGTGCACTTCTTTCTACATCAGACCTAGTCACATGCATGACTTTGTGTTCTGTATTAAGAGTAAACACACTATAGAAAGTTTACCACTTGTGAAATGAAATGCTTGAGGACATCAGAAGCAGAGTAGGAATAACTTCATGCACTGAATACATCGAAAGACAACAAATTCAGTGGTTTGGACATTTAATGAGAATAGAATACAACCAACCACCAATAACATCATACGATAAAAAGAGATCAGGTACTAGAGCTAAGGGAAGACCAAGAAAAATATGGATAGACAATATCAAGACCACACTAAATAAACATGGATTTAACACAAGGACGAGTCATCTGACACTGGAAAGCAAATTAAAGCTTCCACCCCTACGCTTAATGGCAAGAGTACACAACCAATTCCATCATCTACCTGGGTAAAAAAACAATAGACAATTAAAAGTTATTCTTTATGTACCCACAGGCCTCATCAGCCACCTTATAAGAAGAGATTAGAACACCATTTTTAGACTGAATCCAACACATAACAATCACTTGAACAGAATTCAACCACAACACACTTCAGAGTCTGTGTGCACATCATCAAGAAAACGTTCACCACCAGCTCTTCATGTGTCAAACACTAGATGACATCAGGAAGATTCTCCTTCCTCCAAGGTCAGATAAATGGAACATATTATATTTTTTCTTCTTCTTCAAACGCTCCATATCGACCACTTGTTAACCACTCTTTGTGATTTGTATGTGATCTGAGCCTAATAGTGGTTGTACGTTGTGCCAGTTATGCATCTACAAGTAGGTTCGCTTATTCGATTTCTGCGACGCTTTTTATTTACTAGGGTAGTTTCCCTAGGCCTCAGTCGCCACTTACCCTAGTCGCCACTACCTCAGTCGCCACTTACCCTAGTCGCCACTACCTCAGTCGCCTTGTAGGTCGCAGTGGTACTATTCTTTGCTTCCCTTGCGGGCCCCGGATCCACACGTGTGGACACATTATATGGAAGACAAGAACAACTTACAAACACATGCAGATACCACTACATAGCATTGGGCCGAAGGGCAAGAGCTCAAGTGCTGCTGGATCATTGAAGAATCCGCGTATATTCAAAGATGAACTATTACCAGTGCGCATGTGTAACAGACAGGAAACTATCGTATAGAAGATCACGTGGGATTCAAAGCTGATTTTAGTGGCTATTGTTACAACTAAGAACAAATAAAAGCCACTTTCAGTGCCATGTTCATAAAATCTTCAACGATCACGCTAGAAAACTTGCTAATACAGTCTGAACCGCTCTAGTCTCCACACAAACCGCCTAGCGTGCACTGCACGTGCTACAAGACGAAGTAACGACAGACATAACGACAACGGGAAAGAGATAAATCTACGTAATGACGCGGCAAACATACAAAATGGGCGCCGTTCTTCGTCTGCGACTGAAGCGAGATCCCGTGAACGAATGAATAAGGACCGTAACCTTGTGAACTCTATCAAGTTTGTAGATAAATCGTGTTTGAATTGTACAGATAGGCTGTATTGATCCAGCAAACTTTGAAGTCAAGACATTCAGTCTATTTTTATTCTCGACGCAAATGTTGAATCGAACAAATATGTTACTTATGTCGTTAGATGGAACTGATAGGAAAACAGAGATCAGAATACTATGAACATGTATATTCCCAGTGTCAACGTATTGATGTGAAGCATAGCAAAACATATGTGTGCTTTTGAATATAAGTGTTACAGAAGAGTCCTTCGTATATCATGGACAGAAACGAGAACAAATAGATATTTACAGAAAGAATTCAAAATGAAAGAAAACTGGCTGATGCTACAAATAACAAAGAGAAAATGGAGATATTTTGGACATGTAAAAAGACATGAAGGGCTGGAGAAGACCATCATGGAGGAGGCATACCGGCAAAGACAAGATGAGGAAGACCACGGAGAAGGATTCAGGATGTAACTGATGGTTTGAACATGACGGCTGCGGAGGTCTATGAGAGAGAGAAATTATCTTGCCTATGAGAGAGAAATTCCAGAGGACTGTTGGGGTGGCAAAGTTCTGCTCAGGACAAGCTATTTGATGATGATATCGTTAGATATCTTTGTTACATATATGCTGAAATTTCAGTTATCTAGTTACACATTTTGTGACTAGTTTTCTTCTATCATTTGATGTCAGCGTCCATTATGCTATCAGTTTATAGAAGAAAACTAGTCACGACAGAAATGAAGTGTCTATGCATAATGCTGGGGGTAGCAAGAAGAGACAGGTTGAGAAATGAAGATATCAGGAATAAAGTGGGTACAGCATCAGTACCTAACTTCATCAAGAAGAAACAAATTAAATGGTTCGGCCACATAAGCAGATTACCAACAGACAGTGTACCCCAAAGAACAATATCGCTCCGATACAATGAAAAAGGCCCCTCACGCGAAAGGTGGACCTCGGAGATAACAGAGGCCACGAAAGACAAGAGCTCGTTCTAGAAATCTCTACTTATCTTGACGCTGTGATGCAAAACAAGGTTGGAAAAAGAAAGACACCTTGTTACATATGTGCTTACATATTGTTACATAACTTGCTACATATCCTTGTTACATATGTGCTTACATATTGTTACACAGCTTGCTACATATCTTTGTTACATATTACAAATCTTGTTCTCTTCTTCTCGTCCACCATTTACATCTTTATTGAAGTGTTGGAGTGGGGTGGGGGTGGGGGGTGTAGTGATCTTGTGTGTGCTTGTTCTAAGGCACTTTGTAAGTTGTTATTAATTTTCTTAAGACTGTTCTTGATGCAGTCGCTCCATCTTTTGCGTGGTCTTCCTTTTGCTCTGTATTCGTTATACCTTTTTCTGTGTGGTTATCTGTGGTAGTCATGGATATATGTTGGACACACCTTGAGGAGAAATGATAAACGAATATCAAAGCAGGCATTGAAGTGTTATGCAAAGGGTTCAAGAAAGAGAGGTCGACCTAAGGAGACCCTGAAGCGAACTTTGCTGAGAGAGGCAGGAAATATCGGTCTCAGTTCCATGGAGGAGATTGAGCGAGTTGCCCAGGATAGAGCGGTATGGAGAAATTACTTGCAGGCCCTATGTAACGTATAACGGTACGAGAGGAATTATTATTATTATTATTATTATTATCTGTGGTAGTCGATACCAGGGCATTCTTGTCAGGTGTCCAAATCATTTAATCTGTTGTTCTTTTATCAATCGCAAGACTGGTTTCACATCCAGTCTTCTTATGATTAGTTATTTAATTACATATCTTGTTACATGTCTTGTTACATCTTACATATCTTGTTACATGTTACATATCTTGTTACATATCTTGTTACATATCTTGTTACATACCTTGTTACATGTTACATATCTTGTTACATATTACATATCTTGTTACATATCTTGTTACATATCTTGTTACATATTACATATCTTGTTACATATCTTGTTACATATCTTGTTACATGTTACATATCTTGTTACATATTACATATCTTGTTACATATCTTGTTACATCTTACATATCTTGTTACATATCTTGTTACATATCTTGTTACATATCTTGTTATATATTACATATCTTGTTACATATCTTGTTACATATCTTGTTACATATCTTGTTACATGTTACATATCTTGTTACTTGTTACATATCTTGTTACTTGTTACATATCTTGTTACTTGTTACATATCTTGTTACATATCTTGTTACATGTTACATATCTTGTTACTTGTTACATATCTTGTTACTTGTTACATATCTTGTTACTTGTTACATATCTTGTTACTTGTTACATATCTTGTTACATGTTACATATCTTGTTACTTGTTACATATCTTGTTACTTGTTACATATCTTGTTACTTGTTACATATCTTGTTACATATCTTGTTACATGTTACATATCTTGTTACATATCTTGTTACATGTTACATATCTTGTTACACATCTTGTTACATGTTACATATCTTGTTACATATCTTGTTACACATCTTGTTACATGTTACATATCTTGTTACATATCTTGTTACATATCTTGTTACATATCTTGTTACTTGTTACATATCTTGTTACTTGTTACATATCTTGTTACATATCTTGTTACATATCTTGTTACATATTTTGTTACATGTCTTGTTACATATCTTGTTATTTGTTACATATCTTGTTACATATCTTGTTACTTGTTACATATCTTGTTACATATCTTGTTACATATCTTGTTACTTGTTACTTATCTTGTTACATATCTTGTTACTTGTTACATATCTTGTTACTTGTTACATATCTTGTTACTTGTTACATATCTTGTTACTTGTTACATATCTTGTTACATATCTTGTTACATATCTTGTTACATGTCTTGTTACATATCTTGTTATTTGTTACGTATCTTGTTACATATCTTGTTATTTGTTACATATCTTGTTACATATCTTGTTACATATCTTGTTACTTGTTACATATCTTGTTACATATCTTGTTACTTGTTACATATCTTGTTACTTGTTACATATCTTGTTACTTGTTACATATCTTGTTACTTGTTACATATCTTGTTACATGTCTTGTTACATATCTTGTTACTTGTTACATATCTTGTTACTTGTTACATATCTTGTTACATGTCTTGTTACATATCTTGTTACTTGTTACATATCTTGTTACATGTCTTGTTACTTGTTACATATCTTGTTACATATCTTGTTACATATCTTGTTACAAGTTACATATATTGTTACATCTTACATATTTTGTTACATGTTACATATTTCAATAATTGTTACATATCTCGTTAACGGTTACATATTTTTGCTACAAATTGTATATTTTGTTACACGTTATATATGTTTTGATATGCTATATATATATATATTTACATGCAGTATATATTTCTTCAAATCTTCTAACATTTTTATTGTATGTCAAGACTGCTTACTGTGTTACATACGTTGCTATATATGTTATGTTATATATATGTTATATATGTATATGCATACACTCACAAATTCAAGCACTCATAACACGCAAGCCCACACATGAACATACGCACACACACACACACAATCACAGACACTCCCGCATGCATGCCCCCATAACACACTAGCCCACATAACACATTAGCCCACATAACATGTCAAGCACATACACTATCTCTCGTTCTTTCTCTCTCTCTCTCTCTCATACACACACACACACTCACATACGCGCGTGCACATACACCCGCACTCACTCACTCACGCACAC
This sequence comes from Arion vulgaris, assembly GCA_020796225.1. Classification (NCBI taxonomy): domain Eukaryota; kingdom Metazoa; phylum Mollusca; class Gastropoda; order Stylommatophora; family Arionidae; genus Arion; species Arion vulgaris. The sequence goes on along the minus strand of CM036763.1, from coordinate 20,092,297 downwards.
ACAAACGCACTCTCACACACGCAATCTCTCTTTCTCACACACACACCGACCGAGAACGATAAGGAAACAAGAGACACAATTAACCCCGAATTATAACTATACAACACAAAGCACGCGCCGAGACTGATCTTCCATGTAGCCGGAGCGTCCTGGATTCAGATTTGTTCCAGCCATCAGACAAAATGCCAAGCAAATCTGGAACGACAATCAGATATCAGAGATTAGGGAACTTAGTAGGGCGGGACAGGAGGCGGTGGAACAAGCTTGTGGGCCCTTCCCAGGAAACGTATAGCAACAAAGCAGAGAAGAAAAAACCCCACTGGTTTGAATAATGATTTAGAGACACGTGGGATTGAGTAGAGAAACTAGATTGAAAGAGATATGGTCGCGTTAGAAATCAAGTCGACACCTCTTTGATTAGGTTCTGCCTTGTGATACATAATTCTCTTGTATTTATTCTAATGAGAGCGGAAGAGAGTGGAAGAGGGCGGAAGAGAGTGGAAGGAACATGAGGGTATAAACGATGAGTGATAGAAAGATATTAGAGAGAACACCTCGTTGCTGACGTCAATCACCGCGCTATGAAGACCCTGAGGTCATTCAGATCGATCTGATTGGTTGATTGGATTAGACAAGAGACCTCGTGCTGTCAAAAGACAAAATGTTCCAACACCGAAGCTGAATAGAGTCTGTGACTCATCTTCTTTTCTGACAAATTTAGGAGAAAAAATGATGGAAATATCAAAATGAAAGGCATGAAGACAAGAGTAAAATCAAAACAAAAATAAAACATTCTGATTCTCTTTGAGATGAAAAGTTATGTCTGTACAGAGGGGACATGAAGGCGTTGATGGAATTCAAGAATTCCACCGAGTGGGAAATAAAAAATGAACAATGTTGTCATTGGAACGAGAATTACAAAAACAAAAAATTCTCTTTTAAATATGAAAATAGAGAAAAATAATGATGAGGAAACAGATTTTGTTTTTTTAACAGAGGGCCCGTGTGTTTCGGGCCTGTACGGGAATCAAGTGGTCGATATGGAGCGTTCGAAGAAGAAGAAGAAGATAACAGAGGCGTACAGGGATGGACAGATCCGTTATGGTAATGGAGAGGGAAGAGGGAAAGTATGTTTACAGGATGCCATGTAACTTTATTTATTTAATTAATTGTGTTTTGACAGTGTTAGTCATTCATTGATTCATTGTGATAATGTATTAAAGTTAGGATATGCGGTGGTATAATTCATGTGTATCTTGACTATATTTAATATAGATTTAGTTCATGTGAGAATGACAGAAAACAACAACAAAGGACTAAGTCTGATTAGCAAGAACACAATCACACACGATATAGTCCATTTAAAAATAGCAATTTCTCCAAAATGCAATATAAAATTAATTGGAGTTTTGCCATGGAAAGTACGAGGGAAGTCAATAAGTAAGCCACAAATGGCTGTAGAAAATAACTAAACATGATAACAACTTGAAACCAGTTTATTTTTATACATACATTGTTCCTTTATTTCTCAACATAATTCCACCAACATTGATGCAATTATCCCATCGTTTTATCAATCCTCCCAAACCGGCTGCATAGAACTGCAGGCTCTGTTTTCTAAACCACGTTTCACTTCCATTCAACTTGGCGTCATTCGCAAATGTCTCCGCCAAGGTGGGTTTTCAGTGGACCAAAGAGGTGGAAATCGTTAAGGGCTAAGTCGGGACTGTAAGGTTGATGTTCCAGAACTTTCCACCGTAGTTGGTTAATTTTCTCCTGAGTTAATCGAGCCGTATGTGGTCTGGCATTGTCACGAAGAAGCAACACTCCTCTAGTCAGCAACCCTGGACGTTTTTTTCTTCGAATTGCATCATGAAGCATCGATAGAACTTCACAGTATGATTCAGAATTCACATTGTCACCTTTCTTCTTGAAATTGGTTTAAAGCACTCCTGACAATCCCAGAACACTGTCAACATAACCTTCCCTGCTGATGGCGTAACCTTGAATATTTTGACACAAGGCGAAGAAAGATGTTTCCACTGTATTGAAACACGATTTGATTTGGGCTGGTAGTGATGCACCCATGATTCATCCTCAGTAACAATCGTGTTCAGCATGTCTTCTCCTTCATCTTCGTATCGACAGAGATGACGCAAGGACAGGCAAATCGGTTCATTTTGTGTTCCTCTTTCAATTGTCTGAATTGTTCAAGGTTACGCCATCAGCAAGGAAAGTCATGCTGACGGTGTTCTGGGATTGTCAAGGAGTGCTTTTAACCAATTTCAAGAAGAAAGGTGACAATGTGAATTCTGAATCATACTGTGAAGTTCTATCGATGTTTCATGATGCATCTGAAAAAAACGCACAGGACTGCTGACTACAGGAGTGTTGCTTCTTCATGACAATGCCAGACCACATACGGCTCGATTAACTCAGGAGAAAATTAACCAACTACGGTGGAAAGTTCTGGAACATCAACCTTACAGTCCCGACTTAGCCCCTAACGATTTCCACCTTCTTGGTCCACTGAAAACCCACCTTGGCGGGAGACATTTTGCGAATGACGCCGAAGTTGAATGTGAAGTGAAAACGTGGTTTAGAAAACAGAGCCGCAGTTCTATGCAGCCGGTTTGGGAGGATTGATAAAACGATGGGATAAGTGCATCAATGTTGGTGGAAATTGTGTTTGGAAATAAAGGAACAATGTATGTATAAAAATAAACTGGTTTCAAGTTGTTATCATGTTCAGTTATTTTCTACAGCCATTTGTATACTTATTGACTTCCCCTCGTACATCAATTCCAATATCTGGAAACACTGATAGTTGTTCGATGTTGCTTGTTTGCGTAGGTTATTCTCAACTCTGTTCTGTTGAACAATTCTGTTCTAAGTTGGACTCTACAGTCACCTCCGCACACACCAGAGGGTGCAACAGCACACGTCTGAGATTGTTGTTATCATCGCTTGCGATGGACGGCTATTATTCTCAACTATTTTGATCATTCTAATTGTGATATATAAACAGTCTTTGCCATGAACGATTGGAACGTTGCGCTCAGTAAAGTCCCTAATAGTGTAGGACATGCGCATCCTAAATAAAACCTAAACTCTGATAGTTCCCTCTGACCGCATTCTCAGTACTTTAAGAAAAAGGAATGTTGAAAGTTCAAACATCTCTTTCTCAATTAAATCAAAATGTTTGTGCTAAATATAGAAATATCTTCAAAATATTGTACCCAGAGTAAAATGTATGTAAAAAGAAGGATTATTTTGCAACATAAATCTATATTGTTTTATGACATTCAGGATTGCTTTGTTGATGCATCATTTAAATAAATAAAAAAAAAAACTATAACTATTGTCAACAAACTTATGGAAGAAGGAATAACATGTTGTCATACATGTATTGACAGGAGTTTAAGTGTGGTACAGAGGCGTAAGGAGTTTAAGTGTGGTACAGAGGCGTAAGAAGTTTAAGTGTGGTACAGAGGCGTAGAAGTTTAACTGTATGGAGGCGTAAGGAGTTTAAGTTGTGGTACAGGGCGTAAGAGTTTAAGTGTGGTACAGAGGCGTAAGGAGTTTAAGTGTGGTACAGAGGCGTAAGGAGTTTAAGTGTGGTACAGAGGCGTAAGGAGTTTAAGTGTGGTACAGAGGCGTAAGGAGTTTAAGTGTGGTACAGAGGCGTAGAGTTTAAGTGGTACAGAGGCGTAATAAATGAACAATTGTGCACTAACACCTTCGCAGCGACTGCGCTACCATGCGGCTATTAATTCTCATGCTCTCGTCCCATCTGTCATATATCGCCTAAAAACGGCATACGGGCAGTAACGACAGTTTAATTAACGACAGGCGTATACCGCCTGGACAGATTATTATAGTACATCAATTGAGGTTTCAGCTTAGGGACTCAATTGATGTATCCTAAACCGGCACTGATTTGCAGCTGTAATTGTTTTCTGTTTGTGTTTGTGTTATTATGAAAACCTTTGTCCCATTCATAAAAGCGTTGACGATCACGTCTATTATCTTATTTACTTTTATTGTTATATTCCATTGTTTATTATTTTGTGAGATGAATGTACTTCGCCCGAGTGGTTACCGGGGCCCAAATTTGGGGTGTAAAGAATAGAACCACTGTTACCTTCCACGCATGTCGTAAGAGGTGACTAAGGAGGTTTGGCTGAAATCGGATGCACGTTTCCGCTAGGAATGCTAACTCGAAACAAATGCTTGCAGAAAACGGATGCATCAGGCCGTAAGGCGCATAACATGGTGCAACGACCCCTCACAATAAGGAATGGGATAACGGATTCTACGGTCCCCAATCTGCCTCGGAGATGTAGCCACGCAGTAAGAATGTCAGACCTACCATCACGAGGGTGGCCAAAACTGGGAAGCAGAAATAATAGGAATTATATCCTACAGAACTGCCCTCAGTATGCAGACTTGAGAAGAAAGAGGTGGCCCACTTACACCATCCAAGACAAACTGTATGGCTTGGCTGATACTCTGAGGCAGACGGCTACCTTTATTAGAGAATCCGAAATCTCAATCTAGTGAGAATGCAGAAGACAAACTGTATGGCTTGGCTGATACTCTGAGGCAGACGGCTACCTTTATTAGAGAATCCGAAATCTCAATCTAGTGAGAATGCAGAAGACAAACTGTATGGCTTGACTGATACTCTGAGGCAGACGGCTGCCTTTATTAGAGAATCTGAAATCCCAATCTAGTGAGAACGCAGAAGACAAACTGTATGGCTTGGCTGATAATCTGAGGCAGACGGCTACCTTTATTAGAGAATCTGAAATCCCAATCTAGTGAGAACGCAGAAGACAAACTGTATGGTGTGGCTGATACTCTGAGGCAGTCGGCTACCTTTATTAGAGAATCCGAAATCTCAATGTAGTGAGAACGCAGAAGAAGAAGATTAGAGAATCCGAAATCTCAATCTAGTGAGAACGCAGAAGAAGAAGAATACTCGTACTTTGAACTATATTTCGCCTTGTGGTGCCAGGAGCGCAAGGGAGCAAAGAATAGTAACACTACGACATACAAGGCATGTCGTAAGGAGAGACTGATGTAGGACCTAGGAAGCTACCACAGTAAAAAAATCGCAGAAATCGGATATGCTGGCCTACTTGTAGGCGCATAACTGACAATCACAGACCTGAAAAACTCTCTATTCTGTGCAAGTTGACCGGCGTCAGAAGTAGTCATTCTCAGATCGTCAATGACATCTTACATTCATCTTCTTCTTCTTCGTCTCCCTTTCATTCTCTCCTTGTACTACACCGCCCACAAAGCGCCATTAAAGGCAGTAACTACAGATTTTTAAAAAAAATTAGCGGATAATGAGCAAAAACTGCAAGAACTAATAGATCAAATACAACACGTAAGTAACAAGTGTACAATGTATCGCCTGGATATTAATAGTGAAAAAACAAATACAATGGTAATACGTAAAACGAGAGAAACAAACACGTTGAACATAAAGGTAAATGGAAAAAGACTGGAACAAGTGTCAAGTTGTGTATATATTGGACACACGGCAGATGTGTAAAGGAAGCTCAAAAGATCATATGAATAGTCAACAACATATTTAACACAATAAACAGCTCAATACTCGAGAATCAAAACTACAAGTACCTCTGAAGTTGGAGAAGATCTGCCTGTATGACGGGAGGACACCGAGAATAATGAAAGCATGCCTTCACGCAAAATTCAGTCAGAAGAGCTACACCAAGAGTACTGACTACATCTGAATTCATAGCGAGCGGACACAAGAAGAAAAACATAAACAGTGCATTAACCCTTTCAGTCTCGTAATTTTGTTTTACCCCCGGATGCATTTTTATTGCAATGTATACTGTAGTATCCAGTACGCTTTCTTTGCGTCTTCTTTAAAAATAATGCGAACTAGTATTTCGGCTTAAAAGGACGAAGTGGTAAACAGCAAAACAAATAGCAAATGCTTGATAAAGATAAGACTTGTGAAGTGTTATGTATATTCATCATTACTGTATAGGGGTAGAAACTTTGACAATGAACAAGTAGATGGAGAAATGTAGAAAAAAAAAGATATACAGAAGAATAGACGGGAGTGTCATTGAAAGAGAAGAAAAGTAACAAACAGGTACTTCAACAAATAGGAGTGAAAAGAAAACTACCAAAGAAGATATAAACGCTCTCATTTATGTGATATGGGCGAGTTTTAAACACAAGAACGAGTCCGAGAGTTCGGAGGTTTGGACATGCCAGACAGTGTCGTCTTTGTGGTAGAGAGAGAAGGTATACTAATCAACTCATGGGTACGGTGAGCAAATGGACTTTGGGATGGCTGATATAACGGAGGATAGAGCACGCATGGGAATTCCCAAAGTGCCATGACGTCGATCGTATACATAACATAACTAGTGGCGGCTCGTCATTAAAGGCCAGTGGGGTCGGGCCCTACCAAAAATAATATGTACTGCGTCTTTATTATTTAATAAATTAAAATATAACCTAACCCAAAGCTATGATTTTCCCGAAAATTTGTGTCTGGCCCCACCAACAAAAACGATCACGAGCCGCCACTGAACATAACATAACATAACATAACATATAAATGAGACAAATTAGCTATTTTATTTCCATTAAAAAATATGACACTTTTGAAAACGTTGTTGGAGGTGAGGGTAGAACGCAAGAGAGCATGGAGGAGACAGAAATACGGTTGGAAGGGAGGGAAACATTAGAATGTGAACTTGCTAGTCTTGCGTAGGGTACATAACCGTCATAGTATGGGAGAGAACTTATTAACGATCCATTACAAGCAATCTTCGATGCGGAGACGGCAAATTATAATTGATTCTTACATTCATTTCTGCAACGATTTTGTTTTTCAATCTATATGATTCTGCATTTAGCATTCATTTTTAAAATATCTTTTCCATACGTAATTTTCTCCTGTCATCTGGCAAATTCATTCTTTCCCCTTTGATCTTCTATATTTCAATATACGTTCTGGCTGGCAATTTTATTGCTTAATTACATTTGTCGATTTCTATTTTAGTCTCCATCTGTAAAATGCTGAAGTTGTTTTTAAGGTTAGGCTGAACTGTTATTTAATTTGTGAGTTCTGTATCGTTGCAATATAACATCGTTGTTGTTTTCAGTCACCTAATTTAACTTTCCTTAACTTGCCTGTCATTAAGTTGCGATCGTTCACAAAATTAGTGAGTTATTTTTATTGAACAACAGGAGTGATAAATAAAAAAATAAATGGACGACCAAAAACAAACGTTTCTAATGAAAATCTGGAAATAAAAACGAAAATCTGGGAATAAAACGAATAACGAAATAATTGTAACACAAACAACACACATAAAAACTGGAAATAGAACGGAAGCGAAACAATGAAAAATGTAGTAAATATATAACTTGAATACATGCAACATATACCCATATAGATTACAAGGCATGGGAAGAGAAAGTACTAAGAAGCATAGGAATGTAATACGTTGAGCCCACGTGGTCGCAGGTACCATACAAAGAAATCAACCGATTCTCCAGAGCAAATCGACTGCGATCATCCGAGGAACACGATCGGATGGCTGTGACCTGGACATCGTGAGCTCTAAATGAGGTCACAGCCATCCGATCGTGTTCCTCGGATGATCGCAGTCGATTCGCTCTGGAGAATCGGTTGAGAATCGCCAGCGTCTGTTCTGTAGCTATTTCTCCACTGATATCTGCTTAGTTCTTTCTCTAAGTTCCTCGTTCGTAATCTTGTCATGCCATCTCAGTCCCTCTATTCTACCTAAACATCCATTTATGAAGGTCTGTAGTTTTCTGTTGGTTTTTATTGTTGTTGTCCTTCATGTTTTCGAGCCATAGAACAGCACTGGCTTCACATTTGTTTGAAAACTATTTGTTTACTGTCTATTTGTTTACCTTCTTTTCAATGATCTCTCTCAGCACATCTTGATGAATTCATTTAGTAGTCATGTGTATTCTTAATTTTTCTGTGAAAATACATCTATACGAATCCATTTGGTGTTCTACTGTATTCTTAATTTCTTCTGTGAAAACACATCTATACGAATCTTTTTTGTGGTCCACTGTATTCTTAATTTCTTCTGTGAAACACATCTATACGAATCTATTTGGTGTTTTACTGTATTCTTAATTTCTTCTGTGAAAACACATCTATACGAATCTATTTGGTGTTCTACTGTATTCTTAATTTCTTCTGTGAAAACACATCTATACAAATCTGTTTGGTGGTCCATTGTGTTCTTAATACCATCTGTGAAAACACATCTGTGGTCGATGAAAAGATGTGTTTTCACATCTTTTTTTAAAACATCTATACGAATCCATTTGGTGGTCCATTGTGTTAGTAATTTAGTTTGCGAAACTACATTTACATTTGTTTATTTATCAGTAACGAGAAGCGTGTGCCGAATGGATTAAAGCAAGGCTACCACGTGGGAGACCCGTTCTCAATCCACGGTAAGGCCAAGAATTTGTTTTCTATCGGGGGCATAAAAGAAAAATCCTAACCTAATAAAGTTTCGTGGCATCTGCACTAGCCATGCGGTCATTAAATTCCTCAGGCTCATGTTCCCCATGTCCTACACTGACCTAAAAAGCGGTATTACAGGTAGAAACGAATTTTGTTGTTGTTCAATTTGTTTTATTTATTAGTGTATTGAGTTCTTAATTTTTCTGTTAAACCACATCTCCATTACCTTCAGTTTTTCCCTGTTTATTTGTTATCCAAGGTGAACGCCCCTCCCTATGTCAGTATTAAGTGTATGTCATGTACTGAAACCTACAAATCTGAAGTGGTCAGAGCGGATCAGATCTGTAGAAAACCGAGGGGTGGCTGCGGTGATGCTTAATAAATTGGCGCTTTAGGACAAAGACACGCATATATGGTATCTCTAAGCAAGCAGGACACGTATGTATGGTATCTCATAAGCAAGCAGAGACACGTATGTATGGTATCTCATAAGCAAGCAGAGACACGTATGTATGGTATCTCATAAGCAAGCAGAGACACGTATGTATGGTATCTCATAAGCAAGCACAATGAATAATTAAATCATAAAAACTAACAAAAATTCAACGTTTCCACTATAAGTCTTTGTCAAGGAACACACACACAATGAATACTAAACAAAATAAATGATGGATCCAAATAGGATGGATGACTAAAGATGGATATGTGTTCATACTTACCTGTCTCCATGGCAAAGTGTGGACACAGTAAATGTGTAAGTTATGTGTCTGGTCAGCTACTGATACGGGTAGACGGTAGAGCAATGTATGAGGGGTAAAAATGAAAGAGGGGAGGCAACTACACTGTAGGTAAAACTGATGAAGGGGAAGTAATTTCAACCGTACAAACTCGAAATGTAACGCTAAAGTTGATTGTTTTGTTAAACCACATTTAAATGGGTCTATTTATCAGTGAATTTTGCCAATGCCGGTGCCAAGCCCGGATGAAAAAGGAGGATGGCTTGTGCTTGAGGTCAGCTACCTCATCACAAGAAATTTAAAGAGCTACAGAAACTTGCAAGAAAGACCAATATCAAAGCAGGCATTGAAGTGGGATGCAAAGGGTTCAAGAAAGAGAGGACGACCTAAGGAGACCCTGAAACGAACTTTGCTGAGAGAGGCAAGAAATATCGGTCTCAGTTCCATGGAGGAGATTGAGCGAGTTGCCCAGGATAGAGCGGTATGGAGAAATTACTTGCAGGCCCTATGTAACGTATAACTGTACGAGAGGAATTATTATTATTATTATTTATCAGTGAATTGGAATCGTAGTTTCTTCTGTAACACCACATCGCCATGGCCTTCAGTTTTTTACCTGTTTATTTGTTATCCAAGATGAACGCCCCTATGTCAGTATTAAATGTATGTAACACTGAAGCTATCTTTTATCTTTGTGGTAATAGATAAGCATTTGTTTCACAGTATGCTATTTACTTTCTGGAATGTTGCCTGTCGCTGGTCTATTTATTCCTTATCTTTTCTCTATATCTCTCATCCGCTGTTAGCTTGGCACTTAGCTATTTAGAAAAGTTTTAGATAAGTTTACTTGTTTTAATAGTGTTCCAACATCATGTTCTTGTTTTCAAGGTTATATTTCTTAGTTACAGTGTCCATTTTCTTTCTATTTCAGCTGAGATTTTTGCTTTCATTTTTGTTGTTGTTCTTCTTCTTTTGTCGTCACACTGCTACCGGGTTGATGCCCAGTGTCGTCACACTGCTACCGGGTTGTTGCCCAGTGTCGTCACACTGCTACCGGGTTATTGCCCAGTGTCGTCACACTGCTACCGGGTTGTTGCCCAGTGTCGTCACACTGCTACCGGGTTGTTGCCCAGTGTCGTCACACTGCTAGTGGGTTGTTGCCCAGTGTCGTCACACTGCTACCGGGTTGTTGCCCAGTGTCGTCACACTGCTACCGGGTTGATGCCCAGTGTCGTCATACTGCTACCGGGTTGTTGCCCAGTGTCGTCACACTGCTACCGGGTTGATGTCCAGTGTTGTGGTTTTCTGTTTTTGTCTTGTGCTGTTCTGGTGGCTTGGGTGATTGTTATTTTTGCTTTTGACAGGATTCTGTTATGCCATCTAACCATCTTTTTCGTGGTCTTCCTCTCGCCGTCTTCCGTGATGTTCTGTTATAGAAGACTTTTGTATACTGTGCAGTTTGGATGCATTCTTATTAAGTGGCCAAACCACTTCATTCTTTGTTTGTCAATGTAATTCAAGCAAGGTTCTGTGCCAACTTTCTTTCTTATGCTGATGTTGGTAACTTTTCACAGGCAGTACATTACACATGTAGTTATTTTTTGTGACTGCGTTTTGCTCATAGTTAGTTCATAGTTAGTTCATAGTTAGTTCATAGTTAGTTCATAGTTAGTTCATAGTTAGTTCATAATTAGTTCATAGTTAGTTCATAGTTAGTTCATAGTTAGTTCATAGTTAGTTCATAGTTAGTTCATAGTTAGTTCATAGTTAGTTCATAGTTAGTTCATAGTTAGTTCATAGTTAGTTCATAGTTAGTTCATAGTTAGTTCACTCTATGAAAACAAAAATTGTAGCATATACGTCAGTGTGACGTCAGTGTGACGTCAGTGTGACGTCAGTGACGTCAGTGTGCTGTCGGGCTTCAAGGAGCAAACAAATAATAAAACTGCGACCTACAAAGCATGTCGTAAGAGGCGACTGAGGTCTCTAGATGACATAAGGAAGCTACCTAGTAAATAAAAAGCGTCGCAGAAATCGGATGTGTTGGCCTACTTGTAGGCTAATAACTTGCACAACGTGCAGTCCCTCTTAGGCTCGGATCACACAAAAATCACACAGAGTAGTTAACAAGTGGTCGATATGAAGCGTTCAAAGAGGATATATAAAAGTTAACGGTCAACATTTATCAATTAAACAAACATGTTTATAAACGTTAATTTACACACTATTTGCTCGTCTCTTTCCTAATAACGACTGGTCGAATTTAACACAATTTTCATGGTTACAAACTATGACATGCCATTCGTACCATATTTCTTTCAAAAACAGTTGAAATGTTTTGCTAATGCACTTTCCTGATAACAATAAACGAACGTGTAAAGGCTAATCAATAATTGTTACCACATCAATCATCCATTGATCATTCATTCGGTGGTTCTAGAAATTTCTAACGAGCTGCCTAGATATGTAATTCCATTAATTTAACAACTTATTACATTCAAGTCTACTTCTCTTTGCTACTTTCTATTTCACCCATTACTACTTTCTATTTCTCCCATTGCTACTTTCTATTTCACCCATTACTACTTTCTATTTCTCATATTGCTACTTACTATTTCTCCCATTGCTACTTACTATTTCACCCATTACTACTTTCTATTTCTCATATTGCTACTTTCTATTTCTCCCATTGCTACTTTCTATTTCTCACATTGTTACTTTCTATTTCTCCCATTGCTACTTTCTATTTCTCACATTGCTACTTTCTATTTCTCACATTGCTACTTTCTATTTCTCACATTGCTACTTTCTATTTCTCACATTGCTACTTTCTATTTCTCACATTGCTACCTACTATTTCTCTCACTGCTACTTTCTATTTCTCACATTGCTACTTTCTATTTTTCACATTGCTACATTTACTATTTCTTTCACATTGCTCTTTCTATTTCTCTATTCTGCATACTACTTTCTATTTCAATATTATTTCTCACATATCATCTTTCATTCATTTTTCAATTGCTACACTTACATATTTCTCCATTGCTAACTTACTATTTCTCAATTGCTAACTTCTATTTCTCATTGCTAACTTACTATTTCTCACATTGCTACTTACTATTTCTCACATTGCTAACTTACTATTTCTCACATTGCTACTTACTATTTCTCACATTGCTAACTTACTATTTCTCACATTGCTAACTTACTATTTCTCCATTGCTACTTACTATTTCTCACATTGCTACTTACTATTTCTCACATTGCTAACTTACTATTTCTCACATTGCTACTTACTATTTCTCACATTGCTAACTTACTATTTCTCACATTACTACTTACTATTTCTCACATTGCTAACTTACTATTTCTCATTGCTAACTTACAATTTCTCCATAGCTCTTACTATTTCTCTTGCTCTTTATTTCTTCCATTCCTGCTCTCGATATTCTTCTTCTTCTTCTTCTTCTTCTTCTTCTCTCTCTCTCTCTCTCTCTCTCTCTCTCTCTCTTTCTCTCTCATTTCTCCCTTACTTTATTTTAGTCTCTTTTAATTTCATTCTTTGCTTTTGATGTTTCTTTTATTCCTACTCTCTTTTTCTCTATTCTTTATTTCGTCTTTTCTTTATTTCATTGCAACACTCGTTTTCTCTCATTCTTACCCTCTATTTCTTTTGTAAAGGAAATAGTAATCTAAATTGTCACTAAAATTAAATTTACTATATACGTATAGCTTTTTAACAATCGCCCTAACCACCGCCCCTAACCACGCCCCTAACCACCGCCTCCTAACCACCGCCCCTAACTACCCGCACAGTTCAGGTTCACTTATTTCGTTGCATGAAATGACATGTGACAAAGTGCGTGAGCAAACATTGCGTGCACAACTGCTCACGATCTACACGCACTAACCAGGGAACCTTCTACAGGAGTGGATAAGAATGGATGACATCATAATGACCTTGGACAGGGAGGAGGGGAGGTATGATCTAATAAATAAATAATTTATCAGTAATAATTGGAGTTTAGAGTTGGGCCGACGAGTGAGGCAGGTAGGTTTTGGTAGTGTTCATACATGCGTGCGAGAGGGTTGACTGTACTTACAGGTTATCTGAAGAACGTAAATAGAAAAGGTAAAATAGTTCTAAAACCAGGTAATCGATACAATTTTAGTTGTTAATAAAAATTACTAAGCATAAAGTCGAAAAAATGATCTAAAGGCTGACTTTATTGCACCGAGTTATAAATTGTGAGGGAGTGACTTTATTGTACTGGGTTTTCCCATATTGTTAGCAGTGCCGGATTAAGCCAGCGCGGGGCCTGTAGCAGATTTTAGCGCGGGGCCCTAGGTTTTCTATAATAAAATAAAATACAACTTTTACAAACAAACTTGTCTCGATTTAATGTGAGAAAATTTAGAGATAACACTAGCCACATCAATTTCTCTAAGTAAATTACATTCAATGTTAATTAAGCTTGAGGTTATTTAGACGACCTTGTCCCATCTGTTCATTAACTCACTTTTTATACGCTTTAATGTCGAAAAGAACGTTCTCCGCTGCAGTTAGTAACCATTAAACACAAGTAAATTAGTAAGACTATTTCTACATTTGGGAAGCAGGACTGTAATGAATTTTCCATTATAAGTTGCAGTTCAAGAGCCTCATGCTTTTCATTGTTAATAGCAGCAGCTAACATTAGTTTTAAGAAGTTCAACGAACTGCACAAGTTCGTCGCCTAGGCTTTCTTCCAAATCCTCTTGGTAAGAGCTGACAATATTTTGAGTTCTTTTCAAGATCTATCTGCTGTTAGAGATTTTAACTGCCGACGCATTCCAAATACACCAATCACTCTATGGTACTCTTCCATCCGTTTATAGCTAAGCCAGAGAGTGCATTATCAATTCATCATCATCATCAGGTGCCGTCTCCACATCGAAGGTTGGCTGCAATGAATCTCCAGCATCCTCTGTCTTTCGCCCTTGTGTTGCACACTGCCAGACTGTAACCTGTCCATTTCTTAAAGTTTCCTCCCACTTATCTCTCGGTCTTCCTCTTGCTCTTCCTCCCTCAACTTTCCCTCTAGTAAATGTTTTATCATGGTGTCATGCCTTTTTATGTGCCCAAAATACTTTACTTGTCTGAATTTTATTTCTCTTAATAATTGTTTCTTCATGCCTAGTTTTCCTAAAACTTGTTTATTTGTCTGTTTTTCTGTCCATGAAACTCTGCTTATTCTTCTATATATCCACATCTCAAATGCATCAATTCTGTCTTCTAACTGTTTGTTCATTGTCCATGTTTCGAGCCATACATTAATATAGGATATATATAGCATTTGATCATTCTAATTTTTAGCCTGTTTGTAATTTGTTTGGATGTCAGTAACTTTCTCATACTATTGAAATTATCCTTGGCCATTCCTATTCTCTTTTTAATTTCAGTTATACATCTGCCATCATCTGTTATCATCTGACCGAGATAGGAGTAGCTCAATTAAGACAATACAAATCTGACTTTCAAATTTTTGTTTATGTGTTTGATTTTCTACAACTTCATCGAGCGTAGTAGTGCTGCTGAAATCGTCGTACTTGGTATTTCGCTTGCGTCGTCCCGAACTTGTTGCTTGTATTTTTCATAGTCAGTCACGATTTGGACATTGACTTCAATATCTGAAAATGTAGACCGCATTGCTTGAACGTACCCGTGAAACGATTCATAAAGGGCACATCCCGTGTTAAGGTCTTGATCAGGTAACTGTAATTAAGCGCTAGACTCTTCCAAGCGTTCTAGAATTCCGTTCCATAAAATGGTCATTATTCCCGTTTCCAACTTACTCATCTCCAAAACTAGTCCATACACCTGATTACGACACTCGACCTTTTGATCCATGTTATTTGAAATGTCATCCAAAACTTGTTTGATATGGTAAAACCCAAAATTCTTTATCAGTGGATCCTTGTTCGCATCAGCTTGCAAAGCGGGTTTGAACTAGTCTCTTCCAAGTGCTTTTAGAACGCCTATCTGGGTGGCGAAGAATGCCTCATCATAGAATGGGAAAAAATGGATGCTTCTATACAACATTCTGCAGCACACTAAGCAACCAACTTCAGTGAATGTGCAAAGCAGGGAATGTATTCTGCGTACTTATTTATCTCCTTTATGCGTGCTTGTAAGCCGTTGTATTTCCCACTCATGTTGCTGGCATTGTCATAGCTTTGACCACGACATTTTTTGATATCAATGTTATTTTTCTTTAAAATATCAAGTAAACTTTGGGCGAGTTGTTCAACAGTATGCCCTTTCCATATCCAAGAACTTCACAAACCTTTCCACTGGTCCAGATGGTAAGACATAGCGCACTATTAGAGTGAGTTGGTCCACATGTGAAATGTCTGGAATAGAGTCCAGTGATACTGAATAGTACTTACATTTCTTAATGTAGCAAATAATATGATCCAGTAAGCTTGATGCAATTAAATGGATAAATTCTCCATGTTGTTTTTGATAAATATGATGTATTTTATTTGCATAAGTATTTATATGCTGAACCAGAAAAATGTCAAATTTGGTTATTAATTCCAACAAACCTAAATAATTTCCATTATGAGGTAAACCAATAGATTCATCACTACTCCGAAATACAAGATCTCTCTCTGCTAAAAATTGGATAACGGAAGTAATTCGCTCTAAAAGTGTCCACCAATATTTTTGTTCGGTCTCAATTTAAATTACAAGTTGAGAATCGATGCGGCATCCTTCTTTTGCAAACTAACCGCATTATTATCGCTTGTCTATGGTCCTAACCTAAATAAGAAAAAAATGAGGAAGGGGGGCGGGGGATATTATTACCCACTTCCCAACCTTAGTTCCTTGTTTATGACTAGTGACAGCTTAGCTCTGTCACATAGGCGCGGGGCCCCCAGAAGCGCTGGGCCAGTAGCATTTGCTACTTCTGCTACTAGGCTAATCCGGCGCTGATTGTTAGACATAATCTGACGAGAGTGTTGCACAAACCCCGAACTTCGTATCTCCAGCAATAACCTAGGAAATCTCAGAATAAAAATTGGACATGTGATTCAGTCGTGATTCAAACGCACAACCTTCAGAACAACAGGCAAACGTCTTAACCACTTTGCATAGAAATCCCTAATAATAATCACCATTATAATCATTGTTATAATCATTGTTATAATCATCGTTATATATTTTATAATCATTGTTATAATCATCGTTATAATCATCGTTATAATCATCGTTATATATTGTTATAATCATCGATTATAATCATTGTTATAATCATCGTTATATAATTGTTATAATCATCGTTATAATCATCGTTATAATCATTATTATAATCATTGTTATAATCATTGTTATAATCATTGTTATAATCATCGTTATAATCATCGTTATAATCATCGTTATAATCATTGTTATAATCATTGTTATAATCATCGTTATAATCATCGTTATAATCATCGTTATAATCATCGTTATATAATTGTTATAATCATCGTTATAATCATTGTTATAATCATCGTTATATAATTGTTATAATCATCGTTATAATCATCGTTATAATCATTATTATAATCATTGTTATAATCATTGTTATAATCATCGTTATAATCATCGTTATAATCATCGTTATAATCATTATTATAATCATTGTTATAATCATCGTTATATAATTGTTATAATCATCGTTATAATCATCGTTATAATCATTATTATAATAATTGGTATCATCATTGTTATAATCATTGTTATAATCATCGTTATAGTCATCGTTATAATCATCGTTATAATCATTGTTATAATCATCGTTATAATCATCGTTATAATCATCGTTATAATCATCGTTATAATCATTGTTATAATCATTGTTATAATCATCGTTATAATCATCGTTATAATCATCGTTATAATCATCGTTATAATCATTGTTATAATCATTGTTATAATCATCGTTATAATCATTGTTAGAATCATCGTTATAATCATTGTTATAATCATTGTTATAATCATTGTTATAATCATTGTTATAATCATTGTTATAATCATCGTTATAATCATTGTTATAATCATTGTTATAATCATTGTTATAATCATCGTTAAAATCATTGTTATAATCATCGTTATAATCATCGTTATAATCATCGTTATAATCATCGTTATAATCATCGTTATAATCATCGTTAAAATCATTGTTATAATCATCGTTATATTCATCGTTATAATCATTGTTATAATCATTGTTATAATCATAAAGTAATATGAATAAATTGTAAACTAATGGTTTAAAAAAAAGAATTGTTTAGATATGAAATAATTACTTCTTCGCACCAGGTTTTCCCCAAAAGACACACTCTCTGTCCTCAGACATGATATGCCACACAGAAAAACTGCAGAGATCATTTTACAAAGTATGATCTCTGTTAAAAATGTGTAAAGGAACTCTTTTTTCATACCTCGAGATAATATATTAAGGGGTTATGCTACAGGATGTCTCAACTTCCTTATTTCTCAATAAAATTATGCGATACATAGCAGTTACTACTAGAGTGGTCTAAAATGAAAATGTAGATATCTTTCGCATTAATAAATTATCGAGTTGCCATGGAAACAGCAGCCATGTTGGGTTGTAAACAACGTCGTACGGTCTCCAAATAGAGTGAAATAAAAAACAATTGCAATTTTTTTTGACTGCACAACCTAAATATACCTATATTCTGGCCCACTGACAACTTTAAATTGTTCTGTAACATGTAAATGACTCTAGGAGTGCAACGAATAAGACATACCCAATTCACGGCCCAAAATAGGACCCCCTGGTTCATAAAAAAATTCATATAAATTTATTTGCTAGAGAAAGGTGCATTTTCTGTTGTCTAAGGGCTTCAATATTAATATATATATGTCAGGGTCAAATCTCATATTGCTATCTTGAGGATTTCTTTCATGGTGGAAAACATACATTACCCACGTTAACGAAATTTACAAATGGAAGAAAACTGTGTTTTAAAAATGTAATGTGAATTTAGTCTAAAGTGTC
Source organism: Arion vulgaris (assembly GCA_020796225.1). NCBI lineage: Eukaryota > Metazoa > Mollusca > Gastropoda > Stylommatophora > Arionidae > Arion > Arion vulgaris. The sequence goes on along the minus strand of CM036763.1, from coordinate 20,073,989 downwards.
AGGAAATCGTCCGTTACAGCATACAGTCATTGTCTAGCCTAATTAAATCTAATATATCTGTTAGTATTCAGATCAAGCTTTACAATGATACATGACTCGATTGGGTTAATTGAATGCCATACACTCTATCTAGAGACACAAGAAAGACAATTGTAGACATTTTCTATAGCGAATATTTAGAGGGTAGAGCTGTTGAAAAATAATTTTGAAGCATTTTTCGGGATCATAAATAAAAACTCTTTGCATAATTTGATTGTAGAGATGCAATATTAACATAATATGATGAATTTGAAAAATCGATATCTATAAGCTATAATGACCCAACTTTCAGTAGTATGACCCCCTTAAATATACGGTTGTTAGACCAACATTTTTCACTGACCGTCAGCAGGCTTGATTTTTCTGTGCATATTCTGGTACCTTATTGAGGATGGGTCAAATGAAAGACATTATGGTTGAAAAAATATTCCTCTCCCACTGTGGATTTGAACACGAATCACGCGCATAAAAAAGCAAGTTTACTAACAACTACGCTACAGCGGCACTTATAACATTAGTTATCTTTGAAACCTAATTACAAGGTCCGTATCGAACCGACGACTTTCGAAAGACAAAGCAAACGACTTTACCCCTTCGCTACAGAGAATCGCTCCCCCAATCCTTCCCTGATTCATGAAAGTTGTAATTAAAAAAAAGTATATATGTTATATATATATACACGTCAGCGTCTGTAGCTCAAACGGTACTGAGCTCGATCATAAACCCAAGCGTACGTGGTTAAAACCCTACGGTTGGCAAGTTTGGAAACAAATTAGCTTCTGTGGGATATTTACAAAAAAGGTAAAAATAAACCTGACCGTTCAGAAAGCAATGACAAACTACTGAACGTAAAAGTGGTGCCTAGAAAAAATCAACGATTCGTTTACTGTGGTTGAGGACTACATACGAGTACTTTTAGGATATGCCACGATTTTCATTTTTATATATGTTACATATATTTTTGTTATATATATTTGACTTTTATTGTTTATCTTCTTTTTTCCCCTTCTACGTTTTTACATTATTTCGTTATTTGTTTTTACTCACACATTTTCATTTTAGCGCCGTTAGGAATTTATTGTCTGATTCTATATGTTCTGTGGTCTTTAAGAAATTGAATGTCTTCACTTCTGTTGTATCCTTTGCTTGATAAAGGCATTTTGGTCGAAACGTTGCTGTGTATTGTTCTTGTATTTAGTAAAACTACAGTACTTTGTTTTTACGTGTTTCGCTAATGTTAACAGCGATTGGCAGAACTTGACGTACTGGACACACTGGATATCAGTATCCTCGTCAGATATCGAAGAGTATGCATGTCGATGATTCATTTGGTTGGTCACGTAATAAAAAGATATACTAGCTACAGATTAGCTTCATTATACAGGGTTCCCCTATATGATTTCCACCCTCCCGGCAGTAATAGCCCGCCATCCGCTTATAGTGTTGCACAAAACACGAAATTCGTAGCTCAACGAAAAAAATGGAAATGGAAATAGTGGCATATCCTTTTTTGCAGGACGTATTCATCAACAACAGTAAACGAGTCGTCGATTTTCTAGGCACCACTTATACGTTTAGTAGTTTGTCATTGCTTTCTGGCCGGTGAGGTCTATTTTTACAGTTCGTAAAATTCCAAAGATACTAATGTGCTTCCAAACTTGCCCGCCGTGGAGTTTGAACCAGGTACGCTTGGGTTGTGATCAAGTTCACTACAGTTTAAGCTACAGACGCCAACTACGATCATCATCAAATGTCTTGTCCTGAGCAGAACTTTACCACCCCAACAGTCCTCCAGAATTTCTCTCTCTCTCATAGGCCAGATGCAGCCGTCATGCTTAAACAACCAGTTGAATCCTGAATCTATCTTCTACGCGGACTTCCTCTGCTTCTCTTTGCGCGGATGCCTCCTTCCTTGATGGTTTTCCATGATGGTCGTCTCTCTTTATATGTCCAAAATATTTCAATTTTCTCATTCTTATTTGTAGCATCAGTCAGTTTTCTTTGATTTTGAGTTCTTTCTGGATATATCTATTTGTTCTCTTCTCTGTCCACGATATACAGATAACTCTTCTGTAAGACTTATATTCAAAAGCACAGATATATTTTTTCCCTGCCTTTTTGTTTTCCTATTCAGAAGCACTTGAGCTTTTAGCTTTTCGGCTCTGTGCCATGGACATCGTAACCCTTCGGTTCGGTGCCACGAACACCGTAAATCTGCAAAACCTGTGGCTTTTCTGCCAGCCCTCGGAATTGAACCGCACTCACATGGGTTTGTCACCAGTCGTCCAACGCGACAAAGAACACACTGGGCAGGCGGGTCCCTGAATTGTTAAATGTCTATACTTCACACCCATACGGTGCCACTGGGAATATGCATGCTCTTAGTAAACTACCATTACTGCCTGTATAATGCTATTAGTACAAGTACAATACTGAAGCAACAACTCCATCTTCATTGCATTACAATCACAAAGCACAGCAAACACGATCATCTCTTTACGTTTTTCTGTCTCTTAGCTATCTCTAAAGGGTTTAAAACCGAAAGATTGACTTCATTGCACCGGGTTTTACCCAATATGGCTCGGTTCCTCTCCTTAGAAATGGCACGCCACCTGCCGAAAGTATTGCACAAAGCATAAACTCCGTAGTTCCAGCAACAATCCTAGGGCTCTATGGAAAAAACTGCTGCACTCGTGAACAGAACGGCGTGGTCTGGATTCGAACTCACGACCTTCGACTCACAAGGCAAAGGTCTTAACCACTTAGCCACAGAGACCCCCAAATAGCATTCTCTATTTTGGGGGGAATCGTTCAGATTTATGTAACGTAAAAACAGTTCTGCGAGGAAAAAATAATAAAAGAAATGGCCCAAAATTGAACTTCCATATCTTGTTCAACAAGAAAAACACTCAAAGTGAATTATGGGGGTCTCTGTACCAAATATCAGATACAGGTCCTGGCCATTATTGTAACATGAAACGGCGTGTCTGGTCAGACGCTAGGGATCGAGTTTAAGGAGCTGTCATTATTTATTTGACAGGTGACCCAGGATAACGGTACAGCTGCCTAAAACAATAAATATGGAGAACAAATTGTGGACAGTGTTCTGACTGCTCTGAGAATTAATAATTATTGATTTGTGCTTTTGTTTAGAGAATGCTCATGATGATTTGGGATTAGTGCTGGAACACTAGGTGTTATACACGGGTTATGAAATAAATATTACATTGACAAAGTAAATTAATAATAAATATAATTGTAAGTACGACAACGATTTGGGAAGATGATAGAGTTCAGTGGCGGCTCGTGGTCAGTTTTCTTGGTGGGGCCAGACACAGATTTTTGGAAAAATCATGATTTTTGGAGAATTTACTATTATTTGTCTATTCCGGGAATATATTATCCCTTTCGATTATCGGTGGGGACGGGCCCTAATGGCACTAAATGACGAGCCGCCCCTGATAGAGTTGATGAAAACTAAAGTCATACTAATGCTTTCATCCCGTTATATTTTCTCTCTCAAAACGCATATGCATGGGCGTCCACCAAAATTGCTCCAGGCGGAGGAGGAACAGAAGTAGGGGGAAGGGGAGGTGAAAACCCCTACAATTTGATTGATAGTTTACTATGCAGAAATAGAGACTACCAGATTCAGATCAGATTTTGATTGCGGTCTCCATGCATAGATATATTAAGTTCTTATACATGTTGAAACCGTAGCTAGTTAGCAACAATGAGTCAGTTTTGTGTGTCCCAAAAGTCATTATCCAGAACGAGAAGGAGACCTCCCTCTTTCTTAACACATGGAAGCCAATGCATATATATTTGCAATATATACTAAATTAGCTAGTATATTTTCGTATATATATACATATATACATGTATATTTCATCAGCTGATGAAAATGGAAATGCTCTGATCGAACCAACATATTTTCATGAACAGATGGTGACAATCAGGGGCGGCTCGTCATTAAGAGCCAGTGGGTCTGGCCCCACCAATAGTCGAAAGGGAAACTTCCCGGAATAGACAAATAATAGTAAATACTCCAAAAACCATGATTTTTCAGGAAAATTTGTGTCTGGCCCAGCCAAGAAAAATGACTACGAGCCGCCACTGGTGACAATACTTTTAACGAACTTCTCAATCTGCCGCAAGAGGACTAACTCACCACTTAAGAAAACACAATAAAGAAAAATACAGTGCTAGAACCAAGCATAACACTTTCAGAGATTACAAATGCTGTTGCAGCATCTTACAAAACATGGGTACAACATTAGTATTGAACTTGTTAAGAAACAAAAATACAGTGCTAGAACCAAGCATAACACTTTCAGAGATTACAAATGCTGTTGCAGCATCTTACAAAACATGGGTACAACATTAGTATTGAACTTGTTAAGAAACAAAAATACAGTGCTAGAACCAAGCATAACACTTTCAGAGATTACAAATGCTGTTGCAGCATCTTACAAAACATGGGTACAACATTAGTATTGAACTTGTTAAGAAACAAAAATACAGTGCTAGAACCAAGCATAACACTTTCAGAGATTACAAATGCTGTTGCAGCATCTTACAAAACATGGGTACAACATTAGTATTGAACTTGTTAAGAAACAAAAATACAGTGCTAGAACCAAGCATAACACTTTCAGAGATTACAAATGCTGTTGCAGCATCTTACAAAACATGGGTACAACATTAGTATTGAACTTGTTAAGAAACAAAAATACAGTGCTAGAACCAAGCATAACACTTTCAGAGATTACAAATGCTGTTGCAGCATCTTACAAAACATGGGTACAACATTAGTATTGAACTTGTTAAGAAACAAAAATACAGTGCTAGAACCAAGCATAACACTTTCAGAGATTACAAATGCTGTTGCAGCATCTTACAAAACATGGGTACAACATTAGTATTGAACTTGTTAAGAAACAATAAATTAAATGGTTCAGCACAGACGCAGATTAACAACATACAGTGTGCCTCAAAGAGCACTGCTGTTCCGATACATTAGATATAAAACAAAATGCCGTCCACATAAAATGTGCACTTCAGAAATAACAGAGGCACTGAAAAATACTATGTATGAACCGAACACCAAAGTCCGTTCTAGAAATCTCTTATACGGACGCTGGGAGACAAGACAGGATCGGCGTTTAGTACACTTTCTTCAACTACAGAAGAAAGTGTACTAAACGCTTAGACGATATGGAAGAGGACAGGTATTTGATAGTAATACAAAAGTAAGAAAAATAATCATTAAATATTAAAAATGATAACAATCGACGTTTCGACCATACGATTTTATGAAGAAACAATCATAAACACGAAATACTAAATAAAATAAAATGTAGATATAAAGTTACAAACAAACAAAAAATGAGAATAATACCAATGGTTATTGGTTACTGAACTGACTCCTCTACAGACCCATCGGTGCTGAGTCTCCCCCAACAGATGTCGAAGCAAAAATACGATATAATACGAAAAAAAGGTACGACCTGAATCTTACTAACTCTCCCGTGGGTAGATAATGTAGATATGATAATAAGGGAGACAGACAGCACAGGAAGGTGGGGAGGGGGATGTCACATTGCTATCTCCAAACTCAAATTCTGTCCTCTAAAATTCTTAATACTTATTGTCTCATACATTCGCTGGAATTATTTTATGATTTATAAGTAAGTATTGGGATCGTCGATGGCAAAGTTGATAACGCTCTGCGTTAATGTCCACATGCCGGTGAAATTCCTGGGTTCGAGTGTAGCTTGTAACAAAAGTTCGCACTGTACATATGGTATGCTGTTGGACCAAAGGAAACATTTATGTCTTACTTGTGAGTCTAGATTGCAAGTACATCTGAACGTCAGATTAAGGCTCACCAGAATAATGAAGGACACTAGTAAATATAAAAGCAAACTTCCACGCAAAAAACTAGTTAGTGGAGCCGTATTTATGCGCCATTACTACACATGAACTCGAACTACTAGCGAACGGAAAATAAAATAACGTAACTAGCAAGAGATTTGACATATAGATGCATCCTAATGCATTACTTTTTTCCTAACCGAATGTGAATGCTGTAATCCACATGCAAGCCTGGACTGACATAAAACTGCCCTTATGGCATTCCCTGTCTGCATTACGATCAGTTACTTGCGTGTCTTAATCTTTCAAAAGTTCCCATTTAGCCTGGCTTTAAAACTCTAAAGCGAGCAGGATCGATATATAGAAACAAAGGGGTCAATATCCACTTCCGCTGTCAATATTGATCACACGCTATTGGCTAAAAGCTGCTCTTTGTTGGAGGAAAATTACAGGTTACTGTTGAGTTTGGCATTATAATAATAATAATAATAATTTCTCTCGTACCGTTAGACGTTACATAGGGCCTGCAAGCAACTTCTCTATACCACTTTATCCTGGGCAACTCGGGCAATCTCCTGCATAGATCTGAGACCGTTATTTCTTGTCTCTCTCAGCAAAGTTCGTTTCAGGGTCTCCTTAGCTCGTCCTCTCTTTTTGAACACTATGCATCCACTTCATTGCCTGTTTTGATATTCTTTGATCATTTCTTCTCAAGGTGTGTCCAACATATCTCAATTTTCTCCTTCTTATAACAGTTATTACTAAGAGTTGACCAGACATTTCTCTGATGTCCTCACTTCTCCTGAATTCGTGTTTGGCATTGCTTAGTTGTAAATGATTCTCGGGTCTCTGGGGCGTAGATTTAGATGCTTGCCTTTCGTTACAGAGGTACTTGGTTCGCTTCCTCATGGAGCAATCTGTGTAGTTTTCCATAGATCCCTGATCCCAGTGTAGGTGAGATCGGGTTCCTTGTTCTATCGGAGACGGACGATAAAACGAAGGTCACGTATTCAAGTTGATACCGAAAAAGAACATTTGACGGTTCAAAATCGAGAAGAGCATGCTGAAAAACAGTTTTCTTGCAAAATTTATTAGGAAGATTCAAGAATAAAATATATATAAATTATTTTCATCATATTCTAAACTATATCGGGGAAACCTCACCGGTGCTACGGAGTTCGTGCGCTGTCGTTGAGAATTTCCTGTGTAAGAAAGAGATCAGAACACATATGCTTCTGCTTGTCCATCACGATTGATAATGATCACAATTTTCATCTAAGGGCTGATGGATGAAAGGGTGACTTGTGCCATGATTTGGTTTAAAGTGAGAAAGAGTTCCGCAGTTCGTCGATCTCACTCTCTGGCCCAATTCCTTCTATGTCCAGTTTACACATAGTCCAGGAGCACAGATATAGTTACTCACCGAAGTGCAATGATGATGGTACAATTAATTAATCAAATGATACTGTAGAATTTGGCATTGCTTAGTTGTGAATGATTCCATGTTGGACAACAACTGAGTAGCTTTATGATAAAGGTGGTGCTTAGGTTGAGAAGTTAGTTATACGAGGGGGTTCAACTCGTAATATCAACAGATGCATTATCACAATCGGCTTATACACTGAAATATCTTCTGGCTTTACAAAAAAAGCAACTGGAAAAAACCCCACTGTAGAAATCATATTCGTTCTAATTTACTTCTCTACTAGAGCAGATGCTTTAGGGAACAAACGAACGTAGTAAAGCGTCACAAAACTCCTTCTTTTTCGAACGCTCCATATTGACCCCTTGTTAACCACTCTGTGTAATTTGTGTGGAATTTGAGCCCAAGAGCGATTGTACGTTGTGCCAGCTATGCGTCTTCAAATAGGCTAATACATTCGATTTCTTCTATGCTTTTTATTTACTAGGGTAGCTTCCCTAGGTCCTACTTCAGTTGCCTCTTACGACATGCCTTGTAGGTCGCAGCGGTACTATTCTTTGCTTCCCTTGCGGGCCCCGGCACCACATACTTGTATGTACTTTTCACTGGCGTATTGACTAGGACAGCTCTTAGATGTACAGGATAGGAAACAAGAATACATGGAAGTTCAAAGGAAAAAATATAGACAAACTGTGGAAAGTGTTGAAAGATTGTGACCCAACATGAGAAAGGATTAGTATACAGGTGACAAAGTGGCAACAATGGTGGAAATCTCTTGTGGAAGCTTTATATGTCAAACAGCACATGAAGAGGATATAGATATATAGTTCCAAGTGGTTTACGGTGGTTTGGACATTTAATGAGAATGGAATACTACCAACCATCAATAGCAGCATACAATAAAAGTGAGCAGGTACTATAGCCAAAACAACTTTAACGCCTGTTTTGACTTCTTTGATAATTTTTCCTCAGAGAATGTCTAACATATCTCTATCTTCTCTTTCTTATAGCAGTTGTTAATAGTGGTTGTTATTATCGTTCGCAACTATTATGTTGATAAATAATGGGAGATGTAAGTACAACAATAAATGGTTTTCAAGTTCTTTAATTGTTATGTTTTATTTCATTTTATAGCCATTTGAGACTTACTTATTGACTGTGGCGCTCAGCAACATAAGGCCGACTAGCTCATACGGGGAAACTAAAATTCCTGTTTAATGGGGGCTGGTTTTTATAAGTGTTTGATAGAGTACTGTAAGGTTTTCTACAATTTTACACAACTCTACTAGCCCGTGGCTATTTAGTGATGAAAAATGTTAGTAATACTGATATTCTTTAGTTTTAAACTTAATTTGTAACATAATATTACCTTGATTTAGCACGTTGTGAGGTTTTTAAAATGGATTTGTTTTGAATACTAATAATATTGGAATGCGTGGTTACGCCACGGTTATGGTCTTATTTTCTAGAATTTTTACCTGAGCTCGCCGGCCTTATGTTATCGGAGGCCACTTTATTGCCCTACTCTGTACCATAATTATATAATTTTACTACACGCAACAATATGATGATTTTGACATTATTATATAATTTTACTACACGCAACAATATGATGATTTTGACATTATTATATAATTTTACTACATGCAACAATATGATGATTTTGACATTATTATATAATATTACTACACGCAACAATATGATGATTTTGACATTATTATATAATATTACTACACGCAATAATATGATGATTTTGACATTATTATATAATATTACTACACGCAAAAATGTGATGATTTTGACATTATTATATAATATTACTACACGCAACAATATGATGATTTTGACATTGTTATATAATATTACTACACGCAATAATATGATGTTTTTGACATTGTTATATAATATTACTACACGCAACAATATGATGTTTTTGACATTGTTATATAATATTACTACACGCAACAATATGATGTTTTTGACATTGTTATATAATATTTCTACTCGCAACAATATGATGATTTTGACATTATTATATAATATTACTACACGCAACAATATGATGATTTTGACATTATTATATAATTTTACTACATGCAACAATATGATGATTTTGACATTATTATATAATATTACTACACGCAACAATATGATGATTTTGACATTATTATATAATATTACTACACGCAACAATATGATGATTTTGACATTGTTATATAATATTACTACACGCAACAATATGATGATTTTGACATTATTATATAATATTACTACACGCAACAATATGATGATTTTGACATTATTATATAATATTAGTACACGCAACAATATGATGATTTTGACATTATTATATAATATTACTACACGCAACAATATGATGATTTTGACATTATTATATAATATTACTACACGCAACAATATGATGATTTTGACATTATTATATAATATTATACTGCAACAATATGATGATTTTGACATTATTATATAATATTACTACACGCAACAATATGATGATTTTGACATTATTATATAATTTTACTACATGCAACAATATGATGATTTTGACATTATTATATAATATTACTACACGCAACAATATGATGATTTTGATATTATTATATAATATTACTACACGCAACAATATGATGATTTTGACATTATTATATAATATTACTACACGCAACAATATGATGATTTTGACATTATTATATAATATTAGTACACGCAACAATATGATGATTTTGACATTATTATATAATATTAGTACACGCAACAATATGATGATTTTGACATTATTATATAATATTACTACACGCAACAATATGATGATTTTGACTAGGTTGTCTACCACTTTTGGCGAACTCGTGAAGATGAAACCAACAAAACTGAATGATCTTCAACATTTTCAGGTCAAGTACACGGCCCTTTTGTCCCTCTTTCAATTCCCATCTTGAGATCCATTTAGCGTAATGAGTAAAGGGAGTCCCTCAGTACACCCACATTCCCCCGTGGACACTTCGTGGTGTCTCTGCCGAAAGCCCGCAGTTTTGCCTTTAACAATTGCCCGGTTACTCCGCCTGCCCGTTCAGAAAATATTGGCATTTTCCAGAGACGTTTAGCCAACACGAAATGTTTCAAATCAGTTATTCCCCTTGTCTGAAAAACGTCTATTACACGACATGGGAAAGCTCTCAGCTTTCTCTTGCAGGATACTTGAAGCAATTACATGGGGACAATTAGCTGACTTCCATCATTGGCTAAAACTACAAATTATCCACAATACAATCATTCCTTTTGAAATGGTGGTCCCTGTAGAAACACTTATGGAAGATGTTTGGTTTCAAGTTTCCGTGTTTGTTTTCTTGTTTTTCTTTGAGATTGAACTTATAGCGTGTCACAAGTAGTTATAATTGTACACAATTGGTTTAAATGTACGGTAGATTCAGGTTTAGTGTTTAAGAACTTGTTCTTTCTTTCTTATTTTCTCGAACTTTTTCCCTCAGCGTCAGGATAAGAAGAGAACAGGCTTTTGTGTGTGCTTCATCTTCTTCTTCAATGATCCATCTGCATTTAAGCTCTTGCCCTTCGGCCCAATGATATGTAGTGGTATCTGCATGTGTTTGTAAATTATTCTTTTGTTCCGTATAATGTGTTCCAGTTATCTGGCCTTGGAGGAAGGAGGATCTTCATAAACGGTGTAATTCGTCGCCTCTGTTATTTCTGTGATCCACCTTTTGCGAGGACGGCTTTTTTGCTTTGTATCTACTGTATTGGAGTAACATTGTTCTTTGTGGCGCACTGTCTGTTGGTAATCTGCTTCCGTGGTCGAACCATTGAAGAACTGATGTTACAATACTCCAGGCGGGCCCATATGTACTCATTTTTATTTATCGGATAGTAGATACATCACTAGAGAAAGCATCGATTGTTGGCGAGTTTAAGGATGGATAGAAGGGATGTTCTTTGATCTCTTGGCGACCTACTGTTTGATGAAGACACTAAAATTGACGTTGAATCACTCTAGCGATTTAAGGAGTTTGGAATTACGCGTTGTACAAATATTGATGGATGCTTGAGGGGCAAAGAGAGGAGCGAGTTTAACAGCGAGCTACAGGAATCATCAGCATGCATACTCTTCAACATCTGTTAGGGGAGACTGAGCACCTATGGGTCTGCCCAGAGTGATGGGACATATGTTTAGTAACCAATAAATAAGATTCATCACTGAGGCAGAGACCTGAATTTCAAATAGTGATATGTACATTTAAATTCCCGTAGATCGACTGATTAGTCTATACAGATATTAATCTGCTCTTTTTCTCGTTTGTTGTTGTTCAATGTCTACACAAGGTTCTCTAGATATTTAATGTTGTGTTTGTTAGTTCATCAAGACTTCAAAACATCTTTGCATGTTTGCTCGTCCACAGCCAGGCTTTAGCACAGGCCAGACAACTGGCCGGGTCTTCCCTGACCTAGATAACAAAAGGGATCTGGAAATTACAGATGTTTGATAGAACACTGCACGCTTTTTTGCAATTTTACTCAATTCGGTGAGTCTATGGTTATTTATTGGTGAACAATATTTATAATATTGATATCCGTTATTGTTAAACTTAACTTTTTGCATAATATGACTTCGAGTTAGCATTTTGTGTTGATTTTAAAATGAATTCGTCTATATACACCAATACTGGAATGCGAGGTCATGTGGTGTAGTTGGGGTCTGATTTCCCACAATTCTTTCCTGAGTCCGAAGGCCCAGTAGTTTATAGTTGGCTCTGGCTCGTCTATGTTGGTCGGTGTTCTTTCCGCAGTTGGTACATCAGGTGTATCAGGTGTCAATCTTGCAGGTTGTGGTCGGATGTCTGTGCTGTCCGTCCATACGTGCATGAAGGGGATAGAACCAGTTTTATATAGTCTGTGTATGCGACTATTCAACCTACAGTGTTCAGTTCTGAGCAGAAACAATATTACATGTTTTGCTCTTTCTAAATAGTGGTCATTATCTCTTTGTATGCGTCTGGCCGAGTGAATTAGAGCACGACTAAAATGCAGGAGACCCGTGTTTAATTCACGAGAAGGCCAATGATTTTTTCTGTTGTGGGCATAATGAAAAATCCTAACTTGAACAGCTTCCCGGCGACTGCTCTAACCCCACGACCATTACATTCCTCAGGCTCTAGTCCCATCTATCCTACACCGCCCTAAAAAGCGGTACTAAAGGCAGAAACGACATTTTTTTCATGTTCTCTTTTCTAATGGTCTTGATGAAATCTTTCTTTTCCTGGAAAATGGATTAGTTGGTTCTTTTGTTCTTGTGAAGCTGTTAATCAATCAACCAGGAATTTCTAATTTAGGATCAAATTCGACAAATTTCTGGAGATACATTACATATGCTATAAAGGTGATACTTACAACAAACAAAGAAGGGCTAAGTACATATTGTCTGCCATGTTCAAATAAATGAGTTGTTACCCAGTTCTTCTGTCAATGAGCTGATCATTTATATAGCAGAGATATAAGCTGATAATTTATATAGCAGAGATATAAGCTGATCATTTATATAGCAGAGATATAAGTTGATAATTGATAGAAGAGATACAAGCTGATAATTTATATAACAGAGATATAAGCTGATAATTGATAGAAGAGATACAAGCTGATAATTTATATAACAGAGATATAAGCTGATAATTGATAGAAGAGATACAAGCTGATAATTTATATAACAGAGATATAAGCTGATAATTGATAGAAGAGATACAAGCTGATAATTTATATAACAGAGATATAAGCTGATAATTGATAGAAGAGATACAAGCTGATAATTGATAGCATATAAATAAGCTGATAACTGATATAGCATAGATGTAAGCTGATACTTGATATAGCATAGATATAAGCTGATAACTGATAAGCTGATACTTGATAGCAGAGATATAAACTGATAACTGATTGCAGAGATACAGGCTGACAATTGAGAGGAGAGATACCTGTGTGTTGCCGGAACCCGCAATGGAGGAAAGAATAATAACACTTCGACCTACAAGGCATGTCGTAAAAAGCAACTGAGGTAGAGACCTATGGAAGCTACCCTAGTAAAATAAAAAGCGTTTTAGAAATCCGATGTGCTGGCCTGCCCATAGGCGCATAACTGGCACACCGTACACTCGCTCTTAGGCTCAGATCACATAGAATTGTTACTAAGTGGTCAATATGGAGCATTCGAAGAAAAAGAAGGAGAAGATAGCAAAGACATAATCTATAAATATAAAATATATATTTGAAAATCGTGGCAAATCCTCTACGGGACTTAGCCATTACAACAGTAAACGAGTTGTTGATTTTCTAGGCACCAGTTATACGTTCAGTAGGTTGCCATTGCTTTCTGAACGGTAAGGACCATTTTTATATCGTTGTAAACATCGAAGGGAACTAACTTGCCCGCCAAGGAATTTGAACCAGGTACGCTTGGGTTGTGACCGAGCTCACTACCGCTTAAGCTACAGACGCTCACTGATATATAACTATAGCATTTATATAAGGTGACATGTAAGCTTGATATCATGGACAGAGAATGGAACAAATAGACCAACACAGAAAAAACTCAAAATCAAAGAAAACTGGCTGATGCTACAAAGAAGAAAAAGAAAATTGAAATATTTTGGACATATAAAAAGACATGAGGACATCAGAAGCAGAGTGGGCATAACTTCATGCACCGAATACATCGAAAGACAACAAATGCAGTGGTTTGGACATTTAATGAGAATGAAATATAACCAACCACCAATAACAGCATACAATAAACAGAGATGGGGTACTAGAGCTAAGGGAAGACCAAGAAAAGATGGATAGACAATATCAAGACCACACTACATAAACACGGATACAACACAACAAGGGCTACTCATCTGGCGCTAGAACGCAAATTAAAGCTTCCATCCCTACGCTTAACGGCAAGAGTAGACAGCCAACTACATCTTCCACCTGGGAATAGACAATAGACAAAAAGACATCAAGGGCTGGAGAAGACCATCATGGAAGGAGGCATACCGGCAAAGAGAAGAAGAGAAAGACCACGGAGACGATGGATTCAGGATGTAACTGATGGTTTGAACACGACGGCTGCAGAGGCATGACATCTGGCCTATGAGAGAGAGAAATTCCGGAGGACTGTTGGGGTGGCAAAGTTCTGCTCAGGACAAGCTATTTGATGATGTTGATAAAAGCTGACAATTGATTACAGAAATGTAATACTTAGAACTATTCGTGTGCTACGTCTAGACAAAGTATACAGACAAGACACACATAAAACTCGCTATAACACTAGTGACTATTCGTGTGCTACGTCTAGACAAAGTATACAGACAAGACACACATAAAACTCGCTATAACACTAGTGACTATTCGTGTGCTACGTCTAGACAAAGTATACAGACAAGACACACATAAAACTCGCTATAACACTAGTAACTATTCGTGTGCTACGTCTAGACAAAGTATACAGACAAGACACACATAAAACTCGCTAATAACACTAGTAACTATTCGTGTGCTACGTCTAGACAAAGTATACAGACAAGACACACATAAAACTCGCTATAACACTAGTGACTATTCGTGTGCTACGTCTAGACAAAGTATACAGACAAGACACACATAAAACTCGCTATAACACTAGTGACTATTCGTGTGCTACGTCTAGACAAAGTATACAGACAAGACACACATAAAACTCGCTAATAACACTAGTGACTATTCGTGTGCTACGTCTAGACAAAGTATACAGACAAGACACACATAAAACTCGCTATAACACTAGTGACTATTCGTGTGCTACGTCTAGACAAAGTATACAGACAAGACACACATAAAACTCGCTATAACACTAGTAACTATTCGTGTGCTACGTCTAGACAAAGTATACAGACAAGACACACATAAAACTCGCTAATAACACTAGTAACTATTCGTGTGCTACGTCTAGACAAAGTATACAGACAAGACACACATAAAACTCGCTAATAACACTAGTAACTATTCGTGTGCTACGTCTAGACAAAGTATACAGACAAGACACACATAAAACTCGCTATAACACTAGTGACTATTCGTGTGCTACGTCTAGACAAAGTATACAGACAAGACACACATAAAACTCGCTATAACACTAGTGACTATTCGTGTGCTACGTCTAGACAAAGTATACAGACAAGACACACATAAAACTCGCTAATAACACTAGTGACTATTCGTGTGCTACTTCTAGAAAAAATATACAGACACACATAAAACTCGCTAGAACACTAGTGACTATTCGTAATTCATGACAATTCTAACAAAAGTCTTATTGTTGATCTTCATAATCTAATCATAACTTCATATTCAAGACTAATGTTGTCTAACAATAATAACTGGGACGACAGACAATTCGATAAAGTACGGCTCAACAATAGTATCAAATATTACAGAAGTGGTTATTAAAAGGAAACAAACAAACCTGACATTATTCATGTTCTGTTCCATTAACTCACATACACGTTGTGCAGGAGTTAATTGATTACTGTTGCTACGGTTTTCGTAACCAGTTTGTTCATGTTGTTTCTGAGTAACAAATACGTGATTAATCTCCAAATTGGATATCATTTCTACGCGTATCTGGTAATGTTGCCAGGATTTAGAGTAGTGGTTCTCAAACTACTTTGAAGTAGTGCCACACTTGAACAAAACTCATAGACACACTATACATAAATCTTAAATAAATAAGATGTAAAAAGCAGACACATTTAAATAACTGGAAAATGCTAGGTATCTTTACTCAACATTTAATTTCTGCCTGTGAGAATAATGGGACTGATATGTCTTGGCGATTTACTACTCCTGTGCGCTCTGTCACCTCGCTGCCAACCCATGATTTGGGATTTCCTAGGGCGGACGTAGGAATATCACCAGGCACACTGGTGTACCTGAGCACATCCTTTGAGAACCACTAATTTAGAGCGATGTAGGAGAACCGGTACACGAAGATTGGCAATAGCAATCAAGAAGTTAAACACAATGACGAACATGTGGCAAAGCACCTGCAAAATATTCAAATTAAAAATATTGAGAGCATGCATTGTCCCAGTGGCTACTTATGGTTGCTAATCATGGACTATTACTCAAAAATTAAGAATGAAAATCCAATCCTTCGAAACTAAATGCTACAGAAAGATCCTACGAATACCAGGGACAGAAAAAGAAAGAACACTGATGTCCTGAAGGAACTAAATGTTAAAGAGAATTGGCTGATAAACAATATACTATACAGAAAAATTAGATACTTTGGTCACATCAAGCGTCACGATTGCCTGGAAAGAACAATATTAGAGGGCAGGGTCCCAGGACGCAGAGGCAGACCAAGAAGAAGATGGCTACAAGATATTAAAGAAACCATGAATATGACCATCGACGAAGTTGGTGAACTGGCGAGAGACAGACTGAATTTCAGATGTGCTGCAAAGAGAGCAACGTCATATAAAGGATACGCACCTTGATGATGATGATGAGAACTGGTTGAGATGGATTAGAGCATAGGTTCCCAAAGTGGGCGGTACCGCCCGCCAGTGGGCGCTGAAACCTTCTAGGGAGGGGCGATAGTGGGTTAGGAAGCATTAGAAGGGGGTTCAGGCGATTAGGATTAGGTGACTTTTTAAAGAAGAAATTAATAATATATACTTTAAAATAAATTATTTTCCTGATTTTGCAATTGAATAATCAATCATCAACAATTTGAATTCTGCAATTTAATTCATCTTATGCCCGTCTTACACGATCCATTTTTTGATCAATTTTCTATTTCATGTAAATAATCATTTGAAAATTGACCATGTATGACAGAAAATATATATCAATTTTCTATCTCAAGAGAAAATAGAACATGTATATATGGGGGTGGGGCGTTGGCAAACTGTTATAATAGGGAGGGGGTTACAAAGTGGGCGGTGATGTCGTACAAAGTGGGCGGTGATGTCGTGCAAAGTGGGCGGTGATGTCGTACAAAGTGGGCGGTGATGTCGTACAAA
This sequence comes from Arion vulgaris, assembly GCA_020796225.1. Classification (NCBI taxonomy): domain Eukaryota; kingdom Metazoa; phylum Mollusca; class Gastropoda; order Stylommatophora; family Arionidae; genus Arion; species Arion vulgaris. The sequence goes on along the minus strand of CM036763.1, from coordinate 20,056,583 downwards.
GTGGGCGCTGATGTCGTACAAAGTGAGCGCTGATGTCGTACAAAGTGATGTCGCAATGGCGCTGATGTCGTACAAAGTGGCGCTGATGTGTACAAAGTGGGCGCTGATGTCGTACAAAGTGGGCGCTGATGTCGTACAAAGTGAGCGGTGATGTCGTACAAAGTGGGCGCTGATGTCGTACAAAGTGGGCGGTGATGTCGTACAAAGTGGGCGCTGATGTCGTACAAAGTGGGCGCTGATGTCGTACAAAGTGAGCGGTGATGTCGTACAAAGTGGGCGCTGATGTCGTACAAAGTGGGCGGTGATGTCGTACAAAGTGGGCGTGATGTCGTACAAGTGGGCGCTGATGCGACAAAGTGAGCGGTGATGTACAAAGTGGGCGCTGATGTCGTACAAAGTGAGCGGTGATGTCGTACAAAGTGGGCGCTGATGTCGTACAAAGTGGGCGGTGGGTGGAAAAAGTTTGGGAACCTATGGATAGTAATGCGTAAGCGTTGGGTCTATCTACTCGGACTCAAGAGGGTTGTGGGTACAATCCCGCTCGTTAAGAAAGGAATTGGAACTCTTACCTCCTGCACACAAGGATCTAGAAATATGAAGGGACAGTCATTCCATACCTAAAGGTCTGAATAGGCTACGGGAAAGTTAAATGCTACAAGTCACCACTAACTATATACTCCTACAAAGTTACTAGTCACGACTGACAATATACTCCTACAAAGTTACTAGTCACCACTGACAATATACTCCTACAAAGTTACTAGTCACCACTGACAATATACTCCTACAAAGTTACTAGTCACCACTGACAATATACTCCTACAAAGTTACTAGTCACCACTAACAATATACTCCTACAATGCTACAAGTCACCACTGACAATGTACTCCTACAATGCTACAAGTCACCACTGACTCTGTACTCCTATAATGCTACAAGTCACCACTGACTCTGTACTCCTATAATGCTACTAGTCACCACTGACTCTGTACTCCTATAATGCTACAAGTCACCACTGACAATGTACTCCTATAATGCTTCTAGTCACCACTGACTCTGTACTCCTATAATGCTACTAGTCACCACTGACTCTGTACTCCTATAATGCTACAAGTCACCACTGACTCTGTACTCCTATAATGCTACAAGTCACCACTGACTCTGTACTCCTATAATGCTACAAGTCACCACTGACTCTGTACTCCTATAATGCTACTAGTCACCACTGACTCTGTACTCCTATAATGCTACAAGTCACCACTGACAATGTACTCCTACAATGCTACAAGTCACCACTGACTCTGTACTCCTATAATGCTACAAGTCACCACTGACTCTGTACTCCTATAATGCTACAAGTCACCACTGACTCTGTACTCCTACAATGCTACAAGTCACCACTGACTCTGTACTCCTATAATGCTACAAGTCACCACTGACTCTGTAACTCTATAATGCTACAAGTCACCACTGACTCTGTACTCCTATAATGCTACAAGTCACCACTGACTCTGTACTCCTACAATGCTACAAGTCACCACTGACTCTGTACTCCTATAATGCTACAAGTCACCACTGACTCTGTACTCCTATAATGCTACAAGTCACCACTGACTCTGTACTCCTACAATGCTACAAGTCACCACTGACTCTGTACTCTACAATGCTACAAGTCACCACTGACAATGTACTCCTGCAATGCTACAAGTCACCACTGACTCTGTACTCCTACAATGCTACAAGTCACCACTGACTCTGTACTCATACAATGCTAATAGTCACCACTGACTCTGTACTCCTAAAGATTACAGAAACTTGAAACTAGAAACATAAACATTCATCAATCAGGATAGTAATCGAGCAAATTGAAATGTACAGAACACACACAGGGAAAACCAGAAAGCAATGAATCACTCAAACGTTTGACAAACTCATAATGAAACTGGAGTAGAAAGTCAAGAAATACTCGCGGAAAAATGATATAGTATAGAGTGTAACCCATCCCCGACTGTCGACTAAAATAGTATTTGAAGAAAATATTCTGCGAAAAATACTTGGGTATTTTTTTCTGGTCAACCGTTATGAATTCAGGCTAAGTCGATGACGACTTATGACGACTCCGACTGATGTTTGTTGTGTGAAGGCTTGCTTTCCTTATATATATTAATATCTATATCAAACTTCAACAACTAACTGGTCTGGAAGTCATATAAAGAGATAGAAAAAATATTTTGAATAAAAAGACACAGAAGAAACGACGGCGATAAATTTAGCATGTCCTCAGTAAGAGAAAACAAGGAGGATGAGACATTCAATGCGGTGGATACCAAAGGGACAGAGATAAAAAAGAGAGATCTAGAACATCGATTTCCAAACTATTTCGGTTCCCCGCCCACTTTGCACAACATACACTTTGTAACGCCCCCTCCACATTATAAGAGTTTGCCAACGCCCCCTCCCACATAAATACAAGCTCTATTTTCTCTTTGACATAGGAAATTGATACATATTTCTGTAATAGATGGTCAATTTTCAAATGATTATATGCATGAAATAGAAAATTGATGAAAAAATGGATCGTGTAAGACGGGCATAAAATGAGTTAAAATGCAGAATTCAAATTTAAAATGATTATTCAATTGCAAAATCATGAAAATAATTTATTTTAAAATATTATTATTAATTTCTTCTTTAGAGTCACTAACCTCTAATCGCCTGAACACCCCCCTCCCAATGCTTCTAACCCACTATCCCCCCTAGAAGCTTCAGCGCCACTGGCGGGCGGGCCCACGGGAACTGTTCAATCATCTAACTTTCACATCACCTGATCTTATAGGACGTTGGAGACGAAACGTTTGAAGCACAGCTTAAGATCATTCATGGTTCAATTTTTGTGCATCTCTCTCTCCTTCCCTACTCCAGATATATTGCTTTCAGCATCGTCGGCTGGTGACCATGACAATCGTAAATTCCCTTTCGTTCTTCGGATGCCCTGAACACTCGTAATTCTGGGGAATCTGTGGCTTTTTTCAGTGCATTCTATCGGAATTTGAACCCTGCACCACGAGGATATGCAGCCTCAATAGTATCACACATGCGTTTCTATTGCAACACCTGGACGCAGACGGGCAAAGACATTCATAAAACTATGTTGAAAGTAGAGAGAATGACACCAGATAGAATTAAGGTGACATATTTTTGCCTCTGCCTTGTTTACACTTCGGCGCGATAAGTTTAGAAGACCAGGAAGAAAATGGATTTAGGATGTAACTGATGATTTGATTATAACGGCTGCAGAGGCGTGATATCTGGTCTATGAGAGCAGGGCCGTGTGGTAGATTTTCTCAGTATGATGCAAGTCTTTGAAATGCCGCCCTTTTTCTTTAAAATAACCTTCGATTGGTATTTTTTTAAAACTGCCCAAAATTGTATTTTGATTTCGCTGCATATGCCGCCCCTTTACGGTGACGCCTGATGCGACCGCCTCTCTGCATCATAGCACGGCACGACCCTGTATGAGAGAGAGAGAGAATTTCCGAAGGGCTGTTAGGGTGGCAATGTGACGAAACGGTACTTTGTTTCTGATTACTTCTCTTTTGTAAAATTGCCTCACATATGTTTCAGTTATTTATTGTTTATTCTGTCCAGTGGCGGCTCGTCATTAAGGACCACTGGGGTCGGGCCCCACCAAAATTAACGTATAACGTATACTTATTACTTTATAAATTAAAATATAACCTAAACCAAAACCATGATTTTTCCGAATAAGTTTGTCTGGTCCCACCAGCAAAAATGAGCACGAGCCGCCACTGATTCTGTCTATATGTCTCCTTGATCGAAACGTGGGATTGTCGTTAGTTTTATGTTTAATTCTATTTTTTTGCTTACTTATGTGATCCTATACACACGTGTCTTTGTTCTTAAACGCCAATTTGCACGCCTGCCCAGCGTGTTTGTAGCGCGATGGACTACGGGTGACTAACCCTCTGTGATTGCGGGTTCAATTCCGCAGGCTGGCAGAAAAGCCACAGGTTCCCCAGATTTACGATGTTCGTGGCACCGAACCGACGGGTTACGATGTCCATGGTAACGAGACGAAGAGCTGAAAGCTACAAGTGCTTCTGGGTCGAAAAAAAACCAAAAAAAACCCCCGCCAATGTACTTAGTATCACCGCATCCTACCCATGGTTATCTCCAGATCTGGTCTGACCACCTCAGATTTGTCGATTTCCGTACATAGCCAGATATAAGAAACACAGGGCAAACATATCATTCTCACAATACAATTCACAGTAAGACTTATGTACAGGATAACACCCCCCCCCGATGCTGACAACTGGTTACACTTAGTACTATAAAATTGACGCATGAAAGCTCACAAAGAAAGAAATAAAGAAATCAACAATAGTAATAGAAATGATATCATCACATTTCAAAGTAAAGAAACAGAGAAACTAGGTTAATACCAAGATTTACACATTGTTTGCTGAAATAGCATTAGATAAAGGGTTTAACGGCGATGGACTGATTTTATTACAGCGGCTTTTTCCCGTATGGTTCCGTCACTGTCGGTAAAAATGAGATGACACCTGCCGAGAGTGTTGCACAAAGCACACACTCCATAGCTCCAGCAACAATATTAGGGATCTCATTAAAATATTGCAAAGTGATTCGGTCCGAATTCGAATGCGCAACCTTCAGAACAACAGAAAACGCCGTAACCACTACGCCGTAGAGAAGAGCTTGTCTAATCTTACGCGTTTTTTTTTTATCTAACCAAAAAAATAAACAGTCTTATCTCTTCTTTCTCGTTCTCTCTGTATATTGCTTTTGTTTTTACTGCAAGCAATAAAGACATAAGACTCACTAATTTTATTTATTGCTCTCAAGCTCCCTAATTGTGTTTGTTATCGTTTTTATTAATTCCACAGTTATCTATCAACAATTTAATAACAAAACTACACCCTTCATTTCATAACATATCGAGCTACTAAAAAAGAAACAAGGAATGATCAATGATGGATAGAAGAGGATGAGATGTGTAGATAACGTATAGAAAAAAAATACAGAAAGGACACGTGGCTTGTCCAAATACGAGAAATAAAAACAACAACTTTGCTGAGAAAAGGCTGTCTGGAACCCATACCAAAAAATCCACCTCAAGGGGAGAGAAGCACGTAACCAATTTCAAACGGGTGCCAACTATTGACTTTTCAGCAGATTTAGTCAAGTAAGAGGAGTGAGCAAAAATAACCTCATTTCCAAATGGTAATGTTAGGGTGGGATGTGGTAGGGTGGGGTGATTGGTGTTTGACTTGGACCCGGGGAAATTAGAGTAGGCAGACGAAAGAAAGTCCATATATGGAATTGTCTGTGGAAGTAGGTAAGTTCCGGTTCTGTATATACAGCCATTGCGTGACGTTTCACGTGAATCTGTTTGAGCTCTGACACACTTTAACAGCAGTAAGGTGGGATGATAAACGTCTATGTTTGAGTGTGTAAGTTTCATTGCTTTAATGACATCAGACAACATACACCAAACAGTAACATAACATAACATAACATAACATAACATAACATACAGTAGTTTTGTATAGAATAGAAACAGATAGGGTCGTGCTGTGCTATGATACAGAGAGGCGACCGCATCAGGCGGGTCCGTTAGGAGGGCGGCATAAGCAGCAAAATCATAATTACAATGTAAGATTATTTTAAGGAAAAATCATTTAAGGGGCGGCATTTCGAAGACTTGCATTATACTGAGAAAATATACCGCACGGCCTGAAACAGACTAAACTGAAAGATACATATCAAACAAGGAATATATATATATATTTTTATATATATATTTATATATATATAATAGAAAAACCGTTCAGAAAGCAATGGCAAACTACTGACCGTATATGCAGTGCCTAGAACATCGACAATTTGTTTACTGTCGTTGATGGTTAACTTATGTAAAGGATATACCACGATTTTCATTTTTCATATAATAGAAATAAATGCAATGTCTCACAGTCTTCTCAGACCTCAGGGTATGAAGTGCCTGTCAATTCACGTTTTCAGTTCCTAGTGTACAGGAGGTAGGAGGGCTATTTCCTTTCCTCGCGTGTGGAACGTCGAGAGTAGGATTGAACCCACACCTCTCTTATGTCCGAGTTGACAGGCGTATGCATTACGCTAATCGGTGCCACAATATATATATACAGGAGAAATATAATTAATGACAATTTTGTCATTACGCTGTTATTGTCAGCCTTCTTATGTAGCATGTCCTTTATCAAACTCCTTACTTATCACAGTTCGGCTGAAAGAATTCCTTCCTCCTCCATCGTCGTTTAAGATTTATTATTTTTGGTGAACTTTTATGATTATTTTGTTCTTTATGTTTCATGTTGTAAACAGCCCACATATAATATATTTGTGAATGTAGTCTTCTTCTTCTTCTTTGTGTTCGTTCTTTACCACCAATTTTAATCACTTTTGTGATATGTTTGATCTTTGCCAAGAACGTGTATACGTTGCACATTGGTTTGATAGGCCCCTAAACGCATTGACTTCAACACAATTTGGTACATGTGCATGCGAGGTCAGCCTAACCTCCTTGGTCGCCTCTTACGACATGCGTGGCAGGTAACCGTAGTTCTCTTTCTCTCGATCCTCGCCTAGACCGATGAACCAACTTGTATCATGAATTTTACTGTTGCTTTGAGGGACTCCGTCCCCTCGTACAGCTTCTCACGAAGCTCTGTGTTAACGGGCCAAGTTTCTTTTCTCGGGGCTGCTAACCGCTGTCAGTCTTGCAGTATGTGCTCTATTGTCATGTCCGCCTTTTCACAGTGACACAGGCTAGTTGCACCAATTTTAAATTTGTGAAACATGTGGGCTCGAAGTTTGTTATGGCCGGTACGGAGGCGGATTATGACAACTTCTTCACTAGGGGACAGACCATAGTACCCATCACTGCTGTTGTACTGCGGATAATCTTTCAACCATTTACAGTGGTTCTATTCTTTACACCCCAAATGTGGGCCCCGGTAATCACTCGGACGGTGAATGTAGTGAAAAGGCGACACTGAAGATAGATCGGACGCATGATACGCATGGAGATTATCTCTGTCCCGAAATACTGCACTGAGATGGGAACCAGAGGGTAAATGAAAACGTTTAAGATCCAAGACTACCTGGAGGAGAACACTAGAACAAGAACCGATAGAAATGTATCACAGCTGGGAAAACAGTACAGAGGACATTCAACATTAGAAAAATATATCATGTATTCTTTGTGGTCCTAACTGCCAAGGATCTCACAGGTTAGTCTGTCCAGCGTGTTCGTAGCACGTTAGACTACGGGTGACAAGCTCCCTGTGAGTGCGGTTTCAATTCCGCGGGCTGGCAGAAAAGCCACAGGTTCACCAATTCACGGTGTTCGTGGCACCGAACCGAAGAGTTACGATGTCCATGGCACCGAGCCGAATACCGAAAGCTGAAAGCTCAAGTGCTTTTGGATCGGTTAAAAAAAAAAAAGAAAAGAGAGAGCTAGAGATATATTGTAGTGTAGGGAATGGTAAACTGGTTTTTTGTTCCAGAGGGTAGGATGCAGAATCACGCAGCTGGTCTTGGGGAGTACTAAACAAAAATGTACATACCTTTTAGCGCACACATTTTATCATAATACATTTGATCAAAACAGCTAATTTTGTACCGATCTGAAAGCTTATTTCTATATCAACCACCTTACAAGAAGAGATCAGAGCACCATTTTTAGACTCCGAACCCAACACATAACATTTAATAATCACTTGAACAGAATTCAATCACAACACACTTCAGAGTGCCAGCTGTGTGCACATCATCATGAAACCTTTCACCGCCACCTCTTCAGGTGTCAAGCACTAGATGACATCAGGAAGACCCTCCTTTCTCCAAAGCCAGATAAATGGAACACATTATACGGAACAACTTACAAACACATGCAGATACCACTACATAGCATTTGAGCCGAAGGGCAAAAGCTCAAACACCGCTGGATTATTGAAGAAGAAGAAGAAAGCCTTATTTACACATATAATTAACATATTATCACATGAAGAGGATTATACTTAATCTGTTATGGAAGTATTTAAACCCGATCAAAATACTTCTTAATGGAAATACTTGTATGCTTAGTTGGTTTTATGCTCGTGTCTTCCTAACAAAACACTTGATATCAAGTTTAGTTTAGTTTAGTCGTCGGAGCATCATCACTGCACGTCGAACCAATTAGTCCATGAGTGCTCCGATCTCCCCCTCAGTATTTCCCTCAGTATGTGGAGACTAACGACACCGGTTCTTTGTTGGTTTACTATTCTTCTGTGGCTACCAGTATAGTGCTCTTGTCTAGCTACACCACATTTGACTTGGAGTTCTTGCAGTCTGGTTAGTGTTGTAGATTCCATATTACATGAATCATGTACATGTGATATCAAGTAAAAGGTAGGTAAGGTAAAGGAACCCTTTCATACCTGGTGGTATATAGGGCAATACAGTGTTAGACCTGTATCGTTCATTGACCGTCGGCACACGATGGGTGATATGGTCAGCATCACGCCGGCCGCCTTTACTTTCCCAGAACCTGTCTAGTACCCAGTTGAGGCTGGGTCGACTTGAGAGCAGTCGCGGCCGGAAAAATTTCACACCTACTGCGGGAGTGATATCAAGTACAATGTGATAATAATGATATTTGTTTGCTTGTGTCTCTATTAAAAAAACGCTTGATATCAAGTACTATGTGATAATATTGATATTTGTTTGCTTGTGTCTCTATTAAAAAAACGCTTGCTATCAAGTACTATGTGATAATATTGCTATTTGTTTGCTTGTGTCTCTATTAAAAAAACGCTTTATATCAAGTACTATGTGATAATATTGATATTCTTGTGCTTATGTCTTATAGCAAAACGCTTGATATCAAGTACTGTGTGATAATATTGATATTCTTGTGCTTATGTCTTATAGCAAAACGCTTGATATCAAGTACTATGTGATAATATTGATATTCTTGTGCTTATGTCTTATAGCAAAACGCTATTTGTGTGCAAGTTCACCAAATGAGTATCTCTTATTCGTATTCCTGTTTTAGAATAGTAACAACTTGTATTCTTGGAAAGAGCCGTTCACAAGCATAAGGGCTTCCAACAGTACAATTATTTTAACGTGTTAATCTCCTTTTATAACGTACTTGACGACTTGAAAGTACCGTTAGTAAAATTCTGCATAAGACATGTCCCTGGATTTCATTTTCAAGCTTGTGTTCCCTTTAAGTCAAAGAAATCATTTTTTTGCATTCCTAATGGAGCTGTGTTCACATCAACATCAAATGCAGATGCAAATATCTTCAGAGTGATCTCAGCTTCAAGTCAAATATCAAAGTTCTCTACTATTTTATTTTAGTGTAAAGAAATTAAAAAAGCACATTATTGGTATAATCGAAAATGTCATGAAAACAACACCATGACAGGAAGCAAAAAATGGTACAGATTATTTTTAACGGATTTTCAGTGCAGAAAATCAATTGATCTAATCCACCCATAAAATCAATTGATCTAATCTACCCATAAAATCAATTGATCTAATCTACCCATAAAATCAATTGATCTAATCTACCCATAAAATCAATTGATCTAATCTACCCATAAAATCAATTGATCTAATCTACCCATAAAATCAATTGATCTAATCTACCCATAAAATCAATTGATCTAATCTACCCATAAAATCAATTGATCTAATCTACCCATAAAATCAATTGATCTAATCTACCCATAAAATCAATTGATCTAATCTACCCATGTGTTTCCGTGGCTCTCAAGGGGAGCAAAGAACAGTAACACTGCGACCTACAGGACATGTCAGGAGAAGCGACTAAGGTAGGAGTCTAGAGAAACTACCCTAGTAAATAAAAAGCGTCCCTGAAATCGGATGTGCTGGCCTACTTATTGACGCATAAATGGCACAGCGTACAATCGCTCTTAGGATCAGATCACATACAGATCCCAAAGAGAGGTTAACAAGTGGTCGATATGGAGCGTTTGAAAAAGAAGAAGAATTGATCTAACCTGCATCTTTCGCACTTGGTAATCAGTTTTACGATCTAATAGACTATATTTGTTCATTGGATTTTTACAAATAGCCTTGTTTCCATTCCAATATAAGATTCAGTACTTGATAACCAATATTGATTTGAAGTAATCGTTGAAACTATTTAGCAGGAATGATATGTTGTCGTTTGTGCTTTAAGTGTATGAGTATGGATATCGCGTTAGAAATACTCGATACTGTTCAGACTATAACGCATTCAGTGCAGAAACATAATGAGTGAATGCGAAACTGAGTTTCCCCCAAAAAAGATAACAAATATGTAATCGATATTTCATCAGCATAAAAATAAATGTTGAAGATCTAGTTTATATACAGAAATAAAAACACAGATAACTGTAAAAGAAATTAATCATGGAAAGCCATCAAAGCGAGTCTAGTTAGAAATATATGCAGACTGCTCAGATATAAAAATGTTTGCAACATAAAATCAAAGATATAATCAAAGCATAGATAAGAAGGAACGAAGTGCAATAAACAGTTTTATAAAACTTTCATTACAGGTCTTACGAGGCTTAGCGGTAGTCAGCTCGATCACAACCCAAGAGAACTTGGTTCAAACCACGCGATGGTCAATTTGGAAGCAAATTTGTTTCGGTGCATTTTACGAACGGTAAAAATAGATTCACCGTTCAGAAAGGAGTGGCAAACTACTGAATGTAGACGTGTTGCTTAGAAAATCAAAGTTCATAGTTCATAGTTCATAAGTACGGTTCCAACTTCACTGCAACGGGTCACCCCATAATTGCTCCGTTCCTGTGCCAATGAATATTACACGAAATGCTAACACCTGTGAAAAGTTTCCTGTGTGAACTAATTCCAGAATGAAACAGCCGCGTACCGCCACAAAAAAGCAACCTGCACCGCATAATATGCATACGGTCGTTGCGAATGTAGCAACACAAAATTGTTCATCACTTGAATAGCAATTCTTGTCGAAGGGGACATCAATCACGGCAAAATCCAGCTTTCTGCACTCACAATATAACTGCATACGGCAGATTGAGCTTGTTCGTCATAACCGCTGTCCGCCATTTTCTGAATACACACAACAAACGCACGGTTGACACAGCAAAACGCATTCCATGTAACAGTCACAGCTCACAGCGTTGCTCAGCACTAACTCAGTAGCTCGGCAAACGAAACAGGAAAATACCCAACCAAACATGGCGGGAATGCGCTAGCAAAGTCGTGTTCAGAATCAAACCGTTCTGACTCTGAACGGTCCTCCCGCATTCCGCTATTGTTGGCCAGATTTTTTCGACAGGATCATGAAAGTGTGCACACTTGCAGGATGACATGTGATGATTGTGTGCACCAAATTTCACCATATTCTGATCAATAGAACGCATGCAACAAGCTGTTGAAATGGCAAGTGACAACAATGTCCATTACAAACAGAGAATTTCTGTCTTCGGAGAAAGAAAATGTGGTGAACATTCATAAACGATTGTGTGCAGTCTACGGAAGTTGTGCAGTCAATATGAGCACTGTCAGTCGCTGGGTTCAGAGAATTAAAGGTAAAGAAAATGGACATATGAGGCTGCAGGATCGTTCTGCTACGACTTTGAGTCTCGACATGTTGAACGGCACTGATGCCATTATTCGTGAGGATAGACGTATCTGAAAATGAGAAGCATTATCTGCAACAAGTCCTTGTCAATCTCGATAAGAATGCGAGTTATTCAGTGCTACATAGAACCAATACTGACATACGGATGCGAGTCGTGGACAATGAACACACAGATCGAAAAATCTCTGATGGCCTCAGAAATGTGGTTTTATAGAAGAATGATGAGAATCACATGGACTGCTAAAATGACTAATGTTGAGGTGCTGAATGAGATCAAGATACAGAGAAAGCTTATCATCAATATAAGAAAAAGGCAGTCATCTAGAAAATCAAACGATTCGTTTTACTGTGCTCGATAACGACGTCCTGTAAAGGATATGCCACGATTTTGATTTCACTACAGGGGCATCGAGAAATCGAACATCGAGGCAGGGGAGCGGACATCGAGACGAGAAATCGAACATCGAGGCAGGGGAGCGGACATCGAGACGAGAAAGCGGACATCGAGGCAGGGGAGCGGACATCGAGACGAGAAAGCGGACATCGAGGCAGGGGAGCGGACATCGAGACGAGAAAGCGGACATCGAGGCAGGGGAGCGGACATCGAGACGAGAAAGCGGACATCGAGGCAGGGGAGAAAGGTGATCAGGCAGCTTTAGCACAGGACTTCGAACTATATAACATAATTGTCATAACCAAGTCAAAACTAAACATGTCAGAGATGAAGTGTTTACGTAGAATGTTGGAAGTATCAAGAAGAGACCGGTTGACATAGAATGCTGGAAGTATCAAGAAGAGTCCGGTTGACATAGAATGCTGGAAGTATCAAGAAGAGACCGGTTGACATAGAATGCTGGAAGTATCAAGAAGAAACCGGTTGACGTAGAATGCTGGAAGTATCAAGAAGAGACCGGTTGACATAGAATGCTGGAAGTATCAAGAAGAGACCGGTTGACGTAGAATGCTGGAAGTATCAAGAAGAGACCGGTTGACATAGGATGCTGGAAATATCAAGAAGAAACCGGTTGACGTAGAATGCTGGAAGTATCAAGAAGAGACCGGTTGACATAGAATGCTGGAAGTATCAAGAAGAGACCGGTTGACATAGAATGCTGGAAGTATCAAGAAGAGTCCGGTTGACGTATAATGTTGAAAGTATCAAGAAGGAACCGGTTGACGTAGAATGCTGGAAGTATCAAGAAGAGACCGGCTGACATAGAATGCTGGAAGTATCAAGAAGAGACCGGTTGACGTAGAATGCTGGAAGTATCAAGAAGAGACCGGTTGACATAGGATGCTGGAAATATCAAGAAGAAACCGGTTGACGTAGAATGCTGGAAGTATCAAGAAGAGACCGGTTGACATAGAATGCTGGAAGTATCAAGAAGAGACCGGTTGACATAGAATGCTGGAAGTATCAAGAAGAGTCCGGTTGACGTATAATGTTGAAAGTATCAAGAAGAAACCGGTTGACGTAGAATGCTGGAAGTATCAAGAAGAGACCGGTTGACATAGAATGCTGGAAGTATCAAGAAGAGACTGGTTTAGAAATAAAGACATCAGGAAAATTCGTTACAGCTGAACTTCCTCAAGAAACAACAAATGAAAGAATTCGGCCACATAAGCAGATTACCAACAGAAAATACTACTCCGATACAGTAAATACAAAGCTTAAGATTGTCCAGGCAAAAGGTGAAACACCGAAATAACAGAGGCAGTGAAAAACACTATAGATGGAGACTGTAGTAAAGCTATGTAGAATGGCGAAACAAGTAATAACTGTAGTTATTTAAAATACAAAAACAATGACAATATATAGTGAAAAACACTATGAAGCGCATGCAAAAGCCCGTTTTATAAATCTGTTATTATCCTGACGCTGTCAGGCAAAGCAGGCTTAGAGACAAGAAAAAGATGAAATAAAGAAGGTCTCTTTATTTACCTACTTTTCAGAAGTTACTGTTCAAGAGCTCTCACGTTAAAATTTAAAATAGTTAAAATAGACTGAGCACTTATGTGGATGTTCTGGGGGCAGAGATTGCGATTTTAACCAGTTTCTCTACTTTCTATTAGCATTTGACAAGACTGCACTGAAGTAACTACACAAGAAAATAGAAAGCAACCCTTCAGTCACTCAAAGTTTAGAATACTGTCTAAATGAGATACAGCTCTAATGAAAGATCGATCCATATATAGACTGCATAATTCCAACAGGTTCATGAAGAGTTACTTCAAAGTGAAAATTCTATTGGGACAGTTTTGTAGAAGAAGTGGTTCGGCAAAGTTAAAACATTCAAATTGAAACTTTCATGTACAACCGTTGTCAATCATTGTATTTCTAAGCAGTGTGACCATCTGATAGATGGAGAAAGGCGGTGTCACTTTTATGCATAGTCATTAAAACGTGCAGGCTTCAACAAAGTTAAAATTGACTTTAAAAAAGGAGGATAGCAACCTAATGAAAACCTTATGAAAATTGTAAATCTTAAATTTGACTGAAAAATTATATACAGGGTGTTCAAGATAATTGCAGCCCCATTGACTAATCGAAAGTTGCCAGATAACCTATCGCGTTGTGTTTATGTACTATTTAAACCGGTTCTGACTAGCTTGTCCTACGTCACATTTTTCATCGCCCCTTCCCGCACTACAATTACACACCATCACACAACCTCGACACCATCATACTACGTCATAACTGAACCTTCTCATTTCCATACATATATGCCAGATTAGCTCCATTCATAGGCTGCTTTTAAGTTGAACACCCTGTATATACATATATATATATATATGTATACGAAAAATATATATAATCCCAATATTTTCCTTGGGATGTTCTTGTGCATCTCATTAGGTAGCATGTCCTTTATCAAACGCTCCCTCTTATCACAGTTCGTCTGAAAGACTCGATCTCTAGCCAGTTCATTCTCCTCCTCCATCGTTATGTTTAAGGTTTCTGTTTCCTTGAGAGCTTTATATTTATTTTATTTTTTATTTTTCAAGTTATAAACTCATCTGTAACAATATATTTGTGAATAGCATTTTGTAAAAACTAAAAAATAGACGCTGAAAAAATAAATAAAAGCAAAGTAATAAAAACGATCAGAAAATGTGAAAACTGAAATTTGACTTTGCAATTCATGTGTCCTGTTTCCATAACAGCCATTATTCAAGGAAAAGCCAAAAATACATCAAGCTGATATCAGCTCAGACTATGAAGAGCAAAGAGATTTGTCACATGAAAATGCAAGATAACATGAGAAGTAGAACATCTGGTCAGCTTTAACCATTTTGTTAGCACAACAGAGTAGATGAAATTATAATATTCAGACTCCGTATCGCCCGTCTGTTGCTGGGACTTTCAAAGGAGCAAAGAATAGTACCACTGCGACCTACAAGGCATGTCGTAAGAGGCGACTGAAGTAGGGGCCTAGGGAAGGTACCCTAGTAAATAAAAAGCGTTGCAGAAATCTGATATGCTGGCCTACTTGTAGGCGCATAGCTGGCACAACGTACAATCACATGTAGGCTCAGATCACATACAAATCGCACAGAGTGGTTAACAAGTGGTCGATATGGAAGATTCGAAGAAGAAAACTTCGTACAGTCTACACCAGACTGAGATACTTTCTTCTCAACAAGCTAAAGATAAATACTTCTGATAAGTACTCATGTGATACTGACTTAATGATATTAAAACACATTTTATAAATATTTCCAACGTATAAGACCATGAGAAGACTTAAACTATGGTCACCAGTACACCTGGATGACAAGCTTTTTGGGAAGATCTCAGCAACATGAAACATCCTACTGACTTACTGAGCAATATTTATGTTGACGTCTGAGACGACTGAAACCACAAATAGCTTGCTCTGATGAAGGCATATTTATTCGATTAGTTGTTTTTGTTAACAACTTTATAATGTTACTATACCATTATTGATTATCATGCATGGAATATGCATATGGGAATGCAATCAGAACAAAATGTCACTATGATGAACAAGTTTCTAATAAAAGATCACAGTTAACATAAGTAATAACCTTATAATGGAAAATAGTACAAGATGTCAAACATTTTCCGGTATTTGTCACATCATCATCATCAAGTGCCGTCTCCACATTGAAGGTTGGCTGCAATGAATCTCCAGCATCCTCTGTCTTTCACCTAGGTGTTGCACTCTGCCAGACTGTAACCTGTCCATTTCTTAAAGTTTCCTCCCACTTATCTCTCGGTCTTCCTCTTGCTCTTCTCCCCTCAACTTTCCCCTCTAGTAAATGTTTTATCATGGTGTCATGCCTTTTATGTGCCCAAAATACTTTATTTGTCACAAGAAGGAAAGAGAGGTGTTATGGTCTTGAAGTTCATGTGGAGCCAAAAAAATAATCTTACAAGTGTCATCTTGTACTGAGATTAATCAATCACGAAGTTGAGTTGCTGAATTCAGACTTATACTTGGACAGAGATTAATCAATCCCGAAGTTGAGTTGCTGAATTCAGATTTATACTTGGACAGAGATTAATCAACCACCAAGTTGAGTTGCTGAATTCAGATTTATACTTGGACAGAGATTAATCAACCACCAAGTTGAGTTGCTGAATTCAGATTTATACTTGGACAGAGATTAATCAACCACCAAGTTGAGTTGCTGAATTCAGATTTATACTTGGGCAGAGATTAATCAATCCCGAAGTTGAGTTGCTGAATTCAGACTTATACTTGGGCAGAGATTAATCAATCACGAAGTTGAGTTGCTGAATTCAGACTTATACTTGGGCAGAGATTAATCAATCCCGAAGTTGAGTTGCTGAATTCAGATTTATACTTGGACAGAGATTAATCAACCACCAAGTTGAGTTGCTGAATTCAGATTTATACTTGGACAGAGATTAATCAACCACCAAGTTGAGTTGCTGAATTCAGATTTATACTTGACAGAGATTAATCAACCACCAAGTTGAGTTGCTGAATTCAGATTTATACTTGGGCAGAGATTAATCAATCCCGAAGTTGAGTTGCTGAATTCAGATTTATACTTGGGCAGAGATTAATCAATCCCGAAGTTGAGTTGCTGAATTCAGACTTATACTTGGACAGAGATTAATCAATCCCGAAGTTGAGTTGCTGAATTCAGATTTATACTTGGGCAGAGATTAATCAATCCCGAAGTTGAGTTGCTGAATTCAGACTTATACTTGGGCAGAGATTAATCAATCACGAAGTTGAGTTGCTGAATTCAGACTTATACTTGGGCAGAGATTAATCAACCACCAAGTTGAGTTGCTGAATTCAGACTTATACTTTGACAGAGATTAATCAACCACCAAGTTGAGTTGCTGAATTCAGACTTATACTTGGACAGAGATTAATCAACCACCAAGTTGAGTTGCTGAATTCAGATTTATACTTGGACAGAGATTAATCAACCACCAAGTTGAGTTGCTGAATTCAGATTTATACTTGGACAGAGATTAATCAACCACCAAGTTGAGTTGCTGAATTCAGACTTATACTTGGACAGAGATTAATCAACCACCAAGTTGAGTTGCTGAATTCAGACTTATACTTGGACAGAGACTGATCAACTACCAAGTTGAGTTGTTCAATTCAGACTTAATCAACCACGAAGTTCAGTTCAAGAATTCAGACTTATACTTGGATTTCTAATACGGAAGGGGGAGGGGCGGCGGTATTTTTGACCTCATTCAATACATACCTTGGGTATACCCTGTGGAAGAAACAGTCGAGTGTTACTAGACACCCATTTGAGTGGAACCAGCAAAGGAAACGGAAAAGTGGTCCCCCTAAATAGACCTGGAGACAGGGTGTTCTTGAGGAACGGAAAGATGCTGAACTATTCTAGGAAGCCATAAATAAAATAGACAGAGACTGGGAAAAGTGAAGGACAGCTGTTGAGGCTCTATGCTCCACGAGGGGCAAAGAGGAATAAGTAATACATACATGGATGTTTGAAACTGATATTCTTGGGATGAAAATATGTTGCGTCAGTGATCCGTCGCCTACCAAATCCTTACTTCCCGTTTACGTGATGATATTGGATACAACCTACACAGTTTGCCGTTTAGAAAAGTGAGTTATTATCGATATCGAAGTGGAAATTTAACATATAGCGTAAAGTAAAATGTATATGTAGAAGTAAAATATAGTAGTATAAAAAAATAAGTAAAATTGTAAGTAAACATATAGTAGTAAGTAAAACATATAGTAGTAAGTAAAACATATAGTAGTAAGTAAAACATATAGTAGTAAGTAAAACATATAGTAGTAAGTAAAACATATAGTAGTAAGTAAAACATATAGTAGTAAGTAAAACATATAGTAGTAAGTAAAACATATAGTAGTAAGTAAAACATATAGTAGTAAGTAAAACATATAGTGTTAAGTAAAACATATAGTAGTAAGTAAAACATATAGTAGTAAGTAAAACATATAGTAGTAAGTAAAACATATAGTAGTAAGTAAAACATATAGTAGTAAGTAAAACATATAGTAGTAAGTAAAACATATAGTAGTAAGTAAAACATATAGTAGTAAGTAAAACATATAGTAGTAAGTAAAACATATAGTAGTAAGTAAAACATATAGTAGTAAGTAAAACATATAGTAGTAAGTAAAACATATAGTAGTAAGTAAAACATATAGTAGTAAGTAAAACATATAGTAGTAAGTAAAACATATAGTAGTAAGTAAAACATATAGTAGTAAGTAAAACATATAGTAGTAAGTAAAACATATAGTAGTAAGTAAAACATATAGTAGTAAGTAAAACATATAGTAGTAAGTAAAACATATAGTAGTAAGTAAAACATATAGTAGTAAGTAAAACATATAGTAGTAAGTAAAACATATAGTAGTAAGTAAAACATATAGTAGTAAGTAAAACATATAGTAGTAAGTAAAACATATAGTAGTAAGTAAAACATATAGTAGTAAGTAAAACATATAGTAGTAAGTAAAACATGTGAGGAGAAGTTTAAGGGTATAGGGAGAAGTAAAACATGTTAGAAGAAGAAAAACATATAAGGAGAAGTTAAACATATAGTGTTAAGTAAAACATATAGTGTTAAGTAAAACATATAGTATTAAGTAAAACATATAGTGAAAAAAAGTTTAAAAACATATAGTGTTAAGTAAAACATATAAGGAGAAGTTAAACATATAGTGTTAAAACATATAGTTTGAAACATATAGTGTTAAGTAAAACATATAGTATTAAGTTAAACATATAGTGTTAAGTAAAACATATAGTGTTAAAGTAAAACATATAGTGTTAACAAAAGTAAAACATATAGGAAAGTTAAACATATAGTGTTAAGTAAAACATATAGTATTAAGTTAAACATATAGTGTAATATATAGGTAAGTAAACATATAGTAGAAATATAGAAAGTTAATATATAGGTACA
Organism: Arion vulgaris; assembly: GCA_020796225.1. NCBI lineage: Eukaryota > Metazoa > Mollusca > Gastropoda > Stylommatophora > Arionidae > Arion > Arion vulgaris. The sequence goes on along the minus strand of CM036763.1, from coordinate 20,037,435 downwards.
TTGGAGAAGTTAAACGGAAGTAGAAAGAAGAAAAACATATAGGGAAAAGTTAAACATATAGGGAAAAGTTAAACATATAGGGAAATGTTAAACATATAGGGAAATGTTAAACATATAGGTCCTAGGGCAAGCTACCCTAGTAAATAAAACGCTGGCTCTAAATCGGTGTGTGGCCTAGTAACCATAGTCGCATAATTAGGCACAACGTAAAAACGTTCTTGTTAAAGTTCAATTATACATCATAATAAGAATGATACGAATTGGTCGCGAAGAATGAACGCAAGCAACAAACAACAACAACAACAAACATATAGGGTTATGTAAATCATATCATCATCATCAAGTGCTTGTCCATTCCGGAACTAGCTTCCATGACAGCAGTCCTGAAAAACTCTCTATTCTGTGCAAGTTGACCGGCGACAGCAGCAGTCGTTCTCAGATCGTCAATGACATCTTGTATCCATCGTCTACTAGGTTATTATTCTTCCAGGCACCATTCCCTCCAACATTATTTTCTCTAGCACTCATGCCGTTTGATGTATCCGAAATATTTAATTTTCTCTCATTTTATACTATTTAATAACCAACTCTCTCTCTAATAACAAGCTGTTGCAGAACAGAAGCGTTTGTTCTTTTCTCTGTCCGTGATATTCTAAGTACTCTTCTGTAGCATTTGCATTCAAAAGCATTAATGATCTACTCCGCTGCTTTGTCAATGGTCCATGTCTCACAACCATATGTTGCCAAGGAAAAAACACATGATTTTTGCTCTTATGTCAGTTCTCTTCCATGGGTTAGCTAGTGTAAAACATATAGGGAGAAGTAAAACATATAGGGAGAAGTAAAACATATAGTGTTAGGTAAAACATATAGTGTTAGGTAAAACATATAGTGTTAGGTAAAACATATAGTGTTAGGTAAAACATATAGTGTTAGGTAAACCATATAGGGATAAGTTAAACGTGTTGGGAGAAGTAAAACATATAGTGATAAGTTAAACATATAGTGTTAAGTCAAACACATATCCTGAAGTCTGTATTTCCATTCTTGAATAGACTAATGTAGTTAGCCAATCAACAAGAAATAAATAAGAATAACCAGCGCTGACGTATGACAATATCAAACTTAATATTCAACAAGACGTCAAGAACATTTTATTCATGGGAGAAAAATGAGAACGCTAATTTGAGTTGCTATAACTGGAGTTAAAGGTTGAAGCTGTAAATCTTATTTTGTTTTTCTTGTATCCATTATTGCTAATACTCATTTTATTTCCTTTTCTCTCTCTTTTTATCTTTAAATGTATATCACTCAGTTACTCCCTGAAGTGTTGTTTATCAGAGTATTATCAACCCTCGTAGAGTGATGCATGATTAGAGTATTTGGTGTCCAATGATACATCAGATGATGACTCAGGAACGAGAGATTAATGCCGCGAAGAATTCAGCATGGCAGAGCGTACAAACTAATGGCGAACACACAAAACGATCCTTTTTCTACTTTTGGTTTTAAATTGCTCATGTTATACTTCGAGGACATTTAAAGCTGCAACTGATGTACGTAGTAGATGGTGGATTTGGTGACTACTCGTAGGGAGAAATGGAGTTACTTGCGCTTTGCAGCGGCTATTGCACGAGGCACATTAAATGGAACTGATAATGTCTATGATTACGGAATAAGGGAGCTATAGGAACTGACTGCTATGATTATGGAATACGAGATTTGTATAATTGGCGGATATATAATAAGGATGTTGTAGAGTTGACGGCTATAGAAAAGAAAGTTGTAGAGTTGACGACTATGAAGAAGAAAGTTGTAGATGACGCTTAGAAGAAGAAAGTTGTAGAGTTGATGGCTATAGAAGAAGAAAGTTGTAGAGTTGACGACTATAGAAGAAGAAAGTTGTAGAGTTGACGGCATAAGAAGAAGTAAGAGTTGATAGAGTTGACGGCTATAGAAGAAGAAAGTTGTAGAGTTGACGGCTATAGAAGAAGAAAGTTGTAGAGTTGACGACTATAGAAGAATGAAGTTGTAGAGTTGACGGCTATAGAAGAAGAAAGTTGTAGAGTTGACAGCTATAGAAGAAGAAAGTTGTAGAGTTGACGACTATAGAAGAAGAAAGTTGTAGAGTTGACAGCTATAGAAGAAGAATGTTGTAGAGTTGACGGCTATAGAAGAAGAAAGTTGTAGAGTTGACAGCTATAGAAGAAGAAAGTTGTAGAGTTGACGGCTATAGAAGAAGAAAGTTGTAGAGTTGACGACTATAGAAGAAGAAAGTTGTAGAGTTGACGACTATAGAAGAAGAAAGTTGTAGAGTTGACGGCTATAGAAGAAGAAAGTTGTAGAGTTGACGACTATAGAAGAAGAAAGTTGTAGAGTTGACGACTATAGAAGAATGAAGTTGTAGAGTTGACGGCTATAGAAGAAGAAAGTTGTAGAGTTGACGACTATAGAAGAAGAAAGTTGTAGAGTTGACGGCTATAGAAGAAGAAAGTTGTAGAGTTGACGGCTATAGAAGAAGAAAGTTGTAGAGTTGACGACTATAGAAGAAGAAAGTTGTAGAGTTGACGACTATAGAAGAAGAAAGTTGTAGAGTTGACGGCTATAGAAGAAGAAAGTTGTAGAGTTGACGACTATAGAAGAAGAAAGTTGTAGAGTTGACGGCTATAGAAGAAGAAAGTTGTAGAGTTGACAACTATAGAAGAAGAAAGTTGTAGAGTTGACGGCTATAGAAGAATGAAGTTGTAGAGTTGACGGCTATAGAAGAAGAAAGTTGTAGAGTTGACGACTATAGAAGAAGAAAGTTGTAGAGTTGACGACTATAGAAGAAGAAAGTTGTAGAGTTGACGACTATAGAAGAAGAAAGTTGTAGAGTTGACGACTATAGAAGAAGAAAGTTGTAGAGTTGACGACTATAGAAGAAGAAAGTTGTAGAGTTGACGGCTATAGAAGAAGAAAGTTGTAGAGTTGACAACTATAGAAGAAGAAAGTTGTAGAGTTGACGGCTATAGAAGAATGAAGTTGTAGAGTTGACGGCTATAGAAGAAGAAAGTTGTAGAGTTGACGACTATAGAAGAAGAAAGTTGTAGAGTTGACGACTATAGAAGAAGAAAGTTGTAGAGTTGACGACTATAGAAGAAGAAAGTTGTAGAGTTGACGACTATAGAAGAAGAAAGTTGTAGAGTTGACGACTATAGAAGAAGAAAGTTGTAGAGTTGACGACTATAGAAGAAGAAAGTTGTATAGTTGACGGCTATAGAAGAAGAAAGTTGTAGAGTTGACGACTATAGAAGAAGAAAGTTGTAGAGTTGACGGCTATAGAAGAAGAAAGTTGTAGAGTTGACGGCTATAGAAGAAGAAAGTTGTAAAGTTGACGACTATAGAAGAAGAAAGTTGTAGAGTTGACGGCTATAGAAGAAGAAAGTTGTAGAGTTGACGGCTATAGAAGAAGAAAGTTGTAGAGTTGACGACTATAGAAGAAGAAAGTTGTAGAGTTAACGGCTATAGAAGAAAAAAGTTGTAGAGTTGACGGCTATAGAAGAAGAAAGTTGTAGAGTTGACGGCTATAGAAGAAAACAGTTGTAGAGTTGACGGCTATAGAAGAAGAAAGTTGTAGAGTTGACGACTATAGAAGAAGAAAGTTGTAGAGTTGACGGCTATAGAAGAAGAAAGTTGTAGAGTTGACGGCTATAGAAGAAGAAAGTTGTAGAGTTGACGACTATAGAAGAAGAAAGTTGTAGAGTTGACGACTATAGAAGAAGAAAGTTGTAGAGTTGACGGCTATAGAAGAAGAAAGTTGTAGAGTTGACGGCTATAGAAGAAGAAAGTTGTAGAGTTGACGGCTATAGAAGAAGAAAGTTGTAGAGTTGACGACTATAGAAGAAGAAAGTTGTAGAGTTGATGGCTATAGAAGAAGAAAGTTGTAGAGTTGACGGCTATAGAAGAAGAAAGTTGTAGAGTTGACGGCTATAGAAGAATGAAGTTGTAGAGTTGACGGCTATAGAAGAAGAAAGTTGTAGAGTTGACGACTATAGAAGAAGAAAGTTGTAGAGTTGACGACTATAGAAGAAGAAAGTTGTAGAGTTGACGGCTATAGAAGAAGAAAGTTGTAGAGTTGACGGCTATAGAAGAAGAAAGTTGTAGAGTTGACGACTATAGAAGAAGAAAGTTGTAGAGTTGACGGCTATAGAAGAAGAAAGTTGTAGAGTTGACGGCTATAGAAGAAGAAAGTTGTAGAGTTGAAGGCTATAGAAGAAGAAAGTTGTAGAGTTGACGGCTATAGAAGAAGAAAGTTGTAGAGTTGATGGCTATAGAAGAAGAAAGTTGTAGAGTTGACGGCTATAGAAGAAGAAAGTTGTAGAGTTGACGGCTATAGAAGAATGAAGTTGTAGAGTTGACGGCTATAGAAGAAGAAAGTTGTAGAGTTGATGACTATAGAAGAAGAAAGTTGTAGAGTTGACGACTATAGAAGAAGAAAGTTGTAGAGTTGACGGCTATAGAAGAAGAAAGTTGTAGAGTTGACGGCTATAGAAGAAGAAAGTTGTAGAGTTGACGGCTATAGAAGAAGAAAGTTGTAGAGTTGACGACTATAGAAGAATGAAGTTGTAGAGTTGACGGCTATAGAAGAAGAAAGTTGTAGAGTTGACAGCTATAGAAGAAGAAAGTTGTAGAGTTGACGACTATAGAAGAAGAAAGTTGTAGAGTTGACAGCTATAGAAGAAGAATGTTGTAGAGTTGACGGCTATAGAAGAAGAAAGTTGTAGAGTTGACGGCTATAGAAGAAGAAAGTTGTAGAGTTGACGGCTATAGAAGAAGAAAGTTGTAGAGTTGACGACTATAGAAGAAGAAAGTTGTAGAGTTGACGACTATAGAAGAAGAAAGTTGTAGAGTTGACGGCTATAGAAGAAGAAAGTTGTAGAGTTGACGACTATAGAAGAAGAAAGTTGTAGAGTTGACGACTATAGAAGAATGAAGTTGTAGAGTTGACGGCTATAGAAGAAGAAAGTTGTAGAGTTGACGACTATAGAAGAAGAAAGTTGTAGAGTTGACGGCTATAGAAGAAGAAAGTTGTAGAGTTGACGGCTATAGAAGAAGAAAGTTGTAGAGTTGACGACTATAGAAGAAGAAAGTTGTAGAGTTGACGACTATAGAAGAAGAAAGTTGTAGAGTTGACGGCTATAGAAGAAGAAAGTTGTAGAGTTGACGACTATAGAAGAAGAAAGTTGTAGAGTTGACGGCTATAGAAGAAGAAAGTTGTAGAGTTGACAACTATAGAAGAAGAAAGTTGTAGAGTTGACGGCTATAGAAGAATGAAGTTGTAGAGTTGACGGCTATAGAAGAAGAAAGTTGTAGAGTTGACGACTATAGAAGAAGAAAGTTGTAGAGTTGACGACTATAGAAGAAGAAAGTTGTAGAGTTGACGACTATAGAAGAAGAAAGTTGTAGAGTTGACGACTATAGAAGAAGAAAGTTGTAGAGTTGACGACTATAGAAGAAGAAAGTTGTAGAGTTGACGGCTATAGAAGAAGAAAGTTGTAGAGTTGACAACTATAGAAGAAGAAAGTTGTAGAGTTGACGGCTATAGAAGAATGAAGTTGTAGAGTTGACGGCTATAGAAGAAGAAAGTTGTAGAGTTGACGACTATAGAAGAAGAAAGTTGTAGAGTTGACGACTATAGAAGAAGAAAGTTGTAGAGTTGACGACTATAGAAGAAGAAAGTTGTAGAGTTGACGACTATAGAAGAAGAAAGTTGTAGAGTTGACGACTATACAAGAAGAAAGTTGTAGAGTTGACGACTATAGAAGAAGAAAGTTGTATAGTTGACGGCTATAGAAGAAGAAAGTTGTAGAGTTGACGACTATAGAAGAAGAAAGTTGTAGAGTTGACGGCTATAGAAGAAGAAAGTTGTAGAGTTGACGGCTATAGAAGAAGAAAGTTGTAAAGTTGACGACTATAGAAGAAGAAAGTTGTAGAGTTGACGGCTATAGAAGAAGAAAGTTGTAGAGTTGACGGCTATAGAAGAAGAAAGTTGTAGAGTTGACGACTATAGAAGAAGAAAGTTGTAGAGTTAACGGCTATAGAAGAAAAAAGTTGTAGAGTTGACGGCTATAGAAGAAGAAAGTTGTAGAGTTGACGGCTATAGAAGAAAACAGTTGTAGAGTTGACGGCTATAGAAGAAGAAAGTTGTAGAGTTGACGACTATAGAAGAAGAAAGTTGTAGAGTTGACGGCTATAGAAGAAGAAAGTTGTAGAGTTGACGGCTATAGAAGAAGAAAGTTGTAGAGTTGACGACTATAGAAGAAGAAAGTTGTAGAGTTGACGGCTATAGAAGAAGAAAGTTGTAGAGTTGACGGCTATAGAAGAAGAAAGTTGTAGAGTTGACGGCTATAGAAGAAGAAAGTTGTAGAGTTGACGGCTATAGAAGAAGAAAGTTGTAGAGTTGACGACTATAGAAGAAGAAAGTTGTAGAGTTGATGGCTATAGAAGAAGAAAGTTGTAGAGTTGACGGCTATAGAAGAAGAAAGTTGTAGAGTTGACGGCTATAGAAGAAGAAAGTTGTAGAGTTGACAACTATAGAAGAAGAAAGTTGTAGAGTTGACGGCTATAGAAGAATGAAGTTGTAGAGTTGACGGCTATAGAAGAAGAAAGTTGTAGAGTTGACGACTATAGAAGAAGAAAGTTGTAGAGTTGACGACTATAGAAGAAGAAAGTTGTAGAGTTGACGACTATAGAAGAAGAAAGTTGTAGAGTTGACGACTATAGAAGAAGAAAGTTGTAGAGTTGACGACTATAGAAGAAGAAAGTTGTAGAGTTGACGGCTATAGAAGAAGAAAGTTGTAGAGTTGACAACTATAGAAGAAGAAAGTTGTAGAGTTGACGGCTATAGAAGAATGAAGTTGTAGAGTTGACGGCTATAGAAGAAGAAAGTTGTAGAGTTGACGACTATAGAAGAAGAAAGTTGTAGAGTTGACGACTATAGAAGAAGAAAGTTGTAGAGTTGACGACTATAGAAGAAGAAAGTTGTAGAGTTGACGACTATAGAAGAAGAAAGTTGTAGAGTTGACGACTATACAAGAAGAAAGTTGTAGAGTTGACGACTATAGAAGAAGAAAGTTGTATAGTTGACGGCTATAGAAGAAGAAAGTTGTAGAGTTGACGACTATAGAAGAAGAAAGTTGTAGAGTTGACGGCTATAGAAGAAGAAAGTTGTAGAGTTGACGGCTATAGAAGAAGAAAGTTGTAAAGTTGACGACTATAGAAGAAGAAAGTTGTAGAGTTGACGGCTATAGAAGAAGAAAGTTGTAGAGTTGATGGCTATAGAAGAAGAAAGTTGTAGAGTTGACGACTATAGAAGAAGAAAGTTGTAGAGTTAACGGCTATAGAAGAAAAAAGTTGTAGAGTTGACGGCTATAGAAGAAGAAAGTTGTAGAGTTGACGGCTATAGAAGAAAACAGTTGTAGAGTTGACGGCTATAGAAGAAGAAAGTTGTAGAGTTGACGACTATAGAAGAAGAAAGTTGTAGAGTTGACGGCTATAGAAGAAGAAAGTTGTAGAGTTGACGGCTATAGAAGAAGAAAGTTGTAGAGTTGACGACTATAGAAGAAGAAAGTTGTAGAGTTGACGGCTATAGAAGAAGAAAGTTGTAGAGTTGACGGCTATAGAAGAAGAAAGTTGTAGAGTTGACGGCTATAGAAGAAGAAAGTTGTAGAGTTGACGGCTATAGAAGAAGAAAGTTGTAGAGTTGACGACTATAGAAGAAGAAAGTTGTAGAGTTGATGGCTATAGAAGAAGAAAGTTGTAGAGTTGACGGCTATAGAAGAAGAAAGTTGTAGAGTTGACGGCTATAGAAGAATGAAGTTGTAGAGTTGACGGCTATAGAAGAAGAAAGTTGTAGAGTTGACGACTATAGAAGAAGAAAGTTGTAGAGTTGACGACTATAGAAGAAGAAAGTTGTAGAGTTGACGGCTATAGAAGAAGAAAGTTGTAGAGTTGACGGCTATAGAAGAAGAAAGTTGTAGAGTTGACGACTATAGAAGAAGAAAGTTGTAGAGTTGACGGCTATAGAAGAAGAAAGTTGTAGAGTTGACGGCTATAGAAGAAGAAAGTTGTAGAGTTGACGGCTATAGAAGAAGAAAGTTGTAGAGTTGACGGCTATAGAAGAAGAAAGTTGTAGAGTTGATGACTATAGAAGAAGAAAGTTGTAGAGTTGATGGCTATAGAAGAAGAAAGTTGTAGAGTTGACGGCTATAGAAGAAGAAAGTTGTAGAGTTGACGGCTATAGAAGAATGAAGTTGTAGAGTTGACGGCTATAGAAGAAGAAAGTTGTAGAGTTGACGACTATAGAAGAAGAAAGTTGTAGAGTTGACGACTATAGAAGAAGAAAGTTGTAGAGTTGACGACTATAGAAGAAGAAAGTTGTAGAGTTGACGGCTATAGAAGAAGAAAGTTGTAGAGTTGACGACTATAGAAGAAGAAAGTTGTAGAGTTGACAGCTATAGAAGAAGAAAGTTGTAGAGTTGACAGCTATGGGATACGGAAGTTAAATGGTTGACGGTTATGGGATAAATGAGGTATAGGGTTGACGGCTATTGAAGAAGAAAGTTGTAGGGTTGACGGCTATGGAATAAATGAGTTGTAGGTTTGACGACTACGTATTAAGGGAGTTGTAGGCTTGACGGCTACGGAATAAGGAAGTTGTAGGTTTGACGGCTACGGAATAAGGGAGTTGTAGGTTTGACGGCTACGGAATAAGGGAGTTGTAGGTTTGACGGCTACGGAATAAGGGAGTTGTAGGTTTGACGGCTACGGAATAAGGGAGTTGTAGGTTTGACGGCTACGGAATAAGGGAGTTGTAGGTTTGACGGCTATGGAATAAGGGAGTTGTAGGTTTGACGGCTACGGAACAATGGAGTTGTAGGTTTGACGGCTACGGAATAAGGAAGTTGTAGGTTTGACGGCTACGGAATAAGGGAGTTGTAGGTTTGACGGCTATGGAATAAGGGAGTTGTAGGTTTGACGGCTACGGAATAAGGGAGTTGTAGGTTTGACGGCTATGGAATAAGGGAGTTGTATCTACAAATATGGGACAGGAAATAACAAATCATTTCTCTATATTTGTGTTATATGTTGCTGATACGCTGAACGCATACAGAAGGGTTATTTTAGAACACAAATATTTGTCGGTTCAACGTTTCCTAGTGAATTTGGGTAGCATAACTACTCTGGAAAATAAATCCGTCTAGTGTGATTTTGACCACATAACCAATATTGAGTCGCTGGTCAAGACATTGGTTTAACAACACCCAACCCTCTCCTTAATTTTACATGATAAAAATTAAAATGAAAAAATAAAGTGTGGTAGATTTTTGTTGTAGCAACGTTTTGACAAAAAAGACTTTATAAATAAAGTTATTGAAGAACAATACATAATAAAAGAAAACGAAGATATCTGTGGCGTAGTTGTCAAGTCGTTACCTTGTGTTCGAAGATGATAGATCGAATCTGGACCTTACTGTATGGTTCACGGGTATATTAGCTTGCCGAAGATCCCTATTATTGTTGCAGGTGATACGGAGGTTGTGCTTTGTGTAATACAATTTTACGAAAATTATCCGCAATTTATACAGAAGTAGACTGAACCGTGGACTCCTGCAACTTAAGGCCGATTGGCTCAGATGGGTAATCGGATATTCTTATTTAATGGGGCTGATTTTTGTATATGTTTGATAGAACACTGTACTGTTTTCTGCAATTTTACTCAGTTCTATGCGTTCATCAGTGGCGGCTCGTCATTAAGGACCAGTGGGACCGAGCCCCACCACTAATGTATAATGTGAATTTACGAGATTTATTTTAAAAATTAAAATATAGTAACCAAAAACTATGGTTTATCCGGAAAAAATGTATGGCCCCACCAACAAAAATGATCACGAGCCGTCACTGGCGTTCATGGTAATTTAATGATAAAAAATGTTAGTAATATTGATATTACTTAGCTTAGCACTTAATTTGTAACATAATATAACCTTGATTTAGCATGTTGTTTTATTTGTACAATGTTTTACTATATATATAACAACACTTGAATGCGAGCATCACGCGATTGTTGTTGACTTTTTTTCTAGAATATAAAGGATGTTAACTGAATGGCCGGTCTATATTATGGAGGCTGCGACTGAAATATAGAACGAATCTAATAAAGTCAATCTGTGACATTTTAACGTCGTTAAATAATACAACTGGATACTTTACTTTCTTAAAATAAATATATAAAGGACCAGTCGAACGATAGATGGATACTTTACTTTCTTAAAATAAATATATAAAGGACCAGTCGAACGATAGATGGATACTTTACTTTCTTAAAATAAATATATAAAGGACCAGTCGACCGATAGATGGATACTTTACTTTCTTAAAATAAATATATAAAGGACCAGTCGAACGATAGATGGATACTTTACTTTCTTAAAATAAATATATAAAGGACCAGTCGAACGATAGATGGATACTTTACTTTCTTAAAATAAATATATAAAGGACCAGTCGAACGATAGATGGATACTTTACTTTCTTAAAATAAATATATAAAGGATCAGTCGACCGATAGATGGATACTTTACTTTCTTAAAATAAATATATAAAGGATCAGTCGACCGATAGATGGATACTTTACTTTCTTAAAATAAATATATAAAGGATCAGTCGACCGATAGATGGATACTTTACTTTCTTAAAATAAATATATAAAGGATCAGTCGAACGATAGATGGATACTTTACTTTCTTAAAATAAATATATAAAGGATCAGTCGACCGATAGATGGATACTTTACTTTCTTAAAATAAATATATAAAGGATCAGTCGACCGATAGATGGATACTTTACTTTCTTAAAATAAATATATAAAGGATCAGTCGAACGATAGATGTATACTTTACTTTCTTAAAATAAATATATAAAGGATCAGTCGACCGATAGATGGATACTTTACTTTCTTAAAATAAATACTTAAAGTACAGTCGAACGATAGATGGATACTTTACTTTCTTAAAATAAATATATAAAGGACCAGTCGACCGATAGATGATATCAACTATCCATAAATATCTTCTTTTCTTCAACGCTCCACAACGACCATCTGTTAACCACTCTGTGTGATTTGCATGTGATCTGAGCTTAAGAGCGATTCTACGTTGTGCCAGTTATACGCCTACAACTAGGCCAGCACATCCGATTTCCGCAACATTTTGTATTTACTACGGTAGCTTCCTTAGGTCCTTCATCAGCCGCCTTTACGACATGCCTTGTAGGTCGCAGTGGTGCTATTCTTTGCTCTCCTTGCGGACGCCCGCACCACACAGGCGATCTATGCATATAACAATCGTTATTTTTAAACGTTAATAAAACACATATTTGTGACTTAATATAACCCCCATCAGTGGCGGCTCATGATCATTTGTGTTTGTGGGCCAGACAAATATTTTCGAAAAAATCATGGTTTTGGGTTAAGTTATATTTTATTATTTACTATTATTTGTCTATTCCGGAAAGTTATTCCTTCTTGACAAGAACGTAGAGTGTCGTAAACTGTAGACATTAAACTGTGTATTATATTTGAATGTTATATATTTAACTTTTAAAGCTAATTAGTATCACGTTAAAAGCAATCATTAGAACAAATAATTTATAAAATAATAAATACACGTTACATATTATTTTTGGTGGGGCCCGGTCTCACTGGCCCTTAATGACGAGCCGCCACTCACCACCATAATGTTAGACACCAGACACATAAACATTACTTTTAACAAAATAACAAAAACGAATGAAATGTTTCTGTTTATTCAAAGTAATAACGAACCCACAAGGTAATGTTATTATTATATGATAATACTTGTAACGGGAACGGTGTCTGGTCGATAAAAAGGCGACTGGTCAATACATGAATCTGAGCATACAGCAAACATAATGAATTGATTGTAAAATTATCGACGTTATAAATGCCAAAGCTGAATATAACAATCAGATCTGATGTACCAAATCAGTAATGAATAATCGACCGAACACTGACTGCTTTTGGCTACAATAGCACTGCTTTAGCGAGAGAATGGACAACGACGGTTGAACAGTATTCTGCCACTGAATACCTGAGAGCTGAACATATTCCAACATTGACAATTGGAAATGCAATATTCCTGTTCCTAATCCAAGTCATTTATCATTCGTTGTGTTCCAGTTCTTTGACAAGCCTTGCATAAATATAATAATGTCCCTAGAGATTTGTGTTCCAATTTAGTTTTGTACTGGTTAATTTCTTAGTTGCGCGCTAGAACTGGATGCAATTATAACAACTTGTGATATATTGTTTAACAATATAGGCTGAATAAAATTGTGACGGTTATTGTGATTAATGTTCTGTTGTTGAAATAATTATGGAAAATATGAACTGACAATATTGAACAGTATGCATGTGTGTTTCATATAATGTTGAATGTATGTAAGAAAGAAAGTGAATGCTATTTACGTCATATTAGAGGTCGTAAATTGCTTATTGAAATATGTTGGATTGGATGTGAATAACAACAAGAAGAAATTGTTAGATTTTGTTTTGTAGTTAGTAGAAATCTAAATAATTAATGCATGTTTATTGTGCGTATAAAAAATGAATTATATTCAAAGTTAATGTAGTAGATTCATGTAACTGATTTCTCTATGTTCGTATTTGTAAGGTACATTTTCATTCCATAGCCTTCTACAACCATGCCGACAGTCTGGTCTGTTTCCCACAGTCTGCTTTGATTAACCTTTCTCCCTTCTGAGTTGAATTATCGGCTAGCGGTAATTTTTAAGATGACGCAAAAGCCAATATACTGGTTAATTCAATATACATCTCCAAAATACGAGCGTTTGGGTCAAAACAATTGTGCAGAGATAGGTTTAAATTTTTTATCGTTTTGTTTGTATTCAACGCCATGTTCCTAATTCTGTGAACTTTTTTTCTATATTAATTTTGTTTGTTTGTTTAGTAGGGGATTAAATCCTCTTTAAGCCGAGGCACGCCCTTTCAACCTGAGGCGAACCTTTTATTGGCTATATCAGAGCGTGTAGGCCAACAAACATAAACAATAAGAATTAACTCCTTTCGGAGAATCCAAGTTCTTTTTATCTTTGGAGTAAGATAATTCTATGTTGATTTTATATAAATCACCAAGATATACTAACTAGTTTTGCAATAAATATTGCTGTAACTTTTACCGACCACAACGGCTCTCAAGTGAACTCAACTTGGTTTGAGTATCATAGAAACAATGGAAAGTAAAGGTGGGCAGTATGACGTTTACCCCATCCACCACAATAGGCCATAGTTGAACAAGAAATACAGATCTAACATAGTATTCGCTAATTTACCTCATGGTATTAAAATGAGTTACATACATTGGTAGCAACATAGATACAGAAGGGGAACAAAGAGAAATGTCACGATAAGAATACAAAAACAAGGGAAACTTTATCGCATTGAGTAAGATATTGATTGATGTCAAAGAAGATCAAAACACACAAAGCTGAGAATCTTTCAATCAAATGTGAAGTCAGTGCTGTTCTATGGCTCGTAAACATGGAAGACAACAAAAGAAATCACCAGAAAATTACAGACCTTCATAAATGGATGTTTACGTAGAATAGAGAGATTGAGAAGGTATGATAAGATTACAAACAAAAAACTCAGAGAAAGAACAAAGCAGATACTAGTGGAGAGAGAGAGCTAAGGAAGAAATGCTGGTGATGGATATGATATCCATTGAGAAGACCGACCGAAAGCATTGCAAGACAGGCAATGTTTTGGGACCCGCAGGAAAGAGGAGTAAGGGAAGGCCTAGACAGACCTGGAGAAGAGAGCAGAAGACTGATATGAAAAGGATAGGTAAAACATGGAAAGAATTGGAAGGGATGGCAGGAGAGAGGAAGAGCTGGAAGAAGTTTCTTGAAGACCTTTGCTCCGTTGGAAGTTGAAAGGTGAAGAAGAAGAATGAAAATGAGTTACTTCAATTTGTATTTATAAAGTATATGTTCTATTATATTTTACTGAAACAAAATTTAGAGGAAACTAATGTTTGCATGATAGACAAAATCGTAAAAACTAAATCTGTCTCAAGTGTTTTGATAAAAAAAAGTCACTTTTATGCGACATGTTTATTGATATTCACAGTTCACAACTGGTACCTATATGTTACTTCCCGTTTATCACTGTGCATGCTAAATGTCATAGTATAATGGCTGAATGAATTCCTGATTACTTCTTTCCCTTTTTTAAAGCCAACTTAACTATAGTTCGTTCCAAAATTCGTGATCATCTTTACCGACCGATATAAAATCATCCACATGACAGAAATTCTTGATTTTTTCATTTTTATATAGGTAACAGTGACGACGTTCCAAAAGTATTTTTGCCCACCCAAACCTTTAGTTATGTAAGAATTTTATTATATGTTATTACTAAATTTACCGCGATGTTGATCTGGTATACTTGTCGAAATTTTACAGTATGATTGTCAAGTTTGTCTATAACTAAGCAATTTAGTGCACATCAAAATCGGGAATCCCGTGGAATTAATCAGTTCACAAGGTTTCCTACCGACTGTCATTGGCGTATGTACGCAACATTTACTTTCATTTATAGAAGTGGAAGGTATCATTTGTTCACTATGTGACCTTTCTTTTTATAATATGTAATAAGGATACGCCTTTGAAATCATTCGCCACCATTTTGTGTATTACTGTAAGTTCTAAACTTTGATTATCATTTTGTTGTGCTTATGCAAAATTATATAACAAAAACGTTTTTGCATCAACAAAGCTACCTACCAATTAGTTAAACATGGATTCGTAACGTCGTGAGGTATATAAGACTGCATGCAAAAATTACTTGTATCCATCAGATTTTTGCCCGATCCAGAAGCACTTGAGCTGAAAGCTCTTCGGCTCGGTGTCATGGACATCGTAACCCTTCGGCTCGGTGCCACGAACACCATAAATCTGGGGAACCTGTAGCTTTTCTGCCAGTCCGCGGAGTTGAACCCGCACTTACAGAGGACTAGTCACCCGTAGTCCAACGTGCTACGAACACGCTGGGCAGATGGGCATATCCATCAGATAGATTTCGTACAAATTAAACCTTAGTGTGATCACGAATTTTGGAACAAACTATAGCATAAATTAATTAACAGAAGACGTAAAGAATGCACGTAACGAGTAAAAAATTGTCTCGTTGGCCTACACATTTTTGCAGTAACAAACTCAACAATTTTTATAATTCCAGAGTTTGACGTTCTAAGTATTATCATGTGACAGACAAAAAGACAATTAGTTTTATAATTAAGATTAGGGGTAACAATATTTTCTAAATGCTTTCTACTCACGAACTTCAACACAATTTTTACAGATGAAGCACTATCTTGGGGATTACCCGACCACTGGTTTTGAATTTGTTGTTCTTTAAATTCTCTCACTTAATTATTTGCTGGATGTTTACGATTTCTGCTTCATCTCTCTTAGGGACTATGTCTTATGATATATACGTTTCTTTATTTGTTGCTTGTTTATGTAACCAAATGCCCGCCTGCCCAGCGTGTTCGTAACACGTTGGGCGACGGGTGACAAGCCCCCTGTGAGTGCGGTTTAACTCCGCGGGCTGGCAGAAAAGCCACAGGTTCTCCAGATTAACGGTGTTCGTGGCATTGAACCGAAGGGTTACGATGTTCATGACACCGAGCCCAAGAGTTGATAGCTTAAGTGCTTCTGGATCGCAAAAAAAGAAAAAGACTGAATATCAGCTTTTTAATTTTCCTTATTGTTGCATGCCCTTTGTGGACTGTTTCTTTTGTATTCCAGTGCATTATGTTTAGCTTTCTTGGCTCTAGTGAGTGTTTGTCTGTGTTGTGTTTTAGCTGCTTCTGTGTACCATTATCTTCAATAATTCTTATTAAAGAAGTTTCAGAATTTTAGTAAGTCACATAGTAAGTATTAGTGATAGCTAGTTCACAGTTCATATCAACAGCAGATTAATAATTTTCATTATCAGAGTTATAAAACAATGAGGATTATCATTTTCTAATTCATACAACATTTCTTCAAAGGCTAAAAAAACTAGTTTAAATTACTTTTAGCATTGAATAATAAAACAAACATAAATTTTTTGGAGCATATTAAATGGAAGTCTGAGATGGCAAACCACAGAAAAACATTTGAAAACAGATTCCTTAGAATGTGAGTACATACATTTCTCACTGAACTATCAAACAATCAATCTTGTAGGTGGCCATTTAAAGCAACATGGATTATCAATAACAAAAAACATATATAATTTCCAGCATATCCGTTAAAAGTTAACAACAGATGCCAAATGTTATTTTTCTTTACAGCTAATACATATAAATTGCATCTGGATAAAAAAATAAATAAAATGTCAGCATATATGTTACATTGCATTGAAGTGGGATGCAAAGGGTTCAAGAAACAGAGGTCGACCTAAAGAGACCTGAAAAGAACTTTGCTGAGAGAGGCAGGAAATATCGGTCTCAGTTCCATGGAGGAGATTGAGTGAGTTGCCCAGTATAGAGCGGTATGGAGAAATTACTTGCAGGCCCTATGTAACGTATAACGGTACGAGAGGAATTATTATTATTATTATTTATATATGTTACAACCAAGTCAGCTCTGTTCTACAACATATTTTGAAAATAACTCTTGGTTGCTAAAAGAGCATTGTTCTACACAATATTTCTACCACGTCCTTGTGGTGCTGGACTCCACGAGGGAGCAAAGAATACTAA
Source organism: Arion vulgaris (assembly GCA_020796225.1). Classification (NCBI taxonomy): domain Eukaryota; kingdom Metazoa; phylum Mollusca; class Gastropoda; order Stylommatophora; family Arionidae; genus Arion; species Arion vulgaris. The sequence continues at coordinate 20,020,603 of CM036763.1, read as the reverse complement.
CACTGCTACCTACAAGGCATCCCGTAAGAGCCTACTGAGGTAGATGCCTATGGAAACTACCCTAGTAAATGAAAAGCGTCGCAGAAATAGGATGTGTTGGCCTACTTGTAGGCGCATAACTGGCACAAGGTAAGTCGATTTTAGGCTCAGATCACATAGAAATTACAGAGTGGTTAACAAGTGATCGATATGGAGCGTTCCAAGAAGAAGATATTTCTAGCAACATTATTCTATCAGTGCCAAACATGGAAGCTGACATCAAATGATAGCAGAAAACTTGTCAGAGTCAGACAGAAGTGAAGTGCTTACGCATAATGCTGGGAGTATCACGAAGAGACCGGTTTAGAAATGAAAACATCAGGAAACAAGTGGGTAAAGCATCAATACTAAACTTCATCAAGAAACAACAAATTAAATGGTTCGTACACAAAAACAGATTACCAAAAGACAATGCGTCATATAGAGCAATGCTACTCCGATACAGTAGATACAAACAAAAGGCCGTCCATGCAAAATGTGGACATCAGAGATAATAGAGGCGACGAGACTGTTTATGAAGAGCCCACAAAGGACAGTTCTAGAAATCTCTTTTTATCCTAACGCTCTCAGGTAAAACACGATTGAAGAAAAGAAAGAAAGACTGGGTTTCTGAAATGGACGATTCTAGTAAATCGTTGTTTCTACCAAATGTAGGAGGATCCCGCATGCCCAGCGTGTTCGTAGCGCGTTGGACGACGGGTGACAAGATCACCTGTGAGTGCCGTTCAATTCCGCGGGCTGGCAGAAAAGCCACAGGTTCTCCAGATTTACGGTGTTCGTGGCACCGAACCGAAGGGTTACGATGTCCATGGCACCGAACCGAAGAGCTGAAAGCTCAAGTGCTTCTGGATAGGGGTGAAAAAAATCAAAAGAAGGATAAGATAAAATATTGCTAACTAGCAATTAATGAGGTTTGCATTAAAATACATATATACTGTAGTTATAAGGATGTCTCTATGACGAAGTGATTATGACACTTGTCTGTTGTTCTGAAATGTGAAGGTTCGAATCCGGGTCGAGTCACATGTGCAATTATTTTCATGAGATCCCTAAGATTGTTGCTGGAGCTACGGAGTTCGTACTTTGTGCAACACTCTCGACAGATGGCGTTCTAGTTCTGCCCACAGGGACGGAGCCATCTGTGGAAACACGATGCAATGAAGTGAATACTTCGTCTCTATACCATCTTTTAAAAACACATTAGGAGGATTGTAGTCTCTGTGCCTTGGAGGTAAGGTGTTGGTCTCTAGCTTCAAATGTAGTCGGTTCTTCCTCCACATGAAGCAATGAGGATATTGTTCTAGAGATCACTAAGGTGTTAGTCACTGCTTCAAATGTAGTCGATTCTTTCTCCACATGAAGCAATGAGGATACTGTTCTAGAGATCACTAAGGTGTTGGTCTCTAGCTTCAAATGTAGTCGATTCTTTCTCCACATGAAGCAATGAGGATATTGTTCTAGAGATCATTAAGGTGTTGGTCTCTAGCTTCAAATGTAGTCGATTCTTTCTCCACATGAAGCAATGAGGATATTGTTCTAGAGATCACTAATGTGTTAGTCACTTGCTTCAAATGTAGTCGATTCTTTCTCCACATGAAGCAATGAGGATATTGTTCTAGAGATCACTAAGGTGTTGGTCTCTAGCTTCAAATGTAGTCGTTGTTTCTCCACTTGAAGCAATGAGGATATTGTTCTACAGACTGATCGCGATATAGGTGAGATCGAGTTCTTATTCCTATCAGAAATGGACGATAAAACGTAGATCTCATACTCGTTGATGCGCATAAATCTTTTATGTATATAGTGGTTTTCGTACCATAACGAATAATAGGTAGTAGGGCGTTTTACCCATATTTTTTCATTGACCAACGATACGCGAAGGTTGACGCGGTCAACATTAAGTCAGCCGATTTTATTTCCAAATGTTTCTCTGGAGATCAATTAAGACTTAGTCGAACTGAGAGACGTTTGTATTCGGAAAATTCCACTTCATCTGGGGAATTCGAAGCTGAGACCACCCGTCTAGGAAGCAAGCGCTAACCACTGGGATACAGGAATTCTCAAACTGATTGTTAAGATTCCGACTGTCGCCCTCTGTTACATTTATAATGTCATGTATATAATATCTCCTTAACTTCATCTCGTTTCTATACATTGTAATATAACAATAGTTATATAATAATAATAATAATATTATAATTCCTCTCGTACCAAACATACGTTACATATGGCCTGCAAATAATTTCTCCATACCGCTCTATCCTGGCAACTCCTCAATCTCTCCATGAAACTGAGACCGATATTTCTTGCCTCTCTCAGCAAAGTTCGTTTAAGGGTCTCCTTAGTTCATCCCTCTTTCTTGAACCCTTTGTATACCCCTTCAAGGCCTGTTTTGATATTCATTGATCATTTCTCCTGAACGTGTGTCCAGCATATCTCCATCTTCTCTTTCTTGAACCCTTTGTATACTCCTTCAAGGCCTGCTTTGATATTCGTTGATCATTTCTCCTGAACGTGTGTCCAATATATCTCCATCTTCTCTTTCTTATAACAGTTGTCATTAGTGGTTGACCAGACAATATTATTATATGTATGATCATAATCATCAAATAGCTTGTCCTGAGCAGAACCTTCTACCCCAACAGTCCTCCGGAATTTATCTCTCTCATAGCTTCTGCTGCCGTCATGTTTAATTAAACCATCAGTTACATCCTAAATCCATCTTCAGCGTGGTCTTCCTTTTCTTCTATTTGCTGGTATGCCTCCTTCTATGATGGTCTTCTCCAGCCCTTCGTGTCTTTTTATATGTCCAAAGTACTTCAATTTTCTCTTTCTTATTTGTAGAAGCAGCCAGTTTTCTTTGATTTTAAGTTCCTTCTGGTATGATACATTTTCTGTTCTCTAATCATGTTTTGCACCAGCACAGCGTTAGGAAAAGATGAGATTGATATAAAGGACTTCGTTTCGTGCGCTTCATAAATAATGTTTTCCACCGATTCTATTATTTCTGAATGTTTACTTTTTCGTGAACGGTTTTTTGCTTTGTATCTACAAGATCAGAGTAACATTGCTCTTTGAGACGCATTGTTTGTTGGTAATCTGCTTATGTGGCCGAACCAATTTATTTTTTGTTTCTTGGTGAAAGTTCAGTACTGCTGTTGTATCCACTTTTTTCCTGATGTCTTCATTTCTAAATCGGTCTCTGAATGAAGCGATATGAAATCAGTTTAATTTATTATATTATATTTTCGCTTGAAACAAATCAGAAAGCTATATTGTTTTTGTTTTGTTTGATTCAGTTGTTCAAAGACAAAAGTCGTTGCATTTTGTTTCATTTCTTAATGATTGATAGAACCATACTCATTGTACTTTTGTGAGTAACCATGTGTCAACCAATTTCTTTATTACATAAGATGATCTCAGCAGCGGTGCGCAAACTTTGTATTACCAGCGAGGGTTCCCTATGTAATTTGGAAGATAGTGAGAATTTGTGTACGAAATTTGGTAACACTTTTCAATGAATTTTGACTGTGCATCGGCTTTGTAGCCTACTCGTACCTATTTTCAACTGCTAAGGGTTCTTTTACGTTTTATGGTTCGTTTCCGATAGAACTATGAACTATATCGCACCTACATTCCTCGATTTCTGGAAAAATATTCTGATCGCTTAATACGAGGAACGAACAGAGAATGTTTGGAGCAAGAGGCGAGCAGCTTGCCTCAATGTTACAGTCTCTCATATTTCTAAGTGGAAGCTAATACATTCAGTATATGTGTTTAATATTGATTATAAGCGAGCAGCTTGCCTCAATGTTACAGTCTCTCATATTTCTAAGTGGAAGCTAATACATTCAGCATATGTGTTTAATATTGATTATATTTCCAACTTTCTCTTTATTCTCTTCACAATATATATATTCATAAACATGTTTATTTTGTTGTCTCATTTGTGTCAGACACATTCATTCGTTCATCACTGTGTACATACATCTACACAATGTCAGATCTTGCATTCAGAATACAGACAGACATGGGCGTCCACGCGTTAATGCAAGAGGAGGAGATGAGATGGGGAGGTGGGGGAAGAGGGGTTTCTTCCGTAGAAAAAATATGACAGTCTTGCATCGAAAGAAAGGATTTTTGGGGAGTTTTTGATGTACAAGGGGGAATATTCTTTGGTCTCTTGGTGACCTACCGTTGAATGAGGACACTATAATTGACGTTGAATCAATCCAGCGATTTAAGAAGTTTTGAATTACACTATGTAGAGCCGGGTGCTTGAGGGGTAGATAGAGAGAGGAGTGTGTTTAAAACCAGCGAGCTACACGAACAACCAGTACTCATACCCTTTAACATCAGCTGGGGAGATTGCGCCCTTATGAGTCTGCCCGGAGTGCTGTGACATCAGTTCAATAACCAATAACCAATACACACGATTGTGCCTTCTTGATCTCGATCACTTTGACAATAAATATTTTAGCTTTTCTGAATCTCAATTTAAACCCCGTTCACACTTCTGTGCCGATAAAATGGCTATCTATATTTATTTAAGATGAAACAAAGCCAGTACACTGTCTAGCTTGGTATACACTACCGTATAAATGCATCCGGAGATACAGAAAATGACAGCTTGAAAGGGTTAAATTTGTCAGTGCATGTAGCGTTTAGTGATTTCTTTAATTCTGTTTTGAAATATCTGTTTATAGTTGTCAGGTAGGATACAGTTGAAAACTGTCAAAGATGGCGTTGGTATATCACGAAAATAAAGCGAAGGATTCACTAACAAACGTATTGAAGGTATTCAATTCTAAAACTGTCGAGTTCTTCGTCTATCCATTTCAAAATAGTTACCCGAACTGAAATGAATTAGTGAGAAATTTAGATACGCCGCTGGAGCTACAGTATTAGTGTTGTGATTATGATAGATGTAGTTTGCTGAAAGAGATTGCGTACCTAGTGGTTACACTGAATGCAGATACGTATTGTGCTAAATAAGTTTTCAGATTGTATATTTGAACACAAGCGTCTGTTCTATTCTTGGAAACCTCCCCATTAGGGATTAAATGAATAATATTATTCCTGTCCTGTCTGCATGGGCGTAAAAAAAATGTCTCCAGTGTGGGAACGAAGGAAAGGGGGAGAATAGTAAAATGAATTTTAAAACAATCATTATTAGTGTACTACACGGAAATGGAGACGTTTTATCGAAAAGCCATTTTCCAGGGGAGGGAGCACACACAAACCCCACCATTTTCATTAACGTGGGGACGCCCATGCCTGTCTGTATTCTGAATGTTAGATCTGACATTGTATAGATACACAATAATGAACGAATGAATTCATATAAATGTTTTGTTTCTCTATGCCTGATGCAATGAGAGAGCTGTTCACTTTCATATTTGTTTCTCTATGCTTGATGCAATGAGAGAGCTGTTCACTTTCATATTTGTACAGAACCCAAATGTTATGAGACCAATAGCGTCTAATTTCCTTTCACTTTCCCAATAAAAGCTAATTAGTTTAATCTCTACTTTCCCAATTCTCTTTTGTATCATCTAACATTTCTATACCGCACTTAACAAAAGGAATTCGAACACACGTCTCAATTGGAACCGCAAAAAATTTAATTCAGTTGTACACACATACACGGGATATTTCCCTGGCCAAGTGGGTGCCATGAAAACCATCCGGTGAGTCTATTGATTGGTTGAGAGCCGCTATTTGCATCCCTCGCACTGGTTGCCATAGCTACGCTGCCTTGGGACCACAACTAACCAAATATTCGGGCACGGGACAAACATTTCGTGTGCCTAGATGAAATATTTATAACAGAGAAATAACAGCTATATCAAACAGGGCCATTGCTTGCAGATTACAAGAAATAAAAGCAATACATAAATAGGCTATTGTATAATATTTGTGGAGCGATCGCAACGATAAAAAAACATGATAGCTAACCTTAATTTTTTTTAAAAACCACGTCCCATAATTCCTGCAGAAATCTTCAACGGGACATAGCTTCTATTTCAAGTTTGCTCATAACACAAAACTTATTTCTAGAGAATATTAACAACAGTGTTCTTGTTAATATGAGAGGGGAATATCATTTGATGACAGAAAGGATCATTTTTGTAATGGAAAAAAATACATATATAATATGTAATAATACATATACGAGTTAAGTATGAAAAGCTGAACTCGGAGGGAAAATATGAGAACAACTACATAAATGGGATTGCACCAGGGGCGGCTCGTCATTAGGGCCAGTGGGGCCCGGCCCACGAAACCGAATGGGAAATAACTTCCCGGAATAGACAAATAATAGTAAATACTCCAAAAACCATGATTTTTCCGAAAATATGCCTCTGACCCCACCAAGGAAAATGACCACGAGCCGCCACTGTATTGCACTATGAAGAGATAAACGTTGTCAAAAGTTTTATGATGGTTTACATGTGCAGTCGCCGAGTGGTGCCGAGGGTGACGGTGGGGAGGGGGCTGGCTGCGGTGTGGTGGGGGCAAGTAGAGCCAAGAATAGAAACACTGCAACCTATAAGGCATGTCGTAAGAGGCGACTGAGGTAGGGGGCTTCTAGGAAAGCTACCCTAGTAAAAAAAAAAGTGTCGCGAAATAGGATATGCTGGCCTACTTGTAGGCGCATAACTGGCACAACATGCAATCGCTCTTAGGCTCAGATCACATACAACTCACAAATAGTGGTTCAACTCGATCCCTCCGTAATTTTGTGTGAACACTGGGCGTTTTTATATTGTAACGTAGACTAAATTAGCCATTATATTGGCTGTACTTGATCTGAAAAAATCTTTGCGAACCTAAATATCGGCTCGGAAGGGTGAATGGGTTAACAAGTGGTCGATATAGTGCGTTCAAAAAGAAGAAAACTCAAAGGGAATAGATGAAGACTACTACATGGATGGGATTTTTATACGAAAAGATAAACATTGTCAAAAGTTTATGTGATGGTTTACAGTGTGCAGTCCGCACTGAAGATGACCAAATCGACTGGTTTATCGTTGAAACTGAAGTGAAGCAAGATTGTATTTTATCTCTGGGTTTGTTTGGAGGGGCTATTGACTGGGTGATAAAAAAATATTGCAGGGGCGAGACAGGTATCGATTGGGTGAAAACATACAACTGGAATTCATACAACGATTGGCTTCCACTCTATTGTAACAGTATCTGCCATAGCTTTCACTCTGTTGTAACAGTAGCTGCTATAGCTTTCAATCTGTTGTAACAGTAAGGGGTATCTGTAACATAGAGGCTAGGTGCTTTGTCTCTCGTGCCAGAGGAATCAGGTTCGCTTCCTCGTTGAGCCATCTGGATATTTTTCAAGAGATCCCTGAACTCAGTGTTAGTGAGATCGAATTCCTAGTTCTATCGGAGACGGACGATAAAACGTAGGTCGAGTGTTTAAGTTGAATCCATAGCAGTTCATCATCTAGTAGAGCAGGCATGAAAACTGCTGTCCTGACAAAACTAATGAAAACTGCTGTCCTGACAAAACTAATGAAAACTGCTGTCCTGACAAAACTAATGAAAACTGCTGTCCTGACAAAACTAATTTGAAGAATTTAAAACATAGAAATCTTGCCAACTACTTTCATCATCTTCTAAATTATATCGGGGAGACTCGCCGGTGCTACGGAGTTCCTGCACTGCCGCTGAGATCTTCATATATAAGAAAGAGATCGGAGCACACATGATTACTCACCGAAGTGCAATGATGATAGTCCTAGCAATCAATCAACCAATCATAGATAGCGTATTCAATCAAATCCTAGCAATCAATCAACCAATCATAGATAGCGTATTCAATCAAATCGGTGTATCTCCTGTCCGTTTTAAGTGACTACATGTAGGTCAAATTTCATTATGGAGTTTATAAAGTAGCACAACACCATGCCCACATTCTGAGGGTGGACATGAGAGCAGAAACTGAAGTGTTTCTATTGCATGCCCACATTCTGAGGGTGGACCTGAGAGCAGCAAACTGAACACAGGTGTTCTCTCTTATTGCGTTTCCATGTTAGAAGATTAAATGATATCTCGACATTAGTCCCCTATCGAGCTTTCAACAATTTTCATAAGAGGTATTTCTCTGTGAGGGGGGTCTTGTGGCTGAGTGGTTAAGCCCTTTGCCTTGTGAGTCGAAGGTCGTGGGTTCGAATCCGGACTGCGCCGTTCTGTTCACGAGTGCAGTTTTTTTCCAGAGACCCTTAGGATTGTTGTTGAAGCTACGGAGTTCGTGCTTTGTGCAATACTCTCGGCAGGTGGCTGCCATTTCTGCGGAGAGGACCGAGCCATATGGGGTAAAACCCGATGCAATGAAGTCAATCCTTCGGCTTAAAAACCCTTTAAAGAGGTGTTATATCGCTCGTGTGTTGACCGGCTTACAAGGGAAGAACAGAATAATAACACTGCGACCTGCGACAAGGCATGTCGTAAGAGACGCTGAGGTAGGGGTTTAAGGAAGCTGCCGAGTAAATAAGAAGCGTGGCATAAATCGGATGTGTGGTTTACTTGTAGGCGCATAACTGACACGTGGTCTTCGATAATATATAACCAGCGGGCTTATGTAAAAATTATCGGAAATCAGACCACAATCGTCGCGTGACCTCGCATTCCAGTATTGTTAGATATAGATTAATTCATTTTAAAAACAACACAACTAACAAAATCAATGTTATATTATGTAACAAGTTAATTTTAACATTAAGAAATATCAATATTATTAACATTTTGCATCAATAAATAAGTATAGATTAGTAAAATTGTGTAAAATTGCAGAAAAGCTTACAGTGCTCTATCAAACACATATAAAACCAGCCCCATTGAACAGGTGTTTTTATTCTCCCATCTGAGCTATTCGGCTTCTGTTACATGAGGCCACGAACTTTCACAAGGAACAATCACTCTTAGGTTCAAATAACATACAAATCACATAGAGTGGTATAACAAGTGATCGATACCAAAAGTTTGAAGAAGCTGTATAGTTCTAATAGTAGTTTTATTTTTGTATAAGACGATTTTTTTTCCCCGATCCAGAAGCACTTGAGCTTAAAGCTCTTCGGCTCGGTGTCATGGACATCGTAACCTTCGGTTCGGTGCCACGAACACCGTAAGTCTGGGGAATCTGTAGCTTTTCTGCCAGTCCGCGGAATTGAACCCGCACATACAGAGGACTAGTCACCCGTAGTCCAACGCACTACGAACACGCTGGACACATTTAATTCTTGAGAAATTTTAATTGAAATTGTATTATTTATTTGCTTTCACCTGTATGTATTGATTTATTCATGATATGTTATGATATGTTTTGATATGTTTTGATATGTTATGATATGGTCACAAATGGGGAGCGTATGTAGAGAACGAGACGGATCACAGTAAGCAAAGAAATGAAGAAATGACGGCGGTGGATAGGACACATTTGAGAAAACCAGAAGACAATATAACAAGAAAGGCCCTTTCCTGAAATCCGCAGTGAAAGTGAAGGAAAAGGAAGCGTATAAATACAGAGAGAAAAGATTTGGAGGCAGAGATTAATGATATACAGAAGATTTGGAAGCGTCTGCAAGAGATAGCTAAATGTTTGAATACTTCACATGAGTTGAGTTAGGGCTTATGCCCCAATCGGTATTTTGAAGAGGCACAATAGAGGAATGGAGAGAGTGATTAACATTTATAACGTCTTTCTGTTGGTTGATAGAAATTATCGTAGTTTGCTAAACAGTATCGTATGTTGGTTGCTAAACAGTATCGTATGTTGGTTGCTAAACAGTATCGTATGTTGGTTGCTAAACAGTATCGTAGTTTGGTTGTTAAATAGTATTGTATGTTGGTTGCTAGAAATATCGTAGTTTGCTAAACAGTATCGTATGTTGGTTGCTAAACAGTATCGTATGTTGGTTGCTAAACAGTATCGTAGTTTGGTTGTTAAATAGTATTGTATGTTGGTTGATAGAAATTATCGTAGTTTGCTAAACAGTATCGTATGTTGGTTGCTAAACAGTATCGTAGTTTGGTTGTTAAATAGTATTGTATGTTGGTTGTTAAACAGTATCGTATGTTGGTTGCTAAACAGTATCGTATGTTGGTTGCTAAACAGTATCGTAGTTTGGTTGTTAAATAGTATTGTATGTTGGTTGCTAAACAGTATCGTATGTTGGTTGCTAAACAGTATCGTATGCTGGTTGTTAAACAGTATCGTATGTTGGTTGCTAAACAGTATCGTATGTTGGTTGTTAAATAGTATCGTAGTTTGGTTGTTAAATAGTATTGTATGTTGGTTGCTAAACAGTATCGTCGCCCGCATGCCCAGCGTGTTCGTAGCGCGTTGGACTGCGGGTGACTAGTCCTCTGTGTGTGCGGGTTCAATTCCGCGTACTGGCAGAAAAGCCACAGGTTCCCCAGATTCACGGTGTTCGTGACACCGAACCGAAGGGTTACGATGTCCACGGCACCGAGCCGAAGAGCTGAAAGCTCAAGTGCTTCTGGATCGAAAAACCCCCCAAAAAACAGTATCGTATGTTGATTGCTAAATAGTATCGTATGTTGATTGCTAAATAGTATCGTATGTTGGTTGCTAAACAGTATCGTATGTTGATTGCTAAACAGTATCGTATGTTGGCTGTTAACCATTTTTACTAAGTTCGACTCTCGTCTCGCATGATCAATCAAAAATATTGTATATTCTATAAAGTGTACCGAATACCGGGGAATAAAAAGTATTACTGTGCTGCTACATCCACCCCACCCCTTTCCCCAATATTTGACCACGTCATTTTACAATTTATCGTTTGTATCATAAAGTAGATATGTCCCAATCCTCTCCCACCCCCAGTAGTTCAGGATGTGACTGGCGGTTAGAAAATTCACTGCTGGCCGGCACGCCCGAACCTTGCTTGGGACGTGCCATTTTACAGACAGGGGAGTCAGAATCGTTCTGGACAAAAGACTAGTAATCACCTAAAGAGGTTGTGGCATACGAGGTCATCACGTGACCATCTGCACAACTAATCTAAACTGTACACAATCACTTCAAATAAAAAAATAAAAATAAAAATTTGTAGTGTGTGTGATTCAGTTAATATCCTTCTTCTTCTTCTTCGAGCGCTCCATATCGACCACTTGTTAACCACTCTGTGTGATTTGTATGTGATCTGAGCCTAAGAAAGATTGTACGTTGTGCCAGTTATGCGCCTACAAGACGGCGAGCACATCCGATTTCTGCGATGTTTTTTATTTACTAGGGTAGCTTTCTAAGGTCCTACATCAGTCGCCACTTACGACATGCCTTGTAGGAACCAGTGGTACTATTGTGTGATTCCGTTGCGGGCACCGGCACCACATGGGCGCAGTTAATATTGCATTCTTAGCTTCAGTTTGTGTTGAATTCTAAACTTCAATTTGTGCTTAATACTTACTATGCAGTGAGGTTGTCGAAAAGCGTTAATAACTATGAAACAAAATATTAATTGTATTGGAAAATTGAATTGTAATATAGAAATTAATAATATCGATATAAGGCCAAGATTTTCTGTAAACCGTCTCGTATTTATACATTCACTTCTGTTGTATTCTTTGCTTGATAACGGCATTTTGGTCTAAACGTTGCTATGTGTTATTATTGTTATTGTTTTTGTAAAACTACAGTACTTTGTTGTTACGTGTTTGACAATTAATATGGCAATTCTGCGCAGATGCGAAACGTAAGTCTGTTGGTTTTTGGGGTGGGGGCGGCAGGGGTGGGGGCATGTATCCATCTGCTAGAAACAGAAGTTATTGAGTTTTATAAGGGACTAGCAGCCGTAGTAGTGTAGTTGTTTTTGTTGTTGTTTTCCGATCCAGAAGCACTTGAGCTTTTCAGCTCTTCGGCTCAGTGCCATGGACATCGTAACCCTTCGGTTCGTGACACCGTAAATTTGGGGAATCTGGGCTTTTTCTGCCATCCCGCGGAATTGAACCCGCACACACAGAGGGATAGTCACCCGTAGTCCAACGCGCTACGAACACGCTGGGCAGACAGGCAACGAAGTTGTTAGGGAACTAGCTTATTATGCGCGTGGTTCCGGTTCTGTTTCTCAATATGCGTGGAAAATGTTTTTTTTTACTATAAAATCTCTCACGTCGATCCATCCTCAATTGGGTACCAGAAAAAGCACTGGAAAGTAAATATATTGACCACATTACCCATCGTGTGCAGACAGTCAATGAAATATACGGACCAAACACCACATTCCACAATATATCTCGAGATATAACAAGAGTACCATATCTGCAACAACAAATAAACTTTTTAAAGAAACCAGTAATTGAGTTTTATCAACATTGTATGCCCCATTTGGTGCTGGGGCCCGCAATGGAAGCAAAGAATACTACCACTGCGGCCTACAAGGCATGTCCATAGAGGCGACTGATGTAGGACCTAGGGAAGATACCCTAGTAAATAAAATGCATCGTATAAATAAAATGTGCTGGCAGGCCTACTTGTAGGCGCATAACTAGCACAACGTACAATCGATCTTAGGCTCAGATCACATACAAATCACACAGAGTGGTTAACAAGTGGGGTCGATATGGAGCGATCGAAGAAGAAGAAAAATAAGCAACTTTGTATAAAATAATTACAAAAACGATGTTATAACAAAACATTTTCTTTGAAACATGGCGTTACTCTATTCCGTGCTGGTGTTATGAGAATGGGAATATGACAGACAAAAGAGATCAGAAGCTTAGGAACAATTTTTGTGAATATCTTCGTAATATATAACCAAACGCTCTGTGTCCCATAAAGCTACTCACTTATTCAGTAGTTCATGACATGTGGGAGCTCGTGACATTCACGCCACTGTCATCAGATCGTGTTACTCTGACAATCGGAGTCGAGTTGCCCTTGAAAATAGTTTTTATATCTTTTTATGGTACCTTATGTTCTTTTGGATCAAACGCACCAAATTGATATGCTTTTTGATATCTTCAGTTCTCATGCTCTATAATATTTTCTTTTTCTTATTACCATTACTAGTTTTTCAAATTGTTTTCCTTTTTTGTTTCTTAGTTACATATTTTCATTTTTCTTTGTTACATATTTTCATTTTTTTTCTTAGTTACATATTTTCATTTTTGTTGCTAGTTTAGTAAGAAATTATACAATTAACCGTTACACTATTCTTATCTTGTATTCCAGACAGGACCGTCGTTAATGCGTCAGTGTTATTTTGCATCCTTAGCTTGATAAAGACATGTTGGTTGAAACGTCACTTTGTATTGTTATGTTTCTTGCTAATTTCCATTACTTTGTATTTTCATATTTTGCCTTTTCGTTACTTTTTTTTGGTAACGAAATATTGTCTGTATATTCAATGGTGTATCTTGCATAAACTTTACTGTATCGTGAAGCTCACACAGAGGTCTGTATGAGTTTTTTATCGCAAAGTTTCACAGGATTACTGCGTCTTCCTCGGTATATCATATTTCTACTTCTTTTTCGCGACTGTTTGTTGGATGAGGACACTAAAATAGATGTTGAATCGATCCAGCGATTTAGGCAGTTTGAAGTTGCCCGTTGTACAAGTAGAACTGTATGCCTGATCGGCAGAGTGAGAGGTATGTTTAGTCAGCGAGCCACGGAACCATCAGTATGCATACTCTTCGATATCTGTTGGGGAGACTGAGCACCCATGGATCTGCCCGGAGTTCAATGACGTCAGTTTAGTAGCCAATAACAAATATCAGTGGCGGCTCGTGATCACTTTTGTTGGTGGGGCCAGGTAGATATTTTCGGAAAAATCATGGTTTCGGTTAGGATATATTTTAATGTATAAAATAATAAATACACGTCACACCTTATTTTTGGTGGGGCCCGGCCCCACTGGCCCTTAATGACGAGCCGCCACTGACCAAAATCATATTTGAGACAGTCTTGAAGTATATGCTCTGTACTCTACAGTGTCTGCTCAATTTCAATTTTTCGACAAGTCATCTAACGAACCAAAATAGTCAATCGATACAAACTTACTCCCAATATGACTTTCATTCTATTTGTAAATAATTATTTCTAGAAGTAGAATATAGCAGATGATGTTAGCGTAACAGAACACAGCAGCATAGTTATTAGTGAACTGGCTTCTTACGTTAATGGTCCAGGTTCAAATTCACAATATAATATTTCGTTCACCCTAAAGGCTCTCAGGTCGACCCAGCCTCAGTTGGGAAGTAAAGGCGGTTGGTTTGAAGTTGACCACCTCACCCATCGTGAGCCAACGAGCAATTACAAAGTACGAATCTAACACCGTATTACCCAATATCACTCAAGGTATGTGGAAAAGGTCCTCCCAAATAGCATATGATATTATATTATGTTGTTTGTGTTCGTTCTTCACATCCAATTTTATCATTCTTTTTGTGTTGATATATAACTGATCTTTGACAAGAACGTTTTTTTACGTTGTGCAAATATGCGCCTATGGTGACTAGCCCGGCACATCCGGTTTCACCTAGTTTTTTATTTACTAGGGTAGCTTGCCCTAGAACAATCCGTTGTGCCGTATATTTTGGTCCGGATCTACGCCTTTGTGATCACCTTTTTGCTGTATATTTGGGCTTTATGATCTACGCCTTTGCGATCACCTTTCTGCTGTATATTTGGGCTTTATGATCTACGCCTTTGCGATCACCTTTTTGCTGTATATTTGGGCTTTATGATCTACGTCTTTGTGATCACCTTTCTGCTGTATATTTGGGCTTTATGATCTACGCCTTTGCGATCACCTTTTCGTTGTATATTTGGGCTTTATGATCTACGTCTTTGTGATCACCTTTTTGCTGTATATTTGGTCTTTATGATCTACGCCTTTGCGATCACCTTTCTGCTGTATATTTGGGCTTTATGATCTATGCCTTTGCTATCACCTTTTTGCTGTATATTTGGGCTTTATGATCTAAGCCTTTGGGATCACCTTTTTGCTGTATATTTGGGCTTTATGATCTACGCTTTTGCGATCACCTTTTCGTTGTATATTTGGGCTTTATGATCTACGTCTTTGCGATCACATTTTCGCTGTATATTTGGGCTTTATGATCTACGCCTTTGCGATCACCTTTTTGCTGTATATTTGGGCTTTATGATCTAAGCCTTTGCGATCACCTTTTCGCTGTATATTTGGGCCTTATGATCTACGCCTTTGCGATCACATTTTCGCTGTATATTTGGGCTTTATGATCTACGTCTTTGCGATCACCTTTTCGCTGTATATTTGGGCTTTATGATCTACGCCTTTGTGATCACCTTTCTGCTGTATATTTGGGCTTTATGATCTACGCCTTTGCAATCACCTTTTCGCTGTATATTTGGGCTTTATGATCTACGTCTTTGCGATCACCTTTTCGCTGTATATTTGGGCTTTATGATCTATGCCTTTGCGATCACCTTTTCGCTGTATATTTGGGCTTTATGATCTATGCCTTTGCGATCACCTTTTAGCTGTATATTTGGGCTTTATGATCTATGCCTTTGCGATCACCTTTTCGCGGTATATTTGGGCTTTATGATCTATGCCTTTGCTATCACCTTTTTGCTGTATATTTGTGCTTTATGATCTAAGCCTTTGCGATCACCTTTTTGCTGTATATTTGGGCTTTATGATCTACGCCTTTGCGATCACCTTTTTGCTGTATATTTGGGCTTTATGATCTACGCCTTTGCGATCACCTTTTTGCTGTATATTTGGGCTTTATGATCTACGCCTTTGCGATCACCTTTTCTCTGTATATTTGGGCTTTATGATCTACGTCTTTGCGATCACCTTTTCGCTGTATATTTGGGCTTTATGATCTACGCCTTTGCGATCACCTTTTCGCTGTATATTTGGGCTTTATGATCTACGTCTTTGCGATCACCTTTTTGCTGTATATTTGGGCTTTATGATCTACGCCTTTGTGATCACCTTTCTGCTGTATATTTGGGCTTTATGATCTACACCTTTGCAATCACATTTTCGCTGTATATTTGGGCTTTATGATCTACGCCTTTGCGATCACCTTTTTGCTGTATATTTGGGCTTTATGATCTACGTCTTTGCGATCACCTTTTCGCTGTATATTTGGGCTTTATGATCTATACCTTTGCGATCACCTTTTCGCTGTATATTTGGGCTTTATGATCTATGCCTTTTGCGATCACCTTTTCGCTGTATATTTGGGCTTTATGATCTATGCCTTTGCGATCACCTTTTTGCTGTATATTTGGGCTTATGATCTATGCCTTTGCGATCACCTTTTCGCTGTATATTTGGGCTTTATGATCTATGCCTTTGCGATCACCTTTTCGCTGTATATTTGGGCTTTATGATCTACGTCTTTGCGATCACCTTTTCGCTGTATATTTAGGCTTTATTATCTACGCCTTTGTGATCACCTTTCTGCTGTATATTTGGGATTTATGATCTACGCCTTTGCAGTCACCTTTTCGCTGTATATTTGGGCTTTATGATCTACGTCTTTGCGATCACCTTTTCGCTGTATATTTGGGCTTTATGATCTACGCCTTTGTGATCACCTTTCTGCTGTATATTTCTGCTTTATGATCTATGCCTTTGCAATCACCTTTTCGCTGTATATTTGGGCTTTATGATCTACGCCTTTGCGATCACCTTTTCGCTGTATATTTGGGCTTTATGATCTACGTTTTTGCGATCACCTTTTCGCTGTATATTTGGGCTTTATGATCTATGCCTTTGCGATCACCTTTTCGCTGCATATTTGGGCTTTATGATCTATGCCTTTGCGATCACCTTTTCGCTGTATATTTGGGCTTTATGATCTATGCCTTTGCGATCACCTTTTTGCTGTATATTTGGGCTTTATGATCTACGCCTTTGCGATCACCTTTTCGCTGTATATTTGGGCTTTATGATCTACGTCAAAGAGCTGTGAAGTCTCTCTGAATATGTTCCGGATTAGGAACATGTTTCAGTCTTTTATTTTATATTATAAATCTCTCTACTCTGCCTATTCTGGTATAAGACAAAATGTTCTCTGCTACTTAAATAAAAAACCCTGATAATCTATCTTGTTAGAATTCAGTCTATTAAGGCGCGAGACCCACCCAGAAATAGGGTTGTATTTTTTTAAAAATTCACAGAAAAAAAACTACCGAACATATTGTCATACAATTTGGCCACCTGTTGCAAAACGCATCGTTTTCGATGATAAACACCGTTTAGTGTATGTACTCTAATTAGTTATTTAAAAATAATTAATTTTCTTGAAAATATATTGTAAAAACACCTGCATCAGGAGAGGATTTCATAAACATAAAAAGTGCAAAGAACGCCAAACTGGCATATGATGTACATATCACCAATAGTTATAGCGTGAACCTCCAAAAATGTCTAACTCAATTGGTTTTGTAGATATGGTTTTTGCAATGTAACCCTTCCAAATTAAAAAGAAAATTCAAATTAGAAAAGCAATATCTCTGCTTATATACAGTTTAGACAAAAGTGGAGGTTCACGCTATAACTATGGGTGATATGTACATCATATGCCAGTTTGGCGTTCTTTGCACTTCTTATATTTGTGAAATCCTCTCCCGATACAGGGGGTTTTACAAAATATTTTCAAGAAAATTAATTATTGTTTAAATAACTAACTACAGTACATATACTACATGGTGTTTATCATCGAAAACAATGTCTTTAGCAACAGGTGGCCAAATTGTATGACAATATGTTTGTTAGTTTTTTTCTGTGAATTTTAAAAAATACAACCCTTGTTCTGGATGGGTCTCCCGCCTTAAAAGTTATATTCTATAAAAATCAACGAGTAAAAATGTGATTTTAGACTTCGAATTTTATCGTACTAAAGAGTTTTTGTAAAAGTACTGTAAAAACATTTGTGTGCTAATGATTGTACATGTTGATATAAATTAAATAAGAAGAGAGAGTCACATATGCAGAGAGAGAGAGTCATACAAGAAGAGAGAGAGTCACACAAGAGAGAGTCACACAAAAAAGAGTCACACACGAAGAGAGAGTCACATAAGAAGAGAGAGAGTCACATAAGAAGAGACAGTCACACAAGAAGAGAGAATCACATAAGAAGAGAGAGTCACACAAGAAGAGAGAGTCACATATGAAGACACACTCACAGAGCCCAGCATCAGAGAGCAGGTTGAAACAGTACCGTGCTTGACTTACATCGACAACAGAGGATGAAATGCGTTGGCCAATGAATAAGAATATAGGCAGACCACACGTTCTATAAAGTCTACATAAGAAAATCGAGACGAAAGTCGAGGGGACGACCAAGGCAATGAAGAATAGATGATCATGTTAAAAAATGTAAAAATCCATAAGTCAAGTCAATCGAGAAGCGCAAGACAAGCACACAAGACCATCACACTTGAATACAACCCGGTAGCATTGCAACGACAAAAGACGAACAATAAAAATGTTACAGAAGAATCAAACGTAAACCATTGACATAGAAGAGAACAAATATGTATCTATCTAAAAAGAACTCAAAATTCAAGAGAACTGACAGATGCTGCAAAAAAAGTTAATAAAAGTGAAGAATATTTATCCCTTTTGATCAGCGTTACCCAAACTGGTATCCATATACCCAGGGGTCCACGAGGTACTTACAGTGAGTCCTCAAGCGCTTGAAGAAATATTATGATCTTTGACATTTCAAACAGAAACAAATAATTTAAAAACATGTATAATAACAGTGGTAAACTAATTCCTCTGCGAAATCAAAGGACCCGGACTACACCGGAGTCTAATTGTCTGACAGGAGAAAATGAAAGATCATTTGAAGTTTCACGCAGTCTGAGAAATTGGAACCAGCTTGACTGTTGGTGTGGTGTAATAATAACTCCATCGCTTGAAGATATTCATATAAAGAAACTTTTGGGGGGTTCACGGCAGCAAAATGTATTTCTTCTTCTTCTTCTTTGCGTTCGTTCTTTACGACCAATTTTAATCACTCTTTGTGATATGTTTGATCTTTGCCAAGAACATGTATACGTTGCACATTGGTTTGTAGGCCCCTAAACGCATAGACTTCTACACGCTTAGGACACATTTCATCCAAACCTCTTTAGTCGCCTCTTACGACATGCATGGCAGGTAACAGTGGTTCTATTCTTTACATCCCAAATTGGGTTCCGGTAACCACTAGGGCGAAAATGTATTTAAAAGGGGGTCAACTGTACAACAAAGTTTGGGAACCGCTGTTTTAGCTAATAGGAAAGGCTGATAAAGATAATTATGGAGGAGTCATCTCGGCAATGAGGAGAAGAGAACGATCACGACGAGGATGGATGCAAGATGGGACAGACGATCTGAAATGACAGAAAAGGAGGCGGAATATCTGGTCTATGAGAGAATAAAATTATGAAAGACTGCTAAGGTGGCAAAGTTCTGCTCAGGACAAGCTATTGAAGGATGATGTAAATATATATGTAGATCCGTGGCACAAATGCATCGCGTGACGAGCACGAAATGGAAAAGATATTCATTCACCACAAGAGTGCCAGTTTACATAGAGAGATATTTAGTTGTCAGAATTCTAGAACAGAATACTTCATTGTTTCATTAACCAACACATGCATCTTGGCTCCGAAATGGAAACAGAATGTAATGTTTCTCACCTTTCTTTTCCCTTTGCTTACATTTCAGTTTTTGTTAATCTATACTCACGCACGAAGGAAATAATGACAATATAATTCGTGTGTGATCAATTCAAAAAGTTCATTGAAAAAATCATGGCACATCCTGTACAGGACTTAGCCATCAACAACAGTAAACGAGTGGTCAATTTTCTAGGCTTAGTTATTGGTTACTAAACTGACGTCATTCCACTTCGGGCAGAAGTGATCCATAGGTGCTCAGTCTCCCCCAACAGATATTGAAGAGTATGCATACTGAAGGTTCCCGTGGCTCGCTGATTAAACACACCTCTCACTCTGCTTCTCAGGCATCCAGTTCAACTTGTACAACAGGTAACTCCAAACTGCCTAAATCGCTTGATTTCTAGGCACCACTTATAAGTTCAGTAGTTTGTCATTGCTTTCTGAACGGTGAGATATATTTTTACCGTTCGTAAATATATATAAATAACCTTCCAGAAAATAGCAATACACACATAAAATGAGATTCATTAAGAGTGGGGGAATATGTATATTCAACAGTGTCTTCTTCACCCTTCGCCCCTAGGGAAGCTTTGGTCCGCAGCCAAGGCACTCCAAGTCCGCCTATCCAAGACCATCTTTTCCAGATCTCTCCACTCTCTCCCTATATTCTTACATTCTGTCTACAACTCCCGTCTCCATTAGTTCCTGTGTCTTCCCTTACCTCTTTTACCCTGAGGGTTTCATTGGAGAGCCTGTCTCGTAATGCTGTCAGTTTTGTTTATCCTGGTTGTGGTTTCTGTAGCTATCTAGTGTTTTTACGGGGTGGGATAGCTAGCCCCCACTCCCACTTCGCCTCTTTCGATATGCGTGGCAGGTAACAGTTGTTCTATTCTTTACATTCCTATTTTGGGCCCTGGTAACCACTCGGCATCTGTAGCTTAATAGGTAGTGAGCTCATTCACAACCCAGCGTACTTGATTCAAACTCCGCGGAAGTAAAGTTTGGAAGCAAATTAGTCCCCTTGGAAATTTTTAACAATAAAAATAGACCTCACCGTTCAGAAAGCAATGGCAAACTACTGAACGTATAAGTGGCGCCTAGAAAATCGACGACTCGTTTACTGCTGTTGATGGCTAAGTCCTGTAAAGGATATGCCCCAATTTTCATTTTCAAGTACTCGGTCGTCTACTGTAATAACTATTTATTCACTATAGTAACATTAATTACTTATTCATGATCTTCGTATAATCTGGTTTATATGATAATCTGATGTCGTTATAGGAAGTCCCGAGGGATATAAAGGTACCACATGATACCATATATTCCTGCTATAATTTGATGTAATAAGAGTGTGCCGTGAAGCCAGCGCACTAACAAAAGTTAATATCAATTGCTGACATTTCTTCTTCTTCTTCTTCGAAAGTTCCGTATCGACAATTTGTTAAACCACTCTTTGTGATTTGTATGTGATAATAAGAGCGATTGTGAACAGGATATGTCCAGACTCTCCACCTTTCATACAACTTGTCTGCGAAAAATCTTACGCGTGTACTGGCCGACTACTATCTCGAATCAAGAATTGCTTGCACGATGCCAACAAGAGAATATGGGCACTATCATCCGAAGATGACGCTGGAGATGGATTGGACATGTGATGCGCATGGAGACTGGCTCCGACACGAAAACTGCACTGAGATGGACTCCAGAGGGTAGGCGAAAACGTGGAAGACCCAAGACGACCTGGAGGAGAACGATAGAGCAAGAGCTGAAGGAAATGAATCATAGCTGGAACACAATACAGAGGAAGGCCATGAACAGGGAAGAATGGTGTATGTTTGTTGCTGCCCTAAACGCCAAGGGCGTAACAGGCTAAAGAGAGAATAAGAGCGATTGTAGGTTGTTCCAGTTATGTTCCGCGCCTACAAGTAGACCAGCATATCCGATGTCTGCGACGCTTTTTATTTACTAGAGTAGCTTTCCTAGGTTCCTACCTCAGTTGCCTCTTATGACATGCCATGCAGGTCGAAGTGTTACTATTCTTTGCTCCCCTTGCAAGCCCCAGCAACATACGAGCGAAGTGTAGACTAAATATTTATACTTTCGCTCTCAAAGTTGGACTCTCGCTAATTTACGGAGCTCGTGCACTACCGCAGAGATCTACAAACATTTCACCGTCTTCAATATTACATCAGGGACCCTCGTTCGTCGGTGCTTCAGAGTTTACGCAACGCTGCTGAGATATTAATGTGTAAGAAAGATATTGGAGAACACTTGATTTTTCACCAAAGTGCAATGATGATTGTCTTATCAATCAACCAATCAATCAATCAGAGATGTTTCTGTGTAAGAAAGAGATAGGAATCCACATGGTTATGCACACAAGAACTTTGTTGATGATGATTCATAAACAATAAGATTGTAATGTGGACATGCAGCCTCCCCATGAGGCCAATACCTTGCGTGAGTGGGGAGGCTTGCGTGCTCCAATGATACAGTGGGTTAGGACGACAGGAACATATGTTTCTGGCAGGGTCTCCCAGGCCTGACAGGTTGTCAAGGAGGAACCAGACTAAATGTTGCTTCTTTCCTAGTCCTCCAGGTTAAGGGTTTGGCTTAGGACTAGCAATCCTATCGTGTAAACAATATTCATGTTACGGAAACAGCAGCGAAGATGCTTTATATTCACTGCCTTGAAAGGTTACTTGTCAGTGGCGTATATAACTGGGAGTGGTGAAAGCTGAACAGCAGCTGAATCACAGCTGAATCAAGCTTATAAAAGCTGAATCACAGATGGAACAAGTTACGAACCTAAATCACAGCTGGAACAAGTTACACAGCTGAATCACAGCTAGAACAAGTTACACAGCTGAATCACAGCTGGAACAAGTTACAAAGCTGAATCACAGCTGGAACAAGTTACAAAGCTGAATCACAGCTAGAACAAGTTACACAGCTGAATCACAGCTGGAACAAGTTACAAAGCTGAATCACAGCTGGAACAAGTTACAAAGCTGAATCACAGCTGAACAAGTTACAAAGGGCCGTCAAAGATAGATAGGAATTGTGTGCATTTGTTGATGCTGTTAGTGCGAGGAGCGTTACATGCTAGAGTTAGACAGACAGATAGACAGAACAGACAGAACAGACAGAACAGACAGACAGACAGAACAGACAGACAGGACAGACAGGACAGACAGGACAGACAGGACAGACAGACAGACAGATAGACAGATAAGAGTGAATATGCAACTCACGATGTCCATTACGTGTCCATCGGTTATTGACTACTGAACTGACATCAGAGCACTCTGGGTAGATCCATAGGTGCTCAGTCTCCCCTAACAGATGTCGAAGGTTATGCATACTCATGGCTCATGTGGCGCTTGTTAAATACTCTCTCTCTCTCTCTCTCTCTCTCTCTCTCTGCCCATCAGCATACAGCTGTACTTGTACAGGAGTAATTTAAAACTCTTTATAAATCGCTGGGTTGATTCATCGTTAATTTTAGTGTCCTCATCCAACAGTATGTCGTGAATAGACTGAAGAACATCGCCCGTATCCATCCTCAACTCCCCAACAATCGATGCTTTCGATGAAGCCTGCCGTCTCTCTCGTTGATACAAACACCTGTATACCCAGGACAGTAGATCCACGTTATTGTACATCACGTTATAGCAATAATGTGTTTCTTAATTAATATAACTGTTTACATTATCGGGTTACATTCAGCACATCTAGCTTCACCCCGCTCATAAACTGTCTGAACTATTTCATATGTTGTTTCTTGATTAAGTTCAGAAATGAAATATTATTCTGTACATGATACTTCCCAGTACATTTTCCAGTATATCCCAGTACATTTCCCAGTATATCCCAGTACATTTCTCAGTATATCCCAGTACATTTCCCAGTATATCCCATTACATTTTCCAGTATATCCCAGTACATTTCCCAGTATATCCCAGTACATTTCCCAGTATATCCCATTACATTTCCGTAAATCCCAGTACATTTTCCAGTAATCCATACATTTCCAGTATATCCCATTACATTTCCCAGTATGTCCCAGTACATTTCCCAGTATATCCCATTATATTTTCCAGTATATCCCAGTACATTTCCCAGTATATCCCATTACATTTTCCAGTATATTCCAGTACATTTCCCAGTATATCCCAGTACATTTCTCAGTATATCCCAGTACATTTCCCAGTATATCTCAAAGGGCCGTGCAGTTATATTTTCTCAGTATATCCCAGTAAATTTCTCAGTATATCCCCAGTACATTCCCAGTATATCCCAGTACATTTCCCAGTATATCTCAAAGGGCCGTGCGGTATATTTTCTCAGTATGATGCAAGTCTTCGAAATGCCGCCTCTTAAATTTTTTTCATTAAAATAACCTTTAATTGTGATTTTGACTTCGCTGCTAAAGGCCACCCCTTACGGTTCCGCCTGATGCGGCCGCCTCTCTGTATCATAGCACGGCACGGCCTTGATATCCCAGTACATGTTTCAGTGTGTCCCAGTACATGTTTCAGTGTGTCCCAGTACATGTTCCAGTGTGTCCCAGTACACTTCCCAGTATATCCCGGTACATTTCCCAGTAAAGTTATAGTTTGTCTGAAGGAGTTTGTCTGAAGGAACGTGAATGCACTTAAAATCATATTAGTACTCCCTCCACTTATGTTAGTTTTGTACTGACTAAAAGTATCTGCGTCAAAGCACTTACGCAGTGGTTCCGCCGACGTCTCCGTTAAAATAGACTACATATGAATATTAAATAGTAATGTCCGAAAATCAAACCTTGTGATCCCTGCTACTGAACTATAACTTTTATTTTTAACTAAATTGTAACCGATTTGTACAAGTGGGCGTTGTATACTTCCTGATCCGGTTGGAAACCGAATTTAAATAACAAAATGATGGTTGCCATTTCTTCCTTACAATTGTGCTGTCGTTATCGGATCTATCAGTGGTGGTTCGTCATTAAGGGCCAGTGGGGCCGAATCCCACCATGAATAATGTGTAATGTGTATAAATTAAATTATAACCTAAACCAATACCATGATTTTCTACACAAAATATATCTGGCCCCCACCAACAAAAATTAGCACGAGCCGCCACTGGAACCTATCATTTCTTTTTCAATAACAGAAAACTGAACGGACAAAATAAGAACAATCTTTTCCTGTTCTATAACTCTTCAATCACTGCATCTGATTTCTTCTTAGATTACACTATCTGACACAATGTTGCAACTTAGGAACATCCCATGCAAACGTAACCTCATTCTTCACTTTAGATACCACTGACTCTAGCCAGTATCACATAACACTGACTGATGAACACGCCAGACATGATTACACTTTGGAAACAACTATGGTAATCGGTTAGAAAATACATTTCCCAGTACTCGTTCACTGCAAACACTTATCGGCTAAAAATGACACGTCATCAGTCTTAAGAAAAACATAATCTTTGGTTTCTACTTTAGATTTGCATCTGGAAACTCTCTGTTGAGATTATTATTTGTATAAGATCTGGTAGAGGAAGTTCTAGTATTAGAATAAATAAATTTGAAACTTAGTCACGAGAAGAAGTAAGAAAACTAGAGGGTTGTCAGAATTGTTGATTCAACAACTGAACACTCATCCATTTAGAATATGCCCCCCTCCACGCCGCACTCACGCTGGTATACTTAAAGTCATAATTTAACACTTGCACGGACACGCATAGCTTTATCATTTCAAACTTTGAAATTACATTTAATAGTTCTGAATTCAATCCTTACACAAACAAAACGTAACTTTATCATTTCAAACTTTGAAATTACATTTAATAGTTCTGAATTCAATCCTTACACAAACAAAACGTAACTTTATCATTTCAAACTTTGAAATTACATTTAATAGTTTTGAATTCAATCCTTACACAAACAAAACGTAACTTTATCATTTCAAACTTTGAAGTTGCATTTCTTAGTTCAGAATTCGCCCGAGTGGTTATCGGGGCCCACATTTGGGGTGTAAAGAATAGAACCACTGTTACCTGTCACGCATGTCGTAAGAGGCGACTAAGGAGGTTTGGATGAAATCGGATGCACGTGTCCTAAACGTGTAGAAGTCTATGCGTTTAGAGGCCTACCAAACAAATGTGCAACGAATACACGTTCTTGGCAAAGATCAAACATATCACAAAGAGTGATTAAATTGGTCGTAAAGAACGAACGCAAAGCAGAAGAAGAATTTCAGAATTCAATAATTGCACAGACACGCATAACGTTATAATTTCTTACTTTGAAGTTGCATTTTTTAGTTCACAATTCAATCAGTGTACGAACATGCCTAACTTATAATTTCATAGTGTCAAATTTACACATAATTTCTCTCGTGCCAAAGGTACCAGGTTCGCTGTCTCGTGGAGCCATCTATATTTTTTTCCAGAGATCCCTGATCCTAGTGTAGGTGAGATCGAGTTCCTAATCCAAATGGTGATGGACGATAAAACGTAGATCATGTGTTCAATTTGAGCATGTAAAAGAACCCATGAGAGTTAAAAATCGAGAAGAGCAGGCTGTGAAAAAGCTGCCCGGGAAAAATTCAATAGATAAGATTTTAAAAACCAGATTCCTAAAAAAATATCTTCACCATCTTTAAAATTACATGGGTGATCCTTGCCGGTGCTACGGAATCGTGCACTGCAGCTGAGATCTTCCTGTGTAAGAAAGAGATCGGAACACATATGGTTACTCACCAAAGTGCAATGATGATGGTTTTATTAATCAATCAATAAATCAGTTTGAATTAGATTTATCGATTTCGAGTTCGACATTTGCAAGGATTCTCCTCAATTCAAATTTTCACATTTTTAATGACACTTATAATGTCAGATACTGACACTTCCACGGACAAGTATTGTTTTATAATTTCACATTTTCAATTACACTTATGAAATCACAATTCAATAATGGCACTAATAAACTTAAATATTTACATTGACGAACACTCAATAATTTCAATACTTCTATGGGGAATGAGAAGAAAACATTGTGACAAGCAACAAAGTAAATAAAGAGCAAGACCAAGAGAACGGAAGAGAAAGAAAACATTGTGACAACCAACAAAGTCAATAATGAACGAGACTGAGAGAACGGAAGAGAAAGAAAACATTGTGACAATCAACAAAGTTAATAAAGAACGAGACCGAGAGAACGGAAGAGAAAGAAAACATTGTGACAAGCAACAAAGTTAATAAAGAACAAGACCGAGAGAACGGAAGAGAAAGAAAACATTGTGACAACCAACAAAGTTAATAAAGAACGAGACCGACAGAACGGAAGAGAAAGAAAACATTGTGACAACCAACAAAGTTAATAAAGAACAAGACCGAGAGAACGGAAGAGAAAGAAAACATTGTGACAACCAACAAAGTCAATAAAGAACGAGACAGAGAGAACGGAAGAGAAAGAAAACATTGTGACAACCAACAAAGTCAATAAAGAACAGAGACAGAAGAACGGAAGCGAAAGAAAACATTGTGACAAGCAACAAAGTCAATAAAGAACAAGACGGAGAGAACGGAAGAGAAAGAAAACATTGTGACAAGCAACAAAGTTAACCAAGAACAAGACCGAGAGAACGGAAGAGAAAGAAAACATTGTGACAACCAACAAAGTTAATAAAGAACAAGACCGCGAGAACGGAAGAGAAAGAAAACATTGTGACAAGCAACAAAGTTAATAAAGAACAAGACTGAGAGAACGGAAGAGAAAGAAAACATTGTGACAAGCAACAAAGTTAACCAAGAACAAGACCGAGAGAACGGAAGAGAAAGAAAACATTGTGACAACCAACAAAGTCAATAATGAACGAGACTGAGAGAACGGAAGAGAAAGAAAACATTGTGACAACCAACAAAGTTAATAAAGAACGAGACCGAGAGAACGGAAGAGAAAGAAAACATTGTGACAAGCAACAAAGTTAATAAAGAACAAGACCGAGAGAACGGAAGAGAAAGAAAACATTGTGACAACCAAGAAAGTTAATAAAGAACGAGACTGAGAGAACGGAAGAGAAAGAAAACATTGTGACAACCAACAAAGTTAATAAAGAACAAGACCGAGAGAACGGAAGAGAAAGAAAACATTGTGACAACCAACAAAGTCAATAAAGAGCAAGACCGAGAGAACGGAAGAGAAAGAAAATATTGTGACAAGCAACAAAGTCAATAAAGAACGAGACCGACAGAACGGAAGAGAAAGAAAACATTGTGACAACCAACAAAGTTAATAAAGAACAAGACCGAGAGAACGGAAGAGAAAGAAAACATTGTGACAACCAACAAAGTCAATAAAGAACGAGACAGAGAGAACGGAAGAGAAAGAAAACATTGTGACAACCAACAAAGTTAATAAAGAGCAAGACCGAGAGAACGGAAGAGAAAGAAAACATTGTGACAACCAACAAAGTCAACAAAGAGCAAGACCGAGAGAACGGAAGAGAAAGAAAACATTGTGACAAGCAACAAAGTCAATAAAGAACAAGACGGAGAGAACGGAAACGAAAGAAAACATTGTGACAACCAACAAAGTTAATAAAGAACGAGACTGAGAGAACGGAAGAGAAAGAAAACATTGTGACAAGCAACAAATTTAACTAAGAACAAGACCGCGAGAACGGAAGAGAAAGAAAACATTGTGACAACCAACAAAGTTAATAAAGAACGAGACTGAGAGAACGGAAGAGAAAGAAAACATTGTGACAACCAACAAAGTTAATAAAGAACGAGACAGAGAGAACGGAAGAGAAAGAAAACATTGTGACAACCAACAAAGTTAATAAAGAACGAGACAGAGAGAACGGAAGAGAAAGAAAACATTGTGACAACCAACAAAGTTAATAAAGAACAAGACCGAGAGAACGGAAGAGAAAGAAAACATTGTGACAACCAACAAAGTTAATAAAGAACGAGACTGAGAGAACGGAAGAGAAAGAAAACATTGTGACAACCAACAAAGTTAATAAAGAACAAGACCGAGAGAACGGAAGAGAAAGAAAACATTGTGACAACCAACAAAGTTAATAAAGAACGAGACTGAGAGAACGGAAGAGAAAGAAAACATTGTGACAACCAACAAAGTTAATAAAGAACAAGCCCGAGAGAACGGAAGAGAAAGAAAACATTGTGACAACAACAAAGTTAATAAAGAACAGAGACGAGAGAACGGAAGAGAAAGAAAACATTGTGACAACCAACAAAGTTAATAAAGAACAAGACCGAGAGAACGGAAGAGAAAGAAAACATTGTGACAATCAACAAAGTTAATAAAGAACGAGACTGAGAGAACGGAAGAGAAAGAAAACATTGTGACAACCAACAAAGTTAATAAAGAGCAAGACCGAGAGAACGGAAGAGAAAGAAAACATTGTGACAAGCAACAAAGTTAATAAAGAACAAGACTGAGAGAACGGAAGAGAAAGAAAACATTGTGACAACCAACAAAGTTAATAAAGAACGAGACTGAGAGAACGGAAGAGAAAGAAAACATTGTGACAACCAAGAAAGTCAATAAAGAACGAGACAGAGAGAACGGTAGAGAAAGAAAATAATTGATAGTCTGTTTTCAATACACGGAAGAGTATTAACATTATAACTTTTATTCAGTACAAAGGAGTAACGTTTGAGGTGATACATGATCAAGAAAGTCAACCGGCATGGCACATGATAAAGATGACTCGGGAACTATATATAATACATAATATTTTGGCAAAAATTGCAATATTCAATAGCTAGAAAAGACATCATCTAGTGCACTGATGTAGAACAACTGAGTAAAAATCAAACTGGGACTGTATATAAAAACTTAAGCTGGGCATAACTTTTTAACTTCTGTTTAACTTATTGATTGATAGCACCATCATCGTTGCATTTCGATGAGTAACCATGTGTGATCCGATTTCTTTCTTACACATGAAAATCTCAGTGCACGAACTCCGTAGCACCGGCAAGGTCTCCGATGTAATTTAGAAGATGATGAAAATATTTTGTAGAATATTTATTTTATTATCTTCCTCATGAATTTGTCCCAGGCAGTTGTTTTTATCCTGTCCAAGGTTATTTTATGTGCTCAACTTGAAGACAGGACCTACATTTTATCGTCCTTCTCCGATAGCACTAAAACCTATATCACACCTACACGGAAAAATGTAGAAAAATATTTCAATGGCTCCACGAATGAGCGAACCGAGTACCTTTGAAATGCGAGGTGAACACATAACCTCAACATCACAGAAACCCTTCTACCTAAGCGAGGATATTATCTATTTCATATCTCTCTATATCTTACAAATATGTCAACCTTTTTTAAAAAAAATGGTTGCTGAAGACGCTGATTCAAATATATTTTATGTAGCCACAAAAACTTAATCTGACAAGGAGTAAAGATATCCACTTTATCAACAACACATTTAAAGTAGAAAAACAAAGAATTTTTGCATGTTCACTACAAAAACATCAAACAATTACATTTTTCCCCCCATTCAGAAGCACTTGAGCTTTTCAGCTCTTCGGCTCGGTGCCATGGACATCGTAACCCTTCGGTTCGGTGCCACGAACACCGTAAATCTGGGGAATCTGTGGTTTTTTCTGCCATCCCGTGGAATTGAACCCGCACACACAGAGGGATAGTCACCCGTAGTCCAACGCGCTACGAACACGCT
This sequence comes from Arion vulgaris, assembly GCA_020796225.1. Lineage (NCBI taxonomy): Eukaryota > Metazoa > Mollusca > Gastropoda > Stylommatophora > Arionidae > Arion > Arion vulgaris. The sequence goes on along the minus strand of CM036763.1, from coordinate 19,990,180 downwards.
GGGCAGACGGGCATAAAAACAGAACAATGTGACAAGGAACGTTTAGTAGACACAGAAAACATAGAATTCTTCCTTGCTACCTTCAAAAACATCAAACAGTTACATAAGAACAATGTGACAAGGAACGTTTAATAAACACAGAAAATAAACAAGAGAATACTAGATGTAATATAAACGATCTTATAAAACACTTTCCCTCCATTCTCTTAGAGACATATAAGCAGTTACAGACTGACAGCTAGAACAGACGTGCAACACAAAACTATGAAAATCTGATTAAGTATAAACTGTTTATACTGGGATGTAACAAAAACGTGTACCACCCCACCAAGCTGGCTCCGCTGAGATACTCTACAAACACTAATACCACCCCAACAAGCTTGCTCCGTCGAGACACTCAACAAATACTGAAGAATGATTTCTTCAGCCAACAATTTGTCAATAGTAGCGGTGTAACCAATGATGACATGTGTCTTGACAAATCCAACTAAAATTCGCTTTCCTCTTGGCCTCGGATTCCAATTTCATCCTCTAGATTTTGTCTCGTTCCACTTTTCTTAACTGCAGCCCTGTGTCATTCTGATTGCATTTTCTATTCAGCTGTTTCCCTTTCCACAAATTTATACGCAATTATCCCAAAGCTGTATATTTTATTTCTTCCCCATCTTTGGTCTCTTATAATATTCTCCTCACTTTTACTGCGTTCAATGTCCAGACCTCATCTCAGCTTAGGCAAACATTTATTTTGACCCTTCATCCCCATTGACCTCAGACTTCAGATCTGGCAACACGCGGCTTCTCCGATTGTGTGCTTCCCTCTTCTCGACCAATTTCACTATCATCGATCTGCGCACTTATCACATTCAGTTCCTCATTCCACGAATCATCTATCTCTCTATCTCTACAAACTCCTCTTCTCTAGCGGTCTCCGTCCACAATTATTCTTTCGTGTTTTACTAGTTACCGACGTAGTTAAGCAAGTAATAGCACTTTCTATGCCAAGCCCACACCCCACATTGACTTCCCTCCCCACACCAATTTTCTCACAACGTATCAAACTATCAGACAATTTCATCTTCGTCATAAATCTCCAATTTATCAATTGCTCATTCTTCTTGTCCATTTCTTCCACAGGCTGCCCATTTCAGATCGGGACGGTGATCAGCGTTAACCAAAGATCTTGTCAGACATGTAATACATGCATTCAGCGTGCGTGTTTTGAAAAGCCTCTTGCTATTATATCGTGTGTATTTTTCTCCTAACAATCACATCTCCTATTTTTTGTTTGTATTATTTTATCACAATTCATGTTGTATTACAATTTTGAGTTGACATTGTCAAATCAAATCACATGCATCAGTGTTCCCCTACCAAGAACTGAATCGTTTCCCCTCCCAATCTAATTTTTTCTCACTATCTTTATTTTCAGTGTCTACCCCGATCCAACACTTTAATTATGAAACTAACTGTCCGTTTGTGTGTGGCAGGAAAAAAAACAACTTGAGAACGTCATACTCTAGAATCATGAACTTTGAGCTTCTGTTCTTTGCAGAAATTTGTAGGTCGACGTAACCATTTAAAATTCTTTACGAGTTTTTAGGAGTACTTATGAGTTAGGTTGGTTTTAAAATTTATATATTTCCCCCCTAGCGTTTTCAGGCAGCCTTTTTATTAGGTCGTTGAGAATGCGTGGAGGTAAACAGTATAAAACATAGTTGCGTCATTTGTTAGTATCAATTTAAAAATGGGATAAAAATTTCTTTGATTTTCAAAACACACTAGACAAATTTAGTTTTCCGCTTATTTATACCATACAAACATCAGTTTCTGTTATATATATATATATATATATATATATATATATATATATATATATATATATATATATATATATATTTTATTATTTACAAAACAAGGTTATATATAATTTATTTTAAAAAAATTTAAAGAAACTAGTCTTCATGTATGAGGTATATTTTGATCAATACAGAGTTTGGCAAGGGCATTTTTATTTGCTTTCCTGCACACAGTGTGGAAAACTACTGCTATCTATAATAAAATAAAGCTCAAATGTGAAATCCGTCTTTCGAGTCCCAAATCTAATACAAAAAAAAAAAAGATTAAAACTGTTATTAACAAATCTTTTCGGCGCATTCTCAGACTGAGATGGTATGACAGAGTTGTAAATAAAATCTGTCGATAAGAATATTGAAAGAACAAAAGATGACAACGACCGAGATTAGACAACTGGTAGGCAATACCCTTCGGAAGCCACTTGGCAATTTGTAGTTTTTAACCTCGAAACGGCTGAGAACGTTCATAACCCGGAGCAACCTTACCGTGGTTAGAAAAGTTAGGCCGATAATTTAAAGGTTTCGATTTTTCGTACAACTCCAAACGTTGGCGAAGGATGACACTTTTCGGACGAAATTGGCCCTGACGTGTAGGACGACGTCTACAAGTCCCAGAATGGTTGTGAATGTTCCGGAACGTCCTCACTAGAGACAGAAAGCGGCGGGAAATCCAATAGAGAAGCCGAACTTCACTAATTGTCATTGGCCGTAAAAGTTCCGAGAGTAAGAGGACTCACGGCAAGTCCTCTTTCGGACTACATATTTCCTGAACAGATCACACTTGAAGGATATAAACTTCTAGTACCTCTAAAGTCGAGAGCCGCTGTAGCGTAGTTGTTAGTGAACTCGCTTCGCAAGGCTGGTGGTCTGGGTTCAGCTCCCGCAATGTGCGTGGAATTTTCCCGACCGCGACGGCTCTCAGGTCGACCCAGCCTCAACTGGGTACCAGACTGGGTACCTTCTGGGAAAGTAAAGGCGGCCGGCGTGATGCTGACCACATCACCCATCGTGTGCCGACGGTCAATGAAAATACAGGCCTAACACTGTATTGACCTAAATACCACGAGGTATGAAAGGGTTCCTTTACTTTTTTTTTTTACCTCTAAAGTCGGAAAAGGTTCGCCTGCATAGCGGGGAATAAGAGTCAAATTGAAAACCTGAATTTCACGCAGAAATCAGTCAGAAGTGCCATACCAGACGTCATGGCTAACGCTTCAATTTACAGCAAGCGAATGCAGAAGAAGAAGAAGTTGTTTCCTGATGAAGTTCAGTACTGATGTTGTACTCACTTTTTCCTGATGTCTTCATTTCTAAACCGGTCTCTTCTTGTTACCGCCAGCATTCTGCGTAGACTACTTAATCTCTATTATGACTAGTTTTCTTCTACCATTTGATGTCAGTGTCCAGTTTGGCACTGGTAGCATATAATATGGTAAGAAATATTGTGTTGAATATTACTCTTTTTGTGTTCATAGTGACATGTTTGCGTTTTAAAATTGGCGTCATTTGTCCTATCATTTGATTTGCTTTGTTGCATCTTTGTTGGATTTCATTATTCTTCCGCTTGCTGAAAAAATACTCTGTAGGCATTAAAGTATTTGACTTGTTTTAGTGGGCGATTGTCACTGGAGATATTGTTAGTGTTTTCCTCTCTAACGATTGTCATTACTTCGGTTTCGTCGATGTTTATTCTCATATTGTATTCATTGCATTTTAATTGGAGTCTATTAATGTATTGCTGTGTTTGTTCTTTTGTTGTTGATATAATTGCCTGTTCGTTGCCAAATAGAAATTCGTTTAAGAGTTCCCAAGATAGTTTCCTTCGCTGATGTTAGCTATTTTACAGATTTGATCGATATATGTGATGAACAACAACTGTGATAGTACGCATCCTTGTCTTACTCCTGACCCTACGTGAAACTTTTCTGATAGTCCAGTGTTTCTTCGAATCGAACACTGGCTGTTTATATAAAGGCACTTGCATAGATTGCTTAGGTGGTCATTAACCCCAAATATTGACAACACTTTCCCCAACTTGAGTCTGTCTACGCGGTCGAAAAGTTTTTTTCCTGGTCTACAAACGCAACGTGCAGGTGTTTGTCAGATTCGACAGTCCTTTCTACCTGAGGACGAATATCGCATCTGTACAGCTTATATTCTTCCGGAATCCTATTTGTGAATTGTTAAGCTGGGGCTCGATGATATGTCGCAGCCGTTTTTCGAGTACTTTACATAATATTTTTCTCTATATTACTCTATATTTCGTACAATCTCTTTTGCTATCTTTCTTCTTCAAGATAACAACTATTGTTGCGTTCCTCCAATCTTCTGGTGTTTCTTGTGTGAACCAGACTTAGTTGAATAGCTTTCAACCTTATCTTTTTTATGATTTATGTTATCATGTCTGGTCTGCCATTTTATTTCTTGAGCAAATGAGGTCATCGTTTTAATTATCACAAATTAACAGATCCCAGTGGATTACTGGTGCCTAATTTATGACATATTTGGCATTGTATTGAGATTTATTGTATTCAAATTATGGGATTGAGAATGAGAAGAAGGGTGAGAGTAGGGAAAAGGCTGATTATATTCCGAACTATTAACGTACAAATAAAAAAAATACTATGATTCATTGTAAAAAAATACAATTTACAACTCGAGAAAAAGTATTAATAATTCAAACTGGAAACTCTTGCTACTTTCTCATAAATATGGTGTTGTATTTCTCTAGCTTGTTTGCCTCCAACAAGAGGTCTCTGTGTAAAGTTAGGTCTCTAGCTTGTTGCCCTCCAACAAGAGGTCTCTGTAGCGTAGAAGTAGGTTCTAGTTGTTTGCCCTCCAACAAGAGGTTCTGTAGGTAGAAGTTAGCTAGTTGTTGCCCTCCAACAAGAGGTCTGAGGTAGAAGTTAGGTTCTAGTTGTTGCCTCCAACAAGAGGTCTCGTGCTAGTGTCTCAGCTTTGCTCCAACAAGAGGCCTGTAGGTAGAGTAGTTCGTTGTCAGATATAGGTTTCTCCCTCAAAGATCGGAATTTTCAGTGTCCTGATCGTTAAGATTCAGTTGTAAGCCTTAAAGTGGTCCTTGTTTAAGAGCAGGTAAGACCCTTGGCTTCAACAAGTCGATGAAAGCCGCTTTTCCCAAAAATTCTGAGGTAAATAGTTCATTTCTCCAGGCTGTAGCGAAGGTAGTACAAAGTTCTAGCCAGTCCAACAAATCGAGAGTGGTTCATGGTCAAGAGGTCTCTGTAGCGTGAAGTAGGTCTCTAGCTTGTTTGCCCTCCAACAAGAGGTCTCTGTAGCGTAGAAGTTAGGTCTCTAGCTTGTTTGCCCTCCAACAAGAGGTCTCTGTAGCGTAGAAGTTAGGTCTCTAGCTTGTTTGCCCTCCAACAAGAGGTCTCTGTAGCGTAGAAGTTAGGTCTCTAGCTTGTTTGCCCTCCAACAAGAGGTCTCTGTAGCGTAGAAGTTAGGTCTCTAGCTTGTTTGCCCTCCAACAAGAGGTCTCTGTAGCGTAGAAGTCTAGTTTTTTCCTCCGATCTCTGTGCTAAAGATACAGTTGTTTGCTCCAACTCGGGGAGAGCTTTCAACAGATCTGGTGTTATATTTTTCCAGAGATCCTTTGATTGTCTAGCTTTCTAGGCTGAAGTAGTCATACTTTTCGAGTCCTTGTAGGTTTAAGTCGACTTTCAATAAAACGTTTAGGTCCCTTGTTTATGTGAGCAGGTATAGAACCTTGTTTCAAAATCGAAAAAATAGATGAACAGTCGCTGCCGAAAAATGTCTTGTAAAAGGATTAGTAAAACAAACTATCTTCAAATCAGACTGAACCTTCTGTGGGAAACTGAGATAAAAAACGTAATACAATAGTTCTTAGGCCCAGATCACATACAAATCAGACAGAGTGGTTAACAAATGGTTAATATGGACCGTTCGAAGAGGAAGATATATGCATAAAGATAATCTATATTTTGGTTTGTCTATAACTGGGCTAGAGCAAGACATGTTTTATCATTTATAGACATTTTGGTTTGTCTATAACTGGGCTAGGACAAGACATGTTTTATCATTTATAGACATTTTGATTTGTCTATAACTGGGCTAGGACAAGACATGTTTTATCATTTATAGACATTTTGATTTGTCTATAACTGGGCTAGAGCAAGACATGTTTTATCATTTATAGACATTTTGATTTGTCTATAACTGGGCTAGAGCAAGACATGTTTTATCATTTATAGACATTTTGATTTGTCTATAACTGGGCTAGGACAAGACATGTTTTATCATTTATAGACATTTGAGTTGTCTATAACTGGGCTAGAGCAAGACATGTTTTATCATTTATAGACATTTTGATTTGTCATAACTGGTGCTAGAGCAAGACATGTTTTATCATTTATAGATATTGATTTGTCTATAATAAAGCTAGGATAATATGTTTATACATTTATAGACATTTTGGTTTGTCAATAATGAGGCTAGGGCAAGAATTTTATCATTTATAGACATTTTGTTTGTCATAATCTACAGCTAGAGCAAGACATGTTAAATTTATCATTTATATGACTATTTTGATTTGTCTATAACTGGGCTAGGACAAGACATGTTTTATCATTTATAGACATTTTGATTTGTCTATAACTGGGCTAGGACAAGACATGTTTTATCATTTATAGACATTTTGATTTGTCTATAACTGGGCTAGAGCAAGACATGTTTTATCATTTATAGACATTTTGATTTGTCTATAACTGGGCTAGGACAAGACATGTTTTATCATTTATAGACATTTTGGTTTGTCTATAACTGGGCTAGGACAAGACATGTTTTATCATTTATAGACATTTTGGTCGCCGATTTTTGTTTGAATGCAAGGATGCTCTTTTTCTATATGTTTTGTATGCAAGGTCATTTACTTGTTATTTATTTCATTTGGGAGACAATATCATTTACTTGTTATTTATTTCATTTGGGAGACAATATCATTTACTTGTTATTTATTTGTATTGGGATGCAAAGACGTTTTTGTCACGGTAATGGGTCTCATAATTCAAAATCTGTATTCGTCTTGTCATGGATCATTCATGCAGTAGATCTGTCTAGCTGACGATACAAAGATCGAAGTGATCTTCTTCAGTGATGAAGTCTGGTAAAGAGACATGTCTGAATTCTGGGAGTGAATCATACCTTCAATGATGTAAGACAATCATGAGACAGACTCCTTCCAGCGTAGTCGACTCCTACTTCATCCTGATGCTACCGCTTCTATATTGAGTTAAACATCATTTTCCTGCACTTGGAAGAAAGATCTTGACATAAATCATATTAAACCAATCGACATGAAGAAGGTGTACACATAAACTAGAAAATAAGCTCCACCAGAGCCAATTATAAACTTATAGGCCTTCGGACTCAGGTAAGAATTATGGGAAATCAGACCCCAACTACACCACGTGACCTCCCATTCCAGTATTGGTGTATATAGACGAATTCATTTTAAAATCAACACAAAATGCTAACTCGAAGTTATATTATGCAACATGTTAAGTTTAACAATAAGGAATATCAATATTATGAATATTTTTCACCAATAAATGACCATAGACTCACAGAATTTAGTAAAATTGCAAAAAAACTTGCATTGTTCTATCAAACATCTATATTTTCCGCCCCTTTCTGATCTAGGTCAGAAACCCCATTCAGTTGTCTGGCCTAGTTATCTAGAGTTGGCTGTGGCCCCACTAACTTAAATATTATTTTCTGTCTTTCGTCTGCTATGGGTTCAGAGTAGTCATGACACATAATATGGCGCTTCTGACTTCTGTTTTTGGAGGCAAAATCTTGCTTTACTTATAACTGATGTCTCTTGCCATTCAGGCGAGCATTATCCCGACTTCACGAGTACTTGTAATTTAAATTCTCAAGTAAAGATTCACAGTCTCCTGTAGTACAATCACGTAGAGTGTGGGAACCGAAAATATTTGGCACAAGCTAGTCTTTAACGCCAGAATTTCCACAGAACGGCTCTAGCAGTGTGTTATCACTTTTGCTATCGATGACCCTGACTGACATCTGGAAAAAGTATGACTTCCCTCTTCTGCGTTCTCTCACTAGATTGGGATTTCAGATTCTCTAATAAAGGCAGCCGTTTGTCTCAGATTATCAGTCACGCCATACAGTTTGTCTTCTGTGTTCTCACTAGATTGGGATTTCGGATTCTCTAATAAAGGCAGCCGTTTGTCTCAGATTATCAGCCACGCCATACAGTTTGTCTTCTGCGTTCTCACTAGATTGGGATTTCGGATTCTCTAATAAAGGCAGCCGTCTGTCTCAGATTATCAGCCACGCCATACAGTTTGTCTTGGACGCTGGTGTAAGTAGGCCATCTCTTTCTTCTCTCAAGTCTACATAATGGGGGCAGTTCTGTAGGATACAATTTTTATGATTTCTGCTTCCTCGTTTGTGCCGACCTCTTCCAGCAGTAAATTTTAGCCACCCTCGTGATGGTAGGTCTGAAATTCTTACTGCGTGGCTAAATCTCGAGGCAGATTGGCGACCGTAGAATCCGTTATCCCATTCCTCATTGTGAGGGTCGTTGCACCATGTTATGTGCCTTACAGCCTGGTGCATCCGTTTTATGCAAGCATTTGTTTCGGGTTAGCATTCCCTAGCGGACAAATGCATCCGATTTCAGCCAAACCTCCTTAATCGCCTCTTACGACATGCGTGGCAGGTAACAGTGGTTCTATTCTTTATACCCCATATTTGGACCCGGTAACCACTCGGGCGGGAAAAAGTATACAAACTCTTGGTTAGGGGTTGAAATAAATCAATACATTTTAAAATTGTAAAGTCTTCAACTCTGAGAATTATTGATCAAAGAATCACAAAGTGTACATTAAAGTGAAATTCAAATGGGTCAAGAAAGAAAGGACGTCATATAGACGATGTGAAAAGAAATATACGGAGAGAAGCAAGCAATATCTGATCCAATTTCATAGTAGAAAATGAACGAATTGACCAGGATAGAGCACTATGAAGAAATTGTTTGCCGTCTTTCTATATCCTATAACGGTACGAAATAAATAGTTTGAAAAGTAAATGTAATAGTATTAAATTCTGAGAAGAAAGGATCAAAGAATCACAAAGTCGGCATTAAAGTTAGAACCAATTATTTCAGGACAAAAAGTACGCTCTAAGTAAACACTGAAACTAACTTTACTGAGAGTGGCGAGAAATATGGGACTGAATACTTTAATAGAGATTGAATGGATTGCACAGGATAGAGCGGTATTAAACGTATACAAGAGAGTAGAATAGCCTTCAAAACAGTAATATTAAATAAAGCTGGCACATCTGATAGCTTCCTGTACAGTGGTTCCCCTCTCTCTCTCTCTCTCTCTCTCTCTCTCGCGATCGTTCTTCACGGCCAATTTTATCATTCTTATTGTGATGTATAATTGGTCCACTGGCAAGAACGGGTGATCTACGTCCGGACGATTGTGCACCTATGGTGACTAGGCCCGCCCGTCCGGTTTCAGCCAGCTTTTGATTTACTAGGGTGAACTTCCTAGGTACGATCCTTTCTGCCGACTATGTCGGCCCGGATCTAAGCCTTTTCGATCAGTTTTGCCGTATATTTGGGCTTTGTGATCTACGCCAAGACAGTGAGTTACGCTGTTATGCCCTTTCTGACTGTGAGGTCGTTCCGGATTAGAAACATTTCACGGGGCGTATAAGCTTGTCCTCGGACGGCGTCTTACTCGTATAAAACACAGTGTAAAGTATCGGTCTTCGCCATGTTCGGACCCGGACAGCCTGTCAGATCTTTACAATGTCGACCTTTCTTTACCGTTCACTTGTGAGTTTGATCCGGAGTAGGAACATTCTCAACCTTTTCTAGACGCGAGTTGGTACGTGGCAATTTGTAGTTAACCTCGGAAGACACCGGCCTGCGACCAGGCACAAACAATGTAGAGGGTCGTTTCAGTCTGCGCTAGCAACGCAACTGAGGATTTTGCGCTCACCACCATCACCCACCCCAGTTCTTCCGGGGATGTTAGTTGTGACTGCAATAGTACCTTGCCCGGTTGTCCCAAGGCTGGCAGTTCCGTTAGGCATCATCCACCTCAGTTCTTCCGGGGATGTTAATTGTTATCGCATCAGTACCTTGCACGGTTTTCCCAGGGTGGGTAGTTTCGTTATGCACTAAAACGCAACTTTTTGCTTTGCGCTCGGCAAACCATGCCCAGTACATGTATCTGCAACAGACCACCGATGCGGAGTCAGCTGCAATCTTCCCTCGTACCGATACGAGGGTAGACTTTTATTCGTTACGCATCTGTCATATTTATTCTTGCCCACGATCTGGCAATGTTTGCCCTCCTCTAGGGCTTCGAGCTTCGCCCTACGTGGGCACGCGTTTCGTCACTGGATGCACCTCTCATCCTTCATGTTTCCCCATCGGCAGAGAAACTGGTAATTTGTGGCGGGACCTTTGGCTTACACGTCGAGTTTGTATATGGAGTCTCAGGCTCCGGAGATGACGATTTCTGTCCGGGGAGTGGGGCTTATGTCAGAAACGTTTCGCTGCTGTTTCTTTTCGTTCGAGATCTTCAGCAATATTTGGTTTGGACGTCGGCCAGAGATTCGTGCATTTTCTTCGTACTTGCACTGCTACCACTACCAGTAGTTCTCCCCGATCCCTGCCCCCATTTGCCAGACCTTAACCAAAGTCTGTTTCCAGAGTCACCACGTGGAGGTAGGGGGCAGGGTCTTGGTTAGCGCGTCCTTTCGCTAACCCTGGCCCATGCTGCCGCCATAAGCCTTTGACCCCGTACAGTGGTTCTAATTTACGGTACATGATTTACACATATACATCAACGCATTCTCTTTTCATTTCTTGTTTGAAAAGAAATAATGTTAATACCACTATTTCTTTACAGACATGACGGAGAATTGAAAGACTTCTATAGAAGAGAGTGGAAATAAGTGTACATATTTACTTTAGATTTGTCTTTCTTTACTTTTATTGAATAATCAATTTTGTATTTAACTTTTTCTCATGGTTTCCATCATTTTTCTGGGAAACACCAGAAGCCAATTACATCTACGGGCGGAAACTCCACCAGACAATTGAATCCAGCAAGGGGTAACTCCAGATAAATCAATATACAGACGGTGTCCTCATGACATTAGCCTCTGATTTAAGATATCACAGGATTATTTTTCGTCATGAGAACGCATTAATACACATCACCGTTGTAACCAACTCAACGGTCTGTGGTCAGGCGAAACTAGTTCAATGGTTCATCGATAAAAGCTTTTCTACACTGAAATCGATCTGCTAATTGTGTTATCTTTGTTTGCACTTTTCATACAATTTATCAGGGTTTTGTTTTTGTACTGTTCTAAATCAAATTATCAATTTGCTATTGAGGTGGTGATTTTTAATTCATTTCTTTCAGACATATAATTTTTTTTTAGAATTTATATTTTCGTTGTCCTTTACCAAATGCACCCTAAACCTTGGGATATCTGTGGTTAAGCCCTTGTCTGATTTGTAATTGGAAGGTCGTGGGTTCGAATCCGGACCGAGTCGTTATGTTCACGAGTGCATTATTTTTCAGTGGCCATAAGGATTGTTGACGGAACTACGGAGTTCGTGCTTTGTTCAATACTCACAGCAGGTGGCGTGCCACTTCTGCGGAGTGGGATCGGACCATATGGGGTAAAACCCGATGCAGTAAAGTCAATTGTTCGGCTTTAGACCCAAAGACTCTCGACTCCTCAAGAAGTGTCATAGACGGATTAGTATTTTATTCTAGTCATTTATTCATCTTCATTTTGAGGACAATTTAATCTTCTTTCTTTTTTTTCGTTACAATGTTACCGATTATATATATTCGTTACAATGTTACCGATTGATTTATTTGTAGACCATCATATTGCAATTTATGATATCCAATGTTACCGATTTATTTCTTACAAGACGATTCAGCTATGTCACGAACTCGTTAGCACGCGATGTCCTGATGTAACATTAGCTGAATGATAATTTTTGAGAATTTATTTGTAATATTTTCAATGAATTTTTATTCGTTACCCAAACTGTTTCTCGATTTTAAATGCAAAGGTTCTTTACATTGTTAATCCGAACACGACCTACGTTTATCGTTCGTTTTTTTTCATGATTCCGAAGCACTTGAGCTGAAAGCTCTTCGCGTTGCCATGGACATCGTAAATCTTCTGCTCGTGCATGAACACCGTCAATCTGGAACCTGTAGCATTTTTCTACCATCTCGCGAGTTGAACCGTACTTACAGAGGACTAGTCACCTGCAGTCCAACGCGCTAGAACAGCTGAGGTCGCGGCATGTTCTTTTAAAGAACTGGAACGATTTCACTACACTAGAAAGAGATTTCTAAGAAATTTAGTGCTCAAGAGGATCAACCAGTACTTCTGACACTGAAATGACCATCCTCACACTCAATAGAACACAATTTATCTATCAGTTTTGACAATGATTACCTATCATTGCACAATGTTACCTAAAAGTTCACAATGCTTCATATAGTACACAAGTTTCCTATCGTGCACAATGATATCATCATTGCGCAATTACACTATCAGTTGAACACAATGTTACCTATCAGTTGCACAATGTCATGGTTTTCTGTTTTTGTCTTGCGATGCTCTAATAGCTTGAATGATAGTTATTCTGGCTTTTTGACAGGATTCTGCTATGCCATTTAACCATTTAATACTGCAACCCAAACATAATGTTAAAGATTTCAGATGACACCTGACTGAACTAATGTCAATCATTAAGTTCAAATTAAATGATTGATGTCAATCATATGCTGTATTGGAAACATCTGTTTAATGGTTTCTGTCTCTAATGATGACACTAACGTTTTTCCAGAGACATTTCCTTTCTTAAATTGACACATGCTCTGTTTTTTTTTTTAGATCAGGGATTCTCAAACGAGTATCTCTGTGGCATGCAAGTACAACGTTTGTCTCTTGCTTCAATAGTAATAGTCTAGAATCCGCTCGGATTTTTTGTAAGGATCCCTGATAATAATATAAGGAATCGAGTTCCTAGTCATATAGAGCACAGGCGATAAGACTCGTTCTGTGTTCAAGTTGATCAAAATACATGGCAGTTGAAAGAGGATAAATTCAGACCGCAAAGCAAATGTCTGGACATAATTAATAAAAACAAATTTTAATACAAACTCTTACAAAAATGTTAGATATCTTCAAATTAGAACGGGGACCGTGGCTTGTGCTACGGAGTTCGTGCACTGTCGCTGTGTTTTTTGTGTATAAAAAAAGCGATCAGAGTTGCAATTATGTTGGTCATATACATCAATTAATCAACCGTAGCTATATGTTTCTTTATATTGTTTATTACGGATGGGGATGTGAGGTGTAGGGAGTAAGAAAATAGCACAAATATTGAAGGAGGGTCAGGATTTTTCTGTGCGGGTTTTAGACGGTTTACTGATTTCAATCATTTGCTTGAATAAGTAAAGTATACAAATATATGATTATTATTTACGGCTAGACGACAGCTTGTATAGGAACTCATATTGTATAGCTAATATAGCTTTCGTGTCTTATAATCAACTGTTAATACGCATAAGTGAACATTCACAACGATATAATCTATTACTATATATATATATACATTTTTTTTAACCCTTTCATACCTCGTGGTATATAGGTCAATACAGTGTTAGGCCTGTATTTTTCATTGACCGTCGGCACACGATGGGTGATGTGGTCAGCATCAAGCCGATATATATATATATCTTATTCATGTCCCGTTTAACACATACAGTTTCCACAAAAGATTTACATTGTTACTGATTTGCGCATTTATGATTGATTAATTGATTGATCGATTGATTGATAGGACCAGCATCATAACACTTCAGTGTGTAACCATGTGTACTCCGATCTCTGTCTTACACAGGAAGATCTGAGCTACAGTGCACGAACTTTGTAGTACCGACAAGGGGCCCCAATGTAATGTTGAAAATGGTGAAGATATTTTTGTAAGAATTTTATTTTAAATCTTTTCTCATGAATTGTGCCTTTCCTGTCTGCTCTCCTAGGTTTTGAACTGTCAAGGGTTCTTTTACGTGCTCAAATTGAACACGGGACCTACGTTTTATCGTCCGTCTCCGATAGGACTAAGAATTCGATCTCACCTACACTGAGATCAGGGATCTCTGGAAAAATATCCTGAAGAATTTACGACGAAGCGAACCGAGTACCTTTGGAAAGAGAGCGGCATAACTCTACCCCACAAGGATCACATCAGCAAGTAATGTAACATTGTAAGGAGAGAGAACCAAGAACAGAGATCACATCAGCAAGTAATGTATATCGAAGAATGTAGATCACATCAAAGTAAAAGATCACATCAGCAAAATGTAAATATGAGTAAGAGATACCAGAGTAAGTAAGATCACATCAGCAAGTAATGTAACATTGTGGAGAGAGGAACCAAGAACAAGATACATCAGCAAGTAATGTAAGCATTAGAAGAAGAAGATACATCAGCAATAGAACCAGAAGATCACATCAGCAAGTAATGTAATCATAAGAGAAGAATCAAGAACAAGATCACATGCAAGTAATGTAATCATAGCAATAATGTAAGCTAGAAGTAATGTAAGAATCCATCAGCAAGTAATGTAAGTAATCAGCAGAATAGATCATCAGCAAGTAATGTAACATTGTAAGAGAGAGAACCAAAAGGATCACATCAGCAAGTAATGTAAATTGTAAGAGAGGAACCAAGAAAAGATCCACATCAGCAAGTAATGTAACATTTAAGGAGAGAGGAACCAAACAAGGATACATCAGCAAGTAATGTAATTGTAAGGAGAGAGAACCAAGAACAAGATCACATCAGCAAGTAATGTAATATTGTGGAGAGAGGAACCAAGAACAGGATCACATCAGCAAGTAATGTAATATTGTAGGAGAGAGGAACAAGAACAAAGATTACATCAGCAAGTAATGTAACATTGTAAGGAGAGAGGAACCAAGAACAAAGATCACATCAGCAAGTAATGTAATATTGTAAGGAGAGAGGAACCAAGAACAAGGATCACATCAGCAAGTAATGTAATATTGTAAGGAGAGAGGAACCAAGAACAAGGATCACATCAGCAAGTAATGTAATATTGTAAGGAGAGAGGAACCAAGAACAAAGATCACATCAGCAAGTAATGTAATATTGTAAGGAGAGAGGAACCAAGAACAAGGATCACATCAGCAAGTAATGTAATATTGTAATGAGAGAGGAACCAAGAACAAGGATCACATCAGCAAGTAATGTAATATTGTAAGGAGAGAGAACTCAAGAACAAGGATCACATCAGCAAGTAATGTAATATTGTAAGGAGAGAGGAACAAGAACATAGTATACATCAGCTAAGTAATGTAATGAATTGTAAGGAGAAGGAACCAAGAACATGATCACATAGCAAGTAATGATATTGTAAGAGAGAGGAACCAAGACAAGGATCACTCAGCAAGTAATGTAATTTGTCAAGGAGAGGACAGAACAGAGGATACATCAGCAGTAATGTAAATGTAAGGAGAGAGGAATAAGAACAAGGTACATAGAAGTAATGTAATATTGTAAGGAGAGTTACCAAGAACAAGGATCCATAGCAAGTAATGTAATTTGTAAGGAGAGAGGAACCAAGAACAGAGATCACATCAGCAAGTAATGTAAATTTAAGGAAGAGGAACAGAACAGGATCACTAAGCAAGTAATGTAAATTGAAGGAGAGAGGAACAAGAACAGAGATACATCAGCAAGTAATGTAACTATTGAAGGAGAGAGAACCAAGAACAAGGATCACATCAGCAAGTAATGTAAAATTGTAAGGAGAGAGGAACCAAGAACAAAGATCACATCAGCAAGTAATGTAATATTGTAAGGAGAGAGAACCAAGAACAAAGATACATCAGCAAGTAATGTAAATTGTAGAGAGAGGAACCAGAACAGAGATCACATCAGCAAGTAATGTAATATTGTAAGGAGAGAGAGGAACATCAGAGATACAAGAGGATCACATCAGCAAGTAATGTAAATTGTAGGAGAGAGGAACCAAGAACAGAGATCACATCAGCAAGTAATGTAATATTGTAAGGAGAGAGGAACCAAGAACAAGAGATCACATCAGCAAGTAATGTAAATTGAAGGAGAGAGAACCAAGAACAAGATCACATCAGCAAGTAATGTAATATTGTAAGGAGAGAGGAACCAAGAACAGAGATCACATCAGCAAGTAATGTAATATTGTAAGGAGAGAGAACCAAGAACAAGATCACATCAGCAAGTAATGTAATATTGTAAGAGAGAGGAACAAGAACAAAGATCACATCAGCAAGTAATGTAATATTGTAAGGAGAGAGGAACCAAGAACAGAGATTACATCAGCAAGTAATGTAAAATTGTAAGGAGAGAGGAACCAAGAACAAAGATCACATCAGCAAGTAATGTAACATTGTAAGGAGAGAGAACAAGAACAGAGATCACATCAGCAAGTAATGTAAAATTGTAAGGAGAGAGGAACCAAGAACAAAGATCACATCAGCAAGTAATGTAATATTGTAAGGAGAGAGGAACCAAGAACAGAGATTACATCAGCAAGTAATGTAAAATTGTAAGGAGAGAGGAACCAAGAACAAGGATCACATCAGCAAGTAATGTAAATTGTAAGGAGAGAGGAACAAGAACAAGATCATCAGCAAGTAATGTAAAATTGTAAGGAGAGAGGAACCAAGAACAAAGATCACATCAGCAAGTAATGTAATATTGTAAGGAGAGAGGAACAAGAACAAGATCACATCAGCAAGTAATGTAATATTGTAAGGAGAGAGGAACAAGAACAAGGATCACATCAGCAAGTAATGTAAATTGTAAGGAGAGAGGAACCAAGAACAAGGATACATCAGCAAGTAATGAAATTGTAAGAGAGGAACAAGAACAAGATACATCAGAGTAATGTAATATTGTAGGAGAGAGGAACAAGAACAAGATCACATCAGCAAGTAATGAATTGTAAGGAGAGAGAACAAGAACAAGGATCACATCAGCAAGAATGTAATATTGTAAGGAGAGAGGAACCAAGAACAGGATACATCAGCAAGTAATGTAAATTGTAAGGAAGAGGAACCAGAACAAGATACATCAAAGTAATGTAAATTTGGAGAGGAACAAGAACAAAGATCACATCAGCAAGTAATGTAATATTGTAAGGAGAGAGGAACCAAGAACAAGATACATCAGCAAGTAATGTAATATTGTAAGGAGAGAGGAACAAGAACAAGGATCACATCAGCAAGTAATGTAAATTGTAAGGAGAGAGGAACCAAGAACAAGATACATCAGCAGTAATGTAATATTGTAAGGAGAGAGGAACAAGAACAAGATACATCAGCAAGTAATGTAATATTGTAAGAGAGAGGAACAAGAACAAAGATCACATCAGCAAGTAATGTAATATTGTAAGGAGAGAGGAACCAAGAACAAGATCACATCAGCAAGTAATGTAAATTGTAAGGAGAGGAACTAAGAACAAGATTACATCAGCAAGTAATGTAATATTGTAAGGAGAGAGGAACCAAGAACAAAGATCACATCAGCAAGTAATGTAACATTGTAAGGAGAGAGGAACAAGAACAAGATACATCAGCAAGTAATGTAATATTGTAAGGAGAAGGAACTAAGAACAAAGATCACATTCACATCAGCAAGTAATGTAATATTGAAGGAGAGAGAACTAAGAAAGGATCAATCAGCAAGTAATGTAATATTGTAAGGAGAGAGACAAGAAAAGATCATCAGCAAGTAATGTAATATTGTAAGAGAGAGAACCAGAACAAGATCACATCAGCAAGTAATGTAAATTGTAAGAGAGAGGAACAAGAAAGGATCACATCAGCAAGTAATGTAATATTGTAGGAGAGAGGAACAAGAACAAGGATCACATCAGCAAGTAATGTAAATTGTAAGAGAGAGGAACCAAGAACAAGATCACATCACAAGTAATGTAATATTGTAAGGAGAGAGAACCAAGAACAGGATCACATCAGCAAGTAATGTAATATTGTAAGGAGAGAGACAAGAACAAGATCACATCAGCAAGAATGTAAATTGTAAGAGAGAGAACCAAGAACAAGGATCACATCAGCAAGTAATGTAATATTGTAAGGAGAGAGAACAAGAACAAGATCACATCAGCAAGTAATGTAACATTGTAAGGAGAGAGAACAAGAACAAGATCACATCAGCAAGTAATGTAATATTGTAAGGAGAGAGAACCAGAACAGAGATCACATCAGCAAGTAATGTAACATTGTAAGGAGAGAGGAACCAAGAACAAAGATCACATCAGCAAGTAATGTAATATTGTAAGGAGAGAGGAACCAAGAACAAAGATCACATCAGCAAGTAATGTAATATTGTAAGGAGAGAGGAACCAAGAACAAGATACATAGCAAGTAATGTAATATTGTAAGGAGAGAGGAACCAAGAACAAGATCACATCAGCAAGTAATGTAACTATTGTAAGGAGAGAGGAACCAAGAACAAGATACATCAGCAAGTAATGTAATATTGTAAGGAGAGAGGAACCAAGATACAGAAGATATTGGAGACAAGAACGAATCATCAGCAAGTAATGTAAATTGTAAGGAGAGAGGAACCAAGAAGCAGAAGATTATATTGCAAGAAGAAAAGTAACATCACAGTAATGTAATTGTAAGGAGAGAGGAACCAAGAACAAGATCACATCAGCAAGTAATGTAATATTGTAGAGGAGAGAACCAAGAACAAAGATACATCAGCAATAATGTAATATTGTAGGAGAGAGAACCAAGAACAAGATCACATCAGCAAGTAATGTAATATTGTAAGGAGAGAGGAACCAAGAACAAAGATCACATCAGCAAGTAATGTAACATTGTAAGGAGAGAGGAACCAAGAACAGAGATCACATCAGCAAGTAATGTAATATTGTAAGGAGAGAGGAACCAAGAACAAAGATTACATCAGCAAGTAATGTAATATTGTAAGGAGAGAGGAACCAAGAACAGAGATCACATCAGCAAGTAATGTAATATTGTAAGGAGAGAGGAACTAAGAACAAAGATCACATCAGCAAGTAATGTAATATTGTAAGGAGAGAGGAACCAAGAACAGAGATCACATCAGCAAGTAATGTAATATTGTAAGGAGAGAGGAAACAAGAACAAGATCACATCAGCAAGTAATGTAACATTGTAGGAGAGAGAACCAAGAACAGAGATCACATCAGCAAGTAATGTAAAATTGTAAGGAGAGAGGAACCAAGAACAAAGATCACATCAGCAAGTAATGTAACATTGTAAGAAGAGAGGAACCAAGAACAAAGATCACATCAGCAAGTAATGTAACATTGTAAGGAGAGAGGAACCAAGAACAAAGATCACATCAGCAAGTAATGTAATATTGTAAGGAGAGAGGAACCAAGAACAGAGATCTACATCACAAGTAATGTAACATTGTAAGAGAGGAACCAAGAACAAGCATTCACATCAGCAAGTAATGTAAATTGTGATGGAGAGAGAACAAGAACAAATCATCTAGCAAGTAATGTAATATTGATAAGAGAGGAACCAAGAACAGAGGTTCACATCAGCAAGTAATGTAACATTGTAAGGAGAGAGGAACCAAGAACAAGATCACATCAGCAAGTAATGTAAATTGTAAGGAGAGGAACCAAGAACAAAGATCACATCAGCAAGTAATGTAATATTGTAAGGAGAGAGGAACCAAGAACAGAGATCACATCAGCAAGTAATGTAATATTGTAAGGAGAGAGGAACCAAGAACAGAGATCACATCAGCAAGTAATGTAATATTGTAAGGGAGAGAACAAGAACAAAGATCACATCAGCAAGTAATGTAATATTGTAAGGAGAGAAGAACCAAGAACAAAGATCACATCAGCAAGTAATGTAATATTGTAGGAGAGAGGAACCAAGAACAGAGATCACATCAGCAAGTAATGTAAATTGTAAGGAGAGAGAACAAGAACAAAGATACATCAGCAAGTAATGTAATATTGTAAGAGAGAGGAACAAGAACAAGATCACATCAGCAAGTAATGTAATATTGTAAGAGAGGAACCAAGAACAAGATCACATCAGCAAGTATGTAACATTAGGAGAGAGGAACAAGAACAAGATCACATCAGCAAGTAATGTAATATTGTAGGAGAGAGAACAAAAACAAAGATCACATCAGCAAGTAATGTAAATTGTAAGGAGAGGAACCAAGAACAAAGATCACATCAGCAAGTAATGTAACATTGTAAGGAGAGAGGAACCAAGAACAAAGATCACATCAGCAAGTAATGCTAATATTTAAGAGAGAAGGAACCAAGAACAGAGATCACATCAGCAAGTAATGTAAATTGTAAGAGAGAGGAACCAAGAACAAGATCACATCATGCAAGTAATGTAATATTGTAGAGAGAGGAACAAGAACAGAGATCACATCAGCAAGTAATGTAACATTGTAAGGAGAGAGGAACCAAGAACAAAGATCACATCAGCAAGTAATGTAACATTGTAAGAAGAGAGGAACCAAGAACAAAGATCACATCAGCAAGTAATGTAACATTGTAAGGAGAGAGGAACCAAGAACAAAGATCACATCAGCAAGTAATGTAATATTGTAAGGAGAGAGGAACCAAGAACAAAGAATTAGTATGATCTTAGTTACTTCGAACTGTTACATTATAGATTTGATAAAATAAGCCATTTCCCATCTGGAGCTATAATTATGTTTATACTTGCTAACAGTGGCGGCTCGTGCTCATTTTTGTTGGTTGGGCCAGACACAAATTTTCGGACAAATCATGGTTTTGGGTTAGGTAATGTTTTAATTTATACAATAATAAATACACGTTACACATTTTTTGTGGGCCCGGCCCCACTGGCCCTTAATGACGAGCCGCCACTGCCTGCTACAATTATGCTTCAGGACGAAAGCTTGTTGAATATCAATTACCTTAAGATAAGTACAATACTTTGACAGTTTTACCTCATGCTCGTCACATTCTTCCCATTCCAACACACGTGCACATTTTCTAACTGTTTTAAAAATCGTATCTTATTGTGTCCACATGTGCTGTGAAGCGTCGTGGAAGTCGGGTATTTTTAAACCTTGCACCAGATGTGTTGCATCTGATGGTCAAGGTCTTGATCGCGCACTGACGTTATGTTGCCGATTATTACAAACGCATGATGGTAGTGGATATGGTTACATTCTCATTATGTGACCGAACTAGTTATTTTTTTTGTTTTTAAATTTAATGCATGCAGGATGTGACTTCACCGAGATTTCTAATTTAAAAAAAAAATATTTTATTTTGCCCAGCGTGTTCGTAGCGCGTTGGACTACGGTTGACTATCCCTCTGTGTGTGCGGGTTCAATTCCGCGAGATGGTAGAAAAAGCAACAGATTCCCCAGATTTACGGTGTTCGTGGCACCGAACCGAAGGGTTACGATGTCCATGGCACCGAGCCGAAGAGCTGAAAAGCTCAAGTGCTTCTGGATCGGAAAAAAACCCCCCAAAAAACAGTTCGTTTAAAATGTTTTGATCTTTTTCTCACACAGCTTTTGTTAGGTATCATTGTTTGACATTGATAATAGAGAGACGGTAAAATAAACAATTTATCAGTTGTCGTTTGATTGTCAAGGTCATGTAGAAAGCCATATATATAGACTAAACGGTCATGGCGTCTGTTTTCAGATAATGTCCTACTGTATATGATAACTGCAGGTGTTCTTTATCAAAGGTTCATTTAGTGTACTCTATCCATCATGTTTACCAGTGAGCTTACATATGGCCACTCATTTATTTATCTATCCATCATCACGGTCTCATCATCTCATCAAAAGCGTTTGATGTCTCGCAAGTTCTCCCAAACCCCCATCCGCATGTCCAATGTGTGTTTAATGTCCTTGTGTCACAGTCACCTTGGTTGTGCACTGTCTGTCTTCAAGAAATAATTCTTTGCACTATTGTTCTCTCTAAACCACTGAAACATTTAATTAATGAGACCAAAATATTTCAGTTTTGTCAGAAATAATGTTGTTTATGAGTCATGTTATTTTTGATGTTCAAATCTTATAGATTTTATTTTTTCTCATTGTAGTCTATTTTATTGTAATCTCTGTCCATGGCAATCTAAGAGTTTTTATGTAGCACTTTATTTCAAAAGATTTGATATCGTTCTTTAATATTTGTGTTATGGTCCATGATTCATATCAATATGTTGCTACATGAACAATACATGTTCTCAAGTTTTATTTGTTTCTCCTTTACTTTGTTATGCTATTCTTTCTTCATACTAACTGACTCTTGAAGTTAGCATGACTAGTCTCCTTTTGATGTGTTTTGTATCACTGCGTTGTCCTTTTAGTCTCAAGTTTTCTGTCCCTCTTTCCATCTTCTGTGAAAATGCTTCTCAGATATCTGGATTCTGTGGTGTGAGTACGTTTTATACTATTATCCCAAGTTAATTATTTAAGACAATATCTTTAATGATGCTTCAAATATCACTGACTGAATTGTAGTCGAAGTAAAAATTATGTGAATGAAAATAGAAAATATTTGTACTGTAGTTCTTCCATTTAAGTTTTCGATTTTTTGAGGACAGCATAATAAGTCACATGGTACACATATTTCTGGCATCTCAAAAGGCGTCTGCAGCAAGCTATTCAAACAAGGTAACTTTTCAATTCTCACCAAATTGTTAGTTAATTTTGGTTATTGTTCGTTGCTAGAGAAGTATTGTGTGGCTTATATAATTATAACATCTGTATATGAAGTGGATGGAGGGACACGAGCTTTCAACTGCAAACTAAATAATAATAATGTTTACAGATACACGTGCGTAGAAGTAGATCTACTACTAAGAGTAACTTAAAAATTAAGACTACTGCAGCTACCGCTAGACTTGCATGAAGTCGATCGAGAGCCAAATTACGATGCCGTCTAGTTACATAATAGATTTAACAAACAAGTAACAAACGGAAACTGGTCTATCATGGATGAACATAAATCTGATAAAGGGTACATCGTATTATATATATATTATATATATTATCATATTAGTAAACATTTTGATCTTATGAATTTACAAGCAAAATCATGTAACCTGATAACATTTAGTAGTAACATTGTTACTAACAATACGATACGCATAACTTGCGCCTTAGGTAGTGAATACTGATGGGATATTGCGATTATTTTTGATATTGATAGGAAATTGCAATTATTTTTGACAACCGAAAATTATGATAATTTAGCAAGACATGTAAGACGTGAGAATTAAATATAAGACAAACTGAAATAAGTTAAACGTTTTTTATATCTCGTACCTAGGAAAAAGTATAGTATAGTATAGTAACATGATGGACGATAAGAAACCAATATTAGGGAAAGAATATGGATATGTCTTATCACGTGAAACAATGAAACATTAACATCCCAAAAAGTAAATGAAATATAAAGAATTATATGCTAGGTATATCTCCATTACTAACTAGGTACTGGAACAGTTAACATCACTGTTGTCACATAAAGAGATACCGTTAAAACTAAAGCAAATCTTATAAGAACGATTTTTTTTGCCAACACTATGTTACCTGTGTCAAACATGGCCAATAACAGCAGTCAATGAGCGAAAAATCATTAGGACAGAGATAAGGTGTCTTAGAAGAGCTGCAGGTGTGACAATAAGAGACAAAATTAGAAATGAAAAAATCAGGAGACTTATTGATACCAGTCATGCAATTCATAAAAGAACAACAGATTAAATGGTTTGGACACCTGACCAGAATGTCCTGGTATCGCCTACCACACAGAGCCGCACAGAAAAAGTATAATGAGTACAAAGCAAGAAGAAATCAACGCAAAAGATGGAGCGACGGCATCAATAACAGCCTTACAAAAATGAATATCAGCTTACAAAATGCCTTAAAACAAGCACACAAGATCACTACATTCCATCCCCTCCCAACACTCTATAAAGAAATAAATGGGGGATGAGAAGAAATCTCTCTCTCTCTCTATATCACTTTATATATATATATATATATCCTTTTACAGATTTTGGGCAAGTATTTTACTGAGACAACTTTGAGAGTTTGTTCTTATTTTTGAGGGGTGAATTTACTGAGAAACAAACGACATCCTAGAATAATTAGGACTGAAGAAAAATATTAGAATAAATCAACAATAGACAAATACAATCTTTTGGACTTATAGACAATAAACATATTCTTGAATTTCTACTAGAAGGAAAGGCAGACAATGGACAGGCATTGATATAATCTATGTGAGGGATGCAGTAAGAGATGCGCAAAGAACAATTTAACTGAATGTAACAAATTTATGAACCTTAAGATAGTGCATTCAACATAATAATAGACAAGAAATGCTGGAGATCTATTCCTACAAGAGATGTGTTACAGTCGTTGATGTGGAGATGGCATCGATCGAATTTTATATAATTTATGAAACCAAACACCAGCTACAGAATAATCACCCTACTGCAGACAGAATATTTAACTACACACTGTTTAACCTATTGTAGATGTACAAATTGTTGTTCTATTGGATGGTCTTAAAAGTGAAAACCAAGGATCAAGTTAGTGAAATATATGAATCTCATGACTTTTCACTTAATATTTGGGAGAGAATAGTGACAATCATATTTGTTTAGTTATTATATAGTTTGTTTATAAATTGTTTAATTATGTAGTGTGATTGTATTATTTTCATAGTCGTCATGGCAGAAGATTACAGATGGCAGAAATGTACATATCATTGTGCCAAAATAATATACAGTTTAGTTTAATTTAGTGTCGGATCATCATCACTGCATGTCGAATCAATTAGTCCATAAGTGTTCCGATCTCCTAAGTATGTCTTTTAGTTTGTGGCGACTAACGACACCAGTTCTTTGTTGGTTTACTGTTCTTCTCTGGCTACCAGTATAGTGCCTTTATCTAGCTACACCACATTTGTCTTTAAATTCTTGCAGTCTGGTTAGGGTTGTAAATTCACCACTATCATTTACACATCCTCTCTTCCTTAGGGAATTTAGAATATCAGCCTGGTCCGTTGCTTACCCGCTTTTTTTACAGCAGCCAGACCTGCAAGCCTATCGGAGCGTTCATTTTCCCTTACACCTGCCTGCATTGGCACACAAATAACACTAATTTTGTCAGCCTAGACCTTGTCAGCGACTCCAACCATTGTCTCTATATACAGATAGTTATTTTTATATATCTTTTTCGATCCAGAAGCACTTGAGCTTTCAGCTCTTCGGATCGGTGCCATGGACATCGTAACCCTTCGGTTCGGTGCCACGAACAGCGTGAATCTAGTGAACCTGTGGCTTTTCTGTCAGTCCACGGAATTGAACCCGCACTGACAGAGGACTAATCATCCGCAGTCCAACGCGCTACGAACACGCTGGGCAGGCGGGCACAGATAGTAATTAAAACTGTTGAAGCTGTTACTGAACTACTTTTTTGTGTTGGCAAACAGAACCAACACACCTACAGTAGCGTTCTATATATAATCAGGGCGGCTCGTCATTAAGGGCCAGTTGGGAGGGGGTGGGCTAGCCCCACCAATAAGCGAAAGGGGGGAAACTTCCCGGAGTAGACAAATAATAGTAAATACTCCAAAAACCATGATTTTTCAGAAAGATTTGTGTTTGGCCCCACCAAGAAAATGACTTCGAGCCGCCACTGTATATAATAATCAGTTATCTCAGTTGGGTACTGAAAATGACCATGTTGTGATTCTTATGACACCGTCCATTTTTCACACCTAATTCTCGGGGAATACACTTTCTAATAGGTTACTCACGAGTCCCACACGGCTGCATTAATTACACACGTAATGTTAGTGAGACAACCATTATACCTAGCTTGTGAATTCACCAGAAGTAAACGGCATGCAGAACGTGAATTTAACGTTTTAGAGCAAATGGGCACATCGTCTGCTTTCAGATAATGTCCTACTGTATATGATTTTTTTCCCGATCCAGAAGCATTTGAGCGTTCAGCTCTTCGGCTCGGTACCATGGATATCGTAACCCTTCAGTTCGGTGCCACGAACACCGTAAATCTGGAGAACCTGTGGCTTTTCTGCCAGCCCGCGGAATTGAACCGCACTCACAGGGGCTTGTCACCCGTCGTCCAACGCGCTACGAACACGCTGGTAGGTGGGCACTGTATATGATAACGGCAAGTGTTCCCTTTCAGGGGTTCAATTAGTGTACTCTATTCATCATGTCTACCAATGGGCTTACATATGGCCACCCATTTATTTATCTATCCATCATCACAACCTCATCATCACATCAAAAACGTTTGATCTCTCGCAAGTTCCCCCATCCGCATGTTCAATGCGTGTTTAATATCCTTGTGTCACATTCCTCTTGGTTGTGACCTTTCTGTCTTCAAGGAACAATTCTTTCCATTATTGTTCTCTCTAAACCACTGAAACATTTAATGAGACCAAAATATTTCAGTTTTATCAGAAATAATGTTGTTTATGAGTCATGTTATTTTTGATGTTCAAATCTTGTAGATTTGATTTCTCATTGTAGTCTTATTATTTTTATCTAATCTCTGTCCATGGCAATCTAAGAGTTTTTATGTAGCACTTTATTTCAAAAGATTTGATGTCGTTCTTTAATATTTGTGTTATGGTCCATGATTCATATCAATATGTTGCTACAAGAACAATGCATGTTCTCAAGTTTTATTTGTTTCTCCTTTACTTTGTTATGCCATTGTTTCTTTATTCTAACTGCCTCCTGAAGCAACATGGATAGTCTTCTTTTGCTTTGTTTTCTACAATCACCCTTCTTGTGTCAAGGTTTTCAAAATGTTTAACATTTTAAATGTCTTAATTATTCATTGTAATATTGGATTGACATTTTGTTTTTTCACTGGATACAATCTTAATTTTCTTTAATTCAGAAAAATGTCCTGTTTTTCACTTTGTTCTTTAACAGACAAAATGAGTTGTTCAAATCCCTTGGTACTATTAAAAAAAAGAATTCATTGGGTCATCTTTGTATTTTAACCATGAAAATATGTTTCCACCATTTTGTTTTGTAAACGGATCAAAATGCTTATGGTTTTAGTTAATGCTAAAAATGTATATATTCATTCATTTAAGATGTACCTGCTTTCTCTATAATATGGTTTTCCCTGTGTTGTGATAATAGCAATAGATTGCACGAATATGACCAGAAATTTTATCACAAAACACATTTGAATCATCATCCTGTATTCCTCTTCTTCTGTAGTTCTTTATACTGACAGGTCGGGCAACGTTTTTAGAGAAGTAGCCGAGATTTACTTTCTAGTGCATGTGGTAGCCAAGTACAAAATGGAACACACATGACAGTTACTTCTAGGATGAGAAAGGACATTGAAGCAATGGCTTCCATCTTCTAATTACTCTTTGGGCTTACATTTACGATGGTAGTTATCGTGTCCAACTATCTCTTAGTTCTAAAGTACAAAAGAAATGATATATTTTTGTATGGCATCTATATGTGCTTCCAAAAACCGTAATCTTCTTCTTCTTTTGTCCTCACACTGTTAACGGGTTGATTCCCTGTTTCGGGGTTTTTCTGTTGCTGTCTTGCACTTCTCTAGTGGAACCGTAGACAAACGTTAATATATAATCATGAACACGCATATGTAGTTTAATGAGAGAACAGCCATGTTTGCACTATATGACACATAAAGAAAATTATTATCAACAAGATGTTCCGAGTATAACATAAAAACATAATTAAAGATATATGAGAGCTGTGCACTTTTATATAGATATTCTTCTCTTATGTTCCATATCGACCACTTGTTAACCACTCTTTGTGATTTCTATGTGATCTGAGCCTGAGAGCGATTGTACGTTGCGCCAGTTATTCGTCTACAAGTAGGACAGCACATCCGATTTCTGCAACGCTTTTTATTTACTAGGTCCCTACCTCAGTGGCCTCTAACAACATGCCTTGTAGGTCGCAGTGTTACTATTCTTTGATCCCCTTGGGAGCCATGGCAACACACGGCGCGTTATTATATAGATATGAATGTTGGTGAACAACATGAAAGAACATATCCAAAATATCAGCACTCCATAAAACCTTCTAGAGAAAAATTGTCAAAATATGTTAGCCGGACAACATCAGCAATTGCTCAACAGTTGTCACCAGGAGACTATGCACACAATGATATAGACAGTTGTTTTAGCTGGATAAGACATACTGAGGTCTGATGCAGTGACCATCAAGAGAACTGCTGACGCCGGAGGGAAGATGAAGTACAGATTAAAGACATCCTGGTGCAGCTATAGCGGATGATGAAGAGAATGCGCAGTTTCATAAGTTTTTGAGGCTGTCTGCGAAGGATTGCCACTGAGCTTGTACAATGGGAGGGGGAGCTTGGTTGCTGATCTACAAGACGACAAGGGATGACGATTGCTAACTTCTCTTTCGGCCCCTCTTCTAGGAAAAAGAAGAAGAGTTAAAGAGGCTCCTTATCAGATAGAGTCTATAGATGTAACTACTGCAGCATACTGTATCGTTATCTCTTGGAAATTGTTCTGTATTAAATTAATTGATCACCACCACAGTCGTTAAGAAAACAAAAATCATCGCTCGTAAAACAAAGTTAAATCTACTCTTTGTATGTGTCTGAATATGAAACTCTTCTTAATCAGATTACTGCAACTATTTGGAAGTGTGCTCCAGGCAAGTGATACACTATCATAGTTGTTGGAACATATTCAGTGCTTGCGTTAGATGTAACAGATTTATGACAGGGCACATAGCAAACATTTTCCCCACGGTTCAAACTGTACCATTAGAACTTAGTTTATACTCAAGTCCTTAAATAGCCTGTTATTCCACGGTGTAGTCGCTTGAAGTTTCCACTGTCGTGATCTTAAGTTTATATTTGTTGGTCTAAAACATTTCTTGTAGCGTTAACTAAGTAAACATCATTTCATGTTTTATGATTAATCATTTGAGCATGCGTCAATGGTCTCTCCTACGAATAATAAGATCTGACATCATACTACATTATAAGTGAGCAGATGTGGTACTCTAAAATGGAGGTTTTATGTTTGTAAAGCGTTACCTATTGCACGTCTATACACATGAGTGTCATATTCGAGGATAAATACACCCTCTATAGTTGAAAAGAAGCCAGAACAATACTATCTAGAGTTGACAATAGAGAACAAACATGTGCTGTTTTCTGATGATTGACACCTATTGTAAAGGTCCAGTGACTAAGGACGTGACGGTTCTCTTCCCTCCACCATTTGGACACATTATAGTTTTCTGGGCTCTTATATGGAATTGATTCGGATATTTCTCGTCTTTCTCATCATCATCATGATCATCATCATCAAGGTGCGTATCCTTTATAGGACGTTGCTCTCTTTGCAGCACATCTGAAATTCTCTCTGTCTCTAGCCAGTTCACCCACTTCGTCGATGGTCATATTCATGGTTTCTCAGTAAAGTTCATTTCAGGGGTTCCTACTGTTCTTTTCTCAGCTGAACCAGATGTCTCCCACTTTAATGCCTGCTTTGTGATTCTTTGATCATTTCTTCGCAGAGTATGCCCACCATATTTCCATTTTCTCTTTGTTATAATAGTTGTTACTAGTGGTTGACCAGACATTTCTTCTCAGAGTATGCCCAACATATTTCCATTTTTTCTTTGTTATAATAGTTGTTACTAGTGGTTGACCAGACATTTCTTCTCAGAGTATGCCCAACATATTTCCATTTTCTCTTTGTTATAATAGTTGTTACTAGTGGTTGACCAGACATTTCTTCTCAGAGTATGCCCAACATATTTCCATTTTCTCTTTGTTATAATAGTTGTTACTAGTGGTTGACCAGACATTTCTTCTCAGAGTATGCCCAACATATTTTCATCGACTCTTTGCTATAATAGTTGTTACTAGTAGCTGACCAGACATTCCTCTGAATATTTGGAGACATTCTTAGAGTATAATAGAACTGGAAATGGCCAACTTGCAATCTGGTGACGAGAAATGAACACAATAAACTCTACTGGCGCTGCAGTGTCATTTAACAACAGAGAGCCCCACCCCAGTTTTTTAGTGCTATAGCAGTTCAATTCTGACTTCTTTTCCGGATGGCTAGAAAAACACACAGGGACTCCCTAGCTCTTCAAGGCAATGGGCAATATAAATAGTACACAGCATTGAACCGAAATGCAAGATTTCTAGGGTCGCTGCATCATCTAAGAAGATGATGATTAACCTTTCAACAACATTTTATATCCTTACAACTTCTGTCAGGATTAATCAATGAGTTAATCCTTAATTTCCGCAGCCCTAGTTTACATTCTGTGTTTATAATAGTTAACACTTGCACCCAAAGAGCAATGCTGCTCCGATACAATGGGTACAAAGCAAAGGCCGGCCACGCAAAGATGGACCTCAGAGATAACAGAGGCGACGAAAGAGACTATCTACGAAGCGCATACTAGGGCCCGTTTTAGAAATCTCTTCCTGACCTGACGCTGTGAGGCATACAGGATTCGAGAAAGAAAGAAAGAAAGAACACTTGTAGATACAATAGTTATTGTCATTTCTTTACGCAGAAAAAAAAGTGACTTCATTTTCAGTTTAATAACAATGTTGTAAGTAGGCTTTTGTGCAATTCACACCTAAGACATATACTCCCTTAACGACCGCCTTGGTTCGACCCATTCTCGCGTAGGTCGTCATTAGTGGATATTGCTTATATTTTAGAAATAATTTCCTGGTTTCATGTGTAATCTTACAACTTGGTTAATGGTAATTTACACTGATATTTTTGAACTTCTTGTATATTATTACTATTTCTTCATCATAAACTGTAGCGACTATGTTCATCCATAGGATCTTTATTATTTATTTGTAATGATCTTATTCGGTTGATGTGTACTGCGGAGTTAGACCTCTCCGTGCGCTCTTGTACACGTTAAGATTTAACCCATCTTTGCGTTCTCAATGTCTTTTTAATTTGTATCTCTTATATTATATTTTATATTATATTTTTACTACATTTTTATATGTGTAAAGTAAGAGGGAGGTGAGAGACCATACCCTGTTTTAAAAAAAATAATATCAATTTAAGACAAAAACATCAGCACAATTTTCACCATGCTCAAAATGACATCTAGGATGCTCATCAGTGCAACAAAGTTCGTGCACTGCCGCTGAGATATTCCCCTGTATAAGAAATTAATAGAAACACGCATGGTTATTTACCAGATTACAATGTTTATAGTAGCCCTATCATTTATTCTTTTCTTAATTGTGTTGGGAGTTCGGCTGTGTGAGACGTCATGTCTCTATAGTCTATTGGGTGTTCCTATACCAACTACTATCTATTCATGTTATGAGACATGGATGTTAGCTAGTTATTCCAATTCTAGCGTGTATATATATAGTCGAATATGTTCCAACTATAAAGTAGAACTTTCAGTCGTCCTGATGGAGGCAAGATGGAGTCACTTGCAGGCAAGATGATCTTTCTTACAGACTCACTGTCAGCTATACAAGCCCTGGAGGCTAAATCAGCTGATAGAACAGTACAGAACCTAGAAGGAGAACTTCAACAGCTGTAAAAGATTTTTTTTAAATTAACCTATAGTAGATTCCATCTCACCATGGCATTGAAGGCAAGGAAAGTGTCCATGTCTTGGCTTAGAAGACAGTGCCAAAGAACAAATCTTCTAATTACTGTCTTTCAAGAGATCAAAGTCCTTGTAAAGAAATGAAATCTTCTGTAGGCTGGAAGACACACACTGAATATGATTAAGGAAAAGGTTTCCTCAAAACCTCAGCAGAACAGAATTGGTCATTATATTTTGCCTACATACTGGACACGGCAAATTCAACAGACACTAATATCGACTAAGAATAAATCAAACAGCTCTCGAACAGACACCAAAGTATACCCTGCAAAAATGTTATCTCATGGGTGAGCTGAAAAGCAACATGAGGCCACACCGAGTCGACCTAAAAACTAAGCTTTGGGGAAACGTGACAGACCTGAAGATGACTGCAACGTTTGTGGTCCACAGTGGATTAAGCGCATGACCAGAGATGGTCAAAGAAGAAGATTTTAACGTGTTAGCCTTGGTCAATTGCTTTATTGTCAATATTTGTCAGAGAAGACATATTTCAAATTGGTTGTTGTTGTTTCCTGTTATGTGTATAGTTATATTTGTCACCTTCTGGTAACAGGGTGAGAGAATCAATTGTTGTGTTTTTAGTTGTTCTACCAGTCTTCTTCTTCTTCTTTCTCGTTCGCCCGCTGTTAATTCAGGCGGAAAGTCATGACACCTTGTATTGCGCTTCTGACTGATTTTTTCGTGGGCCTATATTACCCTTTTACAGGCATCCCTCAACCATATGGACAGCCTCGCCGACTTCAGAGGTACTTGAAGCTTAGATCCTTCATGAGTGATTGTTGTAGGAGACCTGTTGTCCTTGTAACTCTTTCTCGGACAGAGTTAGTTAGTGAAGGAAGAACGGATGACGTCTATCGGTTTTCCTGCCTTTGGTGAGGTCGTTCCGTACGCATCGTAAGATACACACTCTTTATCGATCTTTTAGTGCCGTAAATTTGGGCTAGGATCTACGCCAAAGAGCATTATCTACTCTGCGCTGACTGGGTGTGGTCGCTCTAGTAAAAACCCGAGGGATCTCGACCCTTCTAGGGCTTAGTCACAATAACTGTCACCTTTCTTGTATTCATTGGTCTTTTAGAATCATTTTTCGCCGTATATTTGGGCTTTTTATCTTCGCCAAAGAGTATGTCTAGAATATGCGCTCTTTCTGACTATATGAGATACTTCCGGATTAGGAACATTCTCATTCATTGGAGACGCATGTGCTTTGTCAAACAAACGATCATATGTTGGCGGTATCTTTATGTGATCTGATCCATGATGTTTGGACGTCATCTGTGTAGGATGATCGGCGTCCGAAAAGTATTGCCCTTAGTCAATGTTTGGGTTTGTACCAGTCAAACCTTTGTATTATCGGCCTTACTTTTCTATCCACGGTGAATTTATTCCTGAGTGGGAGTATACTCATCCGTTTCGTGGCGCGTGTCGGCACTTGGCAATTTGCTATGATCTACTCTGCATTTTCCCTGCCCCTGGAAAACACTGGACTGGGGCTACGCACATATATTTTTGAGGGTCCTTTCAATTGGCGCTAGCAACGAAAGTAAAATTTTGCGCTCGCCGTCA
This sequence comes from Arion vulgaris, assembly GCA_020796225.1. Taxonomy (NCBI): domain Eukaryota; kingdom Metazoa; phylum Mollusca; class Gastropoda; order Stylommatophora; family Arionidae; genus Arion; species Arion vulgaris. The sequence continues at coordinate 19,956,914 of CM036763.1, read as the reverse complement.
TCACCCACCTCAGTTCTTCCGGGGATGTTAGTCGTTAATGCAACAGTACCTTGCACGGTTGTCCCAGCGAGGGCAATTTCGTTAGGCACTAAAGCGCAACTTTAGAATTTAATCTTTGCCAACTCTACCCAGCAAATGTATCTGCGCTAGGCCTTTGATACGGAGTTTGCCGCAATCTTCCCGTGTGTCGACACGATACGTTACAGCGTTTTCAATTGTCTATCCTTAAGTCAGATCCTGAGCCCCGTTCTGTCTTCCCCAACTATCCTTTGGTGGCTTACAGACGGGACAGAAGTCTTAAGGATATGTTGGTACACAGTCGCCTAAAGTCCAATATCCAGACTCATTTTGGCACTGTCCAGTGTGGCCGTCGGCGTTGCAACACGTGTGCTTATGTGATACAGACGCGTACTGTACCTTTTCCTTTAGCCACGTTTCTTATTGACGATGGTTTCACATGCAAGTCCCGTAATCTTATCTATACCATTATCTGTAAGCGGTGTAACAAGGCTATATCGGCGAGACAGGCAAGAGGCTCAGTGACCGATTCGCCAACACTTGCACGACATACGCCAATGCTCTCTGACCCCTGTAGCCACCCATTTCAATGATACTGGCCATTTAGGAGCTCACGATGTCCAGGTCACAACCATCCGATCATGTTCCTCGGATGATCGCAGTCGATTTGCCCTGGAGAATCGGTTGATTTCTTTGTATGGTACCTTGCGACCACGTGGGCTCAACGTATTACATTCCTATGCTTCTTAGTACTTTCTCTTTCCCTGCCTTGTAATCTATATGGGTATATGTTGCATGTATTCAAGTTATATATTTACTAGATTTTTCATTGTTTCTCTTCCTTGCTATTAATAGTTTTTATGTGTGTTTTTGTGTTACATTTATTTCGTTATTCGTTTTTGTTCCCAGATTTTCATTAGAAACGTTTGTATTTAGTCGTCCATTTGTTTTTTTAAATTTGTCACTCCTGTTGTTCGTTTGTTGATAAAGGCCTTGTTGGTCGAAACGTTGCTGTATTTTGTCATTGTTTTTGTAATTTGTAAAACTACAGTACTTTGTGATTACATATTTTGAAGAAAAAAATATATGCTCTCGTAAACAGAACGGCGTTGTCCGGATTCGAACCCACGATCTTCATAACGCAAAGCACAGCCTTAACCACTTAGCCACATTTACCGCCTACAATATATCATCTAGCAAACTGTAGATCAATTCCATTATACATTGAAGAATAATTCGAATACATGTATCAGTGAAATGGGCTGCGATTCCTTATAGAGTATGAGCAACATTCTGATTCTAAATTCCAATAAAATGACGGTGAATCTGAGGGGGCGTTTCCTCAACCTTCAACCAGTTCTAACAGATTTGCTACCGCTAGTACGAGAAAACGAAACACAAGCTCTAGGAAGGAGTACACTAGTTAGAGATAATAATCACAAGCACTTCTACATATATAACCAACATTTTTGGGTGTATCAACTGTAAACAAAAATATACAATACAGCTGTAAGTAAGTGAATATTTAATGTAAAAATATATGCTTTCATGACTTCTTGAATTTCATCGTCGCGTCACTTGTGTACATATTCCAATATTAGAAACATGTTTTATCAAGTCAAGTATTCCTGTTTTATATATATATATATATATATATATATATATATATATATGAATGTATGGGTTTTTTTTTTCTTCACAATAAGTGGATTAATCTTTAACGTGCTTAGTCAACGTGCTTGAGTAAGTACATATTTAGTTTTAATTTTCCCCATTTATTTGTATTCATATCAGAATAAAGCAAATTTAAAGACAAAATATTATTATTACACTTCCGATCTTAAACCTGTTGATACTAAACTTGTTTATGTAGACAATATAGCAACGCAGCTAGTGGTCATATTCAAATGTTCTTATCATTTACATCAGGTGTTTTGAAACTGTTTACGCAGGACAGAAAACAAAATTACGGATATAATATATATATTTAAAAAAATTCCCGTTGTCTTTTCAGACCTTAAGGGTATGAAGTAACTTCACATCACATTTCTAGGCCATACATATTGTGCAGGAGGTAGGAGGACCAATTTCTGTCCTCACGTGTGAAACATTGAGTGTGGGATTTAACCCACAACTCTCTTTGTCCGAGTTGATAGGCTAACCCTTACGCAGTACGCTAATGCGTCCCGCTAGGGAGATAATAATTATTTACATTATGTTGTATGTCATCTAAGTAGTTGTTTCTTCATTCGTATATACAACTTAAATTTTACATTTGGTATATAATTTTCTTCATTCTTGTAAAATATAATCTTTGTGTTTTATGTTTATTTAATTGTTTTCTCATTCTAACAAGTTGATTTTGTTATGTTTATGTGTAATTGCCTGTTCATTTGTATATCGAGATGAGAACAAGGAGTTTTTTTTTTTGGTAAGAAACCCAGAGGAAGCAACGGAAGCAAAGAATATGATCAATAAATAAACTGTACAAGTATTAAAAGTTTCCGAAAAAACAGATTGACACACACAGGATTCGTGTTGCCCGAGGAGAACAGTTCATTCATGTTCTCTGTATATGTTATGTCTAGTAGTACATCAGTAAGATACTACAAACTCATCATCATCTGGTGCCGTCTCCACATCGAAGGTTGGCTGCAATGAATCTCTAGCATCCTCTGTCTTTCGCCTTGGCGTTGCACACTGCCAGACTGTAACCTGTCCATTTCTTAAAGTTTCCTCCCACTTATCTCTCGGTCTTCCTCTTGCTATTCTTCCATCAACTTTCCCCTCTAGTAAATGTTTTATCATGATGTCATGTCTTTTTATTTGCCCAAAATACTTTACTTGTCTGAATTTTATTTCTCTTAATAATTGTTTCTTCATGCCTAGTTTTCCTAAAACTTGTTTATTTGTCTGTTTTTCTGTCCATGAAACTCTGCCTATTCTTCTATATATCCACATCTCAAAGGCATCAATTCTGTCTTACAAACTAGAGAGATAATAATATTTTTTACGACTGCTGCGTCTCTCCGGACGACTCAGTGTCGATTGCGTACCAGGAAACGAAAGTGGAAGTAACGGCGGCCTTTGTGATGTTGACCACATCACCCATCGTGTACCGAAGGTAAAAAATAAACATAATACCGTATTTTCCAAATATATTTAGAGGCAGTGGCGGCTCGTTATCATTTTTGTTTGTGGGGCCAGACACAAATTTGCGGAAAAAAATAATGATTTTGGGTTAGGTGATATTTTAATTCATAAAGCAAATACACATTATACACTATTTTTGGTGGGGCCCGGCCCCACTTGCACCTAATGACAAGGCGCCACTGCCTGGAGGTATGAAAAGGGTCCCTTTATCTACCTTTTGTTTGGTTTATTTTACTTATACAATGCCTTGCTTAAAATATGTAGGTATTATAGACACGTCTCTCGTTAAGATCCTTTATTTGTCTCTTTTTGTTATTTCTTGTTTCATGACGGTTTGTTTTCCTTGGTAAAGAATATGAATTTCAATGATATACATGTTGATATATGATTATTGCTGCTCTTCATGCTTATTCTCACTGTTAGATCTGACGTATGCAACAGTGTCAGCTTTAAAAATATTATTCCTGTTGTGTGTGGATAAATTGACCAATACGCCTCGAGTCAGAAAAATGTATACCGATCCGTGATAAATAATTTCAGCACGTCAGTAACAGTAGGGGGGAATATGAGTCAGATCTGATGGCTATTTCTATGACCAATGAGATCTGACACCATACAATAGTGTAACACAGTAGATGTAGTTGCTGTAAAGTGAAACTTTATGTTAATAAATACTTATCAGTAATTCTGATGTGCAAATGTTCCCCTGTGGACAATATTCCATAAAAAATGTCGGTGCTTGGTTAGGGCTAACAACCGAAATATTTTAATGGATGCATTTCAGAAACTGCAATGAATAACGGACATAGTGTTAGAAACAGTTTCTGCTGTATGTTTCATTATGAACACTGAATTTAAAAACGAATATAAATGTTAGTGACAAGTTGCAACCCTACGATCCTTTGAAAAAAAGATGATTAAGATAAGAAAGTCATAATATTTCCTGTTTCGTTATAGTGTGAATTTTGTAGACATCAGTTTCAATATCTGAAAAATGGTTGCCCGGAAATGATCCACCCCAGCTTTAGAGCAAGAGACTTGCCTGAGGTCTTGTTAGTTCTTCAATATCTTTGATAATATTTGACCAGGGCCCTTTACTTAAAGCATTACTTTTCTTTCATATGTTTCTATTTATAGTAGTGTGATGAACTATCTCTTTTCTTTTCTCTAATCCTGTTTTGTCTCACAGCGTCATGAGAAGAAGAGATTTCCAGAACGGGCTTTTATGCGCGCTTCATTAACGGAGTTTTTCGTCTTCTGAGGTCCACCTTTTGCGTGGACGGCCTTTTGTTTTGTATTGGAGAAACATTTGCTCTTTGAGGCAAACTGTCTTGTTAATCTGCTTAGGTGGCAGAACCATTTCATTTGTTTCTTGATGAAGTTCAGTACCCACTTTTTTCTTGATGTTCTCATTTCTAAACCGATGAACTGTATTATTTATTATTAACGTACTTTCTTCCTTATTTTATAAACATTTTGTTGTTACCGCTCTCAGTATTTTCTTTTATGAAACTAGTTTTTCCTCCATGTCTGTGAATAAAAATGAATAAAAATTCACTTGTAATTGAGTTATAATGTTGAGAGAAAAAAAACCCCATCTATATCATGACGACATGTGCCACACGTTAACTTTTAAATCTCTACATTTATTTTGTTTATGATATATGAACACTTCTTTTAATGCAGTTCTAAATTGAATACATTTATTTATGTACGATTTCGTTAATCACATGTGTTAAAACTTCTACTTATTTATATTTCTGTGTATTTCTGTGTAACATAAACCGAGTAATGTTATCTTCTGTTATATAAATTTTCTTATCTGGGCATCCGTCTTCCTCAAATATTTTGCTTGTACCATCACTATGATTACGTTCACTCACATCATATGATCATTAAAATTATGATATTATCTTCTATAAAATTGACATTTTAAAATATTTTAAATTATCATGCAAACTCTTTAATTTTTTAATATATCTGACTTTCGTGTATTTTAAATATTGTATGATATATATATATATATATATATATATATATATATATATATATATATATATTTATTTATTCAATGTTGTTTTTTATATAGATTAGTGTTTCTATATATATTTGAGATATGTAATTTAAAACAAATAGTTTATTAATGTTAATCTCGAATAGCAAAACACCTGTATATGATAATTTAAAGACTGAATTATTCAAAATAGACACATGACTCTCAGTTAATATACTGGAAATCGTTGCATATCCTTTACATGACGTATCCATCAACCAGAGTAAACGAGTCGTTGATTTTCCTGGCAACACTTATACTTTCAGTAGTTTGCCATTGCTTTCTGAACGGTGAGGTATACCTTTACCTTTCGTAAAAATCTCACGGAAACGAATTTGCTTCCAAACTGCCCGCCGTGGAGTTTGAACCAGGTACGCTTGGGTTGTGATCGAGCTCACTACCGCTTAAGCTACAGACGACCACACACTAATATACTACTAATCTTAATTTAATCTATATGGAATACTCAAACAATACTCCATGCATGGAACATCACCACCAAAAGGGCTCTCTTGGCGATTGTTAAAACTGACGTGAATAACCCACCTTTCTTTCTCAAGTACTTACTTAGGAAAAAAAATGATACAACTCATACTGATGTGGTAGATGAGACATTCTGAAAGGAGCAAACTGGATTTCGTAGAGGAAAAAATAGTCTAGACTAAATATTTGCACTTAGAAATATAGAATAAAGCACAGAATGGCAAAGCTAACTCTATATAAACTGTATTGACTTCAAAATGACATTTGATAGCATGTACTACGAAAGTCTTAGACGAATTCTTAAGATTGTGTGGACTTCCACTATCTGTGATAAACTTCGAGACAAACTGATACATCAAATTTCGATTGAAACTTCCAAGCTGAAGTTTGAAGTTGAAACAGACTTGCTACAAGGATGTGTAATATTATTTCTACTATTCAACATTGTAACATATGCTGGGTGATACGTAAAACAACTGGAGATAAGACAAGAGGTATAAGAAGTGCTCTCACATCCAATCTTGAAGACCTAGATTTTACTCATTGCATTGCTCTTCTATCTTACACATATCAAGATTCTCATTTGCTGCCTTAACCAGTACAGCCAGATGGGCTGAAAAATCAATCAGTAGATAACAGAAATAATGACTCTGAACATGGCCACTCCTGAACCAGTCAAAGTAATCAATAAAAATTCTTTTAATTACTACTGCTTCCGCATATCTTAAATGTGTTATCAGTCACGAAGGAAAAGCTGGATCTGAGATTAAAAGCAGAGTGAGTAAGGCATGAAGTGTATTCATGACTCTTCAGATGGTCTGAAAATCTGCTCAATATAGCATCTGAGCCAAGTATAATATATTACATCAGGGGAGAGGGAGGGAGAGAGAGGAGATTTTAATCTTGAAATATTAGTCTTGAAGAGAGCTTGGAGGGGGAGGGGAGGGGGGGTTGAATAAATGTGTGTGTGTGTGTGTGTGCTATAGGCGTTTGATTTAGTTGGAATATGTACATCTTTTTTGTGAATCTGTTATCTGTTTTAAATATTCTTCCTGACCTATATTGGTGGGAGATTTAAAAAAAAAAATGATTTTGTAAACTGATTTCTTTTTAGTTTTGGTTGGATTTTTTGGATTTTGTTAAAATTTTAGTTTTAGTCAAAAACATCGATTTTTCAAAGTGTTTAGTTCTATAAAGTACAACATTCGTACTATCGATTACACATAAAATTATGTTGTTTTGTTTGCGTATTAGCATTAGAACATTAATAATAAACGCCAAATTCCAACCTTTTTCTGTCACTCCAAGTTTAAAATTGAGTTTTCTCAAAATCAATTTTTCTCATTTTTTTTTGGTTCGAAATCCTTAAGTTTTAACTAATACTAAAGCTAGATACACGAAATTTGAGGTGAATATCACACATATCATTTTGTAGCTACAGTTTATCTCAAATTACATTTTTGTGAAAATGTGTTTTAAAAATAAATTTTCAATGTGAAATGACACATTTTGTGGTTTTTTTTGGCCAATCATAAGTTTAAAAATAATAATAAAAGATATTTCTTGAGATTTTACAGGAACTAAATGGACCTGTAGCTGTAAATATGCTTACAGTTTATGAATCACCCTTTATTTTTCAATATATTTGTTTGTTTTGTAAATATTAGTATTCTAATAACTGTATTTTTTAAATATGGCTGCCTTTGTCATGGCAACAATGCAACGTTTGTTTTGAAAAACATTAAAATAGATCTACATTCTTTGCTTAAGATGTCCATTATAAAATAATTGCTCCAACTAAATTCATGAAGAAAATTATTTTTTTTCGAAGTCAAACCCCCTTAAGTCCATACACTTTCTCTCAACCTAAGAGCGAGTTCTTTTTTATTAAAAAATATATATATAATAGCGAGTTGCCATACACACAAGAAAAATAATTAACCCCATGCGATAGATGATTACAGTCTCTTCAAGCCGTTACACTCTCTAATCAATCTAAGAGCGAGTTTAAAAAAAATAAAACAATATTAGGAATGAGTTGGTCGTGCACACAGAAAATAAATAACCACTTGCGAAGAATCGAGTTAATTTGGTAATTAACATAATCTGTTATTTAGTGACTTGTACTATGATGTTACTCTTATACTCCTCTCTCACAGTTGGTATTATTATGTGCAGTAAGTCAACTGCTGTGTGGTATCGAACGTTTTTTTAAAGAGCTTCAATCTTCTTCTTCGCGTTCGTTCTTCTTTGAAACCAATTTAATCATTCTTATTGTGATATACGAGTATAATTGATCTTTGACAAGAACGACTAACTTTAAACCCATGTTGTTAAGCCCCTACTTGTGTATGAACACGTGTAGGTCAGGGCTTCCGTTTATCTCCAACGGCAAATGTTTTGAGTTTGTCTCGCTGACAGTCAGTCCCCCACACTTCCCCTTCCTTCATGTGTACACATTCTCTTTAATTATCCATTTTAACGCCGTATATTTGGGCTTGGATCTACACCAAAGAGTCTTCTGTACTTTGAAACCTTTCTGACTGAGTGCGGCGTTCCTTTTGCATCGTATGATAAACACTCTCTAATGATCTTTTTAATGCCGTATATTTTGGCTTGAATCTATGCCAAAAGAGCTTTTGCTACTTTACAGATGTTTTCAATGGACAGGGTCGTTCCGGAGCGTCAATCTAATTTATGAATGAAACAGTCCAGTCCGTCTCTTTGAACTGCTTATATTCTAATACAGGATACTTGTTTTCTTGATTAACTTGTGTATGTTTAAGGCACTTCAGTTAGGTCATCTTGTTTTAAATTTCTTAATCTTAGTTTGTCTCATCTTATTTTCAATTCATTAGTATTACTTTGTCTCATCTTGTTTTCTTGAAATCCAGTAGATATCTCATCCTTGTTATAAATATCAGTATCTCACTGTTTTATTCTGTTATAAAATCCATTTTTTAATAGACTGTTTATATCAAAGATCGCATTTCACATGATCATATCAAATATGTCTTAATAATATGACATGTCGTGTAAAAGTCTACGCGTTTAGGGCCTACCAAACCAATGTGCAACGTATACACGTTCTTGGCAAAGATCAAATATATCACAAAGAGTGATTAAAATTGGTCGTAAAGAACGAACGCAAAGAAGGAGAAGAAGATATGGCATATCTAGCGACCTGCAACGAGCCATTCCCTCAACCATCTCTGCTTGAGTATGCTCCTTCTTTGGATCCTCAGGATCTCTTCCACACCCATATCCCTCAATATTCAACTTCTTTTGTCATATCTCCTCTGCATTTTTCCTGCCTCTTTAACCGTCGATATCTTCCGCTTTTTGTTTCGTATGGCGCAAGCTCAATCGATCCAGCTTTACTTATAAGCATTTTGTAGTGCTGGAACTGGTTAGCTTAGGAAAAAAACCCAATATTAACCTTAAAAAAGTTGTTCTTGTGCATCTAAGCTTCAAAGGAGCCTCCTGAAAAAAAACCCATTTACCAACCACATGATTCGAACCACAATGGTGCTATATATATATTTCAAGAGCAGCGCCAGAGTTTGCTAATACTTTTATACATAACTATTAAGTCGTCATATTGCTATGATCTAGGTCACCAGTTCCCAAACGGGGGTACATGCTGGGCCGTTCAGGAGTACGCGAAAACTGATCAGTAATGTCGGAAAAGCAAGTAAAGTTAAAAATAAAGAAAATACAAAACGTTTGTTGTGAAACAATAAAGTCCAGATTTCAGATTGTATCATGCATCTTGTGAACGTGATTGCCAGAAATGAAGTGTATCAAAGCAAGCTTAACAATATCACAATGTTACTGTTTTATGAATATTGTTTTGGCTAATGATCTGTTTTACAAATTGCGTTTCTGTGTTATGAATATTATCAAATTAAATAAGAGGTTTGTACTTTTAGTAAAACACGTAATCACAAAGTACTGTAGTTTTACAAATTACAAAACAATGACAAAATACAGCTACGTTTCGACCAACAAGGCCTTTATCAAGCAAACGAACAACAGGAGTGCTTGATAAATTAGGCGTTTGCTTGATAAAAACCTTGTTGGTCGAAACGTTGCTGTATTTTGTCATTGTTTTTGTAATTTGTAAACTACAGTACTTTGTGATTACGTGTTTTGCCAATCAAATAGTTTTACTGCAGTCTCATCTATTTTGTGATTACTTTTAGTGTAGCAATTTTTCATTTTTTGTTCTCAAATTATTACCTCATTTCTCACAATGTTACATGAAGTAGAGTTCCTAATCGTGAGCCACCTCGCCCAGTCAAGAAAGGTTACAAAGTGTAAACATGCTCTTTGGCGCAGACCATAAACAAACCCAAATATACAACAAAAAATGATCATTAGAGTGTTGTGCACACGATGCAAAGGAAAAGTGCAAGGGACTATCATGCAAGACAGACCCAAACATTCCGGTAGGCTGAAATTTGGGATGCGCATGCCCCCTACGCGCTTATGAAGCGAGACGCACCGTTTAGTCGTTCTTGGAAAAGACCAAATATATCACAAAGAGCTACCAAACTGGTGGTAAAGAACTAACGCAAACAAACAAACAAACAACATTAAGTAGTCACTGAACAAAAGTTGTACTAATTAAAACATCTAATTTAACAACAAAAAGTACACGTTATACGTGGGGAAGTCAATAAGTAAGCCACAAATGGCTGTAGAAAAATAACTAAACATGATAACAACTTGAAACCAGTTTATTTTTATACATACATTGTTCCTTTATTTCTCAACATAATTTCCACCAACATTGATGCACTTATCCCATCGTTTTATCAATCCTCCCAAACCGGCTGCATAGAACTGCGGGCTCTGTTTTCTCAACCACGTTTTCACTTCACATTCAACTTCGGCGTCATTCGCGAAATGTCTCCCGCCAAGGTGGGTTTTCAGTGGACCAAAGAGGTGGAAATCGTTAGGGGCTAAGTTGGGACTGTAAGGTTGATGTTCCAGAACTTTCCACCGTAGTTGGTTAATTTCTCCTGAGTTAATCGAGCCGTATGTGGTCTGGCATTGCCATGAAGAAGCAACACTCCTGTAGTCAGCAGTCCTGGGCGGTTTTTCGAATTGCATCATGAAGCATCGATAGAACTTCACAGTATGATTAAGAATTCACATTGTCACCTTTCTTCTTGAAATTGGTTAAAGCACTCCTTGACAATCCCAGAACACCGTCAGCATGACTTTCCCTGCTGATGGCGTAACCTTGAATTTTTGACACAAGGCGAAGAAAGATGTTTCCACTGTATTGAAGCACGCTTTGATTCGGGCTGGTAGTGATGCACCCATGATTCATCCTCAGTAACAATCCTGTTCAGCATGTCTTCTCCTTCATCTTCGTATCGACAGAGATGACGCAAGGACAGACCAAATCAGTTCATTTTGTGTTCCTCCTTCAATTGTCTGGGTACCCACATTGAGCACACTTTCTTCAATTGTGTCCAAAAATTCAAGGTTACGCTATCAGCAGGGAAGGTTATGTTGACGGTGTTCTGGGATTGTCAAGGAGTGCTTTTAACCAATTTCAAGAAGAAAGGTGACAATGTGAATTTTGAATCATACTGTGAAGTTCTATCGATGCTTCATGATGCAATTCGAAAAAATGCCCAGGACTGCTGACTACAGGAGTGTTGCTTCTTCATGACAATGCCAGACCACATACGGCTCGATTAACTCAGGAGAAAATTAACCAACTACGGTGGAAAGTTCTGGAACATCAACCTTACAGTCCCAACTTAGTCCCTAACGATTTCCACCTCTTTGGTCCACTGAAAACCCACCTTGGCGGGAGACATTTCGCGAATGACGCCGAAGTTGAATGTGAAGTGAAAACGTGGTTTAGAAAACATAGCCCGCAGTTCTATGCAGCGGTTTGGGAGGATTGATAAAACGATGGGATAAGTGCATCAATGTTGGTGGAAATTATGTTGAGAAATAAAGGAACAATGTATGTATAAAAATAAACTGGTTTCAAGTTGTTATCATGTTTAGTTATTTTTCTACAGCCATTTGTGGCTTACTTATTGACTTCCCCTCGTATTAATGAGTTTAAAAGGCGTACACATGTGGAAAAAAGGTTGGGAACCACAGATCTAGATGATCAATTGGCCATTTGTTAGAAAATAATGTGCAAGTCCTGATTAAGAGAAGAATGCTACAAACAATCACGTTTCTTATCAATCATACACTGTTACTAATGTAGTTCCTATTATTCATGAGGCGTTGTAGATCGGTATAATGTGCGCGCGGACAGCTCATGCATTTCAGACAATATCTCAGGAATCCATTTAGGAAAATGATATAAATCTATCCACACAAAAAAGAAATGAAAAGTCATATTGCAATTTTTCGTGACGAAACAACGTCTAACTTCATGATGTGTATGCAAACTTTGGCGAGGATGATTGGCCACGTAAAACTAGCATTAACTGTTCTGATGCATCTAACAACTGTGGCACTTGAATGTGGTATGTGAATGTGCTGGCAAGATAAAAGGTGAAATTGTTCTAAGTGCTCACTATGTCATTCTCAAATTTCATATTTCCGTGGACATTATTGAAATTCAGTTCATACAGCTACACGCACATAGTTTGATTAGTGATTATTGCTCCCGTGTGGTGCCGGAGCTCGCATGGGGAGCAAAGAATAGTAACACTGCGACCTACAAGGCATGTCGTAAGAGGCGACTGAGGTTGGAGCCTAGGGAAACTACTGTAGTAAATACAAAAACGTCGCAGAAATCGGATGTGCTGGTCTACTTGTAGGCGCATGATTGGAACAACGTACAATCGCTCTTAGGCTCAGATCACATACAAATCACAAAGAATGGTTTAACAAATGGTTGATATGGAACGTTTGAATAAGAAGTGATTATTGAACCGAGGTGGGGGTCAAAGGCGCAAGGAAGCGGCGCGCCAGGAGTAGGGAGATGGCTCTAATATCCTGCCCTCACCTCCACGTAGTGACTCTGGTAACAGACGGTAGTTCCGGTCTGGCTAAGAGGGCAGGTGCCATGGGAGAGCTACTCTGGGGCAAGTAGAGATGCAAAGATAGTCATGCTAGATGGTATCCGCTCGCAACACAGACGAGCGAACTCCCAGGGTGACTATTAATGCTCGCCTCTCCCGGACGATGGGAAAAGCTTGAATGATAAAAGTGGAACCGCGTGTGGCGAAACTCGGAGCCCGCGCATGCTCTCTCTTGAGTCCTCTCTCTTGAGCCGATAAGTATGCTGGGAGTCGAGTAGAACTGCACGAGGGACCGCATAGGCCGAAACTCGGGCCCCTATCTCACGGATGGGGCACGAGTATAAGTCATCGAAGAGACGTTGACCCACGCGGGGGGAAATTCGGAGCCCGTCCATACTCTCCATACTCTAGGCATCTCTTTAGCCTATGAGTATGCTGGGAGTCGAGTTGAACTCCACGTGGGCCCACATAGGTCGATCGAAAAGACGTTGACCTGCGTGTGGCGATATTCGAGCCCGCGCATGCTCTCTCTTGAGACCTATCTCTTGAGCCGATGAGTATGCTGGAAGTCGAGTTCAGTAGCACGTGGGTCCCCCTGAAGTCGGGCAGCCCAGGAAAATGCGAGCACAGAGGGAATTGACGGAAATGGTGAGGAAGGCACCAGGGCAGAGCAAGGACGCACGCTGGCGAAGCGATAGGGAAATAGTGAGTCCCACCGAGGGGCAGCGAGCATGACACGGCATGCAAGATAAGCGCGGCAAACTGCAAGCATGCCAGGCAAGAGGGTGAGCGTCCCACCCAAGTGTGCAGAACAACTGGTAAGCCCAGCAGAGGTAAAGCCAGAGCGCGGTAGCATGGCAAGGCAAGCGAGGCAAGCACGACAAGCGAGACAGGCATAGCAAGCGAGGCAGGCATGGCAAGCGAGGCAGGCATGACACGGCATGCAAGGCAAGCACGACAGGCACAGCAAACGCGGCAGGTAAAAGAGGGTGTGTGTCTCACCCAAATGAGCAGAACAACTGGAAACCCAGCAGAGGTTAAGCCAGTGCTCGTTCCTGCTCGCAGGGAACTACTGCTGCCTTGCAGTTGATTGGGGACAATCAAAGCCTAGCGGAGTAAACCGTACACAAAGTTGGACGGGCGGCAGACCAAGGTGTCCATTAAAACGATCGGTTTTGCTGGGCAGATGGCGCTCATAAGCCTGGGAGGGCAGGCCGTCTAAGGGTCGCTGCCCTAAAATAAAAATGACAACCCTGCTGCCTTGTGGGTTTGGCTGGGGACAGCCAAAGGCTAGCGGAGAGCGAACCGCACACAAACGCTGGTTGAAATCGAACACACCACCGAAGGATAAGCAATTGAGCTCCAAAAGATACCGAAGGCTTGTGCACGTACATCACGTTCTGATGTTTGGCTGTTTATATATCACAATAGAATGATAAAAACGGCTTAAGAACGATCTCGAGAGAGAGAAAAAAGAACCGAGGTCATATCACTCGAGACATACCTATAGATGCTCAGTGTTCCCCAGCAGATAACGAAGGGTATAAATACAGATGGTTCAAGTGATTCGCTTTGTAAACACACACTTCATTCTGCCCCTCATGCATCACTTTCTGCTTGTACAACGTCTAATTCCTCAATTCTTAAATCGCTGGACATATTTCAATATTCATGTTAGTGTATTCATTCAACGTATGGTCTACAAAAGAAATCCGAAGGATATATACCTTACTTATTATCCCCATACTTCATTATAGCTGTGAATGGCATTCTTAATATTCTTCTATAAAACCTCGTCTGAGCTAACATACTTAACTAAAACAGACATACATATATAATATTGAATTTCCCCACCGTCTAGGAATTAAGCATTATCAACCTCCATTACCTTGCCGATAGCAACATATTTATTCTCTCTAAAGAAAAGAATCGGTCAATGAATGAGACAGTAACTTCTTTTAATGAAGTCTTTGAGAAGCACAGTTGATATGCTAAACCGCTGTCAGTCAGTGGTTGAAATCCGAAAATAAACATTTAATGAAGCAGAATGTTTGTGTCTATGTGTTCTTCTCGTACTGTTATACGTTAAAGGGATCTGCAATTAACTTCTACATACCTCTCTATCCTGATAAACACGTTCAATCAATCTATGGATGGAGTCCAATATCAGTTCATTTCAGGGTTTCCCTAGCTCATCCATTCTTCCTTCTTTCAATCCCTCCTACTTCCCCCTTTTTCAATACTTGTTTTTGAATTTTTGATAATTTCTTCTTACAGTATACCCAACATATCCCTATCTTCTCTTTCTTATAACATGTGTTACTAATGGTTGATCAGACATTTCTCTGGCTTCATCACTTCTCCTGAATGCTTTCCATCGTATGTCCATTACTGTTGTCAGACATATGTTTTCAAATGCATTCCAACTTTATATATGTATCTTTTCTTGTCTAACATTCGATGCCATATGTAAGGATTGAGAGAACATTGTAAATGAACATTCGTAAGTTAATTTTACAACTATATAACTTGGAATTCAATATCGTATTTAGGCATTTACAAGCTGATGTTGCTTTGACAATTCGTAGTATAATGTCCTCTTTTTTATAGTTTTATCAACCATAGCGTCATAAGTTGGATTGTAGATAAGCTACGATAAGACAAATATAATGAAGACTGCGTTGACAAGTAATGCAGAGATCACGTTGGAATCCAAAATAATAAAAATAACAGAGCAATTCACCTTTTTTGGTTACAAATAAATAATGAGTTTTTTAAAAGAAGTTATCTATCTATATCTGTCTTGTCTATTTATTGTCTATTCATGTTGTGCCTTTCAACGATTCTGGGTATGCGAAGCGTCCTGGCAAGTACGCACCAGTACGTCTCGTATATGCTGGTTCCTATCGTCTGTGCTATTTCTGATGTTCATCGTTTGCGTGGGCGTCATGCGATATTGTAGCCGTTGTATCTGAATAGTAGTGCTGATTGTGATATGTTGTTGCACGGTAATCGTGTTACTGGCCAAACTATTTGATTTGTTGTTTCTTCATATGCTCAGCACTGGTGTTGTTCTACTAGTCTCGCCTTTTCTTCTTCGTAAATCGACACTTGTTATTTTTCGTCTTTTTTTCTTGTTTTTCGTTTGTTGTAAGTGTCAATTATCATACTGATTGCACAAAGTTGATGGTGATGATAGGTTTTCGTATTTCGGTCAAGATGATGCGGCACGTTGGTGGTGTATTTCGGTCAAGATGATGCGGCACGTTGGTGGTGTATTTCAGTCAAGATGACGCGGCACGTTGGTGGTGTATTTCAGTCAAGATGACGCGGCACGTTGGTGGTGTATTTCAGTCAAGATGACGCGGCACGTTGGTGGTGTATTTCAGTCAAGATGACGTGGCACGTTGGTGGTGTATTTCAGTCAGATAGCGGACTGGGTGTATTTCGGTCGTACGCAGTTGGTGGTGTATTTCAGTCAAGATAACGTGGCACGTTGGTGGTGTATTTCGGTCAAGATGACGTGGCACGTTGGTGGTGTATTTCGGTCAAGATAACGGCACGTTGGTGGTGTATTTCGTCAAGATACGTGGCACGTTGGTGGTGTATTATGACGGCGTTGTGGTGTATTGTCAAGATAACGTGGCACGTTGGTGGTGTATTTCAGTCAAGATGACGCGGCACGTTGGTGGTGTATTTCGGTCAAGATAACGTGGCACGTTGGTGGTGTATTTCGGTCAAGATGACTGGCACGTTGGTGGTGTATTTCGTCAAGATAACGGGCACGTTGGTGGTGTATTTCAGTCAAGATGACTGGCACGTTGTGGTGTATTTCGGTCAAGATAACGTGGCACGTTGGTGGTGTATTTCGGTCAAGATAACGTGGCACGTTGATGGTGTATTTCGGTCAAGATAACGTGGCACGTTGTGGTGTATTTCGTCAAGATAACGTGGCACGTTGTGGGTATTTCGGTCAAGATACGCGTTGGTGGTGTATTCGGTCAAGATAACGGCACGTTGATGGTGTATTTCGGTCAAGATAGCGGCACGTTGGTGGTGTATTTCGGTCAAGATAACGCGGCACGTTGATGGTGTATTTCGGTCAAGATAACGTGGCACGTTGGTGGTGTATTTCGGCCGGCCTCTAATCGGAGACAATAATATCAGATTTCCATGGATGTAATATGTGTTATTCTACAAAAAAAGGTTTCAGACCGTAACGGCTCTCAGGTCTACCCAGCCTCGATTGGGTATCAGGAAAAGTTTTGGGAAGTAAAAGCGGCTGGCGTGATGTTGACCACATCACCCATCGTGTGCCGACGGTCAATGAAAAATAAGGACCTAACATTGTATTACCCACATGGTATAAAAAGAGTTCCTCTACTTGAATTTGTTATATTCTAGTCGGAATGTGATAGACTAATGCACCGTCTAACATTACGTTGTTGCGTTTAACATTACGTTGTTGCGTTTAACATTACGTCTAACATAATCTGAAGACACTGCTACAGGCCCAGCTAACATGCAGTGAATTGTGTAGAGCGCATAGAAGAAATGAGAAGAATTCACCTTTATTTCCTACAGTTTAAAAAAAAAGTCAATACGAAGGTTCTTTTTTTGGATAGCTAGCTGGTTGTGCTATGAAAAAGGCTGGTCTCCAGGGCTAGACATTAGGTGCAGTCGAAAATAAAAGGTTTGTGCTTCGAAACATGTGTTTGGTAAATTATTATTCTGGGGACCCATAATATTTGTTTAAAAGTTAATTGCATATTCTTTACAGGACTTTGCGAATCAACCCCAGCTTTTTAACGCTGTTTGTGATTTTTCTAGGCATTATTACCGTTCAGTAGTTTACCATTGCTTTCTGAACGGGTGGTGCCATCGTCCTTTTGTAAAATCCACGCGAAACAATTTGCAATCAAATTGTCCGCAGTGTGATTCGAACTCAGAATGTCGGGGTGAATAGACTGAGTCACTATCCCCTTAGCCTCAGACGCCATAATATTTGTTTACTGTATATTTATTTACCTAGCTGGGTAGCAATTTTGACTGCATGACGTATGGTTTAGACGCGTTAAAAAACACGATACACTATGGCAAACCGTCTTGGAAAGAAAGTTGGAATATAGGACAACAAAGAGTAGGACGGAGAGGAGATACAATTGAAAGCGAAACATCAGGAAGTGGACTTGCAAGAGTGTACTTTCAGTGCAAGGGACATAACTTATTGAAGAGCCATTACATGGTAACCTTTGATGCGGAGACGGAACATGATTGATTGCTGATGTTTGCTTCAAACATTTATAGAATTAATGATACCTGATGTATATTATAATGTTACTTTGAAAATAGAAACCAATTTGCTTGTAAAAAATGTATAGCTTTCGTTACTTTGAAAATAGCAACCAATTTGCCTGTAAGCATTTAGCTTTCGTTACTAACCTACGGTAATATAACTCATGAAATAAATAAACGTTATAGAGAGTTGTGTGTAGCCGAGATCTGTTAAGTTCTCTACCAGTCAGACACATGAGAAGATGAAGCAGAGAAACTGTAACCAATTGTTTTTGTACGTTTATTGATGTGTTTATGTACACAGTCTACAAGACTAGATAGAGTACAGTACATCAACATTTTTTTGGGGTAAGAAAATGGGAACACAGGATAGGAGAAAGAGATGTAAGTTGCATCACGCAAACCCAGTTTTCGTAGCTTCGCTGGCGCCAACAAACCGGGCCCTCACGTTCAAGCTGTGAAATTATTGAAATGTGCGCTTTTCGATGTATGACAAGGAGTAAACAACCCGGCCACGTTAAACCAATTCATATATTATGGAAAGCGCCTTTTCGTAGATAGTTGATTATCAAATGTAGAAAAAAATCAAGTATAAACGCGGGTATTTCCCCCACCCCGGGACACGACGAAGGCGTGGATTGGCTCGCCGCTAGCGCCAGATGCCGACCCCACGGTCCGTTATTGACAGGAACTATGCTTGGCGATATCTGATTGGCTGTTGAAGCTGGGAGATTAATTTACAGTAGCTCTCGCCTAATACTATTTATGCTGAGGTCATGAGGTAAGGCGATCCATTGAATGAGCGTGAGCAGCACACGAACTACCGTGCGTTTTGTCTCCGCGTGTTTGCTGCCTACCTACTGGGATATATAACTTAGCCATTCTAGAAAAGAAGAGATACAAGTTGGACTTTTTACTTACTTCTTCGAGCCTTCGATTTTATTTTGTCTGTGTTTGTTGTTTGGATTAACTAGAGAAAATAAAAATATTATCTAAATGCAGGTATGTACTAATAACGTGTGAGAAAGAAAAAGATGGCTTATTAAATGTTTTCACATAGTTTTATTTGTATCCCTTTCATACTTCAGTGGTGATAACTGCTTCTACTTCTTCTAACTGTGGTAACTTGGTATTGAAACCTTGTGATATATTGGCAGTGCAGAACAAAGGACTACTACCCTACTTCACAATTCCAACCAACTGCAGTGGTATGGCCCAGAGCTGCAGTCAGAATAGTTATCCGTTGTGTGCTCCAGTCATGGTAAGTCTACCAAACTAACATCGTTGGACAAGCCATTCTCTCTTTATCTGCTTAAGGCTTTTATTTTCTAACCAGCGATTCTCTAGCAAGTAAACACAACTCTCTATCTTCTGTTTGGTAGTGGGCCACTGAAGTTTCCTTTTTGGTTCAACTCTCTTCTATAAACTCCCTTTATTGCTTACAAAACTCTACCTTTGTATTTTTTCTTTGGTTTTTAAAAAAAAATTTAATTTGCTCATTTCTAAACTACAAGTTTAAGTTGCGTTATGTTTGTTTCCTCTTTTTAACTTTTTTTAACGCTAATTATCTTTTTTTAAGTTCCTTTTTGGGGGGAACTTTATTTATTTGTTTATATATGTATTTTCTTGCATGTTGCTTTCTTAGTTATATTTTTTTCTTACTGTGTTGATTACTATAACATTGTTCTCTAGTACATTATGAATTTCGTTATACCTTGATGTATTAGATAGTATTATGAAATATATATATATATATATATATATATATATATATATATATAATATCTATTTACTTTGTGATATCAATGACCTAAACTGAGTATTTGTAAGCATGAGAGAACTAGGTTTGTTTGTGTTTATCAATATATGGAAGACTGCAGTAAAACTATGTAGCAATATGGCGACTGCAGTAAAACTATGTAGCAATATGGACTGCAGTAAACTATGTAGCAATATGGCGACTGCAGTAAAACTATGTAGCAATATGGCGACTGCAGTAAACATGTAGCAATATGGAAGACTGCAGTAAATCTATGTAGCAATATGGCGACTGCAGTAAAACTATGTAGCAATATGGGAAGACTGCAGTAAAACTATGTAGCAATATGGGAAGACTGCAGTAAAACTATGTAGCAATATGGCGAAGCTAGATTTGTTATTAGGAAGTACGTTCTTCGAACACTCCATATCGACCAGTTGTCAACCACGCTGTGTGATTTGTATACGATCTGAGCCTAAGAACGATTGTACATTGTGCCAGTTATGCGCCTACAAGTAGGCCAGCACATTCAATTTATGCGATGCTTTTTATTTACTAGGTAGCTTCTCTAAGTCCTACATGGGGCATTCCTTACAGCATGTCTTGTAGGTCGCAGTGGTACTATTCTTTGCTTCCTTTGCGGATCCCGGCACCACGAGGGTGAGGAAGTCCATGACATTTATCTAGTCATAATTGTTCTGGGGCTGATATTTGAAAATCACACTTTAGTTGTCCAGCGAGAACAGATCCCACCTCTGTGACAACAGATTCTGCTTACTAGTGATATCTTTCGATGGGTAGTTTATTCACGATCTATAACAGACAATGCCTATATTGTCACATATGGGTGCATCATGTACACGCAGTTCAGCGTCAATACACAGCACAATAGTGAATGTATAACTAATACATGTTAAACAATTAAGCAAAACTATTACAAATCAAAAAATCATCCACGCAAAAGGTGAACCTCAGAGATAACAGAGGAGACGAAAGACAATGTTTATGAAGCTCACAGAAAAGCCCATTCTATAAATCGTTTCTTATCCTGACGCTTTGAGACAAAACAGAATTAGTGAAAATAAAAAAAAAAAAACTAATTCATAACACATCTAATTGTATATTGAGAATAGGAAGCAAGGATATATTTCAATAGTATTCCAACGGTGCTGTGGAATTCATGCATTGTCGCTGAGTTCTTTCTGTGTAAGAAAGAGGTCGAAGCACACATGCTTAATCATCGAAATGCAATAACGATGGTGCTATCAATCAAGCAATCTACGAAACCTGCTTAAAACATAGAAATAAATGTACACGTGTTTACTGAATACTGTGTAACCTGCCTGCCTTGCAGGTCGGCTGGGGACAGCCCAAGGCTGACGGAGAGCGAACCCAGTGAACGCTGGCTAAAACCGGACACATCGCCGAAGGATAAGCACCAGAGCTCAAATTGCACTGAAGATGTGACGAAACACACCCATGCTAAGGCTGCACGAATCAGATTTCCACATGAATGAGATTTGTGGGGAAATCTTGCACATCGGTCTAAGTAGTGATCGCGAGAGAGAGAGAGAGAATATAGTGTCATCTCTTCAGGCCGTGCTCTGCGACCTACAAGGCATTTTGTAAGAGGCGACTGAGGTAGGGATCTAGGAAGCTACCCTAGTAAATAAAAAGCGTCGCAGAAATCGGATGTGCTGACCTACTTGTAGGCGCATACCTTGCACAACGCACAATCGTTGCTCAGATCACAAGTGGTCGTTATGGAGCGTTCGAAGAAGAAGAAGATCAGGTCGTGCTGTTTATGTTTTGATGCTAACATGGAAAGCGAAGTATACTATCCTAGACTAGACATACTAGACTAGACATATAGGCTAGACATACTAGACTAGACATATAGGCTAGACATACTAGACTAGACGAGCATCGTTACCTTCGCTTGTAGAATCTAGCAGTATTCGTAATTTAATCATGTGTTGTAGTGTGATGAATTTAGAGTAAGCAAAGTAGAAATGTGACATTTAGAGTATAGCACTTTCAAGTAAGTAGAAATGTGACATTTATAGTATAGCACGTTCAAGTAAGTAGAAATGTGCCAGTTAGAGTAAGCAAAGTAGAAATGTGACATTTATAGTATAGCACTTTCAAGTAAGTAGAAATGTGCCAGTTAGAGTATAGCACGTTCAAGTAAGTAGAAATGTGACATTTAGAGTATATCACTTTCAAGTAAGTAGAAATGTGCCATTTAGAGTATAGCACGTTCAAGTAAGTAGAAATGTGACAGAGTATATCACTTTCAAGTAAGTAGAAATATGACAGAGTAAAACACTTTAGTATGAACTTGTTGCAGTTGCTCACTAGCTAATGTCTTCCAGCTATGTTTGCCTTGTTTATGAGTATAGGTATCGCTATGGAACTAACCTGACTCTGATCTTCTAACAGATTACCCTTGGAGATCATGCAATTATGGACCAATCCTGTCAAATGGGCATCACACAAAATGGGGGTACAACATCCCCATCGCACTCAGACGATGGCGTTAGCAAAACTAACCTGATTGTCAACTACCTGCCACAGACCATGTCACAAGATGAGATACGGTCACTGTTCGCCAGCATTGGCGAGCTAGAGAGTTGCAAACTGATTCGTGATAAGCCAACTGGTAGGTATCTCAGCTGTGACCTCAATGTCTCTAGTTGTTACTGTTATCATTGTTGTTCATGTTACTCTTAATTTGTCCCCGTCTTGTTCTCAATCAGTGTTGTGTTATTTGTTCTCTTATTTCGCTATGACAAAGGCGTTGGTTACACCTTACAGCAAGATCGCAATCTCCGATGTTTTCAGAATTACATTTTTGGACAAGGTATACCTTCCATTTTCGATTCCTACGCGCTTAGCTAAAATGCAGTTATATAAACTATTACAAGGACCATTCAATTGAGCACTTAGAAGATTCATTGACAGTTGAAAATTGATAAGAATAGACTGGAAGGTCGCAGTTCGGACCCACGTTCATTAAATGTAAGACATAAAGTTTCTACAAATTTTCATCATCATCAGAGTTACATTTGGTACTTTCGCCGGTGTTACTGAGTTTGCGCACTGCCAGTGGGGGCTTTCCGTGTAAGAAAAGAACGATTAGGAAACATCGCTGGTGCTACTGTGTAAATGCTATGACTCTTTGAACTTTCTGGACGGCATTGAGTACTTATGGGGGTATCCATTACTCACAGATCTGGGATTCTAACTAGTCGTTAATAAGGGTTAATTAATGTCATCCTTTTTTTCCAGTTAGATTTGTGTGATGGTAATGGGAGGGGTTTCAGTTCACATCATCATCAAATAGCTTGTCCTGAGCAGAACTTTGCCACCCCAACAGTCCTCCGAAATTTCTCTCTCTCATAGGCCAGATGTCCTGCCTCAGCAGCCGTCGTGTTCAAACCATCAGTTACATCCTGAATCCATCTTCTCCGTGGTCTTTCTCTTCTTCTCTTTGCCGGTATGCCTCCTTCCATGATAGTCTTCTCCAGCCCTTCATATCTTTTATATGTCCAAAATATCTCAATTTTCTCTTTCTTATTTGTAGCATCAGCCAGTTTTCTTGGATTTTGAATTCTTTCTGTATAGATCTATCTGTTCTCTTCTCTGTCCAAGATATAAGAAGGACTCTACTGTAACACTTATATTCAAAAGCACATATATGTTTTTCCACTGCTTTATTAAATGTCCATGCACATAGGAAAGGTAAAAAAAACTAAA
This sequence comes from Arion vulgaris, assembly GCA_020796225.1. NCBI lineage: Eukaryota > Metazoa > Mollusca > Gastropoda > Stylommatophora > Arionidae > Arion > Arion vulgaris. Next base: position 19,933,381 of record CM036763.1, on the reverse strand, counting down.
ATTCTATCCTCCGTTGTCTTGCGATCATACTAATTCGCGCAGAAAAGTCTGGGAGTAAACCTCACATCAAATCATTGAGTCACAAGTCCCAATAGCATATTAACATTGTTATGTAGGACACTTTGTCAGTTTCTACCCAGCTGTTACTGCCTAGCTGTATTGACTTTTAAGCCATTTTCCTGGATTAATCCGAAGGGATTAAAACGCGGCTGCCATACGGGAGACCCGTATTCATTTCACGGTAAGGCTAAGGATTTGTTCTGGTTTGGGCATAAATGAAAAATTCTCAAGCATCCAGCTCTACTTCTACTACGAGTAATTATAAAACTCGACAAATCGCTGGATTGATTCAACTTAAATTTTAGTATCCTCATCCAACATTAGCTCGCCAGGAGACCGACGAACATCCCCCTTATCCATACTCAACTCCCCAACAATCGATGCTTTCGATACAAGCATGACCGTATCATAACGATTAGGCAAGTTTCCTGCCTAGACACTGTAACAATTCATACGGAGGTATGACATCCATTGTCTGCGATATTATTGAGTCTATCATCAACATCATCAAATACTTTAAACTATCATTAGACACTACTTTAAACAAGCTAAAGATACCAACTTTTATTACTTTTCTTGTGTGACGTGCAGTACTGATAAAACAACTACTGAACACGTTAGAAAAGCTCTCAACATTGGGGGTGTCTAAAGACGAAGGATTTACTTGATTGCACCAGGTTCCCCCATATGGCTCCGTCCCTGCCTGCAGAAATGAAATGCCATCTGCCGAGAGTGTTGCACAAAGTAAGAACTCTGTAGCTCTAGCAATGACCCTAGCGATGATTACTAGTAACTTACACAAGTATAGAAAGTCTGTATTGGTAGTAAGTCAAGACAGAAGACAACTTGGATTAGTAGTAAGTCAGCAAGCGAGTAGAGACAATCTGGTTTAGTAGCAAGTCAACGTCAATTGACAGTCTAGTTTAGTAGTAACTCACAAGAGTAGTCTGAACTTGAAGTAAGTCAGGCGTTGCCCGTGTGGCGCCGGGGCACGCAAGGGAAGCAAAGAATAGTACCACTGCGGCCTACAAGGCATGTCGTAAGAGATGAGTGATGTAAGACCTAGGGAAGCTACACTAGTAAGTAAAAAACACCGCAGAAATCGGATGTGCTGGTCTACTTGAAGACACATAATTGGCACAACGTATAATCACTCTTAGGTGCAGATCACCTACAAATCACACAGAGTGGGTAACAATTGTTTTGACATGGAGCGTTCGAAGAAGAAGAAGAAAGTCATGTCAGTAGACAACCTGGATTAGTAAGTCACGCAAGTATAAACTATCTGGGTTAGTAGTAAATCGACTGCAAACCTGGATTAGCAGTAACTCACACGAGTAGACAATGTAGCACATTTGTATCAACAGTTACTCATATCTCAGATCACTCACTCTCTGTAAAGCACGACGCAACATTTGCGTTTGTCAGATTTGAGCGACCCAACCCTAGACAGGGAACCACTAATCGTATCTTCAGCTGTTACAGCGGTTGGCAAAAACGTGTTACATGTCTTGTTAGTTTAAATTCTCCAAGCCGGTTTGAAATTGTTTTTTTTTCTTCTATTTAGATTATATGAAACCATCTGTTGTATTGATTGATTATGCCGCATTCCCATCTCATTTTGTAGACTCTATTTAAGCGGATGTGTGGTCAATGGATTATAGTGCTGGATTCATAATTGAAAGCGACAAGATTGTTTCTTGGTTCACTCTTGCTCAGTTAGTGGTTCTTAACCCTTTTGTTAGTGCAGAGTCCCTTTAAATATCTTTAGTTTCCGCGCGATGGCAAATTATTTTCTTTGTGAAAAGTTCACTTATGAATTATTGGTGTTGAAATTAGTTAACATTAATTGAGAATGAGAACGAGTTTTTGTTTTTTAAGAACCCCATAGGGAGCAATGGATATGATCAATAAATAGATAGTGTGAAGCATGGACATTTACTTAACAAGGCGCTGAAAAAAACATGTACTTTTGAATACAAGAGTTGCAGAACAATCCTCCGTATATCATGGACAGAGAAGAGAACAAATAGATCTATCCAGAAAGAACTCAAAATCAAAGAAAACTGGCTGAGGCTACACATAAGAATGTGAAAATTGAAGTATTAAGGACACATAAAGAGACACGAAGGGCTGGAGAAGACCATCATGGAAGGGGGCATCCCGGCAAAGAAAAGAGGAAGATCACGGAGAAGATGGATTCAGGACATAACTGATGGTTTGAGCATGTCAGCTGCAGAGGCAGGACATCTGACCTACGATAGAAATTCCGAAGGACTGTTGGGGTGGCAAAATTCTGACCAGGACAAGCTATTTGTTGATGATTATGACAAGTATTTGGGGTTTTCAAAAAAAACAACCCACAAATGACCAAACACAGGACTCGAACCACTTACCCTACAGTAATTGACAATATGAATGGAAATATATAGTTCATAAATTAGATAACATCATATATATAATGGAAATTGATCTCTGAAACTCTCAATTTAAAAGAATCCTGCACATCTGCAACATATACATAAATGGATCTAAAGGCGAAAGATTGACTTCATTGCACCGGGTTTCCACATATGGCTCTGTCCCTGTCGGCAGTTTTGCACAAAGCACGAACTCCGTATCTCCAGTAACAATCCTATGGATCTTGTGAAAAATTGCACACGTGACTCGGTCTGGATTGGAACCCACAGTCTACAACTTATAATGATGGTCAATTGTCATTATTTATTCATATTTACATAAACTATGAAAGTATCATGTTCAATAAGCATAAATAACATTTGTTAAATGTATAGTGTTCATAATACGATGCGATGCCCTCTAATGTTCATTGTAAATAGTATTTATCAAACATATAAACATATATCATTCTGAATCTGTTTTACCAGGAGAATCCCATCTCTTTTATTCCATTTCAACAAGTTCATCATCATCAAATAGCTTGTCCTGAGCAGAACTTTGCCACCCCAACAGTCCTCCGAAATTTCTCTCTCATAGGCCAGATGTCCTGCCTCAGCAGCCGTCGTGTTCAAACCATCAGTTACATCCTGAATCCATCTTCTCCGTGGTCTTTCTCTTCTTCTCTTTGCCGGTATGCCTCCTTCCATGATAGTCTTCTCCAGCCCTTCATGTCTTTTTATATGTCCAAAATATCTCAATTTTCTCTTTCTTATTTGTAGCATCAGCCAGTTTAATTTGATTTTGAGTTCTTTCTGGATAGATCTATTTGTTCTCTCTCTGTCCATGATATACGAAGGACTCTTCTGTAACACTTATATTCAAAAGTACATATATGTTTTTCCACTGCTTTATTAAATGTCCATGCTTCACACCCATACTGATATGATTTGTGAAACGTTTTCAATTATAAACATCTGACCTTCTACGACTTAGTAGGCGTAGTCTTACTCAAGTGTCAAAATTGTTTGTGAACTTTTGACTTTCTTTAATGAGAATGTAGATGCTTCACTTCACTTACAAGTATTGTTAGATTGGGGTTAATAGCGGAAACTTGTATTCCGATTTCTACGTTTTTCAAACGCTTTATTTACTCATTTTATAATGAAACGAGAGCAAAGAACTTTTTTTCACACAAGTATGTTGTTACGAAAAACATCATTACTTTCAAAGGGCTCTTCGATAGTTTCAGAAAACTATGTTTGTAAGTGAGCACAGACATTTGCAAGGGACTGCCAATTGAGCTGTAATTTCATAGCTCAATCCGTGGATATTTCAATGAGTTTGTCTTCGCTTGCTGTTGTAATCCCCTCTATATGTTCTTCCTATGTAATCCCCTCTATATATTCTACACATTAACTGATAAATGGATATCTAAATCTAGTATTTGCTTGCATCATGACAATCTTATCTACAACTATGTTACAAATAATAGAAATATCATGCAGCAAGTAATATTGTTCTCCTCAGACAACTTGTTTTTGGTAAAACCAAAAGACATTTGTGCGATTTAAAAAAAAAATATTCTAACTTTTGGTTTAACAGACGATGATTCCATATTTTCAACTGTTTAATTTTTGTTTCGATCTTGTCTTCAACCTGATAAACTAACTTCTCTATGAAGATTTCAGTAGTAAATATCTTAACATGAGTATATATTTGACAAGTATGATAGTTTTAATAACCAGGACAACTCTCTCAAATCATCTTCTTCTTCTTTACCTTCACCTCTGGGAAGACCAAGGGTTTCCTAGCCCTCCTATCTAAGACCATCTTTTATAGATATCTCCATTCTCTGCCCATTTTCATGTATTTCGTTTCCAACTTCTGTCTTCATGTGTTCCTAGGTCTTCCCTTACATCTATTACCCTGCGGGTTCCATCGAAGAGCCTTTCTCGTGATGCTGTCATGTTTCCTTAGTGTGTGTCCTATTCATCTCCACCTTCTGTCTCTTATCTCTTGTTCCATCTACTGTTGTCCCTCTCTATCCCACAGTTCTTTGTTCGGGATCTTGTCATACCATCGCAGAAGGAGTATCTTGCGCAGGCATCTTGATGACTGTCTGCAATCTTTTAGTGTTCTCCTAGCTATTTTCCATGTCTTGGTTCCATACAGAAGGACAGTCTTGACATTTGTGTTCTGTCAAACAATCGCTATGATCAAATTGCTTTTCTATAAGAAATATTCTGAACTTATCTCACAATTCCTCAAGCAAGACAAGACAAAAACTTTAATAACTCATGATAGCCAACAAACTTTACATTGTAGCAAATGATTAGGTTTTCGATGTCCATAACATTACAATGCTGATCAATAAGTCTTGAATTAAATTCTGATGATTTTTATCAAATGACAATTTCGACTGAATCATTTAAAGTTTTTATTTTTCTGATACCTCATTAGCAACTAATGCTTCTCAATTTATGCATCGGTGGTACCAAGTCCCCGACGATATAATTTACCTAATTTATGTTACATGTCCAGTAAACTTTCCAGACACTATGCCTGTCATGTCTGTGATAATTCAAATGTAGTTCAACCAGTCCATGTCATGATGATATGTGATAAACTTGTTTAAGCTATTAAATAAGTCTTTATCTTTAGTGCGCGCCAAAGGTGAAGATCAACAATAAGTCTTGCAAAATATTTGTCTCCCACTTATATCTAATATAGAAATAAGAACGCTTTGTTATGTCTGTGCTTTCCTTCATTTGCAAAGTAAAATAAGCGGATTCTTCTTGGTATTGCTGCCAAACCATCAGATCACTTTTTAACTGTTTCATTTGACAAAGGTATTAATGAATGGAAAGTCCTTGGTAGCTTTCTAGTTGCTGAGAGCAGAGGCGATGATTTCAGATGTCTTTCTACATTTTCAGATGTCTTTCTACATTTTCATTATTACAACCCGTTGCGGTATGTTTAAACATTTATTTTTTTTACTTTCTCAAAACTGCCGCTTTTTAAGTTGAAAAAAAAGTATCTCTTTCTCTCTCTCTCTCTCTGTACCAGTGTTCTTTATGTTTTGTAAAGAGCTGTCTTCGCAGTTTTGACGGTTTCATGACCTGACAATACATCTTAACAGAACGCACGCTGTGGTATTTATTTTTCTAGCCCTGCTCGCTTGAAGCCAATCGGCATATATTCCTTGTTGTCAAGGCGGCGCATTCTAACATGACAAGAAGAAATTTCAATTTGCTGTGAACAAGACGCACTCCTCTCATCATCATTATCATCAGTACATTTACTTTTCAAATTCAGTGAACATTCCATTCGGAATCTCAACCAAAGAGTTCTATATCGAAATTAAATGATATATTATTTACCCTATCTTCCCAAAACATTGAATCACTTACGGAGTTTGATTCTTCTAACGATCTAGCCATTATTGCAACAAATTCAGGCCGTTAGTTCCATTTTCTCCAAACACTGGAAACGTATATCTTGAATTCTGTTCAATAGAGTATTTAGACTGTCGGGTCTACATTTTTTGATATTGGTATCATCGGCCAGTTATCTGATTATTTTTCAAAGTCCGTGATCACGGACCATAGTTCTGCTTTGATGTACGCGTACACAGACGCCAGTCCAGTATGTACCTCAGAAATAACAGAAGATGTGAAAAACACTACTTATCGAACGCACAAAAAAGCCCGTTCTTGAAATCTTTTCTTATCCTGAAGCTATTAGACAAAACAGGTGTAGAGAAAAGATGAAGATCCAGCTTAGGCGCTCAAATTCCAACCTGTGCTTCTGTTTAATCTGTACTTATATAATTGTGGTACTGGGTGTCTCAAGTAACTTGTGTAGTATTTGTCTGTGTGGATGTCTTTCTAATTCATTGATTGATAGCACCATCATCATTGCATTTCGACGAGTAACCATGTGTGCTCCGATCTCTTTCTTACACAGGAATATCTCAGCTACAGTGCACGAACTCCATAGCACCGGCGAGGGTCCCAAATGTAATTTTGATAATAGGAAGGATATTTTTGTAGGGGTTTATTTTTAATCTTTTCTAATAAATTTGGTAAGAAGAATCATGCGAATATGCTGGCCAAATACAAAAAGCAGATAAAGACATTTTAAAACGAACAAACTGTGCCGCATTGGAGACCATTATTACATTAAGATGACGATGGAGTTACATTGGACATGTATGTCGTATGCCAGTAAGGTGCATTGACTAGAACAGCTCTACAATGAACAGTTGATGGGGAAAAGAAGACAAGTACGAACAATGGAAATATGGAGAAGAACTGTGGAAAGAGAGTTGAAAGATTCTGGCATGACATGGGAAATTATTAATAGAAAGGCAGCGGATGGGTTTAATGGAAATTCCTTGTGGAAGCCTTGTGTGTCAAACTGAGCACGAAGAGGATCTAGATGACCTTTCACCTCTAGTTTTTATCTGTCTTTATTGTAACTTAGAGTTCAAAATTTGATTCAGCTCTCGGAGCCCTTGAGATGACCTCTCGGACCCCTTGAGATGACCTCTCGGACCCCTTGAGATGACCTCTCGGACCCCTTGAGATGACCTCTCGGACCGCAGGCTAAGAACCGATACTCTTTTGATTCTAATTTCCTTTAATCGAAGCGCAGATGCGTCATCAATTGCCTTTCTTATCTCACTGTAACTAAGCAACCAGTCCCTTATTCATTTTCAACCTGGACTGACTGTGCTTGTTATATGTTAGTTCTGTGTGAGATTAGAATGGCAAAGATATCGACATTGGTCAAGCGTGTTTCAGATCTTGGTTGACGGTGTGTGTATTGTGTGATGTTGGGTTTGACATGTGTAGTAAATCATGACCCGACACGAGCCAGCATGATGCATACATGATTGACTGTTTGGGTATAGACACCAATCATTGTCCACGAGGATACAGTGTCTATTTGTTGTGGTGGAAATCCACCGCATAGTGTCTATATGTTGGGATGCCTTGGGTCATCCACGACATGCCACGCTTGATTCTCGTGCATTTAACGTCCTTGGTATTTTTGTGCAGTGGGTGTATCTTATCCGAAGCTTTGGTTTGGGTGATTGCATGACGGGATCGTAGTTACAGAGTGCTAAGCATATATCTCATCATTACAATGCGAGTATCTCTATACAGCCCAGGACTATAAGCAAGTCTTCATTCTGAATACGTTCGAGTTGTTCACATCGTGATTTTGATATCGTGAGGATGCCAAGTTCGTAATCTACCTGGAAATGGATAATGAGAGAAGGTGCTGTAACCTGATGAGTCCGTTGACCTTTCAAGCACGTGAACCTGGTGTTGACTTACTGTTCCTAGACATTGACAAAGTGTTACCGTCATTCAATCAAATGGTTCGAATCAGAGCTGCCTCTTACGATTGTTTCCTTTCTATTTTTTAGTGTACGTACCGTACCTACTCCCGAAAGCTTCACACATGTGCCTAGAATTTGTTTGGTTATTATATAATTATTGTTGATTTGTCAACTGTTCTGATTGATTATATGGTTTATCAGATGTGACAGGCGAGTTTGACACATTGTTGCAGAATGTTGCTAATTTTGTAGGAGGACAAATATTTCTCATGTGGCTGCTCGTTCATTACAAAACCAAGGCGTAACCTATAGTCATTCTTGACACAAACCAAACATATCGCAGAGTATGACTAAACTTGTTGATAAGAACAAACGCAAACAACTGATATCATCCCGACATAGAGGACTAAGTTGGATAGACAAGAATTGATCCAAGAAATTCCAGTAACAATGCATGTCATATCACGTTGTCGTCAAGCTGACCGACACATGTCCATCTTATAGCCCGCCTGTCCAGCGTGTTCGTAGCGCGTTGGACTACGGGTGACTAGCCCTCTGTGAGTACGGGTTCAATTCCATGGGCTGGCAGAAAAGCCACAGGTTCCCCAGATTTACGGTGTTCATGGCACCGAACGGAAGGGTTACGATGTCCATGGCACCAAGTCGAAGAACTGAAAGCTCAAGTGCTTCTAGATCGGGAAATTTTTTTTTTTTCAAATGTCCATCTTATATAGACATGACATCGACCGTGGTGATCTCTAGCGTTATCTTAAATAAACTTTCATCAGTTTGTCTACTACACAATTTATTTTAGCCATGTAAACTCGGTGGCGTAAAACTTCAGTCCGTGGTAGGTAGCCGCACATTTCGAGCAGCGACTGCATGCTATATTTTATCAACTAGTTATGTCTGTGATGGATTCTGAGCCATTTTTTCTACAACGCAGTTTGTCTTAACACTGCAGTCAAGATCGCGAGAAATTTGTATCCGTGGTAGTCGCACATTTCGAGCAGCGACTACACGATCTATTTTATCAACTGGTTATGTCCGTGATGATTATGTGCCAGTTATTCTCACGATATAACGTGTTTCAAATGAAGGCTTGAATAAATTACTATGCTGCACTAGAGATACTTCCATTGTAAAGAAGAAATACGTTTTTAAAATCTCCTCCCTCTACGTTCTAGCCATGCCTTTTGCCTAAACCAAAACTGATCTGAATGTTACTACAGATCAGAAACACCTGTTGTACATAAGTACTAATGAAGGATACTAATATCAAACGTGGTATGTCGTTGAAGGTACAAGCAGAAAGAACGATTTCAATTTCTCTACACTTGCAATCATACCAACAATGGAAGAACGATGCCATAGATAACAAACGTCTACAACGTTATCGTTATTCTGTAAATGGAATGTAGAGACTGAGACTATTGAAAAGCAGAGCTCACAATTTCGTTGTTGATAACAGATAACGTCGGACATGTAGTCGTTGTTGTAGATACATATGTTGTAGATGTGTGTATCTTTCTTTCTTGTCTTGAATCCTGTTTTCTTCACAGCGTCAGGATAAGAGGAGATTTCTAGAACAATCTTTTGTGTGCGCTTCATAACTCATGCCTTTTATTGTAAATGTTACTCCGCTTTGATTGATGTTCTGTTAGAGTTGAGAGAGAATGGATATAGCAGAGCCCATTGTGGATTTTATTTCTGCTTTCTCTTCGCACGTTTTATGTCAGTAAGATGTCTTGAGTCTTGCTTTACCAGTTCTCTGAACCTGTTTTCGGAGTTAGTCTCCCACTGTCTCTGTCTAGGTTCACTCAGTCTTGTGTATTCATATCAAGCGCCAGACTTTCTCAGCTCTGTTTGAATGAATAACATGAAAATCGTGACATATTCTTTACAGTACGTCACCATTAACCACAGTAAACAAGTCGTTGATTTTTATAGGCACCAATTATACGTTCAGTAGTTTGACATTGCCTTCTGAACGGCGATGTCTATTTTTACCGTTCGCAAAAATTACAGAAACAAATTTGCTTCCAAATTACACGTCGCGGAGTTTTAACAATGTAGTCTTGGGTTGTGATCGTGCTTACTACCGCTAAGCTTTGATTAGGGAAAGGAAAATGTTAACTTTACGTTGATTTAACACTGTGTTAATAACCAGATATACTATAGTTCATCCAAAATTCGTGATCACACTAAGGTTTAATTTGTACGAAATCTATCTGATGGATACAAGTAATTTTTGCATGCAGTCTTATATACCTCACGACGTTACGAATCCATCTTTAACTAATTGGTAGGTAGCTTAGTTGATGCAAAAATTGTTTTTTGTTATATAATTTTGCATAAGCACAACAAAATGATAATCAAAGTTTAGAACTTACAGTAATACACAAAATGGAGGCGAATGATTGCAAAGGCGTATTCCTATTACATATTATAAAAGAAAGGTCACATAGTGAACAAATGATACCTTCCACTTCTATAAATGAAAGTAAATGTTGCGTACATGCGCCAATGACAGTCGGTAGGAAACATTGTGAACTGATTAATTCCACGGGATTCCTGATTTTGACGTGCACTGAATTGCTTAGTTATAGACAAACTTGACAATCGTACTGTAAAATTTCGACAAGTATACCAGATCAACATCGCGGTAAATTTAGTAATAACATATAATAAAATTCTTACAGAACTATAGGTTTGGGTGGGCAAAAAATTATTTTTGGAACGTCGTCCCTGTTACCTATATAGAAATGCAAAAATCAAGAATTTCTGTCAAGTGGATGATTTTATATCGGTCGGTAAAGATGATCATGAATTTTGGAACGAACTATAGTAGCCGCACTGTACGTCTTTCTTCCACGTAGTGCAGTGGTAATATAATTAAATTAAATAGCGTGAGCTGTGCAAGCACCATGACTGAAAGTACCATCTGTCATCCTTCTATTTTTATTATATTCCGCACGTGAATTGAAACGATGGGACACGGGAGAAAGCTTTTGAGCACGAGTGCTGGCGCTAGTCATGGAGGAAATGCAAATTATACACATGAGTTTTATGATCCAGTAAGTAGAGCGTGAAGTTTGCTCGAAACTTGATAACAACCAAATCTGCTATGGACAAGTCGCTTGCAGACTAACACAGGAAGGACACTTAGTCTTGAAATATATGTTCAGTCATTAAGTCTACCATATAGGTCTATATGCCCGCCTGCCCAGCGTGTTTGTAGCGCGTTGGACTGCGGGTGACTAGCCCTCTGTGCGTGCTGGTTCACTTCCCCGGGCTGGCAGAAAAGCCACAGGTTCCCAGAATTTACGGTGTTCATGGCACCGAGCTGAAGCTCAAGTGCTTCTGAATCGGAAAAAAAAAATAGGTCTATATCGTGGAGGTCAGCGGGAGTCCTGGGTTGATTCACGGGTAAGGTCAAGAATATTTTTTCCTGCCGTAGCATACAGGAAAGTTCTAACTTGAACAGTTTAACGACTGCAATAGCCTTGCGGACATTACATTCTACAGGATCAAGTCCTCGCCACTCTGTCCTACACCGCCCTAAAAAGCGGTATTACAGGCAGTAACAACAGTGTTTAAAGGTATATATATATCACACTGTAAACACACTGAATATCACGGGACAGTATTAATTAATTTACATGGTTTTACAGTGACGTATAATTCTAATTCACTGCAGAATTTAAAAGATTGCCCTGTTTTTGAGAATGATGCACTACATACACGGGACAATTCAACATTGACGATATTTTATGTTTTGCTGTCTTGTTTGTTACCAGTCATAAGCGTATCAAATTTATGTGCCGGGTGAATGAATGTTTTAAGTTATTCGAAAGTGACGAGTGTGTTTTACATATATAGAATATGAATTTTTACATATATATTTACATGAATAGAAACTAACTGGATGTATACCCATCCATATATGTTATGGGAGACTGAGCACCTTTGGGTCTTTCCGCAGTGCTAGGACGTTGGTTCAGTAAACCAAATACTAAAAGTGATACATTCTACATCAAGATTGGAAGAAAGATGTTAACATATACAAAAACAAGACTATCATTCAAAAAGTCATCAGAAACTAGGTCAGAAAAGATTTTAAAAAGCATAGTAAAAGACAAGTCATCGTTGTATTCAGGGATGCTATGTTATGTTATGTAATCGACGTCACGGCACATTGGGCATTCCCATGCATGCTCTGTCCTCCGCTGCAGCAGCCATCCCAAAGTCCATTTGCTCACCGCACCCATGAGAAGCTGATTAGTATATCTTCTCTCTCTACCACGAAGATGACACTGTCTGACATGTCCAAACTTAACGCCTAATTCTCGAACTCGTTCCAGTGTCTGAGATTTGCCCATATCACATAATTGAGAGCGTACCGCATTGATGATATCGACTCTGTCCATATTTCTGCCCGTTTCAGTCGGGGCATTGTTTGCAAGAAAACCAGCACGCTCATTACCCTGCACTCCAGCATGTCCAGGTGTGTAAAGCCAAGTCATTTTCTTGAGATGTGATCTCCGAATGCTGTCTATCCATTCCACACGCATACTTCCAGATTCAATCATTTGAAGCATATTCATCGAGTCTGATATGATTCAGGGATGGTCACAGCATCGCCGGTAGGTTTCAATGGATCTCCAACATCCCCTGCCTCGTGCCTAGATGTTGCACTATGTCAGACTGTATACTACCGACCTCTTGATGTTTCTTCCCACTTGGGTCTCCATTTTATTCCTGCTCGCCGTTCTAAACGTTCCCTTCTAATAAGGTTTTGATAAATTTGTCATGCCTCTTTATGTCTAACATATTTTATTTGGGTCTCTGTGGCTGATTTTTAAGCCCTTTGCTTGTCAGTCGAAGGTCGTGGGTTCGAGCCCGGGACCGCGCCCTTCTGTTCACGAGTGCAGTTTTTTCCAGAAACTCCCTAGGATTGTTGGTGGAGCTACGGAGTTCGTGCTTTGTGCAATACTCTCGGCAGGTGGCGTGCCATTTCTGCGGAGAGGGACCGAGCCATATGGGGTAAAACCCGGTGCAATGAAGTCAATCCTTCGGCTTTTAAACCCTTTTAATATTTTATTTGTTTGATTTTTATTTTCTGTAGTTTTTAGTTTGTCCACTATGAATTCAGAAGTAGTCATGGCATCTATATGGCATATCTGGCTAATTTTTTGTGAAGGAAAGCTTTCCTTATCAATCAGTGTATTTAAGCGAGACTTACTCCGACTTCTGAGGTACTTGCAATTTAGATCACCAGTACTTGTAATTTAGATCACCAAGAAAGGATCAGGAAACTGTAGTCCAACCGCTTACCGTATGCACCCGAAACCTTTTTGGGCTTAAGTTGGCTCCGAACTCCTTAATTAGCATGGCAGGTGGTTATTAGCGAAGCGTGATATCGATGTCGCTATCTGCGCCTCTTATTTAATTCATTGTTCATGACTATTTTTTTTTTTTTTTTTTAAGAACTTTATTTGTCTGTTTTTATTTCCATGAAACTAAAGTAACATTAAAAATAAGGAGAAATTGTTGACAATTAGACAAAATGCCCCGTTCTTTGCACAATAATTATTGTTCAAGGGAACTATCATTAATTAAGCCAGATATGGTAGAGAAAGCAAATATTTCATCACAAATACATCAATGTTGTCAGTTCATTTGCAGTAATTTCAATAATTTAGATTATTTAGGAATAAATAACACGGCTGTGTAAAGTGAATATATATATTAAAATATATATATATATATATATATATATACAGGGTGTTCAACTTAAAAGCAGCCCAAGTCATAAATAGAAATTTGCCAGGTACGCATTGCATCTCGCCTATTTACTATTTAAACCGGTTCTGACTAGCTTTTCTACGTCACATTTGTTAATTGCCCCATCCCGCACACCATCACACAACCTTGACCTATACTACGTCATAACTGAACCTTCTCATTTCCATACATATATGCCAGATTAGCTCCATTCACAGGCTGCTTTTAAGTTGAACACCCTGTATATATAAATATATAATGTGTATATATATATATATATTATCTTCATACTCTTCACCATTTCTGTAGCACATATATAATATTTTCAACATAACGTGGTAATTTCTGAATAAAGTTCTAGTATTAATGTATCTCAGTGACGTTCAGGTACTGTGCTTCGCAAGCTCCAAAAGTACTCTGTTCGCGACTTATGTGCAACGATCGAGCTATTTACCCGAAAGCATTTTTCTGGATAGGTTAGGTCACAGCCAACTCTAGATAACTTTATTGATAAGTTTATAGTTGGCTCTGGTTAGGTCGAGTGTGTTGTCATTTCAGAGACAGACAATAAAAAGTTGGTTGGTATTCAAATATAAGAAAGAGAAGATGGAGATATGTTGGACACACCTTGAGGATAAATAATCAACGAATATCAAAGCAGGTTTTGAAGTGGGATGCAAAGGGTTCAAGAAAGAGAGGTCGACCTAAGGAGACCCTGAAACGAACTTTGCTGAGAGAGGCAAGAAATATCGGTCTCAGTTCCATGGATGAGATTGAGCGAGTTGCACAGGATAGAGAAATTATTTGCAGGCCCTATGTAACGTATAACGGTACGAGAGGAGTTATTATAAGTAAAAGAAAGTTATCTCAGCTGAAAACTGTAGACATCTGGATAGAAAACTGCTGCCAGGGCACAATTTGAGATATAAAATGTTGAATTTAATCCTCACACATCTACCTTCATGAAATATCCGGGATCTGGGAGAGAAATATATGAATGTACGTGACTCATCTCTTGAGAAGAACAATACTTTATAGTAGCTGGCCGAAATATAGGAATAAAGAGATAAACATAGTTAAACTGATCACATTAATGTATGTTACCTCTACCTTCAGGAAACATCCGGCATCCAGGGGAGGATTATATGAATGTACGTGACTCATCTCTTGAGAAGAACAATAGTTTATAGTAGCTGGCCAAAATAGAGGAATATAGAGACATAGTTAAACTGATCACATTAATGTATGTTACCTCTACCTTCAGGAAACATCCGGCATCCAGGGGAGGATTATATGAATGTACGTGACTCATCTGTTGAGAAGAACAATACTTTATAGTAGCTGGCCAAAATAGAGGAATATAGAGACATAGTTAAACTGATCACATTAATGTATGTTAAAACATAATCAAATTTTAATTTAATAAAGAGTGCACAACAACTATGAAAATATTACAATACTAGATATTCTAGATTTGTCTGAATATTTAGAGGTGTGTAACACACAATGTTTTGAGTACATGTGACATAGAGGGGTTTTAGAGCTGAAAGTTTGATTTCATTGCACAGGGTTACCCCATGTGGCTCGGTCCCTCTCCGCAGAAATGGCAAGCTATCTGCCGAGAATTTTCCTCAAGCCCGAACTCCGTAGCTCGGGCAACAATTACAGGAACGTTGGAAAAAATCCACCCGTGAACAGAACGGCGCGGTCCGGATTCGAACCTACGACCTTCAACTCGTAAGGCAAGGATTTAACCACCTAGCCACATAGACCCTAATTTGTAACATAAACATCGCCCGAGTGGTTACCGTGGCTCAAATTTGGGGTGTAAAGAATAGAACCACTGTTACCTGCTACGCATGTCGTAAAATGCAACTAAGGAGGTTTGGCTGAAATCGGATGCACATGTCCTAAACGTGTAGAAGTCTGTGCGTTTAGAGGCCTACCAAACCAGTGTGCAACGTATACACGTTCTTGGCAAAGATCAAACATATCACAAAGAGTGATTTAAATTGGTCATAAAGAACGAACGCACAGAAGAAGAAGAAGAAGATAAACATTACAAGAGCAGCAATATTTAGGAAATCTAGAAAGTAAATTTATACATTTACACACGTTGCTACAGATTATATTACCACATATAATTTTGAACAACAGGGAAGATCTGCACAACTTCTGGACTGAAGAAGGAGCAAAATAATGGTAACTTATGGATAAAACCGACATAGGATGTCAAACGTTTAAGATGAATAAGAAATAAATGTTGAAATGTGAAAGATTGACTCTCTAGCACCGGGTTTCCCTATATGGTGTAGTCACTTTCTCCAGAAATTGTACGTTGTTTGCTGAGAGTATTACACAAAGTGCGAGCTCCGTAACTCCAGCAACAATCCTCTAGGAATCTCTAGAAAAAATGTATTTATGAATGTAAAGTACACGGTCCAGATTCGAACTCGCGACATTTGAGGACGTAGGATAAACGACTTGAACACATCTCCATGAATGTGTTCACCAAAAAAGTGACATGTACATCATTGGAAAACCACAGCCTCCGATAAGATAACAAATATTAATAACTAGTAAATATACAATACTTTACTGTGTTCTTTAATTTTTGCCCTGTAAAATTAATAGTTTCTTTTTTCTCTCTCTCTCTTGGATGCAGAAGTTGAAAATAGAAAGAAAATCAATACAATTCTATCGTTTTATTCTTGGAGCTAGTACTGTGTTCAAAAAGTGTCCAATATTGTTTCAGCGGCGAGCTTTCTTTGTTTGGTCGTTAAAGTCTGGTTATTTAACCTATGGCTTCTCTTGTTTTTTTTGTGTTAATCGATCTGCTTAATTACATCGTGTAGGTATGGTAGATCTGCTTCTGCTGAAGCTGTTTCATTCAGGTATGCAGAGACTGTCACACTTCTAGATCATTGTGTATCTTGTTTCAAACCATTATCTTTTGTTGTTGCTTGGACATTATTCCTTGTATACGGAATTGATCTATGTGGAGCGTAGTCATTGTTCATGAGTCGAGTCCATAGACTTTCTTATTTTGTCGTCACACTGCTACCGGGTTGTTGCCCAGTGTCGTGGTTTTCTGTTTTTGTTTTGCACTGTTCTGGTGGCTTGGGTGATTGTTATTTTTGCTCTTTCACAGGATTCTGTTATGCCATCTAACCATCTTTTTCGTGGTCTTCCTCTCGCCTTCTTCCGTGATGTTCTGTTATAGAAGACTTTGTATACTCTGGAGTTTGGATGCATTCTTATTAAGTGGACAAAGCACTTCATTCTTTGTTTCTCAATGTAATTCAAGCAAGATTCTGTTCCAACTTTCTTTCTTATGCTGATGTTGGTGACTGTCTTTTCTAAGCAGTTTTCTAAGCAGATAGAACAGAACTAGAATATGAAGATATCAAAGTCCTGTTTGAATCATATGGTTAGATCACTCACCAAGATCCTTAAGGTCTTAGACGCGGATCATCTTGAAAATAGGCAAGCTTGAATTGCACGACGTGTCTAACCAACATATCAAGCGAAAATACAAAGAGTTATGGAGGCAACAAACCAACAGCAAACACCCACAAGATCCCATCAACAGACTAAACGGAAAATAGCACACAACAATTTCTCACATAAGAACAGGTCGCTTCAGTGTCAACCATCACATGCCCAGAATAAAGCCTGCTCAGACTGCACAGTGTGCATGTCAGACAGAAACACACTCTAGAGCACATCCTGCAGTCATGTCCGTCACACATACACCAACGAAACGAAACATGGCATCATGAACGAAAGCACAGAGCAAGCTATGGGGAACTCTCGAGGAACTCCAACTGACAAGCAGCTTCATAGAGGCAACCCATTTCATGGTTTAGACCATAGATTCCCAAACTTTTTCGGCCCACCGCCCACTTTGAACAAACATAAACTTTGTAACACCCCCTCCACATTATAACAGTTTGACAACGCCCCCCTCCCTCATATATACACGCTCTATTTTCTCTTTGACATAGAAAATCGATATATATTTCTGTCATACATGGTCAATTTTCAAATGATTATATGCATGAAATAGAAAATTGATGAAAAAATGGATCGTGTAAGACGGGCATAAGATGAATTAAAATGCAGATATTAATTTTAAATGATCATTCAATAGCAAAATGACGAAAATAATTTATTTTTAAATATTTATTATTAATTTCTTCTTTAAGGAGCCACTGACCCTAATCGCCTGAACAGGTCCCCTCCCCCTCCCTAGAACGCTTCAGCGCCCACTGGGGGGGCTTACCGCCCACTTTGGGAAACGCTGGTTTAGACGATCATACGAAACCGAGCGAAGAGAATAATAATAAAAATACCTGCAGTCACGTCCGTGGCAGCGATATTTGACATTGAATTTGTTCGTTCACCAGGCCAACATCTCGGAGCTTCAGTGTCGAACCACAGCTCACTCATTGACATAACTATGCTGCCAGCTGAAAAGCTACCTGGTTGACTGTGCCTGTGTGTATAATATAGACACATTTTCTATGTGGACACTGTTTCGATAATCTCGACAGTACTATAAAAAGATTGAAAAGCCTTACTTTCTTGAAGAGACATAAACTAGTATGTCACAAGCAACTAAGACGATTGTTCCTTGCCTGGAATGGAGTCTCAGAAAAAATTTAGCTCATCTCTAAATCGCAATTTAGAGATTCAATAGTTCTAAAAATCACCCATATATTAAGAACTTATGTCGTACTTTAAGAATTTCATGTTTACCATCTTATATTGTTTCCCCACAACTTCATGCAGAAGGTTTACAAATAAATTTCAAGATTCAATCTGCTAAGACAGCAATTAGCAATTGCAGCAGCAGCCAGTTGAAATGTACAAGATTGTATATACATATTTGTATTGATGTGTGTCCACAGGTAGAACTAGTTAGCATGTTAGCAAATGTAATATGTAAACACTTTCAGCAGACAACCCATGTGAACTGATACAGATCCTTTGATTCCCTCCCCAGGGCAGAGCCTGGGATATGGGTTTGTTAACTATAAACGTCCGGAGGATGCAGAGAAAGCAATAAACACACTCAATGGTCTCAGACTGCAGAACAAAACCATTAAGGTAAGCCTTCAATGTTTGTTCAGCACTGTTTTTTTTAGATTATCAGCGTTTCTTCATTTCTCCTAGATTTAAAATAATGTTTGTACATTTTTAAAACAAAACTCTGTACCTCCAATAATTATTTGTATTTTTAGTTTCTGGGATTTGGCTAGTTTGCTCATTATTTATACTGTTCATTTATATGTGTTATATATTATTATTATTATTATTATTATTATTATTATTACATGAATGAACATTTTGATTTAATTGTGTTCAGTTATATTCTCTAGTGCTGGCTCTACACTGCAACATTATTGTTTCTCAGACCCTCATTACAGAAACTAGTGGTGTTATTAATGAACAAAAATAAAATATCAAAGATAGATTCTGATCTGATTATCTCGTAAAGAAAGGTAAAGAGAACGTCACCAGTATCATCAGTGAGTCTCCAAGTCTAAAAATGTGCTTAATGAAGGACTTGATGAAAAGGCCACAAATGATTCCTTCTTACTTCGTTCTATAATTTCCGTTTGATGTGTTTGTTTTCTATTATTGTTTATAATTTAATTGATTTTAGTTAATTTCTGATATTTTGATACCAATCTTTTATTGACATAGCTATGTTTCTTCGACGTTTGTGTGTGTAAGTGATGTATGCGTGCGTACGCGACGCCAAAAATGTTTATCTAAAATTTTGACAATGACAGTTTTTGTGTGTTTTGTTGCAGTTGTTATTAAAATATTGTTTATTACGTAACTAATTTTTAAGTCAAACTCGATTTCAATACGTTTATATCATTAAATTATATTTCTCCTTTGTTTTGTTTATAATGATTTATCCAATTCTACTTATCTTTAATCTTGACTATCTGTTCAACACAAACATCTGGCACCTTAAAATCAGCATTTAGAATGGCAGACAGAAAACACGTCTACAAATAGACACAGACGGCAGAATTAACGTTTGTTTATATTTTCCAGTTTGAAAAATATATAAATTGTTTCCAATAACAAATTGTTACTATACTCCCGATCGGACCATGATGTAAAAGTAGATAACTTTGCTGTAGATGAAAACCAGAAATTGGATCAGAATGCTTAGATGCAAATTTAGCACTAATTTTACATGAAACAATGCTTGCGCAGTGTGCGGCAGTTGAATTGTTTTAATAGACAATCGTGGCGCACCCTGCAGCAGTTAGTACGGATGGGGTTAATGTTGACCTGATTAAATTTGACCTATGATGAAAATAATGTTTAAATGACAGAATGACGTTAGTGATGTACACAAAACTTAATGAGTGTAATGAAACAAGTTAACACTGATTTAGTTCTCTTGGGTGCCATTTGTTAGGACTTGTTCCAACTTTATTTGCATTTTGGTCCCTTTGGTTTGTTTTTATTTGCATTTGTTAAAAGTCATCTGTTGGTTTTCAGGTATCTCTTGCACGCCCGAGCTCTGAGAGTATTAAAGGAGCAAACTTATATATTAGTGGCTTGGCTAAATCTATGACACAGTTGGACTTGGAGGCACTATTCTCTCAGATTGGCAATATCATTACATCAAGAATACTTTATGACCAAACCACAGGTACTAACTCCATTTAGAAGCACACTCAACTAAGCTGTGGTGCATCAGTGTCTGATCCTCGGATGTTATGCCAAGGAAGGACAAATTGAGCTCTGACATTCGTTGAGATCCGTGGTGTGGGACTGAGAAGCAAGCTTGCTTGATTATCACTTCCCTTTCACTCCTTGCTAAATCTGGTCACTGTAACTCCCTCCCCCTCCCCAAAATGTATCTTGTAACTTAGATCCACTAGGTGAGCAGCTCATGCATGCTATTTCATATAACCTTAACATTAAAGGCTCTTGTTTACTTTACACCCATTTTTGGTAATCTGTTTACATTCTATTTACTTTCTGTTTTTTTCTCTTCCTTTATTTTTAATAACAGTTCCTCCCTTTCATTTGTATACTTTCTTTGTTTATTTTCTCCCCCAAAATGTGTGCTCATGCAGACTTACTAACAACCATTTGTTTGGTTGAGTCTAGTCTTGTATTCTCGGTATCTGAGTAAGACACACCAGCACTGGTGCATCATTTCTCCCTTGTAGAATGGCAGACAAATTGTACTGCCCTTACTTGACCCTTTATCCTGAAAAAACGCAGGGAATAAACATGAACTTGTACTAATTTCTCTAGGTATCATATGCAAGGCCCAGTAGTGAAAGTATAAAGGGTGCTAACTTGTATGTAAGTGGGCTGCCAAAGTCAATGACACAACAGGATTTGGAGAAGTTGTTCTCTCACTGTGGAAAGATTATAACATCTCGAATTCTTTATGATACACACACAGGTCAGGCGTTCTTCAGCATCACTTTCTGTTACATAGTTTTGTTTTTTCATATTCTTTTTCCTTTTTGTTCTACGTGCATGATGGTCCAGTTGTCCTTTCAAACTCAATTTCCAATTTTGTTTGTTTGTTTTGTTGGATTATTTTCTTTAAAAATTTGGTTTCTGTGAATCTTTTTTTTTTTTACTATGAATAGTTTGTTTGTGTTACTTTTGGTTATTTTGAAATAATATATATTATATATTTATGTATATCTTTTGTGTATTATCAATACAAATACACCTTCTGCTGTTGTCTGTTGTAGCCTCAGATGAAAAAAAAATAAAGTTATTAGATTTCTGAATATTGTTTGCTTTCAACATGGAATATTTCTTCCCACTCTCTATCCCAGTCATTGTAATTATTGCTTCATGTTTTATTTCAAAAATATTAATTTTGCTTTTTTTTTTTTTTTTTTTTTAATATAAAATATTTCTTCCTCTCCAATACTGCTCATGTCAGTTCTCAAAGCAGCATGTGCAATTTTCTAGTAATTTTATTAAGTTATTACTCAATGACCAAGTCGTTGTATTGTGTCTTTGTTATCAGCTAGTGGATACAAGTTTCTTAGTTCTCTTGTGATTTTTTTTTTTCCAAAGTATTTTATAACCTTCTTGAAAGCCTTTCTTGAATGTGCACACTCCATGCCACTACCAACAGCTATCAATTACATCTATCTTATACAACACATATAAATACAAAGGTTAATAGGGCATGTCTACCGACTGTTACTGATAATCATCAACCACCACTTTACAATCAAACTTGTCTGGAATATACTTATTTAAGAGAACACAATAAAGACTAAATAAAAAAAAATTAAAAAATTTGTTAAAACTACTTAATTGTTAACATTTACTTCCCAAAAATGTGATATATTTCTTATAATGACTTAATATTGTTGATTTGTTGTGTATCACTCAGTGACTTTTCTAGCCTAACTTTCTTAAATTTTAGTCAAATTTTCCCTTCTACTGAATGTTAACTGTGTTGGTTTTTTTTTTAAAATATACCAATTTGTTTATGTTTTCCTTTTCGTTTAAAAAAAAATTGAACTTTCAAAAGAAAACCTGTGGCATTTGCATTATGTACAAAAATGGGGGAACTGAATGGGCCTTGTTATGATACCTGGATCATAAGTAGAAGAACAATATACACAGTACTCAGTTGCTTGTTTATTTATTAGTGATATGTCATTATTTGTTCATGCTTTTTAGAGTGATAGCTATTGCAGAAATACGTTGTACATGATGGAAATGCATGAGACATGGCACACATTCTCAAGTTTATTTGATTTGTGTCAATCAATTTGGTTTGCTCTGATAATTCAGAGTCTTAATTTTTGCACCAAAATTATGTTTGAACTTTTATTTTAATTGTTTAAATATTAGTTTTATAAGTTGTTTTTTTAAATTCCTCTAAAGTTGTGTTTGTATGTTGTGAAATAGACTAAATTTTTCTTAGTGCTAATATACAAGATTTAAATTGATTATAATTGGTAGCATATTTAATTTCAGCGACTCATTTGATTAAAAAAATTGCTTGCATAAAAAAAAAAAGAAATATGATCAGTTTTCTACTTATTTATTTTAGTGATTTCTTTTACATATTAATGATGTTTTATTGTCCTTACAGCACTCGGCCCCATGCCTGCTTATTTAACAATGCATATTTTACAGGCCTGTCCAAGGGAGTTGGTTTTATTCGCTTTGACCAGAGAGGTGAGGCAGAGCGTGCTATTCAGAAGCTGAACAACCACATTCCTGATGGATGTTTGGATCCCATTACTGTTAAATTTGCTAACTCTCCAAGTTCGAACAAAAACCTTGCAGGCATGGCACCCCTAGCTCTGGCCACATATTTGTCACCCACTCATCGCCGTTTCTTTGGGCCTATTCATCATGCCACAGCCTCAAGCCGATTCAGGTGAGCTAACATGTGTACACTATGTCTGTATATGAAGCCACATATTTATATAACATGCTTGGTGCTGAGATTGAGATATGCTATACTTTCGAGTGAATGAACTACCAGTGTCTGAATGTGTAGTCTTGACTTATTTCTTGGTGATACGTTCATGTTATATCAACATCATCATCATCGTCAGGTGCTGTGTCGGCTGACGTAGGCGATCATGGATCACTACAAATCTCGGTCTTTGGTGTTTGCTATCAACTCAGATGTCGACGCTCCATCGCTCTACCATGCCATGAAGTCAGACTATCCACAATATTCTTTCTCTGTCTTCCACTGTCTCGTCTACCCTAGATTTTACTGGTTGTCACAATGTGTTCTGAACCTCCCTCCTCATCACATTCCCGAAAAATGATGACTGCCTCTTTCTTATATTGATGATCAGCTTTTTCTGTGTCTTGATCTCATTCACCGTCTCAACATTAGTCATTTTAGCAGTCCATGGATTCTCATCATTCTTCTGTAAAACCACATCTCTGTGGCCCTCAAATATTATTCGATCTGTGTGTTCATTGTCCATGACTGGCATCCGTATGTCAGTATTGGTTGTATGTAGCACTGAATAATTTACATATAGTGTTATATAGTGTTACACAACACACACAAAATGGACACAGTTTTATGTTTTGACCAACATGACTTTATCAAGCAAAGGAAACACACAAAAGATACATTTTCACATCAATTCCTGAGAAATTGCTACTTTTTCTTCTTCTTCTAGCCAGGGCTGCGAGTTTTCACTCATGAGAAACCAACGCTAAATTATAAAATCTGCATGTGTTCTGTAATTGTGGAAGACTAGTGTAAAGAGTATTATGAACAGATGGGTGCGGATGGAGGAGTTCTTGTTTAGCTTTATATAGTCCAGTCCATGATTTGCTGTACTGTCTCACATGAATGACTGCACTTTCTACAATGTGGTTGGTGTGTGGGGTTTATTCTGTGTAGGTGGTAATTCAGTCCTACATGTCCTTTTTTTAAATGAAAAATAGTGCTTTGATCTTTTCATTGTAGTATTTTTATATTGTCATTAGGGTTTGGTCTATTGATCTCTGCATACAAAATTGCTCCTCAAAATGGTGTTTAGCTATTTCTCTATCTCTAGGTTTTACGCAATTTTTGTAGGAATTTCTCAAAAAATTGAACATGCACATTCATTTTCAATATGTATCCATTGCTTGAGAAGGGTTTCTTGGTAGCAGTTGTAATTTTGTCTATTGTTGTAGTTAGTCTATAGAACAGAGACTAATGTAGTTTGTCTATAGAACAGAGACTAATGTAGTTTGTCTATAGAACAGAGACTAATGTAGTTTGACAAAGACTGCAACATAATTGAGATGTTGTGAATGTTAATACTGCAGTATTGTCCTGTGTCTTGTTTAAAATAGTGACTGCTTTGAGATTGCAAGTACACCATGTCATCATATTCTTCTCTAGACACCACAGACAGCTGCCCAAATCTGAAACAGTTTATAATTATCTGATCAGGTATTCTCCTTTGGAGTCTGGACTGCTGCCCAATACTATACTACCAACAACACTCACCACGGCAGCATCAGCAGCGGCAGCAGCAGCAGCGGCAGCATCCAGTAGCAGCACCTCAACCACAGCACTCAACGCTACTGGCTGGTGTATCTTTGTCTACAATCTGGCCCCTGACACAGAGGACAGCGTATTGTGGCAGCTGTTTGGACCATTTGGGGCTGTACAGAGCGTCAAAGTCATTCGGGATTTTACCACCCAAAAATGCAAAGGATTTGGTTTTGTTACAATGACCAACTATGAGGAAGCTATGATTGCAATACAAAATCTCAATGGATTTACCCTAGGCAACCGTGTTCTACAAGTATCATTTAAAGCCAATGGACGAAAACCATAAGACCTGTCTGCAAGAGCTTGTCTTCAGTAAAAATATCTCATCATGACAATTGTTTTGTGGCAGTATCGTCAGAATTTGTAGTAAACCATGAACAAATACAAACCATCTTGATAGAAACCAGATGCATATTTAACACACAGTCTATAGACTGATAAGATTTCATTAAGTAACAAAAAGTAATGATACTAGCTATGGTAATACATAGATACCAGATCAATGATGCATCAAGTCCTTGTGTTTGTATCTGGCTACAAAATATAAGCATTGTTGATGTCATGTTTTATATCAATTAACAGAAATTGAGCATCCATATGAGATTTACATATTAGTATATGGAGAAAGTTGCTAATCTCATTATGGTATACATATGAGTGATAAACATAATATGTGAAACTGGATTGTAAATTTGTAAAAGTTGATCATATTGTCAGGAGGTAATTTTAAACAGTAATTTATAATCTTCAGTAACATTACAAACTTTTTCTTCTGGATAGTTCACTTCAGTTGATAGTAGTATCAGCAAGGTTTTTCTTTCACATGTTTGTTCTGTATTCTTTAAAACAATTATTTTAATGCTACAGTTTACATTATACAGTTTTGACGTTTGTTTCTTATGCTATTTCTTTGTAGTCAGTTAACTCTGCCATTTTTTTGGTATCTGCATAATAATACTTGTTATGTATGAGCATATGTGAATTTTGTGTGCTATGTGTACACATATGAGCTCAAACATGACCTGATGATGATTAATTAGAAGAATTTTCATTTTAATTTTATCTTTGATGTTTTAGTTGTTCATTTTCTGTTTGAGTTTTATTCATTCTTTTTCTGAAGATCTCATTTGGTTTGATTTATTGTGTATTTATTAAAGACTTTCCTATGCTTACTTGAGTTTTGTCGTTGATGTTGCATGGTTAATCATTTTGTTTTCTATATTCGAGCAACATTTGCTCTATAAAAACTCTTCAGTTGCAAGTTACAACAGACTATATTCCCCATACACAAAAACTCAGTCACACACATGTGTCACTCAACTATTTACAAAAACTCAGTCACACTTGTGTCACTCAACTATTTAGTGCATTGACCATCTAGTACTTTTCTTAATGCAGATACTTTTTTTTTTTAAACTAACACTCTAACCTGAACCAATGTCTATTGTTGGTCATTTTTTTCCTATCTTGTTTGAGTAGAGGCTTTCATTTATTCAATTATGTGCTTTCAATATGAATTGAATTCATTTGTAAAACTTGCTAGACTGAACAAAATTGCTTGATTGATAAGTACTAGAATCTATTGCATACATACAATTAACATCAGCCATGATTCCTCCCATATTGTATGGTTTGTTGCCCAACTTACTGGAATGAAAATCAAATTTATTTCAACCCCATATGTCCAGTTTGTTAACAGACTTGTGAAGAATTGCTGAATTTGATTGGCAAATAATTCCGATCTTCCATTGATGCAATTTGCTGATAAATATTCATGTTGATGACCATTTTCATTCTGTCACATTTCTTAAGAGTTTTATGTAACTTCTTGTATGGTTATGGTCACAAGCATTTCATTAGATTTGTAGTTGTTTATTTAGTTCCAGTTCATGGTTGTTAGTAGACATGCAGTCTAGAAATGCTTGCAGAAGAAAGTTGGAAACTAGTATTAAAAGGATAGGTAAAAGGGAGGAATGACAAGATAGAGAAAGAGCTGGAAGAAATTTGTTGAAGACTTGTGCTCCGTTGGGAGTTGAAAGGTTAAGAAGTAGACATGCAGTCTAGAAATGCCCGGAGAAGAGAGTTGGAAACTAATATTAAAAGGATAGGTAAAAGGGAGGAATGACAAGACAGAGGAAGAGCTGGAAGAAGTTTGTTGAAGACTTGTGGGAGTTTAATGCTGAAGAAGTAGACATGCAGCCTAGAAATACATGGAGAAAAGAGTTGGAGACTGATATTAAAAGGATAGATAAAACATGGAAAGAACTGAAAGGGATGGAAGGAGAGAGTGAGAACTGGTCGAATTTTGTTGAAGAACTTGGCTTCGTTGGGAGTTGAAAGGTAAAGAAATAGAGGTTACGAAATTATTGGCTGCTATGTCAGTCAATATTACAAATAAAACAGATGTCAGGTTACCAAAGGCAAGATAAGCTACAGTTGTGACTAAATATATATAGATTACATGGGCGTCCACATAATTTTTTTCAGGAATGTAGGGAAGGGGGCAAAACAAAATTAAAATCATTTCATCTGATAGTTTACTATCGAAAATGGAGAAACCAGATTCGTATAAAACTTATCAGAAAACTATTTTCCAAAAGGCTGGGGGCACTTGACACCCTCCTACTTTACCTTAATGTATGGACGCCCATGATAGTTTACTAAATATTACTTTTGTTTATGATCATATCATTTTATTAATCACATAAACGACAATTGAATATGTGGCAGCCATACTGTGACTGCTTCAATCTACAATCACATTTTGTATGATAGTTAGGACATACTCCACAACATATGTAACAAGTGAACCACAGGAACCATCAGTTCGTTTACACTTCAGCATATGTTAGCAGACGCTTGTTCACTTCTAGGTTTGGGTTTGTCTACTAGATCACTGTAACGTTGATTAACCTTTCCGCTCTTTTGAGACGATATGCTGGCTCGTGGTATTTTGTAAGATGACGCAAAGCCAGTATACTGACTAGTTCAGTATAGATTGCAATATAAGTGAACACAGAAGTAAACAAAATATTGCACAGTGAAAGGGTCAAATTTACAAGTGTAACGAATGAATGAATACAATAAAAATAGATCAAGTACTAGAGCCAATAGAAGACAAAGAAAAAGATGGATAAATAATATCAAGACCACACTAACTAAACACGGATATAACACAACAAGGGCGACACGTCGGGTACTGGAACGCAAATTAAAGAACCCACCCCTCAACTGCAAAAGTGGACAAGCAATTCCATCATCCACCTGGGGAAAGTATAAAGGTAAAGGAACCCTTTCATACCTCGTGGTATATAGGTCCATACAGTGTTAGGCCTGTATTTTCATTGACCGTCGGCACACGATGGGTGATGTGGTCAGCATCACGCCGGCCGCCTTTACTTTCCCAGAGCATGTCTGGTACCCAGTTGAGGCTGGGTCCACCTGAGAGCAGTCGCGGTCGGGAAAAATTCCACGCACACTGCGGGAGCTGAGCCCAGACCGCCAGCCTTGAGAAGCGAGTTCACTAACAACTACGCTACCGCGGCTCTCTACCTGGGGAAAGACAATAAACAAATGAATGTAGCTTGTAAACTGGAACTCAAACCTCTGGCTACATACTGCATGAAGACTACCCAGCATATAATAGTTTCAATTATACCTGAGCAGAGATGAGACCAGCTTTAGAATAATTGCATGTTTATGAAGCAGAGGAGCGTCTGACCGATTGGATTAGAACGCGCGCGGCTCCCATGCGAGAGACCCGTGTTCAATCCACGGTAAGGCCAAGGATTTTTTTTCTGTTGTGGACATAATGAAAAATCATAATCTGAACAGCTTTGCGGCGACTGCACTAGCCATGCGGCCATTAAATTCCTCAGGCTCTCGTCCCACCTGTCCTACACCGCCCTATATTGTGGTACTACAGGCAGTAACCACAATTTGATGAAGCAGACTGATAACTTTATCCTGGTGATATGTCTACAGTTATAAGCATGTCCAACGACTGCATACATCAGAATATTAATAATATCACTCCCACCTGTCCTAACCACAATTTTATGAAGCAGGCTGATAACTTTATCCTGGTGACATAGCAACAGTTATAAGCATGTCCAACGACTGCATACATAAGAATATTAATAATATCACTCCCACCTGTCCTACACCGCCCTAAAAAGCGGTACTACAGACAGTAAGGACAGTTTTTTTCTTAATGAAAACAGATAAGTTAATCCTGGTGACATATCTACTACAGTTATATAAGCATGTCCAACGACTGTGCACATAAGCATACCAGTCCCACCTGTCTTAAACCGTCCTAAAAAGCGGTACCACAGACAGTAAGGACAGTTTGTTTTATGAAGCAGATTGATAAGTTAATCCTGGTGACATAGCCACAGTTATAAGCATGTCCAACGACTGCACACATAAGCATATTAATTATACCAGTATATGATTAATTGGCCTTTGTATTTTACCATATATGCCAATTAACTCATTAGTTTTAGTATTGTTTACTATGACAAATGTGTATGTTGTTCCAGAAAAGTGGTGTTTTTTCACTCTGCTGTTGAATTGATGAAACGACATTATATTGATCTGTTTGCTGTTCCACTGATGGGACAATAATTTATATTGATAGGTCTGCTATACCATCCATGACAACAACAGTACCATTTATTGGTTTCTCTGCTGGTTCATTGATGGAATAACAGACTCTACTGATCGGCTTTCTGCTCAAGTAATCTTACCGATACTTGTGTATTCTGAATTGTCATTGCAAAAATGTGATCATTCAGTGTTTTCACTGTAACTTGTGTTGTCAGATTCAGCGAGAGTTGTGGGGTGACTCATTCATCGTGTCTGTACATTTATTTCTATGTGTGATGTTGATGACGCAACGTTAACCTTCTGACTTTAATAATCTTTGAATATACTTGTCCTTTGTCTTGTTGCAATGCTGGTGGTGAAGTGCTCATCTGCTCCTGTTCTGTATTTATAGCAACGTCTTTTTGTTTTATTGTAAACACTTTATACAAAAGGGTGATGATGATATCATGTTTAGTCTGGGGAGAATTTATTGCTCCCACATAATTAGTACGGATGATACGGTTAATTTATATATCATTTATAATAACAAATAGACTCTGGAAATGGGTTAACCATCTCCACAGAAATGTCTGGTCAACCATTAGTAACAACTGTTGTAAGAAAGAAAAGATGGAGATATGTTGTGCATACTCGGAGAAGAAATGATCGAAGAACGACGTGGGAGGATTTGAAGCGGGAGGCAAACGGTTCAAGAAAGAACGGACGCCATAGGAAACCCTGAAACGAACTTTACTGAGAGATATCTGACTCAATTCCTTAGAAGTGAGTAAACGAGTTGCCCAGGGATACAGAGGTATGAAGCAATTGTTTGAAGGCCTTATGTAAAGTATAACGGTACGAGCGGAATATAAATATATATATATATATATATGTCCAAAGACGTGACTCGGTACCAGAACTGCAATGATATGGGCCTAAGAGGGAAGACCAACTAGATGATGGCCAATTGACAAAGAAATGTGTAACCTAAAATGAAAACCAATAAACATTTATTGGGTATACCTTATAATGGTTGACTGCAGACCGAGCGAATTGTAGAGTGTTTGTTAACTGCTGTACAAGACGTGACCAGACATGATAGCTATTCATTGCTTCGTCTCTCTCTCAGTTGAAAGATGAAATGATGATATAGCTTCGTTATGATACAATATGCGACAAATCCAAATTAGACATTGATCATTGCAACATTTTTCTAATGTTCGATTATTCACCAATCTAATAACAAATGTACCAGCAACTATTTCTTTGTAAAGTTCCCTACCTCCTACATCCCTTCCTCGTTCCCAACCTCCAGCTATTCCTACCTACTACCCCCTGTTTTTGGCTTATGAAGCCTACAAAGAATATATGCAATTCTATTTTATATTCACTCCACACTATTTGTGGCAACTATACAATTTTTGTGTCTCAACTATAGTAGAGTAAATGCTATAACTTTAATAGCAGATGTTATATCCATGGCAGGTGATGTTCAAACTGATGTTAGATAATATAAACATGATAGTTGTTTTAACTGATGTTAGATGATACAATTATGATAGAAGATGATATAACTGTGAGATATATTTTTCGAGGCCAGTGGACGATAGTTAGTATCACATATTTTGACCTGGCACCCAGTGGATTCATTTGATTCTAGTCTGTGGCTATTGCTAAGTCTTGGTTTTTTTTTCTGGATGAAGCAATAGCTTTGTGTTTATCCACTGGACAGTCAGGCAGGGTATAAGATATCCTTTATGATATCTCATTCTTTGACCTTTTTTTCCTGCTTTCCCATTTCCCGTTGAAGATTCAAGTGTGTAGATACTGTACGATTTGCTTTGGCGGCGATTCTCAACTTGTTTTACGCTCGCCAAACACTAGGTCTTTGAATTTCACTTATGCGTCCTTACTTGACTGGGGACTTAGTAACGGCAACCTGCCTGATCGGGGACTTTCACGTGCGCGACTTCTCTACCGTTGACTTTTGCATACGCGATTTGCATACGCGATTTAACTTCCATTTACGTAAGGTACGTGGCCTACGACTTTCACATTCGTGGGGCACAATAAACTTAATCGGGGTACACTGCAAACCTGGCCTACGACTTCAATTTGCGCGACGTACTTGGCCACGACTTGCACGTGCGTGGGACTCAACACACCTAATGGAGATAAACTACAAACCTGGCCTATGGCTTGCACGTATGTTCGAAAGATTTATACAAAATGTGCGCATGTTGCTAATTTTGAGAAATATCTGCAGTTCCCCACAAGACCCCTCGAAGAGGCTAAGAGCATAAAGGTGTTGCGATAACCATTTTGAGAATCGCTAAGCAAAACGATACAGTCAATTTGTACAAGCATTGATTTCTAGTGCATGTCTGACATGTACCTTTCTCATCCCTTTTTTCAATATTTCTGTAAGAACCAGAATTTAATTTCTTTTATTCAGACTATTTTCATGTCAGCCTATTTGGTTCAACATGTTCGGAACTGTTCAGCTATGTTCCATTTGCTTTCACGTCTACGTCATCAAATGCTGTGTAAACGTCATTTCCCTTCAATTTCTACCAACTGCGAGTAATGGTGGATCTTGCAAGTGTGTGTTCTTTTCATCCATTATTATATACTTTTTTCCCTAAATAACTTTGATGTTTCTTCTTGTCTTCAATGATTATTCGACGTAGCTTTTAACCCCAAACTTTTGTGTACATTGACTGTTTTAATAGTTTTTAATGATTCCATGTCTTTTAATTGTTTGGTGTATGTTTATACGAACTGTTTTTGAACAAAAAAATATTTGCTTTTTTACTCAAATTCATTCCAAATGTTAATCCATATCACTTGGTTGGTCACTTAGGTAGATTTTTAAATAACTGGCTAAGTAGCATCTAACAGTCAGTTATTGTTTCCAACTGATACCAGAATCATATCTGGTATGAACCCCAACAGTTTTGATTTAACGAAGTCATAATTTCTCTCTCTCTCGCTAAAGTATTTAATCCCATCCTTCCTTGATTAACTTCAACCACTAACTGATAACTTAAAAACCTACCTATGTGAGTTTGTGCGGTTTTGTTTTCAATTCTACTAAATATTCTTTGTTGTCCTTTTTGTGTGCTTCCGCTTTTTCTGTTAGAATTTGACATATTCATTGAGTTGTTGTTGTTTAAGTTAGACACTAAGCTTGATTGTTCACTTGGTTTTTTTACCCACTTTTGTGTTTCAATTATCTCGGCGCAGATTTTTTTTTTTTCGTCTGAACTTTGGATATGAAGTGCTCCGCCATTTAACTAACCAATCAGCACTGAATTTGAATAGAGAAAAAACAAACAAATTTAAAAACAAATTAACATTACTAAAGATTGGAAAAATTATTTCGTGAACAAAATGGCAGAAATTTTAATTTGACTTAGCCGCCTGTTGTTTATCTGCAGCTTGGCGCAGAGCAGGCTGTAGGCTGTTGTCAGTTTATTAACGGTAGCTTGGTTGTATTGCAATATTTGTACTTTTACATGTGAAGACATTTACCAAATAAAAAAAAATTATTGCAAAATGTACGGGTTTTTTCTTATATATTAACTTGTGTTACATTATCTTTGTGTGACTAATGGACAAGAACAATATTGAGTGGCATCAAGCAGCAATTAACAGTGTTAATCTATTTGTAGTTAATTATTTGTTCTTTATTTTAACAGTAGTAGTTCTTATTCAGTCCGTGGGTACCATACACTGTGCCGCTGTATAGGTGCTTCATAGCTCCCTTGGTGAATGTAGATAGTCTGACGAGGAAGTGACAGGGTATGTCTTTCTAGATGTGACTGTATCCTGGAGTAAAATATCTTTACCTCTGCTTGTTTAATTAGACTTGCTCAAAATGCAACAGTCCGTTCTGTACCTCCTTTCTACATGTACATCTGTCTTTTGCGACTGATTTTCATGTTCAGGTGTTTATACCACTATCCATCAAATCTTGCTTACATACATCCGTATATCACATTTG
Source organism: Arion vulgaris (assembly GCA_020796225.1). Classification (NCBI taxonomy): domain Eukaryota; kingdom Metazoa; phylum Mollusca; class Gastropoda; order Stylommatophora; family Arionidae; genus Arion; species Arion vulgaris. The sequence continues at coordinate 19,900,132 of CM036763.1, read as the reverse complement.
GGATCTTTCATTCCATCTTGTTCCACAGATCAGTTCTACTAAACGGAGATATTTGTTGGAAATTTAACCTTCCTCCATTTCTGAGAAATAGTTCATCCACCGTAGACGTCTATGCTTGAGACTAGAGTACATCGTAGTTTCTGTTCTCTCAAGCACTTCTCTCCTCACATCGTCATTCCATTGTATACCAAAAATGCGTCATAAGGCATCTCAGAAGAATATGGTTGAACTTTCTTTTATGTCTTGAGCAGAATCCAGGATAGATACCAATAGAGTTGTGTGCTCTCAACACAAGTCCAACAGACCATTTTTTTGTGTACGCTCTGTTAGTTATTTTCCAAGTATTCGTTTGTTACTATAATAGTAGAATCGCTGAAACGATATCCCTGTCTTCTTCTTCTAACGCTCCATATGTTGTTGTTGGCGCCCGTCTGCCCAGCGTGTTCGTAGCGCGTTGGACTGCGGGTGACTAGCCCTCTGTGAGTGCGGGTTCATTTCCGCGGGCTGGCAGAAAAGCCAGTTTCCCCAGATTTACGGTGTTTGTGGCACTGAACCGAAGGGTTACGATGCCCATGGCACCGAGCCGAAGAACTGAAAGCTAACGTGCTTCTGGATCGGAAACAAAAAATAAAAATCGACCACTTGTTAAGCACTCTGCGTGATTTGTATGCAGTTACTGGTTACTAATCTGAGCCTAAGAGCGATTGCACGTTGTGCCAGCTATGCGCCTACAAGTAGGCCAGCACATCCGATTCCTGCGATGCTTTTTATTTACTAAGGTAGCTTCCTAGGTCCTACATCAGTCGCCTCTTACGACATGCCTTGTAGGTCGCAGTGGTACAATTCTTGCTTCCTTGTGGGCCCCGGCACTACACGGGTAGATATGCATGTCAATAACCAGGGCTGTGTACGTGTGCTTGCTGTGGTCATAACATGTGTACACACTTGAGCTATACTAACACGCAAGTTTGTCAAGACATTCATGATGTCTGTGTTCATCAACTTAAACACATTTCTGACATGACATGCTTTTGTGTGGTAGCTTGTTAATAGATACATGGATAGTTAGAGATACAACCACTTCTTTGTTTTAGGATATTGATCGTGCTAGATCATCCCATAGCTTATTGATTGATTGGTTGATTGATTTATTGATTGATTGATTGAGGGATAGGACTATCATCATTGCACTTCGGTGAGTAAACATGTGTGCTCTGATCTCTATCTTACACAGGAACTCCGTATGAACTCCGTAGTACCGACGAGGGTCACCGATGTCATTTTGAAGATAGGGAAGATATTTTTGTAGGAATTTAATTAATTTGTTAACATCTTTTCTAATGAATTTTACCCGGGCAGCAGCTTTCCAGCCCACTCTTCTCGATTTTGAACTGCCAAGGGTTCTTTTACGTACTCAAATTGAACACGGGACCTACGTTTTATCGTCCGTCTCCGATAGGACTATGAACTCGATCCCTGGATAAATATCCAGATGACTCCACGAGGGTGCGAACCTGGTACCTTTGCCACGAGAGATGATCACCTAACCTATACGCCACAGAGGCCCCCGTTGCTAATGTCTTGTTCTAATGATATTTCACAGTTATTTATATATCACATAGCTTGTGTCCATGGTGAAGTTCATATCTCACAGTTATTTATATATCACATAGCTTGTGTCCATGGTGAAGTCCATATCTCTATCATGGTGATATACCTTTAAATACCTAACACCAGTGAAGGGAACAAACTTGGAAACTCTTAAATAAATTGCTTTTTGCCGACGATCAGGCAACCATATCAACAACAGAGGAATAACAATAGAAATACATTAACATATTCTATTTAACATGCAATGAATACAATATAAATATAAACATCGACAAAATCGAAGTAATGACATTCGCTAGAGATAAAAACACTACCAACATTTTCATCGACACACATCAATTGAATCAAGTCAAAGACTTCATAAGTAGGGAAATTGTTCTCAGAAATTGGAAGAATAGCTAACGAAATCCAACATAGATACAATAAAGTCAATCTAATCATAGGACAAATGGCACCAATTTCCAAATACAAACATCTCAACAAAAACACTAAAAGAGAATTGTTCAACACAATATTTCTCCCAACATTATGCTATCAATGCAAAATCTGGACGCTGACATCAAACGATAGAAGAAAACTAGTCACGACAGAGATGGAGGTCTATGCAGAATGCTGGGAGTAACAAGAAGAGACCGGTTGAGAAATGAAGATATCAGGAAAAAGTGGGTACAACATCAGTACTAAACTTCATCAAGAAACAATACATTAAATGGTTCGGCCACGTAAGCAGATTACCAACAGACAGTGCGCATCAAAGAGCGATGTTGCTCCGATACAGTGGATACAAAGAGCGATGTTGCTCCGATACAGTGGATACAAAGAGGCGATGTTGCTCCGATACAATGGATACAAAAGAGCATGTTGCTCGATACAATGGATACAAAGCAAAATGCCATCCACACAAAAGGTAGACTTCAGAAATAACAGAGGCAGTGAAAAAAACAACATTTATGAAGCGCACACAAAAACCCGTTCCATAAATCTCTTCTTATCCGGACGCAGTGAGACAAACGACATTAAAGAAAGAAGAATTGATTGTGAATTTAATAAACACAACAAAAACAAAGATCTTCATCGATCTTGTTAACAAAAATATAATGTTAGACATCTGCGGTGCCTAGAATATTCGAATAACTTGACTATTTTTTAAGTTGTCGATCTTTATTTTGTATGTACATATATAAACGTTGCAACATGTTTTGTCTGCAACATTCTAATCGAATTATATCGTTTCAAATTTTCTGACAAACATTCTCATGTACACAAACTCATTCCTATTATCCATAACTCTAATTTTTATGCCTTCTCTCACTCCTCGGTCATGCCTGCTTTAACGAAGTGAAATTATGGCTCAGAAATCAGTCTGTGGTTGGACAGAACTGGGTTAGCCTGGGCTCCAGGCAGGGAAGTGTGAGAGAGATGCATGATCGATCCTGTGCTGTTTTTCCCCCCCACAATTCTAGATTTCGTGACATCGCTTCATTCCACTTCTAGTTGTGCCATCTGCCCCAAAATCTACTTTCACTAAACTCACTCATTGCCTGAAAAGCTGACGCGTGGACGTTTCCATGGACACACATATCCTCGGAATAAAGGAGGACAGAGAGAGAGAGAGAGAGAGAGAGAACGTGAGAGAGAAAACCACATAATATTTATGTAAATAAATAAATGCGAGAAGTGGGAAGATTTAATAAAGTGAGGACAAAGACAGATGGTCAGTTAAGAAAGGTGTTCAAAGTTATTTTATCTTTGGTGGGTCTCTGTGTCGTAGAGGTTATGTGCTCGCCTCTTGTTCCAAATGTACTTGGTTCGCTTCCTTGTGGAGCCATCGGGGTATGTTTCTAGATATCCCTGATGTCTGTGTTGGTGAAATCGTGTTTCTAGTCCAAGTAGACAGACGGACATTCTAACGTAGGTCCCGTGTTCAAGCTGAGCCACTTAAAAGAACCATTGGCATCTCAAAATTAAGAAATTCATTATAAAGATTAAAAAATAAAATTTCTACAAAATATTTTCACCATCTTCTCCTTTTTCTTTGCGTTCGTTCTTTACGACCAATTTTAATCACACTTTGTGATATGTTTGATCTTTGCCAAGAACGTGTATACGTTGCACTTTGCTAGGCCCCTAAACGCATAGACTTCTACATGTTTAGGATACGTGCATCCGATTTCAGCCAAACCTCCTTAGCCGCCTCTTACGACATGCGTAGCAGGTAACAGTCGTTCTATTCTTTACACCCCAAATTTGGGCTCCGGTAACCACTCGGTCGCACCATCTTCTAAATTACATCAGGGAACCTCACAGGTGCTACGAAGCTCGTTCTAGCCGCTGAGATCTTCCTGTGTAAGAAAGAGATCGGAGCACACATGGTTACTCATCGAAGTGCAATTATGATACTCCTATCAATCAATGTTATCTTTAGAAAATGATATCAGAAACTGCAAATCCTTACAGTCTGCATCTATCTATATCTTATTTGTGTCCCATTTAAGGCTTCCATAGAAGATTTCTTCACGCCTTGAGAGAGTCTTTCCGAACAGAGGAGCATCAGAGCTGTGAATCCCACTCGCTGACCAGATTGAGAGAGATGGGTGTCAATATTGGTGCAGCCGAAAAAATGACATACTAAATATGCAAAGAGTTTGATTAATCAACATCGAACTGGCGTGTTGGGCCGCTGGACGCTGCTGGATTTGCTGAGGCGGAGATCGGAGCATCTATGGACTTGTCCGGAGTACTACGATGATAGTCCTTATATAACTGATTACTGAACTGATAACTTATTTCCATTGTTACCGTTCTGCAGCTTTTCTACTAATTGTTTCCAACGTCAACAGTCATTGAATATTTCTTTGTGATCTTTACACCAAGAAGAAGATGGCGATAAGATATTAAAGAAAACATGAACATGACCATCGACGAAGTGGGTGAACTGGCTAGAGACAGAGTGAATTTCAGATGCGCTGCAAAGAGAACAAAGTCCTATAAAGGATACGCACCTTGATGATGTTGATCTTTAAACTCTCCTCTCACTTTCGAAATTCACGTTTACTACTCTTTGTCTTTTGTGTGTTAATTATGTAGGGGATTAAAGCCCCTTGAAGTCGATACACGCTCTTTCAACCTAATGATGATCATTTTATTGGTTATATCAAAGCGTGTAGGCCAACAAACATGAACAGTAAGAAGTAATTTCTTTCGGAGAATCGTAACTTTTCATCTTTTTCAAAATAATTCTAAATATTGTTCTTCCGTTTTATATTGATAATAGTATTAATTAATATTATTATATTTCTCTCCTACTGTTAGGGATTTTTCCGATCCAGAAGCACTTGAGCTTTCAGCTCTTCGACTCGGTGCCATGGATATCGTAATCTTTCGGTTCGGCGCCACGAACACCGTAAATCTGGAGAACCTGTGACTTTTCTGCCAGCCCTCATGCTGAACTGCACTCACAGACGACTGCACTCACCCGTCGTCCAACGCGATACGAACATCTGGACATACGGGCACTGTTATAGGTTAAATAGGACCTGCAAGAATTTTCTCCATACCGCTCTAGTCTGTTTCACTTGTTCAGTCTCTTACATGGAAGAAAGTCCGATATTTCTCGGCTCGCTAGTAAAGTTCGTATCAGGGCTTCCCTATGGCGTTCCTTCATTCTTGAACTGTTTGCCTCCAATTTCAATTCACGCGTGTGGTTCTTTGATCATTTCTTTTCAGAGTATACCCAACTTTCTCTATCTTCTATTTAAAAAAAAAAGTTACAGTTGTTACTAGTGGTTGACCAAACATTTCTGATTTGATTACCTCTGTTGAATTTGTCTAATCGTATTTTCAGTATTTCCCGATGATATTTATTTGTTCATATGCAGTTAACTTTCTATGTCTTTAGTCATTTTCAATTGGCACCAAACGTCAACCTTTTTGTCGATAACAGATCTCGTCCTGTAGTTTTGTATGAATAAAACTCGTATCATATCCTTTACAGAACGTAGCCATCGACCACAGTAAACGAGCTGTTGAGTTTTCTAGACACCACTTATACGTTCAGTAATTTGCCATTGCTTTCGAACAGTGTGATTTTTTTTCCGTTCGTAAAATCCATCTGAAACGAATTTGCTTCCAAACTGCCTGCCGCAGAGTTTGAACAAGGTACACTTGGACTGTGATCAAGCTTTCTATCTGTTATCTACAGACTCCACATTTAGTATAGACTACAGTAATTATATCAGGATCTATTAATATGGGAGCCGATGTGGCGTGCATCGTCTTCTGCTCTAAAGTAACTCGTTCTCTCTACTCGCGTTTAACGATCAAACTATATTTGCTGTTGTTCCGTGATCTAATGCAGGTGTAGTTATATTTCTAGTCCTGTCCAGATGGACAGTAAGGAATCATGGATTCTGTGTTTGCTTGTTGCAAGTAAAATAACCATTGTCAGTTGAAATTGATAAAGTAAGCAGGTGGAACCCAAGCAAGATAAATAAACAAAACCATATTCCTACAATTTTTCAGCACCTTTATTAAAATTAAATGGGGAAGAAACGACGACGACCACGCCGATGTTACTGAGTTCGTGCACTGCTGCTGAGATCTAAGTTATAAGTTAATTGCTTATCCTTTACAGGACTTTGGAATCAACCCAGCTTTTAAAGCTGTTTGTGATTTTTGGCATTTACGTTCAGTAGTTTACCATTGCTTTCTGAACGGGTGGAGTCATCATCCTTTCTAAGAATCCACGCGAAATAATTTACAACCAAATTGTACGCAGCGTGATTCGAACTCAGAACGTCTGGTTAATGAAATCACTATCCCCTAGACCACAGACGTCACCACCCGGTGCTGAGATCTACATAATAAATATATGGTTATTACCTGAAGTGCATTAATAATGGCCCTTTGTACAATCAATCAATCAATCAATTCTTCTAATTGTGAAAGATGCAAGTGTTCTTGCGAGACATGCAATTATATTTCATTTTTGATTGCTATAATAATTGTTTTCATTTCATTTTAGTGATGCAATTAAAATACAATTATAATGAGGATCCGTTTCTTGATAGTGTGTTCTGAAAAACACAATATAGCAATAACAATAGCAAAGAGTTTAATTCAGACTATTAATTTGTGTTTCTTGTTGACGCTTTTAGTTGTTATATCACAATTTTCAGAGAGAAAATGATTATTTTTACTTTTGCGATTAGTTTTTCTATGCTCATAAGTTTAAACATTTTTTTTTTTCATATGCAATCAACTTTCTTTCTATATCTTCAGTTATTTTCCATTCGCAAACGTCAAACTTTTGTCGATAAAAGATCTCGACAATCCATGAAGCCAGTGGCCAGCGGAGGTCATCGCTGGTTCCTCAAATTATATTCAAATTAGTCTCATGGGGTCATGTTTCAGACCTCGGCATTGAAAAGGGGCACGTTTACGGAATGGATTCGGGGGTCTAGGGGTCTTTTGAGCATGTACATTTGTCAGTTTGATCAGTTATTAGTTTGTGGAGATATGTTCTTAATCTACAGTGTTCTTTGAGGAGCCTACAGACTGTAATTTATTGGTTTTTGAGCATGTACATTTGTCAGTTTGATCAGTTATTAGTTTGTGGAGATATGTTCTTAATCTACAGTGTTCTTTGAGGAGACTACAGACTGTAATTTATTGGTTTTTGAGCATGTACATTTGTCAGTTTGATCAGTTATTAGTTTGTGGAGATATGTTCTTAATCTACAGTGTTCTTTGAGGAGACTACAGACTGTAATTTATTGGTTTTTGAGCATGTACATTTGTCAGTTTGATCAGTTATTAGTTTGTGGAGATATGTTCTTAATCTACAGTGTTCTTTGAGGAGACTACAGACTGTAATTTATTGGTTTTGAGCATGTACATTTGTCAGTTTGATCAGTTATTAGTTTGTGGAGATATGTTCTTAATCTACAGTGTTCTTTGAGGAGCCTACAGACTGTAATTTATTGGTTTCTGTCGCATGTACATTTGTCAGTTTGATCAGTTATTAGTTTGTGGAGATATGTTCTTAATCTACAGTGTTCTTTGAGGAGCCTACAGACTGTAATTTATTGGTTTTTGAGCATGTACATTTGTCAGTTTGATCAGTTATTAGTTTGTGGAGATATGTTCTTAATCTACAGTGTTCTTTGAGGAGACTACAGACTGTAATTTATTGGTTTTTGAGCATGTACATTTGTCAGTTTGATCAGTTATTAGTTTGTGGAGATATGTTCTTAATCTACAGTGTTCTTTGAGGAGACTACAGACTGTAATTTATTGGTTTTTGAGCATGTACATTTGTCAGTTTGATCAGTTATTAGTTTGTGGAGATATGTTCTTAATCTACAGTGTTCTTTGAGGAGACTACAGACTGTAATTTATTGGTTTTTGAGCATGTACATTTGTCAGTTTGATCAGTTATTAGTTTGTGGAGATATGTTCTTAATCTACAGTGTTCTTTGAGGAGACTACAGAATTTATTGGTTTTTGTCGCATTTAAAAAATATATTATTGGGCTCTTACCGGTAGTGCAGCAGGGTGGACCAAGTACGTTTGAAACGTGTACAAATTCTTGCTCTGTACTCGTTATACTTTTCCAGCGTGGCTCTCTGTGGTAGACAATACCAGGGCATTCTTGTTAGACGTCCAAACCATTTTATCTGTTGTTTTTTATGAAATGCATAACTGGTTTCACATCGAGTCATCTTCTGATGTCTTCATTTCTAATTATGTTTCTTATTGTCATACCTGCAGCTCTTCTAAGGCACCTCATCTCCTCGAAGGCACTTCATCTCACATATAGTCATCTCACATATAGTCTACTCACATATAGTCATCTCACATATAGTCTACTCACATATAGTCTGCTCACATATAGTCTGCTCACATATAGTCTGCTCACATATAGTCTGCTCACATATAGTCTGTTCACATATAGTCTGCTCACATATAGTCTGTTCACATATAGTCTGTTCACATATAGTCTGCTCACATATAGTCTACTCACATATAGTCTACTCACATATAGTCTGTTCACATATAGTCTGTTCACATATAGTCTACTCAAAAATAGTCTGCTCACATATAGTCTACTCACATATAGTCTACTCACATATAGTCTACTCACATATAGTCTGCTCACATATAGTCTGCTCACATATAGTCTACTCACATATAATCTACTCACATATAGTCTGCTCACATATAGTCTACTCACATATAGTCTACTCACATATAGTCTACTCACATATAGTCTACTCACATATAGTCTACTCACATATAGTCTACTCACATATAGTCTACTCACATATAGTCTACTCACATATAGTCTACTCACATATAGTCTACTCACATATAGTCTACTCACATATAGTCTACTCACATATAGTCTACTCACATATAGTCTACTCACATATAGTCTACTCACATATAGTCTACTCACATATAGTCTACTCACATATAGTCTACTCACATATAGTCTGTTCACATATAGTCTGTTCACATATAGTCTACTCACATATAGTCTACTCAGATATAGTCTACTCACATATAGTCTGCTCACATATAGTCTACTCACATATAGTCTACTCACATATAGTCTACTCACATATAGTCTACTCACATATAGTCTGTTCACATATAGTCTGCTCACATATAGTCTACTCACATATAGTCTACTCACATATAGTCTGCTCACATATAGTCTACTCACATATAGTCTACTCACATATAGTCTGCTCACATATAGTCTGTTCACATATAGTCTACTCACATATAGTCTGCTCACATATAGTCTGCTCACATATAGTCTACTCACATATAGTCTACTCACATATAGTCTACTCACATATAGTCTACTCACATATAGTCTGTTCACATATAGTCTACTCACATATAGTCTGTTCACATATAGTCTGTTCACATATAGTCTGTTCACATATAGTCTGTTCACATATAGTCTGTTCACATATAGTCTGTTCACATATAGTCTACTCACATATAGTCTACTCACATATAGTCTGTTCACATATAGTCTGTTCACATATAGTCTGTTCACATATAGTCTGTTCACATATAGTCTGTTCACATATAGTCTGTTCACATATATACTTTCTACATATACACTTCTTACGAGTACATATATTATTCTTCTTCTTCACCTTTCGCCCCTAGGAAGGCGCAGGTTCGCAATCAAGGCCTTCCAAGTCCGCATTTTCAAGACCATCCTTTCCAGATCTCTCCACTCTCTTCCCATTTTCTTGCATTCCGTCTCCAGCTCCCGTCTCCATGTGTTCCTGTGTCTTCCCTTACCTATATTCAGTGCCGGATTAGCCTAGTAGCAGAAGTAGCAAATGCTACGGGCCCCGCTTCTAGGGGCCCTGCCTATGTGACAGAGATGAAAATGGAAAAATAACCAGATGCTATTTCAAAAACACGAACGCTGTCTGAATTTTTTAATGTCGTATGTGATGGTGCCGAATCCAAAGAAATCGAAGCAGAAAATACAGAAGACGTGTCCCACTGTGTAGTAGATGAAGGAAGTGCTATAGAAGCATCATCATTACCAATACTACCATTAAGATCAGTAACTCTTCACGATTTAGCCACATTTTTCACAAGACAAACTGAAATCGAATGTACAGAAAGTCCTCTCAATTAAGCCATATCATCTTCAAGCCAAAGAGAGGCAGAAAACACAGCACATGCTTCCAATGAAGCAACATCTTCTACAATCCTAAAACACAACGAAAGTAAAATGTACTCCAACGATATTGGTGAATGGCCAAACAACTTCAATCGAGATTATTGGATTGTGAAAGAAAGTAGCGAAGTGCAACATAGAACAGTGATTTCATGTCTTAAAAAAACAAACATACGATAAAGAAAACAATCCTCGATTTTGTCGAAAGTCGTTTTTCACATACACACATACACCAACAAACAAAACTCACGTGAGAGATTGGTTATGTTATACAGATACTAAAGGACAACTGTTCTGTTTTGTTTGCAAAGTTATTGATTTAGGCTGTACCAAAGAGTGGCTGGTGTATTTTAACCGGCAGTTAAAATCTATTACAGCAGAAGAGTATTGAAAAGAACTCCAAATATTGTCAGCTCTTACCAAGAGGATTTGGAAGAAAGACTAGGCGACGAACTTATGCAGTTCACTGAACTTCTTAAAATTAATGTAGCTGCTGCTATTAGCAACGAAAAGCATGAGGCTCTTGAACTGCAATTTTATAAACTTATAATGGAAAATTCATTAGAGTCGTGTTTCCCAAATGTAGAAATTGTCTTGCGAATTTACTTGTTTTTAATGATTACTAACTGCAGCGGAGAAAGTCCTTTTTCGACATATAAAAGCGTATTCGAGCGTATAAAAAGTGAGTTCAGGAACATGATGGGACAAGATTATCTAAATAACTTCACCTTAATGAACATTGAATGTAATTTACTTAGAGAAATTAATTTGTCTAGTATTATCTCTAAATTTGCTCACATTAAATCGAGACAAGTTTGTTTGTAAAAGTTGTGTTTTATTTTATTATCATACAAAATCTAGGGCCCTGCGCTAAAATTTGCTACGGGCCCCGCGCTAGCCTAATCCGGCACTGCCTATATTGCCCTGTGAATACATCAGAGAGCCTGTCTTGTTATGCTGTTAGAGGGTTTCCTCAGTGTGTGTCCTATCCATCGCCACATTCTGCTTCCTCCTTATCTCTTGTTCCACCTGCCGTTGTCCTGCCTCTCCAACAGTTCCCTGTGTGTGGCCCTGTCATACCATCGTAGGTAGAGTATCCTGCTTGCATATATTATGTATCGGTTATCAGTTATATGAGAACTATCATCAAATCACTCCGGACATGTTCATAGGTGCTCCGATCTCCGCCTCAGCAAATCCAGCAGCTTCCAGGGGCTCAACACGCCAGTTCGATGTTGATTAATCAATCTCTTCGCATATTTAGTATGTCGTTATTTTCGGACTGCACCAGTATTGACACCCATCTTTCTCAATCTTGTCAGCGAGTAGGATTCACAGCCCTAAAACTCCTCTGTTCGGAAAGACCCTCTCAATATAATATTTAGTGATATTTTAATAGTCATCATATACACTATTCGATATCTGCTGTAGAAGAGTAAGCACCTATGTGTCTGTTGAAGGTGCCATGACGTCGTCAATTCATTAACTAATAACCAATAGCCATTGTTAGCGTCGAAATTTATCTTCTTCTATTAACGCTTCATATCGACCACTTGTTAAACCGATCTTTGTGATGGGTATGTGATCTGAGCCTAAGAGCAATTTACGTTGTTTCAGTTATGCGCTTGCAAGTGGGCTAGTACATCCGATTTCTGCGACTCTTTTTATATACTAGGGTAGCTTCCCTAGGCCCCTACCTCAGTCGCCTCTTACGATATGTTTTGTAGATCGCGGTGTTACTATTATTTGCTTCCCTTGCGAATCACAGCAACACACCGGTGACTTAAGGTATGAATGAAGTTACTTCACTTCATATTTCCAGCACTAGTATGAAGAAGGTCGAAGATCCAATTTCTTTCTACATATGTGAAACGTCAAGTGTGAATTTGAACTCACAACCCTCTTGTGTCAGAGCCGTTAGTCGAACGCTTATACATGACGTTAATCTATCTCATTAGATTCTAATCTGCTTAGGGAAGATAGATTCACATTATGGGAATGGTGCTCATTAGATTCTAATCTGTTTAGGGAAGATATATTCACATTATGGGTATGGTGCTCATTAGATTCTAATCTGTTTAGGGAAGGAAGATAGATTCACATTATGGGAATGGTGCTCTTAGATTCTAATCTGTTTAGGGAAGGAAGATAGATTCACATTATGGGAATGGTGCTCTTAGATTCTAATCTGTTTAGGGAAGATAGATTCACATTATGGGAATGGTGCTCTTAGATTCTAATCTGTTTAGGGAAGGAAGATAGATTCACATTATGGGAATGGTGCTCATAGATTCTAATCTGTTTAGGGAAGGAAGATAGATTCACATTATGGGAATGGTGCTCTTAGATTCTAATCTGTTTAGTGAAAAGATAATTCACATTATGGGTAAATGGTGCTTTAGATTCAATTGTTTAGGAAGATAGATTCACATTATGGGTATGGTGCTCATTAGATTCTAATCTGTTTAGGGAAGGAAGATAGATTCACATTATGGGAATGGTGCTCTTAGATTCTAATCTGTTTAGGGAAGGAAGATAGATTCACATTATGGGAATGGTGCTCTTAGATTCTAATCTGTTTAGGGAAGATAGATTCACATTATGTGAATGGTGAGCAGGAGATAAAATATACCCAACTTTACCCTATTTAGCTACATCCTATCCCATTACTTTCTGTCATTTTCCCCCCAAATCTTTGATTATTTCTCTACCTTTCACTTTATTTTATCGGTTCTACAAAAAATCGTGTGCATTTCACACTAACATTATATTTAGAATTAGGCCTACCTCTAACTAACTAATGCGTGTGTGTGTGCTCTCATCTGCTACTGTGTGCAACATCTGCAAATGACACATGCCAAATCCCATTTCTTTGTGTTAAATGTGCAGCGAGTCCGGCCCGATGTTTCTTTATGATGCGCTGTACGGGTGAGCAAAAATACGCCTTAGCGCCCCTGTTGTGTGTCTGGGGGGTGCGCAATAGTGAGCCGTGTTTTCGCTAGGCTCCACAGATCTCCCTGCCTTTCGTGTTATTGATCTTGTCTTGAGTTTTAGTTGTTGACGAGGAGGGGAGCCTAGCCTTAAACAATGAGAGCAACGTAAATTAATGGAGAGAAATAAGGTATACGAAGAATACGCGGAGTGTAAGGGGGTTGAAGGCCATATTAATGTGTTTCGGATCGATATGACTGTCACGTGCCATATGACACCTGAGTGGAAGCCACTATGACCCGTGAATAGAACAACCTAATGAAAGTGTCTGCTCATACACGTGCGAGAAACGCACACACACACACACACACACATGCACACATTGACGGACGCGATATCCTTCCTTTATGTAATATTCGAGCCGCGTTTGAATAACTTTCGTATTATGGTGTTGAAAGTGCAAATATATTTGTCCTTTTTAATGAATTTTACAACATTAGCCATCACATGTTCAGGATGTGATCATTTGTTTGTTTGTTATACAGGGGATTCAAGCCTCTTTAAGCCTAATCACGCCACTTTCAACCTAAGGACGAACCTTGTTTTGGTTATATCAGAGCGTGAAGGCCAACAAATATGAAGAATAAAGATTAACTACTTTCGAATAATTCAAGTTCAGGCGACAGCAAACGTGCCTTATTGCAGTGGCGGTTCGTGATCATTTTTGTTGGTGGGGCCAGACATTTTTTTCCGGGTAAATCATGGTTTTTGGTTTCTATATTTCAATTTATAAAATAATAAATACACGTTATACATTATTTTGGTGGGGCCCGGCCCAACTGGCCCTTATTGACGAGCCGCCACTGCCTTATTGTATATTACTGTATTCTTTTTTTTGCACCGTGAAAGAAGATGGACAATTGTGTATAATCAGTACCTCTTTGTTTAAGACTTTCCTTTCAGTGCACGGTCTCTTATACTTTGCTAAAAGAGTCAGCGGAATGTATGTACACTGTAGTATTCTTTATGATTCTGAATGTTGTTCCACCTCTGAAATTATTTGTCTATCTATTCTCTAATCGTGTTTTGCCTTTCAGTGTCAGGTCGAAAGAGGAGACACTTTGAGCGAACCTTCCTATGCGCCTTGTCTTTCTTTGTTTTCTCCAGTCCTGATTTGCCTCACAGCTTCAGGGTAAGAAGAGATTTCTGTGTACCAATATAAAAGTGGAGAGCCGCAGCAGCGTAGTTTTCAGTGAATTGGCTTCTTATGTGCGTGGTTCTTGTTCAATTTCACAGTGGATGTGGAATAGTTGTGAGACCGTAGCGGCTCTCGTGTCGATCTAGTTTCAATTGAGTACCAGGAAAAGCGCACTGGAAAGTAAACCCGGCCGGAGTGATGTTGAACATCGTTTGCCGACGGTCAATGATAAATACGGGGCTAGCACCGTTTTTCCTAACATACCTCTGGTTATGAATAATGGTTTCTTAATACAGAGGGGAATATAACAAGAAGGTTCATTTCCTGGAACCGACAGAGACAGCGAAAGAGAGGTCTAGAAATACATGGAGACGAGATATGGAGGCAGAGATCAACAATATAAAGAAGAGCTGGAGGGAGCTGCAGGAGGTAGCTAGAGATAGGAAGACTTGGCATGAGTTGGTTGAGGGTCTATGCCCCAACGCGGGGCTTAACAGGCAGATAGAGAGATAGAAAGAGAATAGAGAATATGAAAGCTGGAGTGCCACGATAAACTATTGGTTAGTGCTCTTTCTTCATAGACGTGTGGTCACATGATCACATTTCTTAGAAGGACTGTGGTTTTATTTTGTCAATACGGCTTTCAGAAGACTGTTTTTTATGCAGGGGATCAAAGTATCTTTAAGCCGAGACACGCCTTTTTCAACCTAAGAACGAGTTTTTGTTGGTTATATCAGAGTGTATAGAAAAACAAACAAAAGAATAAGAATTAACTAATTGAGGAGAATTCAAGGCAGAATCCAAAATTACGGTTTCAGGTCCACCCATGTACCTCTAAAGTCGTTGACGCCGTCTTCATGACGGGGACACAAGTCAAATGGTAGAAGAATGCCTTCACGCAAAAATCAGTCAGAAGCGCCTAACCAGGCGTCATTGCTAGCACCTGCATTCACAGTGGGCGAACGCAGAAGAAGAAGGTTGACCCAGTGTCAGATAACTACTTGAGAAACACTGGGAAGAAAAAGTGGTATGCGTGATGTTGACGACATCACCCGTCGTGTGCTGTTCGAAAATGAAATGTTTTATTTAGTTTAGTCGACAGATCTTCATCACTGCACATCAAACTAGTTGTTCGTAATTGCCCCAAACTTTTTCTCATTGTATCCCGCAGCGTGTGGCAACTAACAACACTGTTTCTATGTTGTTTTACTATTCGTCTTTGACTTCCATTAAATCGCTCTTGTCTAGCTACGCTCTGTTTAAACTGTTATTATTGCAGTGTAGTTAGAGTTACATACTCGTTCCTATTCCTTAAGTTGTTTACACACACTCGCCCGCCTGCCCAGCGTGTACGTAGCGCGTTGGACGACGGGTGACAAGATCCCTGTGATTGCGGTTCAATTCCGCGGGCTGGCAGAAAAACCACAGATTCTCCAGATTTACGGTGTTCGGATATCCATTTTCGGAACAACACCTTCTATTAGATTTATTGAAAAACAGAGACTCAAATGGTTTTGCCACTTGGTGAGAATGACCCGAATACACCAATTGCAAGAGCGTACAACCTGAAAATGGAATCATCAAGAGGAAAGGGCAGACCAAGAAAAGATGGGTTGATGGAGTTACAGACATCTTAAAACTCCACAATACCACACCATATCAAGCGACCGAGCGTGCATTATCTCGGAAACCGATCATCAGTTAAACCTGCTACGCCTAGCGGCAAAAAAGCAGAGAAGGACAAAAGAAAGAAGAAAGAAGGATATCCATGGCACCAAGCCGAAGAGCTGAAAGCTCAAGTGCTTCTGGATCGAAAAAAAAATCGTTTTACACGTAATCCGTCCATGCGAAGCCGGGCCCGGAAGAGAAGCAAAGAATAGTACCACTGCGACCTACAAGGCATGTCGTAAGAGGCGACTGAGGTAGGACCTAGGAAAGCTACCCTAGTAAATAACAAGCATTGCAGAATCGGATGTGCTAAACTACTTGTGTGTAAATAACTGGCACAACATACAATCGCTCTTAGGCTCAGACCACATACAAATCACAAAGAGTGGTTAACAAGTGATCGATATGGAGCGTTTGAAGATGAAGAAGTTTACACGTAATCAATAAGACTGTAACGATTCATATATTTGTTAATCAAAGAAACACACAAACCTAACACTGTATTCCTCAATACATCTAATGGTATGCAAGCGACATCTTTCATTATTCTTTTTCTCAGGGGCGGCTCATTAAGTGCCAGTTAGGCCCGGCCCCACCAAAAACCGAAAGGGGAATAACTTCCCGGAATAGACAAATAATAGTAAATACTCAAAAGCCATGATTTTCCCGAAAATTGTGTCTGGCCGACCAAGAAAAATGATCACAAGCCGCCACTGCTTCTTCTTCTTGCAACGCTCATTATCCATATCTCTTTTTTCCGTATACGTCTAGGCTTCCCTCTCTTTCGAGTTCCCTGCGGGTTCTAGGAAAGGGTCCTCCTTGTTATATTCCGCTCGGGTTTTCTCAAAATGTGTCCTCGTCTAGGGTAATATCAGCTGAATTAAAATATTACATATATTTAAAGCAAAGTATCCTATTTTACGTTAAATTCCTTGACGCTCAAATCACACTAGGCAGCCCCAAATTTGAGAACTAGTCGCATTAAGCAGACCACAGTTTGAGAACTATCGTCACTGACAATTTGAATATTATTATCCAATCTCATTGACATATCCAAAAGTATGATATTTTTTAACTCTACAATAAAAACCTACATTTTTTCTGGTATTTGTTTGTACGTTTTACTGCGAATGTATGCATAGCTTTCCATGTCTCTAATTTGTATTCTCAAACTTACCAGGTAATTCCTGCCATCATGAAACACGCTTGATTTTTTTTGTCTGAAGACGTTTCTGGAAGTCATATAATGTATATTGATCCAAGTCATAAGTTCATGCTCCTGGTGTCAGCTATGTCATTCAACTAATTGTGTTGGACTTCAGTTATAAATAGCTGCTTTGTCGATTAGTAATGATGTTATGCTTTTTAATGATGATGAGTCGCAAGGATAAATGCAATAGCAAGATCAATCATGTCTTATCTTTCTTCTTTCATAACGTTATAAGTTACATAGAACCTGCAAGTAATTTCTCAGTATCTCTCTTTCCTGGGCACTTTCCTGGGCACTTTCCTGGGCACTTTCCTGGGCACTTTCCTGGGAATTTTCTTGGACACTTTCCTGGGCACTTTTCTGGGCACTTTCCTGGGCACTTTCCTGGGCACTGTCCTGGACACTGTCCTGAGAATTGGTTCAATCTTTCATATAGAATTAATGTCACTATATCTCTCCTCTCTGAGAATTGGTTCAATCTTTCATATAGAATTAATGTCACTATATCTCTCCTCTCTGAGAATTGGTTCAATCTTTCATATAGAATTAATGTCACTATATCTCTCCTCTCTGAGAATTGGTTCAATCTTTCATATAGAATTAATGTCACTATATCTCTCCTCTCTGAGAATTGGTTCAATCTTTCATATAGAATTAATGTCACTATATCTCTCCTCTCTGAGAATTGGTTCAATCTTTCATATAGAATTAATGTCACTATATCTCTCCTCTCTGAGAATTGGTTCAATCTTTCATATAGAATTAATGTCACTATATCTCTCCTCTCTGAGAATTGGTTCAATCTTTCATATAGAATTAATGTCACTATATCTCTCCTCTCTGAGAATTGGTTCAATCTTTCATATAGAATTAATGTCACTATATCTCTCCTCTCTGAGAATTGGTTCAATCTTTCATATAGAATTAATGTCACTATATCTCTCCTCTCTGAGAATTGGTTCAATCTTTCATATAGAATTAATGTCACTATATCTCTCCTCTCTGAGAATTGGTTCAATCTTTCATATAGAATTAATGTCACTATATCTCTCCTCTCTTGGTAAAACTCGTTTCAAGTTTTCCTTTCTTCTTCTTCTCTTCCACCATTTATTTCTTTATACAAATGTTGGGGGAAAGACGTAGTGATCTTGTGTGTGCTTGTTTTAAGGCACTTTGTAAGCTGATATTCATTTTCGGAAAGCTGTTCTTGATGTCGTCGCTTCATTTTTTGCGTGGTCTTCCTCTTATTTTGTACTCATTATACTTTTTCTGTGTGGCTCTCTGCGGTAGGTGGTACCAGGGCATTCTTTTGTCAGCTGTCCAAGCCATTTAATATGCTGTTCTTTTATGAATTGCTTGACTGGTTTCACATTCAGTCTTCTTCTGATTTCTTCATTTCTAATTTTGTCTCTTATTGTCACACCTGATCTCTTCTAAGATACCTCGACTCTGTCGTTATGATTTTCCGCTCATTAGCTGCTGTTATTGGCCATGTTTGACACTGGTAACATAGTGTTGGCCAGAAAATCGTTCTTATGAGATTCACTTTAGTTGTTAGCGGTATCTCTGTATGTGACAACAGTGGTGTTAACTGTCCCAGTACCTGGTAATCTGTTGTGCAACGATTGCTGATTTCGCTATCGATACTTCCATCTGCTGTCAAAATTGCTATTAAGTATTTGGCTTCAATTATTTGTTTTATTTCTACGTTCTGGAGTTTTATTGTAAGGTTTTCTGGTTATTTACTTACTGCCATTGTCTCTGTCTTTATTATATTTATTTTCATGTTGTACTCCTCACCCTTGATGTTAACTAACCTCAAATGTTGTACTCCTCACCCTTGATGTTAACTAACCTCAAATGTTGTACTCCTCACCCTTGATGTTAACTAACCTCAAATGTTGTACTCCTCACCCTTGATGTTAACTAACCTCAAATGTTGTACTCCTCACCCTTGATGTTAACTAACCTCAAATGTTGTACTCCTCACCCTTGATGTTAACTAACCTCAAATGTTGTACTCCTCACCCTTGATGTTAACTAACCTCAAATGTTTATCCTCACCTGATGTTACTAACCTCAAATGTTGTACTCTCACCCTTGATGTTAACTATCAATGTTGTACTCCTCACCCTTGATGTTAACTAACCTCAAATGGTTCTGGAGAGATTCTTCGTTTCCCCTATAGCGTTCCTTATTTCTTGAGCCAACTGTTTCCTACTTCAATGCCTGCTTTGCTATTTTTTTTAAATCAATTCTTGTCAGAGTGTACCCAAAATTTCTCCATCTTTTCTTTTTTATAATAGTTGTTTTCTAGTGGCTGACCACATATTTTTCTGCATTCATCACCTTTTCTGAATTCCTTCCATTTTATTTTCATCATATTTTTGCAGACATCTATTTTCAAATACATTCAATTTACTTTCAATATCTTTAGTTATTTTCCAACTCTCACTGACATATGTTAGGATTGATATACCATTGTAATTGAAAATTCAGAATTTACTTTTATGACTATATAACTTGAAGGTACATATTTTATTTAGACTACTGTTGCTTTGACAATTCGTAGCATTTCTCCTCTTATTTTACATTTCTAGTGCAATCAAAACTGCTACCCAAAATAGGTGAACTGCTGTTATTTTTATGATTTTCGAGATTCCAGGATGATATCTGCATTACTTGACATATGTGTCTTGAAGCAAGACAGTTTCAAAATAAATACAAAGGGACGTTTCTACCAATTGCTTCTATCACATTTTTTTTTCGATCCAGAAGCATTTGAGCTTTCAGCTCTTCGGCTGTGTACCATGGACATCGTAACCCTTCGGTTCGGTGCCACGAACACTGTAAATCTGGAGAACCTGTATCTTTTCTGCCAGCCCTTGGAATTGAACCACACTCACAGAGGGCTTGTCACCCGTCGTCCAACGCGCTACAAACTCGCTTGACATGGGGCGTTTCTATTACATAAAGAATACAAGACAACATAACTTATTTCTTTCTTATTTTATCAACTATCCTAGACTATGCAAAGAACATAGAGCTTTGTTCATTAGTAATATTTAGTGAACATCGAAAAATTGACTGTGTACAATTCCTGAATCTTCCAGAAGGATGATGTTCTAAGCTTGTCTGAACTACTCTAAAAACAGGAATTCCTCTGCCTTGAAAAAACAACGTGCAGCAAAGTGGTGTCAAGACAGGATTTTCCATTTTCTCTGGCTCATCTACAACAAAAATCTGGCAGTTATTACAGTATGGATTATCAATAATATTTATTATAGAACTGTGTGCTCCAGTTTGATTATTGTTCTTGTAACGACTATATCTTCTATTCTCCCTTTAATCTCCTCAATATATGATTGTGGTCATGGGCGTCCGCACGTTATCTTTGGAGGAGAGGGGAGAGAAATGGGTGTGCCCCTCCGCTGAAAAATGACATTTTGATAAAATATTTAGATTGAGTGTTGGGAAACTAGCTATGGTTTAAGCATTTATTAGAAATGTATATTTCCTACATGGAGGCTCACTCGAAATTTAATATGAATATGGTAATGGTACTCCACATGCCGAGAGTGTTCAACAGAACACGAACTCCGTAGCTCTAGCAACAATCTTAGAGATCTTCGGGAAAAAAAAACATTGTATGTAACTCGGTTCAGATTCGATCCTACAACTTTCAGCACGCCAGTCAAACATCTCTAATACCCACCGTTTGTAATATTCTAATGTTCTTTACAAAACGCTCACAAAGTTTTTATATGTCCTTATTCTACTAGTTTGCATTTTCTCTCAAAATTTAGTTGCTATTTATAACTATCGCTCACAGTGATTATTTCAATATATATATATGTATATATTAATCGTGATATTATCATTTCAATTGCACCCATCCTTCCACACCAGAAAAAATTTAAAAATGATCAAGTAAATGTAATATTTCTTTTGTGCTGTAACTAGGATCTGTCTGGAACTATTTGTATCTCACTTAAATGTCTGCTTTTTAAAATTATTTGATCATTATTTTATCTATTCTCCTTTTTTTTTTAATTTGACCGACTTGTTTTACGTTATGGAACGTAGATTCTTGTGAATACTTCGAGATTTTATTTTTGTAGTTATGTTATGTTATGTTATGTTATGTTATGTTATGCGATCGACGTCAGGGCACATTGGGCATTTCCATTCGTGCTCTGTCCTCCGCTGCAGCAGCCTACTTCTTCTCTGCGTTCGTTATTTACAACCAATTTTAATCACTCTTTGTGATATGTTTGATCTTTGCCAAGAACGTGTATACGTTGCACATTGGTTTAGTAAGCCCCCAAAACGCATAGATTTCTACACGTTTAGGACATGTGCATCCGATTTCAGCCAATAGCAGCTTACTAAAGTTCATTCGCTCACTATACTCATGAGAAGTTGATTAGTATATCTTCTCTCTCTAACACGAAGACGACACTATCTGACATGTCCAAACTTAACTTCTAATTCTCGAACTCGTTCCAGTGTCTAAGACTTGCCCATGTCACATAATTGAGAACGTACCGCATTGATGATATCGGCGCTGCCCATACTTCTGCCCGCTTGAGTCGGGCATTGTTTGCAAGAAAGTCAGCACGCTCGTTACCCTGCACTCCAGCATGACTTGTACAGCCAAATCATTTTCTTGAGATGTGATCTACGAATGCTGTCCACCCATTCCACAACCTATTTTTGTAATTTTTCTAGTGGTTTTCAACAGTGATGATTCCAAACCCTTTTGGTGTAACTTGAGAATATTTCAAACGAAGAGTTTCTCTTGTAACGTGTACTTTTCGACATTTTTCAGTTTCTTCTGGTGCCTGTTCTTATTTAATTTCAGAATGAGAAAAAATTAGCAATATCTACTTTGACATCGTTATTCAACTTTAGTTTCTTTATTAAGGCGGGAGACCATGTTCGCCCATCCAGATATTTATCCCTTTGTCTACCACTTTTGGAGCGTCTGTCGAATTGATTAGAGCGTGACTCCCAATGCGGAGACCCCTGTTCAATCCACGATAAGGCCAATTGTTGTTTTTTTATGTCGGGGGATAAAGAACAATCCTAAGCTGAACAGTTTCACAGTTTTGTTTCTTCAACTACCGTCTTAATATTTTTCTGTCTGTCCGTGGAATGCATTACATTTCTCGTAGAAACCACATCTCCACTTCTTTTATATGTTTCTCAGTTTGTCTGCTTATTGTCCATGTTTCCGACCGTGTGTAGTCGGGGCTCACAAGGGAAGCAATGAATAGTAACAGTGCGATCTACAAGGCATCTCGTAAGAGTCATTGAGGTAGCGCCTAGGAAGCTACCCTAGTAAATAAACAGCATCGCAGAAATCGGAAGTGCTGGCCTACTTGTAGGCGATACTGGCACAACGTAAAATGCTCTTAGGTTCAGATGACATACAAATTACAAAAGTGGTTAACTAAATGGTCGATATGGAGCGTTTGAAAGAAGAAGAAGAAGTTCATGTTCCATATATATATATACATCTTTATATGTTTTATATAGTACAGTCACTTTTATTAGAGATTGCACAAACAAACTGATACTTTCTTGGGATCGGCACAAACAAACTGATTCTTTTCTTGGGATCGGCACAAACAAACTGATTCTTTCCTTGGGATCGGCACAAACAAACTGATTCTTTCCTTGGGATCGGCACAAACAAACTGATTCTTTCCTTGGGATCGGCACAAACAAACTGATTCTTTTCTTGGGATCGGCACAAACAGACTGATTCTTTTCTTGGGATCGGTACAAACAAACTGATTCTTTTCTTGGGATCGGCACAAACAAACTGATTCTTTTCTTGGGATCGGCACAAACAAACTGATTCTTTCCTTGGGATCGGCACAAACAGACTGATTCTTTTCTTGGGATCGGCACAAACAAACTGATTCTTTTCTTGGGATCGGCACAAACAAACTGATTCTTTCCTTGGGATCGGCACAAACAAACTGATTCTTTCCTTGGGATCGGCACAAACAAACTGATTCTTTCCTTGGGATCGGCACAAACAGACTGATTCTTTTCTTGGGATCGGCACAAACAAACTGATTCTTTTCTTGGGATCGGCACAAACAGACTGATTCTTTCCTTGGGATCGGCACAAACAGACTGATTCTTTTCTTGGGATCGGCACAAACAAACTGATTCTTTCCTTGGGATCGGCACAAACAGACTGATACTTTCCTTGGGATCGGCACAAACAGACTGATTCTTTCCTTGGGATCGGCACAAACAAACTGATTCTTTCCTTGGGATCGGCACAAACAAACTGATTCTTTTCTTGGGATCGGCACAAACAGACTGATTCTTTCCTTGGGATCGGCACAAACAAACTGATTCTTTCCTTGGGATCGGCACAAACAGACTGCTACTTTCCTTGGGATCGGCACAAACAAACTGATTCTTTCCTTGGGATCGGCACAAACAGACTGATTCTTTCCTTGGGATCGGCACAAACAGACTGATTCTTTCCTTGGGATCGGCACAAACAAACTGATTCTTTTTTTGGATCGGCACAAACAGACTGATTCTTTCCTTGGGATCGGCACAAACAGACTGATTCTTTCCTTGGGATCGGCACAAACAGACTGACACTTTCCTTGGGATCGGCACAAACAGACTGATTCTTTCCTTGGGATCGGCACAAACAAACTGATTCTTTCCTTGGGATCGGCACAAACAAACTGATTCTTTCCTTGGGATCGGCACAAACAGACTGATTCTTTCCTTGGGATCGGCACAAACAAACTGATTCTTTCCTTGGGATCGGCACAAACAGACTGCTACTTTCCTTGGGATCGGCACAAACAAACTGATTCTTTCCTTGGGATCGGCACAAACAGACTGATTCTTTCCTTGGGATCGGCACAAACAGACTGATTCTTTCCTTGGGATCGGCACAAACAAACTGATTCTTTCCTTGGGATCGGCACAAACAAACTGATTCTTTCCTTGGGATCGGCACAAACAGACTGATTCTTTCCTTGGGATTGGCACAAACAGACTGATTCTTTCCTTGGGATCGGCACAAACAGACTGCTCTTTCCTTGGGATCGGCACAAACAGACTGCTCTTTCTTGGGATCGGCACAAACAGACTGCTACTTTCCTTGGGATCGGCACAAACAGACTGCTACTTTCCTTGGGATCGGCCAAACAGACTGCTACTTTCTTGGGATCGGCACAAACAGACTGCACTTTCCCTTGGGATCGGCACAAACAGAAGTACTGATTTAGGAATCAATCCAAGCAATTCATTATTATTTCATGAGACTGTTGAATACATGCTTATGCAGAGAAAGATTATCATCAATATAAGAAAGAGGCAATCATTTTTCGGGCATGTGCTGAGAAAGGGAGGTTTAGAACACATTGTGACAATCGGTAAAATCGAATTGAGACGAATTTTGGATAGCCTGACGTCATGGCACGGAAGAGCGTCAACATCGGAAATGACAGCAAACACCAGATACAGAGATTTGTGGAGATCTACGATCGTCTACGCCAGCCGGCACGGCACCTGATCATGATGATGATGATGAATATATGCCAAATCTTTGGATAATAACTTGAACAAGTAACTTATATTACCACGCTCTACTAATGATATACTACAATATTACATTTTCAACTAATTATTGTAGCAGGTGTTTGCTAATTTCATGTAAGAAATTGTATATCTGTAGCTGCTTGTTAGTCATAAACTGTCATACATGGTTACTGCTGGATACGATTATGCATGGTTGGTTATTTGTAGTACGTTAATTGTTAAGTCATAGTTTCTGTTACAAAGTTAGTAGTTAGATATACTTATTCACTAACGTAGAAATGTTGAAGTTTCTTTAAGAAAGATTCTCTTATAAATACATTTTATGGTCTTTATGAATTTATATGGAAAGACCAAGGTCATGAGAGTAAATGCAGTAAATGTAAACCAGATTATGCTGGAAGAAACAGATCTACAAGATGTAGAATCATACACATACCTTGGTAGCAACACAGTCACAGAAGGAGGAACAAACAAAGATGTCAAGATAAGAATACAAAAAAGCAAGGGAAACTTTATTGCATTGAGTAAGATATGGAAGTCAAAGGAGATCAAAACAAACACAAAGCTGAGAATCTTTCAATCAAATGTGAAGTCAGTACTGTTCTATGTTTCGGAAACATGGAAGACAACAAAGGAAACCATCAGAAAACTACAGACCTTCATAAATGGATGTTTACGTATAATAGAGGGGCTAAGATGGTATGATAAGATTACGAACGAGGAACTCATAGAAAGAACTAAGCAGATACCAGTGGAGGAAGAGCTCAGGAAGAGATGCTGGCGATGGATAGGACATACACTGAGAAGACCGACCAGAAGCGTTGCAAGACAGACACGTGTTTTGGAACCTGCATAGAAAGAGTAGTAGAGGAAGGCCTAGACAGACCTGGAGAAGAGAGCTGGAGGCTGATATTAAAAGGATAGGTAAAACATGGAAAGAATTGGAAGGGATGGCAAGAGAGAGGAAGAGCTGGACGAAGTTTGTTGAAGACCTATGCTCTGTTGGGAGTTGAAAGGTGATGAAGAAGGAATTTATTGGCTAATTCTAGTGTGCCGTGTAAAAATGGAATTTATTCACTACTTTTGTATCCTTTGCTTGATAAAGGCCGTTTGGTCGAAACGTTGCATCGTATTGTTATTGTTTTTGTATTTTGTCAAACTACAGTACTTTTTTATTGCGTATTTCACCATTGCTACAAATTTTTACTAGTCTTTCCTTATATCGATAATAAATGCAGCAATATATGGGAAACAGAATTTATAACTTTGGTGAAAAGTAAAAATCGTCGCCGTAGTTACAGCGTAAGTGTTCTTTTTCAAGCTGCGATGGACATACACATCTATGTAAATGCAATGAATGCAGTTTGATTGAGTCTAAACTAGATAAAAACAATTATGTGGAGGCAAAAATATTTTCCTTATCCATACATATATTATATATAAGCTAGACAAGAACACTATGCTGGTAGCCAAAGAAGAATAGTAAACCAATAAAGAACCAGTATCGTTAGTAGCCACACGCTGAGAGACATACTGAGGAGGAGATCGGAGCACTTATGGACATGCAGTGATGATGATCCGACGTCTAAACTAAACATATATTATAGGGAATGAGCCATTTAACGTAAAGTTTTGTGCCAGGCATCTGGTAGTACAAGACAGTGAACGAACAGATCATCTGGCTGATACAGCAGTGGTCGAGGAAGGATAGTGAATATACAGAGCAAATCGCCCGAGTGGTTACCGGGGCCAAAATTTGGGATGTAAAGAATAGAACCACTGTTACCTACCATGCATGTCGTAAGAGGCGACTAAGGATATTTGGCTGAAATCGGATGCCCGTGTCCTAAATGTGTAGAAGTCTATGCGTTTAGGGGCCTATCAATCCAATGTGCAACGTATACACGTTCTTGACAAAGATCAAACATATCACAAAGAGTGATTAAAATTGGTCGTAAAGAACGAACGCAAAGAAGAAGAAGACAGCGCAAATATCATCAATATCTTAAGTGTAGCAGGTCGTATAGATGACCTTGAAAAACATTTCTAAATTCTCCATTCCTATCTAGAGATGGCAGTAAAATTGAGAACTACCAGGCATAAACACTGTCAAAGCCCGTTCTAGAAATCTATTATTATCCTGAAGCTGTAAGGAAAAATGAAAGAGAGAAGGAAAAATAAAAATAGAATGATAAATGAAAATTTTATTTCCGTGCAATAAAAACCCAAAATCAGACTTTGAGGAAACATCCAATATTTTCAAATGAAGAATATTTGATATTAGTAATGACATTTTATGGGATTTACCATTACCAGAGAGGATTTTACAGTATTAGAATATTCTGGTGAAATATTGCATTATCGTTTTACATCCAGGATAGAATGAGTGTTCTAAGCCTTAGGATCCATTCACACGTATGACGCATATTTTGATCTCAAAACCTGTTAAGTTGTCAGGAAGGCTACGGTTGCACTTATAAGCTTTGCATTTTACTTAAAGCTTATTCATTCGTTGTATTTACCGTTCAATACATTTGTTAAGAATTTGTTTGGTAAAATTATGTAACAAACTATAACAGCAGATGCGATGATTTGGGTGTAACATGCAGAACACTAAACAGGCACTTGTGTGGAACCCACAATGGAAACGGATAGGAGGACGTCTTATACAGACCTGGAAACGTAGTCTTCTTGGGGCACTTAAGGAAGCTGGACCATCCTGGGACGCCATAAATAAAATAGCTAGAGACCGGGAGAAGTGGTTTACTACTGTTGAGACCCTATGCTCCACAAGGAACACAGAAGAATACTTAGTATAAGCGTGATGATTTCTAGTATAATGTTTAATATGATGGCAACGTTCTACTCAGGATAAGTTGGCGTGAAATATTTTTCTAACCGTAAAGGCTCACAGTTCCATCCAGCCTCAATTGAGTACCAAGTAAAGGAATTTAAAGTGGTTGACTGTGACGATGGTGACAACATAACATTAAGGAAACCTTCAAGAGTACGAATTCTGATTTATAAAAACTCAATACTATTTATCTTTATCCTTTTCTTGTCCGGATTGACACATAAGGCTTCCACAAGAGACTTCCACTGTTGCCGTTCTGCTGCCTTTCTACGAACCATCTCCCAAGTCAGACCACACTCTTTCAACTCTCTCTCCACAGTTCTTCTCCATGTTTTCTCTGGACATCCAGACCTCCTCTTCCCATCCGCTGTCCACCTGAGAGCTGTTATGTTATGTTATGCGATCGACGTCATGGCACATTGGGCATTCCCATTCATGCTCTGTCCTCCGCTGCAGAACCATCCCAAAATGCATTTGCTCACCTAAGAACAGTACTAACACCTGATAGCTGTGCTAGCAAATGCCCCTACTGATATACGACATACACGTTCAATTCCACACATCTTTATCTTTTAATAATGGTTTCCAAAGATGCACAAACCGTTCGTTTTCAAAACTGAAGAAACAGATCGAGAAACCTTTCAGGCGGGTTGTGATTAGAACGACTTACACCAAAGTGCATTCTATTTTTAGAGATTATTTCTGTTTTTTTCTTTAAGTCTGAAAACCACAAAATTCTTATAACTCGAATCTCAAATACAAATTTGTCTCAAATAACAAATACATTACTTCACATTTACTTCTATCGCTAAAGTCTAAACAGAGATGATGTGTCTACACAGAATGCTGGAAGTAACAAGAAGAGACTGATTACGGAAAGGAAGACATCACGAAACAAGTGTGTACAACAGCAGTACTAAACTTCATCAAGAAACAACAAATTAAATGGTTCAGCCACATAAGCAGTTTACCAACAGATAATGCGCCGCAAAGGGCAATTTTACTTCCATACAGTGGATACAAAGCAAAAGTGTGTTCACGCAAAAGGTGGACATCAAAGATAACAGAGGCGAAGAACAAACACTGTTTATGAATCGCACAGAAAAGCATGTTCTTGAAATCTCTTCTTATCCTTAAGCTGTGAGGCAAAACTAGAGCAAAGAAACAGGAAGAAGCTGATATACTCTTCAGTTTAGTCAATAATTGATTGTTGTCAAGTGCTATACATTCCTCAGCGTTGTCTCATATCATTTCATTAAACAACATACTTTTAGAATATTTCAGTAGAAGAGTTTCTCTTGCAACATCTACTTTTCGACATCTTCCAGTTTCTTCTTTGTCTTGCGTTCTGACGGTCGTGGGTTCGAATCCAGACCGGACCATTCTTTTTACTGATTTTTCTCAAGAGAACATTAGGATTGTTGCCGGAGCTACAGAGTGAGCGTCTATAGCTTAACCGTAGTGAGCTCGATCACAAACCCAAGCGTACCTGGTTCAAATTCCACGGCGGGCATATTTGGAAGCAAATTCGTTCCCTTGAATTTTTACGGATGGTAATAAATAGACCTGACCGTTTAGAAACTACTGTCACACTACTGAAAGTGCAAGCTGTGCCTAGACAATGAATGACTCGTTTATTGTGGTTGATTGCTATGTCCTGTAAAGGATATACCACGATATTCATTAAGGTCCAAATTCAGGCCCGAGTGGTTACCGGGGCCCAAATTGGGGGTGTAAAGAATAGAATCACTGTTACCTGTAACACACGTGGTAAGAGGCGATTAAGGAGGTTTGGCTGAAATCGGATGCATGTATCCTAAACGTGTAGAAGTCTATGCGTTTAGGAGCCTACCAAACCAATGTGCAACGTATACACGTTCTTGGCAAAGATCAAACATATCACAAAGAGTGATTAAAATTGGCCGTTAAGAACGAACGCAAAGAAGAAGAAGAAGAAGGAGATTCATTTGAAACAAAAAACAAACAATTTCAACTTGTTATTATTGTGTTCAACTCAGACTAAATTTGTCTCATATTTGATTCAGAAACCAAATCAAATCTTGCCCACAATCAATGAAACTTAATCTGGGCTAAAAATAATTTCTACACAAGAACACATGGTAACCATTATCATAAAGATTTGATTGAATCAGAAAAAACCTTAGCTAGAGCCAGATCGATAATGCGGTTTTCGAGCGATATTTATTATTACAATTTACAGAAACAAGTTTCAATAGCAGAAAATAACAGATAGTTCTGTTGTAGTAAACCTACGATTAGTCTCTTTGATGTCATTCGATCAGTGTAATTATTGATTACAATATGAGACGCAATAAAAAAATGTAATTCGCGATAATTTGTTTTATGCGATAGTGAAATAAAGTTGTTTGTTTATAACTTGTGGATATGTTTTGTTGCTATTTGGGTGTGTCTATTTTACCTATTTCATTTGTTGCATATATTCAGCCGTTGTTGTTAGTTATTGAACCGACCTCTCTGCACTTTAGACAGATATATAAGTGTTCAAGCTATCTTAACATATATGTTGATGAGCATGTGTGCTGATGGTTTCTGTCGTTCACTTGTTAAATTGGGTCGCCGATAGCAAAGTTGGTAACACACTACGCTAGTGAGCACGTGTCAGTGAAATTATGAGGTTGGGTACCAGCATGTTAAACAATTTTTTCGTGTGCACACGGTTCATGGTTTGGATTAGAGAAGACCCTGATCCTTTACTCCGCCCGAGTGGTTACCGGAGCCCAAATTTGGGACGTAAAGAATAGAACCACTGTTACCTGCCACGCATGTCGTAAGAGGCGACTTAGGAGGTTTGATTGAAATCAGATGCACGTGTCCGCTAGGGAATGCTAACCCGAAATAAATGCTTGCAGAAAACGAATGCACCAGGCCGTAAGGCGCATAATATGGTGCAACGACCCTCACAATGAGGAATGGGATAACGGATTCTACGGTCGCCAATCTGCCTCGGAGATTTAGCCACGCAGTAAGAATGTCAAACCTACCATCACAAGGGTGGCCAAAACTTACTGCGGGAAGAGGTCGGCACAAACGGGAAGCAGAAATCATAGGAATTATATCCTACAGAACTGCCAACATTATGCAGAGGTTGATAAAAGAAAGAAAGAGAAGTGGCCCACTTACACTAGCGTCCAAGACAAACTGTGTGGCGTGGCTGATAATCTGAGGCAGACGGCTGCCTTTATTATCCGAAATCCCAATCTAGTGAGAACGCAGAAGAAGAAAGAAGAAGATCCTTTACTCTGGTATCTGAATTATAAGTACTTCTGAAGTCGGAGTAAGGCTGCTGAATGGCAGAAGCACTTGTAATAAGGAAAGCAAATCTTCACCCAAAAACCAACCAGAGGCCTCATAACTAAGCATTAATTCACAGCAGACGAAAAAACTAGAAAAAACTTGGTTAACTGGTAGACTAACAAACATGACAAATAAAATTAACCCCTTTCGGAGAATCCAAGTCTGATCGGATTTCTTCCTTTTTTTTCTTTCTTTATACAGGTCGTTCTAAGATTTATCTTTCCTGAATTTTCTTTCATATTCGATTTTCTTCTTTAATATTGATCTATATGTGTAAGATTCATATTCATATTTTTCCACAGGAAAGTTGCATGTTTCAAGAATATTCTACTTTTACTAACATGTCAGCGTTATGACATATGTTCTTAATACCATCACACATCACAATAACAATATACCTGCTCAGAATTAACTTCAAGTACACACATTAAGACTTCTGAGAACATGCATAGTCCATGTGGCAACATATGGATGCGAGTCGTGGACAATAATACAAACATAAGAAAAACTAAATTGAACAAAATTGACAAGGTGCTATAGAAAAGTTCTTAGAACATCCTGGACAGAGAAGAAAAGAAACAGTGACATCCTACAAGACCTTCATATCTTCTTCTTCTTTTTTCGAACGCTCCATAATGACCACTTTTAACCACTCTGTGTGATTTGTATGTGATCTGAGCCTAAGAGCGATTGTACCTTGTGCCAGTTATGTGCCTACAAGTAGGCCGGCACATCCTATTTAAGCAACGCTTTTTATTTACTAGGTAGCTTCCTAGATCATACACCATTCGCCTTTTACGACATGCATTGTAGGTCGCAGTGGTACTATTCTTTTCTTCCCTTGCGGGCCCCGATAACACACGGGCGAACCTGCATATCACGGAGCATTGGCTCATAAATAACATCCTGTCCCGGAAGATGAAATATTTTGGTCACATTAAACGCCACAGTGGTTGGGAGAGAAAGGTAATGGAAGGCATGGTTCCTGGAAAACGAGACAGGGGACGACCAAGACGAAGGTGGCAGCAGAACATCAAAAAACCTTGAACATGTCTCTCGAAGAGACCGGATAACTTGCAAGAGACAGATAGCTTATCATACGGGCTGTGATGAATGCGAGGTTCCACAAGGCACATGCTACTACTTGTACATCCATTTGGTAATGGAAAGCACTATGTTCTTTAAAGAAAGTCCAGCACTAACCTAACTTTCTATTTGTCATCACAGATACATTGGGAAGGGCGGGGGAGGGGACCCTGGTGATATTACAAATCTTAATGGCTATATCTAAATTACTTTCTGCAAATTTTTATGTAATGTTAGATTGCTCAAAGACGTTTGATCTTCTAGCTAAACCTTTCCTTCCCGTAATTTTATTTTACCTACTGATGCATTTATATTACAGTGTACTGAACTAGCAATTATACTGACTTTTCGTCCTCTTAAAAAAAGTGCAGTGAGCCTGTATAATGGATCAGAAGGATGAACGGGTTAAATATATTTTTATGCTTGGTATGTTGAATACAATGCCAGTTTGGATAATTTGATAATTTAGTATTTCCAGTCAAAGTTAAGGTCATTGATTAATTAATCGCAGATGGAGGATCGATATAATTTAATGAGTAATTTCAATTTGTGGCTTTAGATCGTGGACGTTCACCAACACTTTGTCCTGTACGACGACAAACTAAGGAACAAAGAACGTTTTAACACGATGCTTAAAGTATTTCTACTTGGTTGCACATAAATAGCATTCAACTAGCAAATCTAGCAGTGCTCTTAAGTTCCAACAAATCTAGCAGTGTTCTTAAGTTCCAGCAAATCTAGGCTTAAGTTCCTCTAAGTCTCAACAAATCTAGCAGTGCTCTTAAGTTCCAACAAATCTAGCAGTGCTCTTAAGTTCCAGCAAATCTAGCAGTGCTCTTAAGTTCAATCTGCACAATCTCATGTGATAACTTATTGATTCGAACAATCACAACTCGCAATCACGCAGATAATAACAAGTTCATCAGCAACTTCTGGTCAATTTGTGCTATGATCTGTCTTCGAGGGGAATAAAATATGTCCACTTCGTAAACAGGGTCAAAGTTTATTCTATTTATAACTTCGATGCAATCTCATTTATCTCTTGACGATCCTAGTTTTGCTAAACTGAAATTGATTTTTTTTCCCGATCCAGAAGCACTTGAGCTTTCAGATCTTCGGCTCTGTGCCATGAACATCGTAACCCTTCGGTTCGGTGCCACGAACACCATTAATCTGGAGAACCTGTGACTTTTCTGCCATCCAGCGGAATTAAACCGCATTCACATTGGTCATGTCACCAGTCGTCCAACACGCTACGAACACGCTAGGCAGGCTTCTTCTTCACTTTTCAACTCTCAACGAAGCACAGGTCAACAAATTTCTTCCATCCAGCTCTTCCTCTCTCTTGCCATCCCTTCCAATTCTTCCATGTTTTACCTATCCTTTTAATATCAGCCTCCCAGCTCTCTTCTACAGGTCTGTCTAGGCCTTCCCTACTTCTCTTAGCTGGGCAGGTGGGCACTTAAATTGATTTTACAAATATATCCTCACTCAGCATTAGATCGTTTCAGCGCAGATTCTGTATGTTTCTCTTAAACGTGGTCTAAAGGCGAATGATTGACTTCACTGTACCGGGTTTCCCTATATTGTTCTGTCACTCTCAGCAGAAATGGTACGGCACTTGCCGAGGGTGCTTCACAAACAGGTACTCTGTAGCCTCAGCAACAGTCCTAAGGACTTCCGGTTCAAAATATGGTGATTGTTTTGTGGGACACTAATATTCCAGGTAAGAGGGGTGGTAACTTTCATCCCTCTTATGCAGAGTTGAATGCCAAAGGAATAGTAAGTCAATTCACTGAGGTTCTTCGCCGGTGCTACGGAGTCATGTATATGTGCTGGCGTCTTTCTTAATGTTTACCATCGGCATTCGGTGATAGTTTGTTTTGGTTCACTTGGTTATAAAATAGAGGACCGAAACCGGTGCAAACTTAAGGGATAAGAGCACAGTACTGGTAGCAAAAGAAGAATAGTAAACCAACAAAGAATCGAAGGCGTTAGTTACGGCACGCTGGGAGACATACTGAGGAGAAGATCGGATCACTTATAGACTAATTGCTTCGATGTGCAGTGATGATGATTTGACGACTTAACTAAACTAAACAGTCCTAAGGTTCTACGGAAATAAATTGCATATGTGACTTGATCCGGATTTGAACTCACAACTTTCAGAACGTAAGGCACACTCCTTAACTACTTTTCTTGTCCGCTTGCCCAGCGTGTTCGTAGCGAGTTTAACGACGGGTGATAACCCCCTTTGAGTGCGGTTCAATTCCGCAGACTGGCAGAAAAGTCACAGATTCTCCAGATTTACAGTGTTCGTGGCACCGAACCGAAGAGCTGAAAGCTCAAGTGCTTCTGGATCGAAAAAAAAATATACTCCAAATAGACCCCTCTCGAATCCCACATATCCCACTCCAACTGTATGCTATTTTCATGCAAGGCTGATTTTTTCATCCCATCGGAAATCTTCATGTACAGAAAAGTAGTTCACTGTAAGACCTTGAATATTTGATAAATATATTTATTAGTACAATTCATTCGTGAATGATTGTGTTCATCAGATGTTGAAAACGAACACTTTTTTCCCCAAACACTGAGTAGAAAATTAGATAACAATCATTTGAATTCATTATTTATGAGAATAAATTCTGATATATTTGCAGTTTAAATTAGTATGTCTTAAATTAGATATGGAAATTATAAAAGGTAGTAGCAGAATTTATAATGACAACGCTTAAATTGCATCTGGAGATGTTGCAGAAAACATTATTTGTCAACTGGTTGTAGAGTAAGAATGTAACGAACAATGCGGATTCCGTTGATCGTTTCGTCTATATATCTGATTTGTAATTATGTTGATTGCTAACAGAATCACATGTGTGGTGCAGGGGTTTGCAAAGGGAGCAAATAATAGTATCACTGCGATCTACAAGGCATGTCGTTAAAGGCGGCTGATGTAGGCCATAAGGATGCTACCCGAGTAAATAAAAAGCAGCGCAGAAATCGGATGTGCTGGCCTACTTGTAGGCGCATAACTGGCACAACGTAACTCGCTCTTAGGCTCAGATCACATACAAATCACACAGAGTGGTTGAAAGTGGTCGATATGGAGCGATCGAAGAAGAAGAAAAAGCTAACAGAATAAATTTAGAACGTTTTTGAATGATATGGTTCATCAATAGTTTTTTTAATGAATTGACTTTTGTAGCTGAGAAATTTAGTTATTATATTGACAATAAAGTGCGGTTGAAATTGTGTTCAATGTTCCTGTTATAGTTCATAGTTCATAGGTATGGTTCCAACTTCACTGCAACGGGTCACCCCACAATTGCTTCGTTCCTGTGTCAACGAAAATCACACGAAATGCTAACAACTGTCTCCTGTGTCGTGAAATATCTCCAGAAGGAAACAGCCGTATCGCCACAAAAAGCAACCAACACCGCATAAATATTTTATAGTATATGCGAGAACAGGATTATAAATATCTCAAGATAGCAAAGGGTCCAAATGCGAAGAATTGACTTCATTGCCCAGGGTTTCCCCATATGGCGTGGTCCTTGTCGGCAGAAATGGCTTGAGAGCATTGACCAAACTCCATAGCTCCGGGAACAATCCTAAAGAAAAAAGTGTACACGTGAACAGAACGGCGAGGTCCGAAAATGAACGCACGACCTTCGTATCGCAAGGCAAGTGGACTTAGCAACATACACCCCTTATTTTACTTCACGTGACATCAAACTACATTGCCTATTTCTCTGTGTTATCTATTATCCATTTTTTACAATCACTTTTGAGGTCATGATGCACTTTACCATTCATTTTTTCATGGAATGTCACATATTCTAAACCCAATAATTTTTTTGTTGATTAGCCTGGCAAATCTTTTTGCACTCTTAATTTCTCAAATCAGCACTTTCTTATGCTCTCATTTCTCGTCGAATTGGACTTGTCATTTTTTTGACATTATTCGGCAATACCGAATACCTCGTGTTTAAAATGAATTTCTTGAATGTTTGATTAGTGTCCTTGATTCACTTCCATAATATAACATTGGTTGCATATTCTTCTTCTTTTTTTAACGCTCCATATCGATCACTTGTTAAACTACTCTTTGCGATTTGTATGTGATCTGAGCATAAGAGCGATTGTGCGCTTTGCCAGTTACGCGCCTACAAGTAGGCCAGCATATCCGATTTCTGCAACGCTTTTTATTTACTAGAGTAGTTTTCCAAGACTCCTGCCTTAGTCGCCCCTTACATGTTATGTAGGTCGCAGTGTTACTATTCTTTGCTCCCCTTGAGAGTCCTGGCAACACACTGGTGACATTGGTTGCATATGATTGGTTAATTATTGGACAATGATCATTGCACTTGGTGAGTAGCAATGTGTGTCCGATCTTTTCTTACACAAGAAGATTTCAGCGGCAGTGCACGAACTTCGCAGCACCGGCGATAGTCCCAGATGTGATTTAGAAGATGGTGAAATGGTTGTATGTAACATTGATGAAAACAAAATCTTACTGTCCCTGACAAGGACATTCTGTAAAGAAAGCTTTTTTCTGTGCCTGGAATATAAAAAGTGAAGATAAAGGAAACTTTTCATACCTCGTGGTACATAGGGTAATACAGTTTTAGGCCTGTATTTGTCATTGACTGTCGGCACACGATGGTGATGTTGTCAGCATCACGCCGGCCGCCTTTACATTCCCAGAGATGTGAAGTCCAGACCCAGACCACCAGCCTTGAGAGGCGAGTTCACCTACACGGCTTCGTGCCTGGAATATATCTAACATATATTTTCCTTTCTTACTGTGTATAAACTAGGTAGAAAAGTGTCACGATGCCGGAAACAGATTAAAAACAGTATTGCTTATTTCGTTTGCCTGCTATGAACTCAAGCCATGGGACCTAATATAGCACCTCTGACGAACTTTTGCGTGACAACTTGCTTAGCTTATCACCAGTATCTTTCTCTATTAAATTATTTTAAGCTTTTTAAAGGGTATCATTTCTTTCTTGAACCATATCCTTCCGATTTCAATGTCCGTTTTTTTTAAACTCTGTTACTCTGTCTTACGGAGTTCGGGTATTCCAGACCTTCCTGTGTAAGAAAGAATTCGTAGAACATTCGGTTATTCAACTTAGTGTAATTATGATATATTTCTATCAATCATGCACCCATCAATCATTTCATCAATCAATCAATTATTCAATCAATAGAGAACTGTTGACGTGTAATGTTGCTCTCAGTACTCATCATCAAATAACTTTGCGTCCTTTGCGGAACGTCGAATTCATCACCTTCCGCCTGGAAAACTCTGTCTCTAGCACGTTCTCATGCCTCCCCCAGCGCCATGTTCAAGATTTCTTTGATGTCCTGCTGCCGCCTTCGTCGTGGTCGTCCCGTACTCCGTAATCCAGGAGCCATGTCCTTCATTACCGTTCTCTCCAAATCACTGTGATGTTTAATGGGGACAAAATATTTCATCTTCCGGGACATGATGCTGTTTATAAGTCAAGGCTTCTCTTCTCTCTGTCCAGGATGATATATGAACTTTCCTGTAACACCTTGTTTCAGAATCTTATATTTTGCTCTCAGTACCTCTTAGTGGACTAGGGGAAAAGCTATGTCTTTGCAAGCCATTTGATTTTAGAATAAAAACATCCTTTATCATGGCTCCTGGTAAAAAAGTGCCCAAACCAAAGCCCATAAGTTTGGCGTTTGGTCCACAAGGTATCATAAATATGTGTCACAAGCAGTGGCGGCTCGTGATCATTTTTCTTGGTGAGGCCAGATTCAAATTTTCGGAAAAATCACGGGTTTTGAAGTATTTACCATTATTTGTCCGTTCGGGTAAGTTATTCCCCCTTTCGATTATTGGTGTGGCCGGCCCACTGGTCCTTAATGACGAGCCGCTCCTGGTTATAAGTATCACCATTAAATCCGTTCTGTTTGCTGTTTAAGCTTCAACCGTACAAGAAGATCACTCATTTCTTGAAGATTAAAAAAAAAAAAAAACGTATATTGTTTTTGCATTTGCAGCTCATTATATCAGGCCATAAAACATATTTTCCTCAGTTAAATTTGTCGCTCGTACGTCAGGTCCCAGCCTCTGTTATAACAATTACCCACATTCTTTATTTTTAGTTTGAACACGGCATCAATTTTTGTATTTTTTTTTCCCCGATCCACAAGCACTTGAGTTGAAAGCTCTTCGGCTCGGTGCCATGGACATCGTAACCCTTCGGTTCGGTGCCACGAACACCGTAAATCTGGGAAATCTGTGGCTTTTCTGCCAGTCCGCGGAATTGAACCCGCACACACAGAGGACTTGTCACCCGTAGTCCAACACGCTATGAACACGCTGGGCAGGCGGGCAACTCGGCATCAATAGAAACAGGTTAACCCTTTCACTTTGTCATCTTTTTATTTTCTTACCTACGGACACATTTTTTTACAAAGTTATTTGAATTAGCCAGTATAATGGCTTTGCGTCATCAAAAATAAATACCACTAGCTGGTATATCGGTTCAGAGGAACGAATGAGTTAATGACCTATACCTGGTCAAGAATGTACGCACAGTAGATAAATATTGAAATGAAAATCGTGGCCTATCCTTTTACATGACGTCACCATCAAACACAGTAAACGAGTTGTCGATTCTCTAGGCACAACTTATACGTTCAGTAGTTTGCCATTGCTTTATGAGCGGTGAGGTCTAATTTTTACGTTTGTAAAAATTATCGCGAATAAATTTGCTTCCAAAATGGTCCGCCGCAGAGTTTGAACCATGTATGTTTGGGTTGTGATCCAGTTCACTAACGCTAAGGCTTCAGACGCCCACAGATAGATATAGATTTTTTCCATGAATTCCTAGCGTGTGAACGCAGAAAAAGTTCCTGAAAACAAACAGAATTGAACATATAATATTCATATTCAGCAGAATTCTAAGCAGAATTATTTCAACAGCCCATGCTTGCTTTGAAGGTGTCGAATTTTTTTTTTTCAAGTTGCAGACACTAGCTACCCGGGACGCTCGATAAAAAGCACCTACGTGAGAGAATTCACAGATGGCATGATACGATAAACGAGCAGTGAATTAGCAAGATCTGTTCATCCGACAGCATTTGAGATTTTACTACCATTTTGGGAATGTAATAACATTAATATAAACTTCACAGGTTTAAATCTTTGAGCTGCTATAGCGGAGTGGTTAGTGCATATGCTTCGTAACCCCGGAGTGTCAGGATCACATCTTACAGTAGAAGTTGGATTTTCTTGATCGTTACGGCTCTAAGGTCAACTCAGCCTATATAGAATAGAACATTCTACAATATATAGAATACTATATAAACTCTGACAGTAAAAGTGGATATGATGACATTAATAACAGTTAGTGCTGCTGGTCAATAAAAATATACGCGCCTAACGCCATGTTCTTCAATAAACCCCATGGTATGATAACTGGTTCTTTATTTACTTATTCTTGAGCTGGACCAGGCTGATATTATACAGGGTGTTCAAGATAATAGCAGCCTGTGAATGGAGTCAATCTGACATATATGTATGAAAATGAGAAGGTTCAGTTATGACGTAGTATAGGTCAAGGTTATGTGACGGTATGTAATTGTAGTGCGGGAAGGGCGATGAACAAATGTGACGTAAAACGAGCTAGTCAGAACCGGTTTAAATAGTACATAAACATAACGCGATAGATTATCTGGCAACTTTCGATTTGTCAATGGGGTTGCTTTAATCTTGAACACCCTGTACATTCCCTAAGGAAGAAAGGACGTGTACATGATTCAAGTAATAGGGGTAAATCTACAACACTAACGAGACTGCAAGAATTCCAAGTCAAGTGTGGTGTAGCTAGACAAGAACATTATGCTGGTGGTCAAAGAAAAATAGTAAACCAACAAAGAACCGGCGTCTAGTCAACACACGCTGAGAAACATACTGAGGGGGAGATCGGACCACTTATGGACTAATTGGTTCGACGTGCAGTGATGATGATCCGACGACTAAACTGAACTAAAACTTGAGCTGGAATTAACTCAGCGGCGCGGGGTTCTTTGTGGCTAAGTGGTTAAACCCTTTGCCTTGTGAGTAGAAGGTCGTGGGTTCGAATCCGGACCGCGCCGTTCTGTTCACGAGTGCAGTTTTTCCAGAGACCCTAGGATTATTGCTGGAGCTACGGAGTTCTCATGCTTTGTGCAATACTCTCGGCAGATGGCGTACCATTTCTGCGGAGAAGGACCGAGCCATATGGGGTGAAACCCGGTGCAATGAAGTCAATCCTTCGGCTTTAAAACCCCTTTAACTCAACGGTTAGACTCAGACTTTACCACGTGGCATGGATGAATGTCAACAACCGAGTTGATCTCCAAGTCTAGAAAAAGAAAGTTGTGAAGATCCATCATCGCCAGCCAGCAGTCATGTCTCCTAATCGTAATGAAAATTAGAGTAATATGCTGAATTTTAAATATGATAATCTCCAAAGTTATGAATAATTGTTTGCCTTCACTATTTCTAAAAAAGGTTTTAAGCTGAAGGATTGACTTCATTGCACTGGCCTTTTACCCCACATGGCTTGGTTCCTTCTCCACAGAAATGGCACGCCACCTGCCGAGAGTATTGCACACAGCACGAACTCCGTAGCTCCAGCAACAATCCTAGGATCACTGGAAAAAACTGTACTCGTGAACAGAACGGCGCCGTCCGGATTCGAATCCACGACCTTCGACTCACAAGGCAAAGGGTTTAACCACTTAGTCACAACGACCATATTCGCACTATTTGGGATGGATTTAGCAGAAGTGATGAAATCAGAGAAATATCTGGTCAATCACTAGTAACAACTGTTATAAAAAGGAGAAGATGGAGATATGTTGGGTATATCTTGAGACGAAAGGATAAAAGTACCAAAGCTGCAATTGAAGTTGGAGACAAATTGTTCACGAAGGAGAGGACGTCCTAGAAAAACCCTGAAACGAACTTTGCTGAAATATTTGCAAGAAATATCGGACTCAATTTCATGGAAGAGATTGAGCGAATAGCGCAGAACAGAGCGGTATGGACAAATTACTTGCAGGTCTTATGTAACATAGAAAGGCCATCATCATCAAATAACTTGTCCTGAGCAGAACTTTGCCACCCTAACAGTCCTTCGGAATTTCTCTCTCTCTCATAAGCCAGATATCCCGCCTCTGTAGTCGTTATATTCAAACCATCAGTTACACCCTGAATCCATCTTCTCCGTGGTCTTCTGCTTTTCCTCTTTGCTGATATAAAGGTACAAGAGGAATATGTCAGGAAAACAGGGAGTGAACAATAAAGTGTGCAACTAAAAGTTGCTAAAAAAAAAGAACAACCCTGCTTCTATTACTTTTTCTATTTTTAAAATATGAGTAAAATAGATTTCTAAAGCATAGAAAATTCGATAGCAATCTGCAAAGAAAAACCGACAGGTTGACATGAGAGAGTAAAGAAGTTATAAATGTGCCGCCCATCTGTCCGACTCATACACTTTCCCGCGCATTTTAGAGCGCGCATGATAAAATCAGATGCACGTGCAAAGGGGATAATAGTGAGATTAGATTGGCTGGCAACGCTGATACGCTCATAAAAATGAGGTACAGAGACTGTCTTTACAGCTTTGTACAAATTACTGAATAGCTAATCTACAGTATCAGACATCGAATTGGAACGCAGAATGGAATTTAAAATGATGGGTTTTTTTTTCTTTCGTTTTTATGGCTTTTGTTTCGTATCTCATTTTTTGTGCTTTTTAAATTGCCTTCTTTTCTATTATCCGTGGATTGTCCGAGGATACAGTGAGAAATTTAATTTAACCGAAACTGAAGGATAAAAATACATTTTGTATGCAATGAGTTGATGATCCTTTATATCCGTTTCTGATAAGAAAATATATCATTGTATCATAAAGTGGTTTGATAAGAAATTATGTATATATCCATGTATCATGAAGTGGTATGATAAGGTAATATGTATATATCCTTGTATACAATCTGTACATAGCCCTAATTATGTAGTGGTATGATGAGAAAAGTATGTACAATGGCATTGTATCATGAAGTGGTATGATAAGGTAATGTATATATCCTTGTATCATGAAGTGGTATGATAAGATAATGTGTATATCCGTGTATGATAAAGTGGTATGATAAGGTAATATGTATATATCCTTGTATCATGAAGTGGTATGAAAGTACTATGTATATCCTTGTATCATGAAGTGGTATGATAAGAAATTATATATATCCGTGATCATGAAGTGGTATGATAAGGTAATATGTATATATCCTTGTATTATGAAGTGGTATGATAAGGTAATATGTATATATCCTTGTATCATGAAGTGGTATGATAAGAAATTATGTATATATCCTTGTATTATGAAGTGGTATGATAAGGTAATATGTATATATCCTTGTATGATGACGTGGTATGATAAGAAATTATGTATATATCCTTGTATCATGAAGTGGTATGATAAGGTACTATGTATATATCCTTGTTTCATGAAGTGGTATGATAAGAAATATGTATATATCCTTGTATGATGAAGTGGTATGATAAGGTAATATGTATATATCCTTGTATACAATCTGTACATAGCCCTTATTATGTAGTGGTATGATGAGAAAAGTATGTACAATGTCCTTGTATCATGAAGTGGTATGATAAGGTAATATGTATATATCCTTGTATTATGAAGTGGTATGATAAGGTAATATGTATATATCCTTGTATGATGAAGTGGTATGATAAGGTAATATGTATATATCCTTGTATACAATCTGTACATAGCCCTTATTATGTAGTGGTATGATAGAAAGTATTACAATGTCCTTGTATCATGAAGTGGTATGATAAGGTAATTCTATATACCTTGTATCCCTGAAGTGATATGATGAAATAATATCTATATACCTGTATAAAGGATATATTAAGATAATATTATATATCATGCCTTGTATCATGAAGTGGTATGAAGAAATCAACCTGTACATTAGCCCTTATTCATGAAGTGGTAAGATAAATAAAATATCTACAATATCCTTGTATCATGAAGGGTATGATAAGACAATTTGTCATATCCTTATCATGAAAGGTATGATAGAAAAGTATCTACAATATTCTTGTTTCATGAAGTGGTATAATGATCAGAATATCGATATTAAGAGAAGTCATTATCTTGTAGTATGTCCTTGGCAGAATGTCACTCTCATTCAGAAATGATGAACAGCTAGAACAGTTCCTGAAATCAATGACAAAATCGCCAATGTGTTGCCAGGAACAACAAGGGGAGCAAAGAATAGTAACTCTGCGACCTACAAGGCATGGAGGTAGAGGCCTAGAAAAGTTACCCTAGTAAATAAACATCGTAGCAGAAATCAGATGCACTGACCTACTAGTAGGCGCATAACTGGCGCATCGTACAATCGCTATTCGGCTAGGATCACATACAGAGCACAAAGAGTGGTTAACAAGTGATCAATATGGAGCGTTCATAGAAGAAGATTGACAAAATACTGAACAAACAATATCAACAAATTATAACATACAAAATACTGAATGAATAATATCAACAAATTATGACATACAAAATACTGAATGA
Organism: Arion vulgaris; assembly: GCA_020796225.1. Taxonomy (NCBI): domain Eukaryota; kingdom Metazoa; phylum Mollusca; class Gastropoda; order Stylommatophora; family Arionidae; genus Arion; species Arion vulgaris. The sequence goes on along the minus strand of CM036763.1, from coordinate 19,856,284 downwards.
ATAATATAAACAAATTATGACATACAAAATACTGAATGAATAATATAAACAAATTATGACATACAAAATACTGAATGAATAATATAAACAAATTATGACATACAAAATACTGAATGAATAATATCAACAAATTATGACATACAAAATACTGAATGAATAATATCAACAAATTATGACAAACAAAATACTGAATGAATAATATAAACAAATTATGACATACAAAATACTGAATGAATAATATCAACAAATTATGACAAACAAAATACTGAATGAATAATATAAACAAATTATGACATACAAAATACTGAATGAATAATATCAACAAATTATGACATACAAAATACTGAATGAATAATATCAACAAATTATGACATACAAAATACTGAATGAATAATATAAACAAATTATGACATACAAAATACTGAATGAATAATATCAACAAATTATGACATACAAAATACTGAATGAATAATATAAACAAATTATGACATACAAAATAATGAATGAATAATATAAACAAATTATGACATACAAAATACTGAATGAATAATATCAACAAATTATGACATACAAAATACTGAATGAATAATATCAACAAATTATGACATACAAAATAATGAATGAATAATATAAACAAATTATGACATACAAAATACTGAATGAATAATATAAACAAATTATGACATACAAAATACTGAATGAATAATATAAACAAATTATGACATACAAAATACTGAATGAATAATATAAACAAATTATGACATACAAAATACTGAATGAATAATATAAACAAATTATGACATACAAAATACTGAATGAATAATATAAACAAATTATGACATACAAAATAATGAATGAATAATATAAACAAATTATGACATACAAAATAATCAATTAATAATATAAACAAATTATGACATACAAAATACTGAATGAATAATATCAACAAATTATGACATACAAAATACTGAATGAATAATATCAACAAATTATGACATACAAAATAATGAATGAATAATATAAACAAATTATGACATACAAAATACTGAATGAATAATATCAACAAATTATGACATACAAAATACTGAATGAATAATATAAACAAATTATGACATACAAAATACTGAATGAATAATATAAACAAATTATGACATACAAAATACTGAATGAATAATATCAACAAATTATGACATACAAAATACTGAATGAATAATATCAACAAATTATGACATACAAAATAATGAATGAATAATATAAACAAATTATGACATACAAAATAATGAATGAATAATATAAACAAATTATAACATACAAAATACTGAATGAATAATATAAACAAATTATGACATACAAAATACTGAATGAATAATATAAACAAATTATGACATACAAAATACTGAATGAATAATATAAACAAATTATGACATACAAAATACTGAATGAATAATATCAACAAATTATGACATACAAAATACTGAATGAATAATATCAACAAATTATGACAAACAAAATACTGAATGAATAATATAAACAAATTATGACATACAAAATACTGAATGAATAATATCAACAAATTATGACATACAAAATACTGAATGAATAATATAAACAAATTATGACATACAAAATACTGAATGAATAATATCAACAAATTATGACATACAAAATACTGAATGAATAATATAAACAAATTATGACAAACAAAATACTGAATGAATAATATAAACAAATTATGACATACAAAATACTGAATGAATAATATAAACAAATTATGACATACAAAATACTGAATGAATAATATAAACAAATTATGACATACAAAATACTGAATGAATAATATCAACAAATTATGATATACAAAATAATGAATGAATAATATAAACAAATTATGACATACAAAATAATCAATGAATAATATAAACAAATTATGACATACAAAATACTGAATGAATAATATCAACAAATTATGACATACAAAATACTGAATGAATAATATCAACAAATTATGACATACAAAATAATGAATGAATAATATAAACAAATTATGACATACAAATATGAATGAATAATACAACAAATTATAACATACAAAATACTGGATATGAAAATATAACAATTATGATATACAAAATACTGAATGAAATTATATATACATATTATGATGTATGATAAGGAAAAATACTTGTAGATGAATGGATATCAAGAAATATGTATATATCTTAAAATCTGACATGAATAATATGATGAAAAGTATGACAATGTCAAAATATATGAATGGATAATATAAATAAATCCTTGATCATGAAGTATATATGAAGAATATATATACTATACAATCTATACATAGCAAATACTGAATAGAAATTAATATAAAGGACAAAGTTATGAGATAAAAATCCCTGACATGAATATTAATAATATCAAACCTTTGCAGACATAGAAAATATCTATAATTGAATAATATAAAAACAACTTACTACACTACAAAGATATGAATAGAAAATATCACAATATTATGACATAAAAATACTAGAAATGAATAATATTACATAATGTTGGCAAACAAATCTGATCAGAAATATAACAAATTAGAACATCCAAATCGAATGACAAAATCCCAATTTGCCGAACAACAAAATACAAAGAATAGAAATAACAACATGAGTAGAGCCAAAATACTATGAATAAACATCAAGCAAATATGACTACTACATAGCGATAACTGGGATGATAATCTCTCATAATTAGCACAGAACAAAATGGTACAATGAGATAGAGCTTCAAGAAGAAGAATTACAAAATACTGAAAATAATATGAAAATTATGACATACAAAATACTGAAAATAATATAAACGAAATTATGACATACAAAATACTGAATGAATAATATAAACAAATTATGACATACAAAATACTGAATAAACAATATCAAAAATTATGACATACAAAATACTGAACAGAACAATATCGAAAAATTATGACATACAAAATACTGAAGAACAATATCGAACAATTATGACATACAAAATACTGAACAACAATATCGAAAAATTATACATACAAAATACTGAATGAATAATATAAACAAATTATGACATACAAAATACTGAATGAATAATATAAACAAATTATGAATACAAAATACTGAATGAACAGTATCAATAAATTATTTGTTTTATATATAAGAGGTATTCTCTTATCAAACATTTAAAAAACGAAAGAAAAGTGAAAGAGCGAATAAAAACACACGAATCGTTACAGATAACATCTGTTTCTTGAAATGTTTCACCTTGATTTACCAGAGTTTTCCCTTGAGTTCATTGTTTTCTTTTACAGTTAATAAAGAAGAAAAAACAATTTCTGTTATGTCCGTATCACAAGATAAATTTCATGAGATTGGTATTGTAAATGTTCCTATTTTTTGCCTACATCAGTGACACAAATTGAAGCCGACACGATGTGATGAAAACGAAAAGAAATTATCTTTACAGGTATGCGATAAAATTCGTTTCTCATATCGCCAGGTAATACTTACAAAGAACATAGGGGGTAAAAGTAAAATTGAAAGGATGAAATAACTCAGGAAAGTAATATCTAATCTGTTTTTATCTCCTTGTAGAGCGTACATTGCAACTGTTATTTGCCCTTGATTTATGTCTCTTGTAAATTCTGAACAGGCTAAATTATCTAACGTCGATAGATTCACTTCATTGCTCCGGCACTTACCCCAATATAACTCGGTCCCTCCATATAGAAGTGGCACGCCAGCTGCCGAGAGCATTCCACAAAACACAAACTCCGTGACTCCGGAAACAATCCTACTGATCTCTTGAAAAAAGTGCACGTGTGTCTCGGTGCAGATTCGAACCTACAACCTTCTGTTCGACAGCGACAGGCTTCTGTGTGTTACCGGACTCTCAAGGAAACAAAAATAGTTTTCTTTGGTTTTTTTTTATCGATCTAGAAGCACTTGAGCTTTCAGCTCTTCGGCTCAGTGCCGTGTACATCGTAACTCTTCGGTTCGGTACCACGAACACCGTAAATCTGGAGAACCTGTGGCTTTCTGCCAGCCCATGGAATTGAGCTGCACTCACAGGGGACTTGTCACCCGGTGTCCAACTCGCTACGAACACGCTGAGCAGGAGGGCAAGCAAAAAATAGTAACACTGCGACCTACACGGCGACTGAGGTAGGGGTCTAGGGAAGCAACACTAGTAAATAAAAAGCATAGCAGAAATCGGATGTACTTGCCTACTTTTAGGCTCACGACTGGTACAACGTACAATCGCTCTTAGGCTCAGATCACAAACAAATCACAAAGAGTGGTTAACAAGTGGTCGGTATGGATCTTTCGAAGAAGAAATACGACAGGCAAACGACTTGAACACTTCGCCATTTGTTTGCAGAACTCAATAACAATCACGGTATGGAAGGAGTTAAACACGAAAACCGTTACTTTCGAATTCGTGCCAAGGACAAGCTCAGAGAACCAGGAAAAAAATACACCTTATTCTCTACTTCTCCCTTTCTCTTTCTCTCTGATTCTCACGCACATACACCTCCCACCTCTTCTGTGTGGTACTCAAGGCATGAAATGTGACACATTTGTGTAAAGTCTAGAAATGTCAACAAACATTAATCTTTAATGTGGCTGACAGACCACGGGACACGATCAATATCTCTTTTCTCTTCTGTTTTTCATTAGCACATCTGGCTTTATCAAAGTTTCAAATCGACTTCAAACAAATTAAGAGTACAGATCAATCATTCACAATCGTTATCAATTTCTAAAATTGATTCTTCAAAGGCTAGAAATGAAATTTATCAAGTTATCGTGAAATTCTGTCATTGACTTTATATTGGCTGAAGTTTATAGGTGTTTAAAAGCCTAAGTATTTACTTCATTGCAGCTGGTTTTACCACATATTGCTAGATCCCTCTTAGCAGAAATGGCACGCCACCTGCCGAGAGTGATAGCCTCAGTAGCGTAGTTGTTAGTGAACTCGCTTCTAATGCTAGTGGTCGGGATTCAAGTCCACAGTTTGCGGGAAATTTTTTCTGATTGTAAGACCTCTCAGATCTACACGTTCTGAATTGGGTACGAGGTAAAGCATGTGAAGTAAAGACGGCCGGCGTGATGTTGACCACATCATCCATCGTGTGTCGACGGTCAATGGAAAATACGGACTTGACACCTTATTACCCTATATTATACCTTATATTGACGGACATATTACCTTATATTCTACGTAGTATAAAAGGTGTTTTAAAACAATTGCCGAGAGTATTGCACAAAGCACAAACTTCGTAGCTCGGCATTAATCCTAGGTGTCTCTGGAAAAAAGTGCATCCGGGAACAGAACGACGCGGTTCGGATTCGAATCCACGACCTTCGACTTGCAAGGCACAGGCACTTAGCCACCGAGACACACTCTATGGTGAAGTGGAAAGGTTTAGGTAGAAGGTGTAACACTCCCCAACAGATACTAGTTTAAGATTATTGTTCCAATACAATATCTACCTGTATATCTATCTACGTTATATAAATAATCACAAACATAGCCTCACAAACAATATTACAATTAAAAACAGTATGAAATGGAACTGATAGGAAAACGAAGTTCAGAATAGAAAGAGCATACATATTCCAAGTGGCAATATATGGGTGTAAAACATGGACATTTAACACGGCAGTGGAAAAGCACGTTTTTTAACATAAGTGATACAGAAGAGTCTATCTTATATCATGGACAGAGAAGAGAACAAGTGTATCTATCCAGAAAGAATTTAAAATCAAAGAAAACTGGCTGATGCTACCAAAAGAATGAGAAAATTGAAGTATTTTTTAATCTTTAGAAGTGATGAAAACACGAAGGAAAAGATTATGGTAGCTACCCTATTAAATAAGAAAGCTGCAGAAATCGGATGTGAAAGTATAGGCACTAATAAGCGCATAACTGGCACAACGTAGAGTCGCTCTTAGGCTCAAATCACATACAGACCACACAGAGTGGTTTAATAAGTGGTAGTTATGGGGCGTTCACAGAAGAAAAAGAAGAAGAAGAAGAACTTATGAAATATAAGAAGACACGAAGGGTTGGAAAAGACTATTATGTAAATAAGGATACCCAACGAAGTGGAGAAGACTATTATGTAAATAAGGATACCCAACGAAGTGGAGAAGACTATTATGTAAATAAGGATACCCAACGAAGTGGAGAAGACTATTATGTAAATAAGGATACCCAACGAAGTGGAGAAGACTATTATGTAAATAAGGATACCCAACGAAGTGGAGAAGACTATTATGTAAATAAGGATACCCAACGAAGTGGAGAAGACTATTATGTAAATAAGGATACCCAACCAAGTGGAGAAGACTATTATGTAAATAAGGATACCCAACGAAGTGGAGAAGACTATTATGTAAATAAGGATACCCAACGAAGTGGAGAAGACTATTATGTAAATAAGGATACCCAACGAAGTGGAGAAGACTATTATGTAAATAAGGATACCCAACGAAGTGGAGAAGACTATTATGTAAATAAGGATACCCAACGAAGTGGAGAAGAGAGAGACCAGGGAAGAAATTGATCCAGGATATAACTGATGATATAAGCAGGACGACTGCAGAGGCGGGATATCTGGTCTCTGAGATTAAGAGATTCTGATGGACTGTTGTAGTGGCACAAAGTTCTGCTCAAGACAAGCTATTTTATGATGACGACCAAGTATCGCGTCAGGTGAAAATATCGGCGCAAGAATACATTACTAATTCACGAGAGAGAGCCCATTACTTAACTTTCATCTTGGAAATTCAATTGGAATAATGTTATATATAGTCCACAGACAGAATACAGAATTCAAGACACGCAAGCTATCCTGATCGATTGTCTAAGTTAAGATACATGGTGTCTGTCTGTAGAGGTACATTCTGACAAGCGTGATCAGAATATGTAGGTTAATTATCTATTCAAGTATATTCTAAAGCAGAATTCAGTTATCGTTTACTAGTTACCTCTCTCTCGATCCTTCTTTTTCGGCCATTTTATCATTCTTATTGTCCTATATAAACAGCCTTTGCCAAGAACGTTTGTTTTACGTCACATCTTCAGTTCCATTTGGAGATCTAGTGATTGTCCTTCGGCGACGAGTCCGGTTTCAACCAGCGTTTACTGGGCTCGCTCTCCGTCAGCCCTTGGCTGTCCCCAGCCGACCTGCAGGGCAGCAGGTTACGAGTTATATGAGGACTTTTCAAGTACATTCTAAATGAATAATTCTAATCAATTATCGGTTGTCATTTGGCGTAGTAAGAATGCGAACAGACTAAACTGTATATGAAGCTTTCCACAACAGAATATCAGGATAGAAGGCGAGAGGAAGACTGAGGAAAAGGTGGATAGATAACGTAATTGAATTCTGCAAGGGGACTATGAAAACCATCAGACAAGTCACCAGAGAAGCACAAGACAAATACATAAAACAACAACACTGGGTTAACAACCCGGTAACAGTGTGCTGACAAAAGAAGAAGAAGAAGAAGTTGGCTTAGGCTATCTCTGTGATTAGCTGATTCTGTGGTTATCTTTCCCAGGGTGAACGTAGTCCAGCACACATTAACATAATCTTTCTAACTTGCTGAGTCAGTGGTCATCCTTGACAGAGTAAACATGGTCCGGCACACATACTGACAACATCTCTCTACCTAGCTGGGTCAGGGGTTATCCTTGACAGGGTAAACGTGGCCCGGTACACATACTGACAACATTGCTCTACCTAGCTGAGTCAGTGGTCATACTTGACAGGGTAAACATGGTCCGGCACACATACTGACACAATTTTTCTAACTAGCTGGATCAGTGGTCATCTTTGAAAGGGTAAACGTGGTCCGGCAAACATACTGACAAAATCTTTTTACCTAACTGGGTCCGTGGTCCACCTTCACAGGGTAAACGTGGTCCGACAAACATGCTGACAAAATCTCTTTACCTAGCTGGGTCCGTGGTCATCCTTGACAGGGTGAACGTAGTCCGGCAAACACCGTATATATATATCTGCTTCCACTGTTATTCATTAAGTTGTGTTTGATTTACTTCTCTTTAGCCTTTCCTCAGAGTCAACTAACTAGCAGTCTTTATTCAAGTTTCTGAATTGAATCCCAGGGAATTATCATCATCACCAAATAGCTTGTCCTGAGCAGAACTTTGCCACCCCAACAGTCCTTCTGAATTTATCTTTCTCTCATATCTTTCTCCCAGAAGTCCCACGTCTGCAACCGTCAGGCTCATGTCATCAATTACATCCTGAATCCATCTTCTCCGTAGTCTTCCTCTTCTCCTCTTTGCCGGGATGCCTCCTACCATAATAGTCTTTTACAACCCTTTGTGTCTCTTTATCTGCCCAAAATACTTTCAATTTCTCATTCCTATTTGCAGCATCAGCCAGTTTTCTTTGATTTTAAGTTCTTTCTGCATAGATCTATGTGTTATCTTCTCTGTCCATGATATACGGAGTACTCTTCTGTAACACTTATATTCAAAAGCACATATGTTTTTCCACTGCCTTGTTAAATGTCCATGCTTCCACAAACGACTCATCCAGTTCCATATTCTACATTTTATTGCTGTGCTAATCTCTTCCTGCTGTACTTGCTGAAGTTGTCTTTGTAGTTTAATGTACTCGTAAAAAGATTCTAATAATTTCTTGTAATTACTTTACAATTCTTCTTCTTCAAACGCTCCATATAGGCCACTTTTTTAAAAACCACACTTTGTGATTTGAATGGGATCTGAGCCTAAGAGCAATTTACGTTGTGCCAAGTTTTCGTCTAGAAGGATACTAGCACATTCGATGTCTCCGACGCTTTCTTTTTACTAGTGTAGCTTCCCTAGGTTCCTACCTCATTCGTCTCTTACATCATGCCTTGTAGATCGTAGTGTTATTTACTAGTGTAGCTTCCCTAGGTTCCTACCTTAGTCGTCTCTTACATCATGCCTTGTAGATCGTAGTGTTATTTACTAGTGTAGCTTCCCTAGGTTCCTACCTCAGTCGTCTCTTACATTATGCCTTGTAGGTCGCAGTGTAAGTATTCTTTTCTCCCCTTGTAAGTCCCTAGGTTCCTACCTCAGTCGTCTCTTACATCATGTCTTGTAGATCGTAGTGTTATTTACTAGTGTAGCTTCCCTAGGTTCCTACCTCAGTCGTCTCTTACATCATGCCTTGTAGATCGTAGTGTTATTTACTAGTATAACTTCCCTAGGTTCCTACCTCAGTCGTCTCTTACATCATGCCTTGTAGATCGTAGTGTTATTTACTAGTGTAGCTTCCCTAGGTTCCTACCTTAGTCGTCTCTTACATCATGCCTTGTAGGTCGCAGTGTAAGTATTCTTTTCTCCCCTTGTAAGTCCCTAGGTTCCTACCTCAGTCGTCTCTTACATCATGTCTTGTAGATCGTAGTGTTATTTACTAGTGTAGCTTCCCTAGGTTCCTACCTTAGTCGTCTCTTACATCATGCCTTGTAGATCGTAGTGTTATTTACTAGTATAACTTCCCTAGGTTCCTACCTCAGTCGTCTCTTACATTATGCCTTGTAGATCGTAGTGTTATTTACTAGTATCTTCCTAGGTTCCTACCTTAGTCTCTCTTACTCATGCCTTTAATCGATTTGTGTTATGATGAGCTCCTAGAGGATTTACTTCCTCAGTCGTCTCTTACATTATGCCTTGTAGGTCGCGTGTAAGTATTCTTTTTCCTTGTAAGTCCCTAGGTTCCTACCTCAGTCGTCTCTTACATCATGTCTTGTAGATCGTAGTGTTATTTACTAGTTAGCTTCCTAGGTTCCTACCTCAGTCGTCTCTTACATCATGCCTTGTAGATCGTAGTGTTATTTACTAGTATAACTTCCCTAGGTTCCTACCTCAGTCGTCTCTTACATCATGCCTTGTAGATCGTAGTGTTATTTACTAGTGTAGCTTCCTAGGTTCCTACCTAGTCGTCTCTTACATCATGCCTTGTAGATCGTAGTGTATTTACTAGTATAACTTCCTAGGTTCCTACCTAGTCGTCTCTTACATCATGCCTTGTAGGTCGAGTGTGTACTTTCTCTGTAGTCCTAGGTTCCTACCTCAGTCGTCTCTTACATCATGCCTTGTAGATCGTAGTGTTATTTACTAGTGTAGCTTCCCTAGGTTCCTACCTTAGTCGTCTCTTACATCATGCCTTGTAGATCGTAGTGTTATTTACTAGTATAACTTCCTAGGTTCCTACCTCAGTCGTCTCTTACATTATGCCTTGTAGATCGTAGTGTTATTTACTAGTATAACTTCTCTAAGTTCCTACCTCAGTCGTCTATTACATCATGCCTTGTAGATCGCAGTGCTAAGTATTCTTTTCTCCCTTGTAAGTCCGCAATACACGGACGCACTTTAGAACTCTGAAAAAGCTTGCGATTATTGCATAATTTACCTATTTTTAAATTTACTATAATAGTAAGTTTCTCAGCATTTTGATTTTGTCATTTATTTTATTTGTGTTCTATTAATTTGTTCTTTTTGTTAATATAAACTTTATAAGGGAAAGATAAATTTGCAGTTGAAAATTGACAAAGTTGAGTAGACCCCAAAACTGTCTATCACGCAACAATTACCTACTCTAATTAAAATAAAATGTCTACAAATAATTTTCATTCTCAAAGCTGAATCGTGACTCGCCGATGCTGCGGAGTTCGTTCCTTGCCCTTGAAATCTTCCCGTGTAAGAAAAAGAACGGAGATAAATGGTTATTTACTGAAGTGCAATGATAATGATACTATCACTCAATCAATCAATCAATCAATTAATCAGTTAATAAGTCCTTCTATATACTATCAATGAACTATTAAAACCAATAATGAACTATTGAAACCAATAATTAACTATTAAAACCAATAATGAACTATAAGAACCAATAATGAACTATTAAATGCTGTAATGAACTATTAAAACCTTTAATGAACTATTCAAAACAATAACGAACTATTAGAGCCAGTAATGAACTATAAGAACCAATAATGAACTATAAGAACCAATAATGAACTATAAGAACCAATAATGAACTATAAGAACCAATAATGAACTATAAGAACCAATAATGAACTATAAGAACCAATAATGAACATTTAAAATCAATAATGAACTATAAGAAACAATAATGAACTATTAGAACCAATAATGAGCTATAAGAACCAATAATGAGCTATAAGAACCAATAATGAGCTATAAGAACCAATAATGAACATTTAAAATCAATAAGGAACTATAAGAAACAATAACGAACTATTAAAAGCCAGTAATGAACTATAAGAACAAATAATGAACATTTAAAATCAATAATGAACTATAAGAACCAATAATGAACTATTAGAGCCAGTAATGAACTATAAAAACCTATAATGAACTATTAAAACCTTTAATGAACTATTCAAAACAATAATGAACTATAAGAACCAATAATGAACTATAAGAACCAATAATGAACTATTAGAGCCAGTAATGAACTATAAAAACCTATAATGAACTACTAAGACCAATAATGAACTATAAGAACAAATAATGAACTATTCAAACCAATAATGAACTATTCAAACCAATATTGAACTATAAGAACCAATAATGAACTATTAGAGCCAGTAATGAACTATAAAACCTATATGAACTATTAAGGCCAATAATGAACTATTAAGAACCAATAATGAACTATTCAAACCAGTAATAAACTATAAAAACCTGTAATGAACTATTAAGACCAATAATGATTGCTAAACATGATTCCCACTCGCACTTTTTAAGTTTCGTAAAACTAGTCCTCGATTCAATCAAAATAATTAATTCAGGATCGCGAGAAAGAGAGAGAAAGAGAGAGAGAGAAAATAAATTAATTCAAGCCTAGTTTTCTTTCTTCTCAAACGATGTCATTATGAAATAGAAACTATTTCGTATCCCAGTAAATCAATAAATCAATAACTAAATCGGTAACTGTGTCAATCAATGGCCTAACAGCAAAGCCTACGTATCCTCAACATCGTTTTAACTATCGGAAACTGTAATCGATCGTTCTCTTCAATTATGGTCACCATGCAAGGCACGTAATACTCCTTCTTAAAGGTACCTTCACAACCGATTCCTTGTCTACCCACAATTCCCTGTTAATACGAGTACAACACATCAGTCCCATTATCCCTTTACGTCATGATATCACTCTAGAGTTGTGTACCCTAATCACAGATAGCGAACATATGCTTTTGGAATTCTGGGAAATAGACTGCAATCAATATGGAGTCTCCATAGGTGTATCCAGTAGTGTCAACTACCTTTATTCGGTGGAAGCAATCAAACAATGTGTTTCAATGCAGTAGTTCTCAAGTTTGTAAACGTGGGTACTAGTCCGTAGAAAAGTTCTAACCTTGTAATCATCTCATCTAATTATATATACTGGCTAGATTTAATAATAATAACAATAAGGATATTAGCAAAAGCAGTCGTCAGTTCTGGAGAAATAATAAACTATCTTAGTTCTACTGTCTGGTGTTTTTGTTTTGTTTTTTCGATCCAGAAGCACTTCAGCTTTCAGCTCTTCGGCTCGGTACCAAGGACATAGTAACCCGTCGGTTCGGTACCCCGAACACCGTAAATCTGGAGAACCTGTGGTTTTTTCTGCCAGCCCGTGGAATTGAACCCGCACTCACAACTAGCTTGTCACCCGTCGTTCAACGCGCTACGAACATGCTGGGCAGGCGGGCAACTACTGTCTGGTTTAATTAAACTCAAGTACTAGCATGTCCCTTACAGAATGTCACTTTCATCACAGCTAGGCTGACAAACTGTATGTTTCTAGTAAGTTCTCCAGCTGCCTCCAACATCATGTTCAATCTCTCTCTTTAGCCTATTACGCCCTTGGCGTTTAGGGTAGCAACAAACGTACACCATTCTTCCCTGTTCATGGCCTTCCTCTGTATTGTGTTCCAGCTATGATTCATTTCCTTCAGCTCTTGCTCTATCGTTCTCCTCCAGGTCGTCTTGGGTCTTCCACGCTTTCGCCTACCCTCTGGAGTCCATCTCAGTGCAGTTTTCGTGTCGGAGCCAGTCTCCATGCGCATCACATGTCCAATCCATCTCCAGCGTCGTCTTCGGATGATAGCGCCCATATTCTCTTGTTGGCATCGTGCAAGCAATTCTTGATTCGAGATAGTAGTCGGCCAGTACACGCGTAAGATTTTTCGCAGACACGTTGTATGAAAGGCGGAGAGTCTGGACATATCCTGTTCTGTCATTCTCCAGCATTCCGATCCGTACAGCAATGTTGACAGCACACAGCTGTTATAGATACTAGTCTTGGTTCTGATGCTGTATTGGGCAGATTTCCAGGCGGTCTGAAGGGTCATGAATGCACTTCGTGCCTTACTCAGTCTGTTTTTAATGTCAGATCCAGCGCCTCCTTCATTGCTAATTACACTTCCAAGGTATGTGAAAGCGGTTGTATCTCGGAGGGTTTTACCTTCTAGTTTGACTGGTGCTGGGGTTGCTATGTTCAGAGTCATTACTTCAGTTTTCTTCTGATTTATTTTCAGCCCAACCATCTCACTATATTGGTTAAGGCGGCAGGTCTTTTCCTGGATATCTCTATGTGTATGAGATAGAGTGCGATGTCATCTGCAAAATCTAGGTCTTCCAGAGTGGATGTGAGCGTCCATCTAATACCTCTTGCCTTATCTTCCGTTGTTTTACGCATCACCCAATCTATGACAGTGTTGAATAATAGGGCTGATATAACACATCCTTGTCGCACGCCTGTTTTTACTTCAAACTTTAGTTCTGAAGTTTCAACACTGCATGCAAACTTGCTGTAGCAGCTTTTTATAATATTTATAAAACACAGTGGGATTCCATACCATCTTAAGATACGACATAGACTTTCGCGGTGTATGCTATCAAAAGCTTTTTCAAAATCTACAAAGTTGATATAGAGTTTGCTTTGCCATTCTGTGCATTGCTCTATGATATTTCTAAGAGCAAATATTTGGCCTATACAGCTCCGTCCTCTGCGAAATCCTGCTTGTTCCTTTCTTAGTTTCTTATCCACAGCATCAGTAATACGTTGTACGATGATTTTGCTTAAGATTTTACTTGGGACAGAAAGCAATGTTATTCCACGCCAATTATTACAATCGGCAAAGGAGCCCTTTTTGGGGATCTTGATGATGACTCCTCTGTTCCATGCATCAGGTATTATTTAGGTATTCCATATAGTAGTAAACAAGGGTTGCAATATATTAGCTGCAAGTTCTGGGTCTATTTTGAATAGTTCTGCGTTTAAGTTATCATTCCCTGGTGCCTTGTTATTCTTAAGAGATTTAATTGCTGTAATGATCTCATCCCGGCTGGGTGTTTCAATGCCAATTTCTAATTCCTCTGTTGGTTCTGGTATGTCTGCTACTACCGTTGGCGGTGGTCTATTTAGCAATTCTTTAAAATGCTCTGTCCATCGTATTTCTTGTTCCTTTTCCGTTGTCAATAGCATTCCATTCTTATCCTTTATGAGAGTATTTGATCTCCTGTAATGTTCCCGCTTATTAGCTTTGTAATTTTGTACACTGTTACCTGATCACACTTTTTTGCTGCTTCTTCTGCCTGCACTGCCAGGTCTTCAACATACATTCTTTTGTCAGCTCTCACAGCCCGTTTGCTTTCTTTACTTGCGCTTTTGTACTGTTCTTGGTATCTTGCTTTCAGTCTTTCGGACTTTGCTTCTAACAATTTCTTTTTAATATTCTTCGGCTGTCTATTATTTTCCATGTTGTTGGTGTTATCCATTCTTTTCTTTTCTTTGTGCGGTACCCTAGACATGTTTCACTGCTCTTGCTATATATAGATGCTATGTTGTCCCATGTTCTATCTATGTTGTCAGTTTCATCCGTAGTTTCATTACTTTCTAGGGCTTGGAATCTGTTCTTTATCTGCATTATAAACTTATCCCTTACTTCCGTGTCTTTTAGTCTATCCACATCGAACCTCTTTTGGAAGTTTTTCTGTTGTCCTGTTTTTCTTAGTTTAAGTTTGACATAAGCTGTGACTAGGTGGTGGTCGCTACCAACATCTGCACCTCTCTTGACTACAACATCTAGCAGCGAGCGTCTCCAGGGTCCATTGATCATTATATGGTCTATCATGTTCAATGTTTGGTTGATATCCTGCAGTTACCTTCGTCTTGGTCTTCCCTGCCTCGTACTCCAGTAACCATGCCTTCTTAACTAGCTTTGAGCTACAACAAAAAATATAAACTCAGAAATTACTTCTATGGATGCGGATAATATTTTGAGAATCACTACCTTGAAACACACAACGACGATAGATAAAAAAAAGTCACCCATATTGTGTTAAAATATAATAAATTAATACTTATAAAACCAATAATGAGCTATTTAAACTAATAATGATTTACTTAACCCTTTAGCTGCCAAGGACGTATAAATACGTTTTCCCATTCACTTCTAAAGACGCATTAACACGTCTGTTATTATTCTCCTCTGTGGGCTAAAGATGTGTTAACACGTTATACATTTCTACTGTCACTGCTATAGGCGTACATTCACGTTTGTGACCTAGAAACACAGAGTACCTTTTTTTAGCTCAGCCTTCGGAAAGTATATAGCAGCGAAAGGGTAAAACTAATATAGCACTATTTAAACCACTAATGAACTATTGAAAACAAAAGATTAAAATAAAAAATACAGGTACATGTTTACAAAACTTTAATCAATACAGAGATTGATGGAGTCTGGAATTACGTATACAAGTAGAGCACTATATATGGCCTTTTTCGTCTTTACAGACGGTCAATTGGGAAGTGTTTTACTGTGACAACTTCTGAGTTTTCGCTTTTCTCTCTTGTCGTTCAGACTACTGAACGTAATAATGTCCAGAAAAATCACAACAGCGTTAAAAAAGCTGGGGTTGATTCGCAAAGTCCTGTAAAGGATATGCAATTAACTAACAAGTAGAGCTGGATACTTGAGGTGCAGAGAGAGAAGTGTATTTCTCTCTCTTTCTCTCCCTTGCGGTCGTTCTTTTCGGCCATTTTTACCATTCTTAATGTGATATGTAAACAGCCTTTGCCAAGAACGTAGCTTTACGTCAAAATTTTCTGTACCATATGGAACCTTGGTGCTTGTCCTTCGACGATGTGTCCGATTTCAACCAGCGTTTGCTGGGTTCGCTATCCGTCAGACTTTGACTGTCCCTGCCGACCTGTACGGTAGCAGGTAGGAGTGTATTTAACCAGCGAGCCACAGGAACCATCAGTATGCATACCCTTCGACATCTATTGGGGAAGAATGAGCACCTATGGGTCTGCCCGGAGTGATGTGACGTCAGTTCCGTAAGCAATAACCAATACATATAAACTCGGAATATACTTCCAGGGATGGGGATAATATTGTGAGAACAGCTACCTTAAAAAAAAAACACAAAGATAATGAAGACTTCACAAAGTGTGGTTTTCTTCTTCATTTCTTCTTCGACCGCTTCATATCGACCAATTGTTAACCACTCTGTGTGATTTGTATGGGATCTGAGCCTAAGCGATTGTACGTTGTGCCAGTTATGCGCCTACAAGTAGGTCATCCCATCTGATTTCTACGACGCTTTTTATTTACTAAGGTAGCTTCCCTAGGTTCCCTACTTCAATCGCTTCTTACGACATGTCTTGTACCTTGCAGTGGTACTATTCTTTGCTTCCCTTGCTAGTTCCGTCACCACACGAGCGACGTATTGTGTTAAGATATAATATAGTAATACTTTAGAAGGTCTGATGGCTAAGTGGTTAAGCATTTTACCTTGTGAGTCGAAGGTCGTGGGTTAGAATCCGAACCGCGCCGTTCTTTTCACGAATGCAGTTATTTCCAGAGACCCCTAGGATTGTTGCTGAAGCTACGGTGTTCGTGCTTCATGCAATACTCTCGGCAGGTGTCGTGCCACTTCTGCGGAGAGGGACCGAGCATATGCGGTAAAACCCAGGCGCAATGAAGTCAATCGTTCGGCTTTACAATCTTTTATAGTAATACTTTAAAACGCATCACTCTAATATAACAAACGTGTCAAGCTTGAATGAGTTCCGATTTGAAATAACTAACAACAAAGAAATGAAATAATTTGGTTTAATGGTTTTGTAATTCTGGTTTATTTTGGTAATTGAGTTTTTACTATTTGAAAAAAATATTGTATTTAATATGTGATAAATGTTTTTTTTTCCTCTAGTTATGTCATCAGTTGTGACATGCATCGACGTCAGATCACAATATTTGTAGCTTTGGGTTGAAAGAAAATGAAGAGAATTTGATATAGTCTTCTTCTTCTTCTTCTTCTTTGCGTTCGTTCTTTACGACCAATTTTAATCACTCTTTGTGATATGTTTGATCTTTGCCAAGAACGTGTATACGTTGCACATTGGTTTGGCAGGCCCCTAAACGCATAGCCTTCTACACATTTAGGACACATGCATCCGATTTCAGCCAAACCTCCTTAGTCGCCTCTTACGACATGCATGGCAGGTAACAGTGGTTCTATTCTTTACACCCCAAATTTGGGCCCCGGTAATCACTCGGGCGCTTGACATAGTGACTAATTGGACAAGTAGATAAAGAGAACTTTCCATTATGACAAAGATAGACACGTTGATGTATGCCAACTTGACATAATGACACACGTAGACACGCTTAGCATGATGACACACATAGACAATCTTAGTATAATGACGCAGTTAGAGACGCAGATAGATGAGAACTTGACATAATGACACACTTAGAGACGTAGATAGATGAGAACTTGACACAGTGACACACTTAGAGAAGTAGATAGATGAGAACTTGACATAATGACACACTTAGAGACGTAGATAGATGTGAACTTGACACAGTGACACACTTAGAGACGTAGATAGATGAGAGCTTGACATAATGACACACTTAGAGACGTAGATAGATGTGAACTTGACATAATGACACACGTAGAAACGTAGATAGATGAGAACTTGACATAATGACACACTTAGAAACGTAGATAGATGAGAACTTGACATAATGACACACTTAGAAACGTAGATAGATGAGAACTTGACATAATGACACACTTAGAGACGTAAATAGATGAGAACTTGACATAATGACACACTTAGAAACGTAGATAGATGAGAGCTTGACATAATGACACACTTAGAGACGTAGACAGATGAGAGCTTGACATAATGACACACTTAGAGACGTAGATAGATGAGAACTTGACATAATGACACACTTAGAGACGTAGACAGATGAGAACTTGACATAATGACACACTTAGAGAAGTAGACAGATGAGAACTTGACATAATGACACACTTAGAGAAGTAGACAGATGAGAACTTGACATAATGACACACTTAGAGACGTAGATAGATGAGAACTTGACATAATGACACACTTAGAGACGTAGATAGATGTAAACTTGACATAATGACACACTTAGAGACTTAGATAGATGTAAACTTGACATAATGACACACTTAGAGACGTAGAGATGCGAACTTGACATAGTGACACACTTAGAGACGTAAATAGATGAGAACTTGACATAATGACACACTTAGAGACGTAGATAGATGTGAACTTGACACAGTGACACACTAAGGTCATTAGCTTTCGTTCTTGAACTCAATATCAATGAAACATAACCTTGAAGAATTTCGTCAGTAACTACTGCACACAAAGAAACCTTTTAAAAAGAAATAATATTCAGACAACCAATGTTCTTCAGGCATACAATTCTCTCTCTCGCAATCTCCTCATAAATTATATTCATGTGGAAATCTGATTCATGCAGCCTTAGCGTTGGTGTGTTTTACGTTACATCTTCAGTACGATTTGGTGCTCTGGTAATACTAAATCCTTCGGTAATGTGTCCGGTTTCAGCCAATGTTTTCTCGGTTCGCTCTCCGTTCTGTAGCCATCTAGTGTGTTTTACAGTGTGGGGTAGTTAGCCCCACTTCCAACCTCCTTAGTTGCCTCTTACCACATGCGTGGCAGGTAACTATGGTTCTATTCTTTACGCCCCGATTTGGACCCCGACAACCACTCGGGAGAGGCATACAATTCGAAGAGGCTGTTTAGATCATTTTATGGCAAAGTGTAAAGTTCATGGAAGACGATATCATGGAAAGCAGAGAGAGAAGATGTTGGATGGACTGACATCATAGTTCAACAAAAGATCGACATCATAACCTGTTAACTGCACCAAGGAGAGAGAGTTGTAGAGAGACATGATCGCCTACGCCGGCATACATGGCCCATTATTGATTTATCGCCCGTGTGGTGCAGGGACCCGCAAGGAAACTAAAGAATAGTACCACTGCGACCTACAAGGCATGTCGTAAGAGGTAACTTAAGTAGGAGCCTACTGAAGCTACCCTAGTAAATAAAAAGGGGCGCAGAAATCGGATGTGTAGATGCATAACTGGCACAACGTACAATCGTTCTTATGCTCAGATCACATACACATCATACAGAGTGGTTAACAGGTGGTGGATATGAAGTGTTAAAAAGAGAAGAGGAAGAAAGATTGATTTATAATATCATTTTATTGTTGTATTATTGTATTGTTGTATTATTGTATTGTTGTATTTTAGTATTATTGTATTGATGTATTATTGTATTATTGTATTATTGTATTGTTGTATTTTAGTATTATTGTATTGTTGTATTATTGTATTATTGTATTTTAGTATTATTGTATTATAATATTATTGTATTGTTGTATTTTAGTATTATTGTATTTTAGTATTATTGTATTATAATATTATTGTATTTTAGTATTATTGTATTATAATATTATTGTATTTTAGTATTATTGTATTATAATATTATTGTATTATAGTATTATTGTATTATAGTATTATTGTATTATAATATTATTGTATTATAGTATTATTGTATTATTGTATTATTGTATTGTTGTATTATTGTATTATTGTATTGTTGTATTATAATATTATTGTATTTTAGTATTATTGTATTGAGTATTATTGTATTATAGTATTATTGTATTATAGTATTATTATATTATTGTGTTATTGTATTTTAGTATTATTGTATTATAATATTATTGTATTATAGTATTATTGTATTATAGTATTATTGTATTATTGTATTATAATATTATTGTATTGTTGTATTATTGTATTTTAGTATTATTGTATTATAATATTATTGTATTATAGTATTATTGTATTATAGTATTATTGTATTATAATATTATTGTATTATAGTATTATTGTATTATAATATTATTGTATTATAATATTATTGTATTATTGTATTATAATACTAATAAATATTCAATAAACACTTTTTCTTAAAAATTAGAACGCCGGCAATTATATCTGTGGACTCCTGTGGCTGAGTGGTTAAGCCCTTTGCCTTGTGAGTCGAAGGTCGTGGGTTCGAATCCGGATCGCGCTGTTCTGTTCACAAGTTTTTCCAGAGACCCTAGGATTGTTGCTGGAGCTACGGAGTTCGTGCTTTGTGCAATACTCTCGGCAGGTGGCTTGCCATTTCTGCGGAAAAGGACCGAGCCATATGGGGTAAAACCCGGTGCAATGAAGTCAATCCTTCGGCTTTAAAACCTTAATTAAATGGTTCGGCCTCATAAGCAGATAACCAACAGACAGTGCACCTCAAAAAGCTATGTTGCTCCGATACAATGGATACAAAGCAAAAGGCCGGCCACGCAACAGATGGACCTTAGAGATAACAGTGGCGATACAGACACTATTTATATAGCGCACACAACAGCCCGTTCTAGAAATCTCTTCTTATCATGACGCTGTGCGGCAAAACAGGAATGGAGACAAGAAAAGAAAGAGGACAAAAATGTAATCTCTCCTGTAGTATAATTTGTGTAAGCTATCATACGTCTGTATCGAAGTTCCCACAATGGAGACGCTGGTGGTGAAGGGGGGTGGCTGTGTGGGAGAAGGAGCGGGTGTAGTTCTAACACGAGTAGATAACGAAAGAGTGGAGGTCTGAGTGAGTTCCGGATGTGCCAGCTTACGTGGACTGCTCCGATATCGACCGCTGCAGGATGGAAAACAAATATTTGGCCAGTTCTCATGGTGACCAGACTGAACACTATGCCAGAAATCGATACTATTACAGTACTTGCATTTTTGATTTCTGAAAACTTGTCTTTGATTACCTTACCACGATTAGAATTGGTTCTATTTTTTCCTTTCTTTCAATCTAGGTGGTCTCTATGGCGCAGAGGCTAGATGCTCGGCTCTCGTACCAAAGCTACCATGTTTGTTTTCTCGTGGAAACTGTGGGATATTTTCCCATAGATCCCTGATCTCAGTGTAGGTGAGATCAAGTTTCTAGTCCTATCGAAGACGGACGATGAAACGTGGGTCCAATTTTCCATAGATCCCTGATCTCAGTGTAGGTGAGATCAAGTTTCTAGTCCTATGGAAGACGGACGATGAAACGTTGGTCCAATTGCTCCAGGTGTTCATTTTGAGCATTTAAAAGAACCCTTGACAGTTTAAAAAAGAGAAGAGCAGGCTGGAAGGCTGCTGCCCTGGAAAAATTAATTAGAAAAGATTAAAAACTAAGAAGTTCCCACAAAAATATCTTCACCATCTTCAAAATTACATTGGGCACCATCGCCTGTGCTACGTAGTTCGTGCACTGCAGTTGAGATCTTCCTATATAAGAAAGAGGTTGGAGCACACCTGATTACTCACTGAAGTACGATGATGATTATCCTATCAATCAATCAATCAATCAATCAATCAATCAATCGTTCTTTCATTCTTTCAAACCAAACTTCTAATTTAGTGAATGGGAGGAAAGAACAAAATAAAATATTGGAAGCGGTTTTACAAATATTTCTAGCTTCACCGTCTAGCAGACAGATTAAGCAGAATCATATTTTTATTAATGAAAAAAAAAACTGTGCACTCATAGCGGTTACATAGGTGCTCAGTTGTCTCCAGCCATCTAAATATTGCAGTGTTAGAGCACTTACACGGCAGCTGCGGCGAATATTTCGTCAACAATGAACACTGTCCACTTGTTCTCAGACATGTGTAACGGAAATTGAAATGAAAATCGTGGCATGTCCTTTACAGAACGTCGCCATAAATAATAATAAACGAGTCGTCGATTTTTTCTAGGCACCACTTATACGTCCAGTAGTTCGCCATTGCGTTCTTAAGGCGGGAGACCCACTCAGAACAAAGGTTGCCGTTTTTTAAAATTCACAGAAGAAAAACTAACAAACATAATGTCATACCATTTGGCCAAATATTCACAAAACAGATGAGACTGCAGTAAAACTATTTGATTGGCAAAACACGTAATCGAAACGTTGCTGTATTTTGAAATTGTTTTTGTAATTTGTAAAACTACAGTAACTTTGTGATTACGTGTTTTACCATTTGGCCACATGTTGCAACAGACATTGTTTTTTGATGATATACAACGTTTATTGTATGCATTCTAATTATGTATTTCAAAAAAATTATTGAAAATATATTCTAATACCCCACCCCTTTTCAGTTGGGAGTAGATTTCAAAAACACAAGGAAGAATCCTAAACTAGCATATGATGTACATATCACCCATTGCTATAGCGTGAACCGCCTCTTTTTTTCTAAACTGTATATACGCAGGAGATATTGCTGTTCTAATTTGATTTTTTAAAAATATTCTGAAGGGCAATATTACAAAAGCCATATCTACAAAACCAATGGTGTTAGACATTTTTGGGAGGTTCATGCTATAGCTATGGGTTATGTGTACATCATATGCTGGTGTGTTATTTGCACTTTATGCTTGGAAATGTACCCCCATGAAAGGAGGTTTTAAAATATATTTTGCTCGTCTGCCCAGCGTGTTCGTAGCGCGTTGGACTACGGGTGACTAGTCCTCTGTAAGTGGGTTCAACTCCGCGGACTGGCAGAAAAGCTACAGGTTCCCAGATTACGGTGTTCGTGGCACCGAGCCGACAGATTACGATGTCCATGACACCGAGCCGAAAGCTTTCAGCCAAGTGCTTCTGGATCGAAAAAAAAAAAATATATATATTTCAAAAAATTAATTATTTAAAATAAATAATTAGAATGTATATGCTAAACGTTGTTTATCATCAAAAAGAATGTTTTTAGCAACATGTGGACAAATTGTATGACAATATGTTTGTTAGTTTTTTTTCTGTGATTTTAAAAAAAAGACAACCCTTGTTCTAGGTGGGTCTCCCGCCTTAACGGTAAGGTCTGTGTTTTATAGTTCATAAAATTCCACGCCGACAAACTTGCTTCCAAACTGCCCGCCGCGGTGTTTGAGCGAGATACACTCGGTTTGTGATCGAGCTCCCTACCGCTTATGCTACAGACGATTGAGCTACCCATTTCCACAAATAGAATCACAGTAATCAAAGCAAAGCCGATAAACATTTTTATGTTTTTCCGATTGTTATTTTTCTCTTTGAACATGAACCGACACAGAGTAATCAGGGGCGGACACGAATTGCATGGCATCTAATGGGAGCAACAACTTAATTACTCATCCTTGATAGGTGCGTAGTTTGATATGGTTTTATATCCACATCCACTGTTTTTGTTCTCCTTCGTAACTGTTATAATTTGGACGGATTAGCTTAATTCTAGAGCGTTCGCTTATCGTCTCAGACACATACGAGTTGTAGGTTCAATTCCACACTCGAAGTCTCACAGGGAAAAAAGGAATTGCCCCGCCTTCCTCCTGCATACTAGAGCCTAGAAATGTAAAGTAATAAACTTCATACTAGCTCTGGCCTCTCATTTTAAAGAATCGGACACCGACACAGTTCGTTATTATACACACTTTGAGGACCTCAGAGATAACACAGGCGACGAAAGACACTGCTTTTGGGGCGCACACAAAAGCTCGTTATAGAAATCTCTTTTTATCCTGACGCTGCGAATCAAAACAGGATTAGAGAAAACAAAAACACATTTTCTTGAAGTCTTTGTTGCGTAGAGACTTTGTGTCGTAGAGACGTGGTCCTTACATCTCGGTTGAAGTCTTTGTGGCGTAGAGACTTTGTGGCGTAGAGACTTTGTGGCGTAGAGACTTTGTGGCGTAGAGCCTTTGTGGCGTAGGTCCTTACATCTCGTTTGAAGTCTTTGTGGCGTAGGTCCTTACATCTCGTTTGAAGTCTTTGTGGCGTAGAGCCGTGGTCCTTACATCTCGTTTGAAGTCTTTGTGGCGTAGAGCCGTGGTCCTTACATCTCGTTTGAAGTCTTTGTGGCGTAGAGCCGTGGTCCTTACATCTCGTTTGAAGTCTTTGTGGCGTAGAGCGGTGGTCCTTACATCTCGTTTGAAGTCTTTGTGGCGTAGAGCCGTGGTCCTTACATCTCGTTTGAAGTCTTTGTGGCGTAGAGCCGTGGTCCTTACATCTGGTTTGAAGTCTTTGTGGCGTAGAGCCGTGGTCCTTACATCTCGTTTGAAGTCTTTGTGGCGTAGAGCCGTGGTCCTTACATCTCGTTTGAAGTCTTTGTGGCGTAGAGACGTGGTCCTTACATCTCGTTTGAAGTCTTTGTGGCGTAGAGCCGTGGTCCTTACATCTCGTTTGAAGTCTTTGTGGCGTAGAGCCGTGGTCCTTACATCTCGTTTGAAGTCTTTGTGGCGTAGAGCCGTGGTCCTTACATCTCGTTTGAAGTCTTTGTGGCGTAGAGCCGTGGTCCTTACATCTCGTTTGAAGTCTTTGTGGCGTAGAGCCGTGGTCCTTACATCTCGTTTGAAGTCTTTGTGGCGTAGAGCCGTGGTCCTTACATCTCGTTTGAAGTCTTTGTGGCGTAGAGCCGTGGTCCTTACATCTCGTTTGAAGTCTTTGTGGCGTAGAGACGTGGTCCTTACATCTCGTTTGAAGTCTTTGTGGCGTAGAGCCGTGGTCCTTACATCTCGTTTGAAGTCTTTGTGGCGTAGAGACGTGGTCCTTACATCTGGTTTGAAGTCTTTGTGGCGTAGAGCCGTGGTCCTTACATCTCGTTTGAAGTCTTTGTGGCGTAGAGCCGTGGTCCTTACATCTCGTTTGAAGTCTTTGTGGCGTAGAGCCGTAGTCCTTACATCTCGTTTGAAGTCTTTGTGGCGTAGAGACGTGGTCCTTACATCTCGTTTGAAGTCTTTGTGGCGTAGAGACGTGGTCCTTACATCTCGTTTGAAGTCTTTGTGGCGTAGAGACGTGGTCCTTACATTTCGTTTGAAGTCTTTGTGGCGTAGAGACGTGGTCCTTACATCTCGTTTGAAGTCTTTGTGGCGTAGAGACGTGGTCCTTACATCTCGTTTGAAGTCTTTGTGGCGTAGAGACGTGGTCCTTACATCTCGTTTGAAGTCTTTGTGGCGTAGAGACGTGGTCCTACATCTCGTTTGAAGTCTTTGTGGCGTGAGCCGTGGTCCTACATCTCGTTTGAAGTCTTTGTGGCGTAGAGCCGTGGTCCTTACATCTCGTTTGAAGTCTTTGTGGCGTAGAGACGTGGTCCTTACATCTCGTTTGAAGTCTTTGTGGCGTAGAGACGTGGTCCTTACATCTCGTTTGAAGTCTTTGTGGCGTAGAGCCGTGGTCCTTACATCTCGTTTGAAGTCTTTGTGGCTTAGAGCCGTGGTCCTTACATCTCGTTTGAAGTCTTTGTGGCGTAGAGCCGTGGTCCTTACATCTCGTTTCGAATGTACTTAGTTTGTTCCCCACATGGAACGATCGTGATATTTTGTCAGAAATCCTTGTTCTCAATGTATGTGAGATCAAGTTCCTAATCATATCAGAGATAAATGATAAAACGTATGCCCAGCGTTCAAGTTTAACAGGTGGAAGAACCCTTGACAATTGAAAATCGATAACAGTAGGCTGCAAAGTCGCGGCCCATACAAAATTCATTTTTGTTTTCAATCCAGAAGCACTTGAGCTTTGAGCTCTTCGACTCGTGCCACCCTTCGCTCGGTGTACCCTTCTGCTCAGTGCCACCCTTCGGCTCGTGAAACCCTTCGGCTCGTGCCACCCTTCGCTCGGTGCCGTGGACATCGTAACCCTTCGGTTATGTGCCACGAAACCTGTAAATGTGGAGAAACTTTATATTTTCTGCCAGCCCGCGGAATTGAACCCGCACTTACAGAGGGCATGTCACCCGTCGTCCAACGTATTACGAACAACGCTGGGCAGGCGGGCACAAAATTCATTAAATATATTGAAAATATAATTTCTTCATAAATTGTCACCATCTATACAAGGACATCTAATCTAGTCAATCAAATAAGAAACAGATAGTCAAAGTTTTTCAGACATATAATTACAAGGTCAGTATTGAACATATGGTTACAACAGGTAAAAATACAGGGGAACAAAGATCGAGGGAGACAAACGGACAAAATTCACGACGGCTTGAAATCTTGGTTCAGCAGTGGAGATGATGGATTGTACCAGAGACAGACAGATATGGAGAGACATGATCGCCTACGCAATCCGGCACGGCACTTGATTGATTGATACAATTACATAGATAATCCCCCCTAGTGCTACAGAATGTAAGTACTGCGGCTGAAATCTTATTGTATAAGAAAGAAATCAAGCACACATGCTTATGCATGCATGATGCTCGTCCATCACGGGTGATGATGACAACACAAATTTTCATCCAAGGAAATGTAGTTGCGCTATGTTTGTCTGTGTGTGCGTAGATTACTAGTGAGCCCGATACGGGCTTGAAATGTTCTTATACAGTGTGGGCAAGGTATACTTGCACTTGTGGGAAGTTTTACTGCCTTTCTTTTTTGACGTTTTTGCTCCATCCGTGCTGTTCTACCCGCCTCGCAGGCCGAGGAACCGTGTCAAAGAAGTGTGCGCCAGGCTAATTTGTCTTGAGCAGCATTCTCCCAGTTGTTGACATCTATGCCAAAAGATTTCATCGAGTTCTTGAGTGTATCTTTGAATCGCTTCCCCCCCCCTCCCCCCTGTGAGCGTTTACCGCTATGCAGCTCACCATAAAGAGTCGTTTGGGTATTCTGAGTATTCATGCATACTGTATGCAAACATACACGAATTGTGTGTGTGCTTAGAATCAGAAATTTATCAATAGATTTCTCTTCCTTATGGTATTCTGACAAAAAAACAAAAGAGCAGCTTACATTGTCTGTATATTCTGCTGTAAAAGCTTTTCTAGCATTTTACAACTTCATTCTATATTCATCATTATTTACTTTATCTAGCTAAAAC
Organism: Arion vulgaris; assembly: GCA_020796225.1. Taxonomy (NCBI): domain Eukaryota; kingdom Metazoa; phylum Mollusca; class Gastropoda; order Stylommatophora; family Arionidae; genus Arion; species Arion vulgaris. The sequence continues at coordinate 19,828,976 of CM036763.1, read as the reverse complement.
CTGATTCTATCTTGAAACTGTTTGTCTGTTTACAGCATGTTACAGAAGGACTAGTATGGTTTTCTCCTTGTTAGAATTCAGAGACTTAAGAAAGAGATTTCTAGTACGGAAAATCGTAATACTTAAATATTTTTTATGCACGTGAGAAGAAAAATATAATGAGCCTTTGAAGATTAATGGCAGGATTTGCGTCCATTAAATAGTTCATAAATCATAGATTTGTGACCTGTCAGAGAAATGAGACGAGAATGTGGGCAATAAGTTGCTTTGACTTTGAAAAAAAAAGAGATTGTGAAATGGGTTTAAGTTAAACAAAATATTATACTTACAAAGTAAGTAATGGAATCAGTTTTCATACCGTTGTGGTATATTGGTGAATATGGTTTTACTTCGTTTTTATTCCGGTCTGCCCAGCGTGTTCTCTCTTTCTCTCACTCTCTCTCGATCACCGCCCAGACCGATGTACCAGATTTCCCCGTAAAGTCTACTCATGTGGAAATCTGATTCATGCAGCCTTAGCATTGGTGTGTGTCACATCTTCAGCACCATTTGGAGTTCTGGCGATGCGTCCAGTTTCAGCCAGCGTTTACTCGGTTCGCTCTCCGTTCTGTAGCCATCTAGTGTTTTTTACGGTGTGGGGTAGATAGCCCCACACCCAACCTCCTTAGTCACCTCTTACGACATGCGTTGCAGGTAACCGTGATTCTATTATTTACACCCCAATTTGGGCCCCAGTAACCACTTTGGCGCCAACGTGTTTGTAACGCGTTGGACGATGGGTGACAAGCCCCTTGTGAGTACGGTTCAGTTCCGTGGGCTGGCAGAAAAGCCACAGGTTCTCCAGATTTACGGTGTTCGTGGCACCGAACCTAAGGGTTACGATGTTCATGGCACCGAGCCGAAGAGCTGTAAGCTCAAGTGCTTCTGGATCGAAAAAAAAACTTCTTTATTTTTATTGCAACCAGAGGCGGCTCATCATTCAGGGCCAATGAGCCCCACCAAAAATAATGTGTAATGTTTATTCATTATTTTATAAATTAAATAATAACAACCATGATTTTTCCAAAAAATATTTGTCTGGCCCCACCAGCAAAAATTATTACGAGCCGCCACTGATTGCAACGATTTATGCGATGGGGGGAAGGGTTGGGAGAGGGGTTAATCAATACCATTCACGGCGTATTTACTTCTTAGTGTTACTGCGCTCATTGACGACCACATTAGTAAACATGCTGTGAACGAAGTATTTTTTGTGACTAACAATATACATGTATATGTACAAAATACTAAACATGGAAGAGATAAAGTGTATACGCAGAATGCTGAGAATATCAGAAGAGAACGGTTTAGAAATGAAAACATCAGGAAAAAGTGGGTACAACATCAGTACTGAACTTCATCAAGAAATAACAAATTAAATGGTTCGGCCACATAAGCAGACTTACTAACAGCTTCAAAGAGCAATATTACTCCGGCACAGTGGATACAAAGCAACAAGAAAATGACCACTCAAAGATGGACCCAGAGATATCGAAATAGGGGAAGACTGCAGTAAAACTTGGTAAATAGCGAAACACGTACGAACAAAGTACTATAGTTTTACAAAATACAGAAACAGTATAACAGATTCGACGAAAAACACAGTTTAAGAAATGCACATAAAAGCCCATTCTATAAATCTCTTCTTATTCTAACGTTGTGAGGCCAACAAGATTAAAGAAAAGAAAAATAATGTAGAAAATACGATAAAACGTAGGTCCCATGTTCCATTTGTGCAAGCATAAGAAACATTAACATTTGAAATTTGACAAAAGTATATTGAATAGTCGCTAACAGCTCAAAACTCATAACAAATACAAATATTGAATAGTCGCTAACAGCTCAAAACTCATAACAAATACAAATATTGAATAGTCGCTAACAGCTCAAAACTCATAACAAATACAAATATTGAATAGTCGCTAACAGCTCAAAACTCATAACAAATACAAATATTGAATAGTCGCTAACAGCTCAAAACTCATAACAAATACAAATATTGAATAGTCGCTAACAGCTCAAAACTCATAACAAATACAAATATTGAATAGTCGCTAACAGCTCAAAACTCATAACAAATACAAATATTGAATAGTCGCTAACAGCTCAAAACTCATAACAAATACAAATATTGAATAGTCGCTAACAGCTCAAAACTCATAACAAATACAAATATTGAATAGTCGCTAACAGCTCAAAACTCATAACAAATACAAATATTGAATAGTCGCTAACAGCTCAAAACTCATAACAAATACAAATATTGAATAGTCGCTAACAGCTCAAAACTCATAACAAATACAAATATTGAATAGTCGCTAACAGCTCAAAACTCATAACAAATACAAATATTGAATAGTCGCTAACAGCTCAAAACTCATAACAAATACAAATATTGAATAGTCGCTAACAGCTCAAAACTCATAACAAATACAAATATTGAATAGTCGCTAACAGCTCAAAACTCATAACAAATACAAATATTGAATAGTCGCTAACAGCTCAAAACTCATAACAAATACAAATATTGAATAGTCGCTAACAGCTCAAAACTCATAACAAATACAAATATTGAATAGTCGCTAACAGCTCAAAACTCATAACAAATACAAATATTGAATAGTCGCTAACAGCTCAAAACTCATAACAAATACAAATATTGAATAGTCGCTAACAGCTCAAAACTCATAACAAATACAAATATTGAATAGTCGCTAACAGCTCAAAACTCATAACAAATACAAATATTGAATAATCGCTAACAGCTCAAAACTCATAACAAATACAAATATTAACACTGATTTTACCCAACGCCCGTGTGTTGTCGGGATCCACAAGGGAGCAAAGAATAGTAACACTGCGACCTACAAGGCATGTCGGAAGAGGCGACAGATGTAAGGGCCTAGGGAGCTACCGTAGTAAATAAAAACTGTCGCAGAAATTGGATGTGCTGGCCCACTTGTATGTGCATAACTAGAACAACGTACAATCGCTCTTAGGCTCAGATCACATATAAATCACAAAGTGTGGTTAACAAGTTCTCGATATGGAGTGTTCGAAGTAGTAGAAGAATTGATTTTATCATTTCAGAAACATTACATCGAGTACCCTCGCCGGTGCTATGAGTTCGTTCAATGTCGCTGATATTCTACTGGGTTTTTTTTTCCTGATCCAGAAGCAAATGAGTTTTCAGCTCTTCGGCTCGGTGCCATGGACACCGTAAATCTGGATAACCTGTCAGCCCGTCACCCGTCATCCAACGCGCTATGAACACGCTGGGCAGGCGGGCGTTCTCCTGTTTAAACCCTGAGCTCGGAGTACATATTGTTATTTACAGAAGAACAGTAATGATTATCCTATCAATCACTCAATCAATCAATATAGTTGACTAATATCTTTCGTTAATGTACCAATAAATCAAATAAATATTTTCAAAGACAGCAGTTGTCAGCATACAGTTGCCAACATCTACAAATATCATACCACAGAATTGTTAGTGTTGTCTGGCATGTAAGTTTTTTATACACTTTAGCTTGATGATCAATGTATTTCATGTTGAGCTACAATTTCATCTCGACCACAATTATATGTATCAGAAGTTTCTATAAATTAAATAAAGCACTGACTGGGTGGAGGAATGGGCACAGACCTGGATCAGAGAAACCACTTTTATTTTCGTTCCCGGACACGCTGGAGTCAGGGGTAATAGACGAGCTGATAGGTCGGCTGGCACGGCTACCATATCAGAGGGCAACGCAATGAACCGAAATGACATTCGTAACGAATTGAGGGAGTTTTTCCGAGCAGAGGAGTTTCAGGGATGTGAATCCCACGGTCTGACCAAATGAAGAGAGATAGGTTTCGATACTGCCCCGGAAAGAACGACATACCAAATAAGGAAAATCTATTAATTAATCAACATTAAACTTACGTGTTGGGATGCTGGACTCTGATGAATTTGTTGAGGCAAGAATCGGATCACATATAGACATGTCCGGAGAGCTATGATGACAGTCCTCATATAACTGATAACTGAAGTTTAACATTGATATTGTAAGCTGACACAGAAATGTTAGGGTTACAAAAACGTAGTCGTAAGGAACACTCATAACAATTTAATTAAGATCGTCAAAGAAGTCTTCTGCTATCAGTGCCAAACATGACCCCTGACTAAGACACAAGAAAGAAAGATTACAACATGTGAAGTGAGATGTCTACGAAAAGCTGTCAACGTTACAATGAGAGATAGAGTGAGAAACGAGAATGGTACAATATCTTTGGTACAATATCATGCATACAGTACATCGAGAAGCAAAGAATCAAGTGGTTCGGCCATCTAATAAGAATGGAACCACATTTACTACCATCACGTGTCTACAATAATCGACACTCAGGGCGCAGATCACGAGGCAGGCCAAGAACACGATGGATAGATAACACCTCAGAGTCCCTGCGAAAGCATAGACTGACAACGTCAAGCGCAACACACCTGGCACAAGATAGAAAATTAAATCTCCCACTACGCTTCACAGCAAATGTGATTAAGATAAGATAAGATAAAGAAGTCTTGATAGAGTTAGAAATTAAGATCTAATAGATGAAATAGATCCAACAGATCAACCTGTCAATGATGTACAATCTTTGCATCGAATGTTAGCTAAAATAGCTCTAAATAGACAGTGTCTTCTTCTTCTTCTTTTGTCGTCACACTGCTACCGGGTTGTTGCCCAGTGTCGTGGTTTTCTGTTTTTGTCTTGCGCTGTTCTGGTGGCTTGTGTGATTGTTATCTTTGCTCTTTCACAGGATTCTGCTACGCCATCTAACCATCTTTTCCGTGGTCTTCCTCTTGCCTTCTTTCCCGATGTTCTGTTGTAGAAGACTGTATACTGTAGAGTTTGGATGCATTCTTATTAAGTGGCCAAACCACTTCATTCTTTGTTATGTACAAGACAAAATATAAACAGTGTACAACTATTAATAGCTTCGGAAAAAACAAATTGACAAACACTGGATTTGAACAACACACTCTTATTTCTTATGACACCCACCGCCTAGCCTCACCGGTTGTGTTAGAAAGAACGCTCGTATTGTTTGTTAAAAAATTAGTTGAAGGTCAAGTAAAACGGGTAACAGGTCTAGTGAGAGACTGAAGACATCAATAAAAGAATAAAAAATCTGCTGAATTAAATCATTGAGAATTTAATCCCCGATTTAAAAGAATTGGTTAAACACAGAAATAATCTGGAGAAAAATCCAGAAATACAAGTTGAAAACATAAAGATGATATGAAATCACCAACACAAGTTGCAGATTTTGATAAATAGATTAATGTTCCGAAGAAACAAGCTGAAGACATGAAGTTTTCTTGAAAGTTAGTAACATAACTTCAAAGACAGATCACAGCAAGACGAATAAACTAAACACTAAATTAACAAACAAACTTATACAACTCTATTAACATTCTTTCAGTAGACTGTAAATTTACACAAAATTTAAATAACAATCGATAACAATTTTCCTACATGATTTCATTCTCGTAATGGCTAAATAAACACTATTCTCAAACATGAAGTTCAATCATTTCAATGTGATTATCGTAATTACTCAAACTTTTAATAGCGCACACAGAAAATAATTGGACAAAATTTCCGCAGCAATGACATTCTCCAGCTGATAGATTTACAAACATTTGATTTACAAACTCTTGAAGAACTAAACACAAAAATGATGTGTGTTTGCAAACACTTAGTAATTAGCGCCGTTAGTAAGGCGTGAATCGACACAAACATTCACAAGTAAACGCACACACATGCGGGTTTAACCAATGCAATAACAATATTACGGGGATGGGAATGTTATTGAAAAATTATTATCATGCCAATTTTGTATCTTGAGAAAATAAACTTGATGTATATATGTGTATGTATGGTTTTTTTTTTAAATGGTCTTTTTTGTCTTTACATACTATCATTTTGCATGTGTGTTACTGTGACGACTTCAGAGTTTGCCCATGTTTCTCTTGACTTCATTCATACGTTTCTTTTCAACAGAGTACTGGGTTCTTTTTCTGTGTAATCTATCGGGATATTTTTACAGAGATTCCTGATCTTAACGTCGGTAAGATTGAGTTCCGTCCTAGAGTAGAGGGATTAAAAAGCAGAGAACCAGTATTCAAATTGAGCACGTAAAGAAACCATTGGCAGTTGAAAATCAATAACAGTAGGCTCTAAAGCCGCTGCCAAAGCAGAATGCATTAAAATATAACAATATATAAATTCCCACACAATTTCTACCATCTTCAAATAACATCAGGGACCCTAACCGGTGTTGCGGAGTGTATGTGTATATATATGTATATATATGGAGAGCTGCTGTAGCGTAGTTGTTAGTGAACTCGCTTCGCAAGACTGGGGGTCTGGGTTCAGCTCCTGCAATGCACGTGGAATTTTTCCCGAATCTCAGGTCGACCCAGATTCAACTGGGTACCAGACATGCTCTGGGAAAGTAAAGGCGGCCGGCGTGATGCTGACCACATCACCCATAGTGTGCCGACGGTCAATAAAAAATACAGGCCTAACACTGTATTGACCTATAGACCACGAGGTATGAAAGGGTTCCTTTACTTTATATATATATATATATATATATAGAGAGAGAGAGATAGAGAGAGAGAGAGAGAGAGAGAGAGTTTCTGGAGGTGTAGCAAACGGAAGTTGAGTGAAACACATCCCTTTAAAAAATAAGTGATTTTGAAAACGGTATAGCGCAGAGTTGTACTAGTCCGTATTCTAGACAAGGTAGATTGTCTAGACGACCTTGGTGACTTTTGTAAAGATCTTGAGAACGTAGCCCATGAAAGTCAAAGATAAAACGAACACGAGACAAAAGGGAAACTGAGAGGATGGAATAGACATGAAAGAGATGTAGAGAGAGAGAGAGAGAGAGAGATGCTGATAAGAAAATGCTATTATGGAGATGAAGAATGCGTACTGTATATATTTTTTTCCGATCCAGAAGCACTTGAGCTTTCATCTCTTCGGCTCGGTACCATGGACATCATAACCCTTCGCTTCGGGCCACGAACACCGTAAATCTGTCCGTTTCTGCCAGTCCACGGAATTGAACCGCTCTCACAGAGGCTTGTCCCCGTCGTCCAACTCGCTACAAACACGCTGGGCAGCGGGTGCATACCGTATAAAGTAAAGTACATCAAACCGAACCGACAGTTGCATTCCTCTCTAATTACATGAACCATTTTTAGAAGCAATTTCTACTCATAGGAAAAAAATCGAATGTTCCAAATAGGGAATTGGACGTTTTAAAAAAATGTTTTAATAATTTGAACTAGTTTTCATATAGTCTTATTTGATAAGGAATCTAGTTTTAGACAAATTAAAATAGAAGTACAGAAAGGACATAATATGAAATTTTAATTAAGAAAACTACATCGTGTGGCAAAGAGGTCAGACTGTTTGAACATAAAAGAGTAAAAAGATGATAAAATAATATAGATCTGTTTTAACGTAGCATGTCATTTGCAGTTCGATGATGTTAACACATCGCCATATAATACATATCTAAGGGCTGAGGTTGTCAAGGTCTTCAACAATGTCAACAAGGTCACGTAGTCTACCTACCTTGTCTGTAATATGGACAAGTGCAAGACTGTGCTATACGGTATTCTTCTTCTTGCGTTCTCACTAGATTGGGATTTCGGATTCTCTAATAAAGGCAGCATCTGCCTCAGATTATCAGCCAAGCCATACAATTTGTCTTGGACGCTAGTGTAAGTGGGCCACCTCTTTCTTCTCAAGTCTGCACATTGGGGGCAGTTCTGTAGGATATAATTCCTATGATTTCTGCTTGCCCGTTTGTGCCGACCTCTTCCAGCAGTAAGTTTTGGTCACACTCGTGATGGTAGGTCTGACATTCTTACTGCGTGGCTAAATCTCCGAGGCAGATTGGCGACCGTAGAATCCGTTATCCCATTCCTCATTGTGAGGGTCGTTGCACCATGTTATGCGCCTTACGGCCTGGTGCATCCGTTTTCTGCAAGCATTTTTTCGGGTTAGCATTCCTAGCGGACACATGCATCCGATTTCAGCCAAACCTCCTAAGTCGCCTCTTACGACATGCGTGGCAGATAACAGTGGTTCTATTCTTTATACCCCAAATGTGGCCGCTGTAACCACTCGGGCGATACGGTATTCAAAATCACTTATTTCAATTGGGGTGTGTTTCAACAAAACGATTATTTTTGCCCATCTAGAAACTCTAGAAAAAGGCTAGGACCTGTTAATTTGATTATTTAATCGTCTTAAAGACTGTCGATCCATCATCAGTTCTCTCACCTACTCCATACAAATATTCAGAGTTCCATTAGTATTATCTTGCTACTCTTGCTTCAATCGCTACCTGTCTCGTCAACAAGGAATAACGTTTTACATTGTTTATATCTTTTAATAATCACTGCAACTTTTAGTGTAAGCAAAAAATTTCAGTGTCCATGTTATGCTACTGGTATTGGGCATTGGGTGCTAATGTTCCTTGTTATTTACATCTTTTTTATTAGTTAGTCTTTCCTCTTGGGCCTGTGGGCGGCGCATAGGGCAGAGGTCATAGCTCTCCATGTCTCGCGGTTCGTTGCTATCTGTTTTAGGTCTTTAATGTTTACTAGGCCCATCGTTGAGCCTTCTCTGGTGATGGTTCTACGCAGAGTCTCTCTTGGTCTTCCTCGTTTTCTTTTCCCTCTGGTGTCCATATGAGGGATTGGTAAAAGAGTCTTCTCTCATCCATTCTAAGTGTGTGGCCGATGTAGTTCCAGCGGCGCTTTCTTATAAAATTTGATACATTTTCTTGCTTGGTCTCTTGTCTTATTTGTGTATTAGGTCTGAAATCTGACCATTTGAGGTTCAGTATTCTTCTAAGACATTTATTCTCAAAGTTATCTAATTTTCTTTACATCTTTTGGAAGGTCTATATACTTTCTCTATTTTTACCTGGGGCAATCTAATAGTTTCTATTCACCATTTTGTTTCAATTAATGTTTGTGTGATGTTCCATGATTCAGTTTAATTTATTAATGTTTGTATGATGTTCCATGATTCAGTTAAATTTATTAATGTTTGTATGATGTTCCATGATTCAGTTTAATTTATTAATGTTTGTATGATGTTCCATGATTCAGTTAAATTTATTGTCAAACTTCTTCTTCGAGCGTTCCATATCAACCACTTGTTAACCACTCTTTGTGATTTGTATGTTATCTGAGCCTAATAGCGATTGTACATTGTGTCAGGTATGCGCCTACAAGTAGTACAACACATCCGATTTCTACAATGCTTTTTATTTACTAGGTAACTTCCTAGGCCCTTACCTCAGTCGCCTCTTACGACATGCCTTGTAGGTCGCAGTGTGACTATTCTTTGCTCCCATGCGGGTCCCGGCAATACACAGACGATTGTCACACAATTGGTGTCTTTTTAAATAATTCATAGATAACAGAATAAGATCTTTGAAATAGAATAAAATGAGATAGAGAAATAGATAGATATATAAATAGACAGACAGACAGACAGACAGACAGACAGACAGACAGAGAGACAGATAGACAGATAGACAGATGGACAGATGGATATATATATATATATATAGATAGATAGATAGATAGATAGATAGATAGATAGATAGATAGTAGATAGATAGATAGATAGATAGATAGATAGATAGATAGATAGATAGATAGATAGATAGATAGATAGATAGATAGATAGATAGATAGATAGATAGATAGATAGATAGATAGATAGATAGATAGATAGATAGATAGATAGATAGATTGATAGATAGATAGAAGATAGATAGATAGATAGATAGATAGATAGAAGATAGATAGATGATAGATAGATAGATAGATAGATAGATAGATAGATAGATAGAATAGATAGATAGATAGATAGATAGATAGATAGATAGATAGATAGATAGATAGATAGATAGATAGATAGACAGATGATAGACAGATAGGACAGATAGACAGATAGGACAGATAGACAGAAAGACAGATAGACAGAAAGACAGACAGAAGACAGACAGACAGACAGACAGACAGACAGACAGACAGACGACAGACAGACAGACAGACAGACAGACAGACAGACAGACAGACAGATGCAGACAGACGACAGACAGACAGGACAGAAGACAGACAGACAGACAGAGACAGACAGACAGACAGACAGACAGAAGACAGAATGACAGACAGATGAAGACAGATAGGACAGAAGAAGAATATAGATAGATAGATAGATAGAAGATAGATAGATGATAGATAGATAGATAGATAGATAGATAGATAGATAGATAGATAGATAGATAGATAGATAGATAGATAGATAGATAGATAGATAGATAGATAGATAGATAGATAGATAGATAGATAGATAGATAGATAGATAGATAGATAGATAGATAGATAGATAGATAGATAGATAGATAGATAGATAGATAGATAGAAGATAAGATGAAGATGAAGATGGACAGATGGACAGATGAAGATGGAAGATGGACAGATGGATCAGATGGACAGATGGACAGATGGACAGATGGACAGATGACAGATGGACAGATGATAGATGGACAGATGGACAGATGGACAGATGGACAGATGGACAGATGGACAGATGGACAGATGGACAGATGGACAGATGGAAGATGGACAGATGGATAGATGATAGATAGATGGATAGATGGATAGATGGATAGATGGATAGATGGATAGATGGATAGATGGATAGATGGATAGATGGATAGATGGATAGATGGATAGATGGATAGATGGATAGATGGATAGATGATAGATAGATAGATAGATAGATGAGATAGATAGATAGATAGATAGATATGATGGGATAGATAGATAGATAGATAGATAGATAGATAGATAGATGATAGATAGATAGATAGATAGATAGATAGATAGATAGATAGATAGATAGATAGATAGATAGATAGATAGACACCTTTTTTCTGCTTACAGAGGCATTACGAGCAGAATTTGACGTTTATCTAACCAGCGGTCTACGAGAACCATCTGATGGATCAACAGTTTGAGACTGGACATCTTAGGATATGTCTGAAGTGCTATAACACTGGTTCAGTAACCACAATCGGGTAACCTCTAACCACCAGCATTAAACAAGACAGCTCAACCAAAAATTACCCGCCAGCCATAGTTAAGTCCTTACAATTCTAGAAAAACATAATCGAAACTGAACCGTTAGTGTGCATTAACGGCCATGAATGCCCGCGTGCCCAGCGTGTTTGTAGCGCGTTGGACTACGGGTGACAAGTCCTCTGTATGTGAGGGTTCAACTCCGCGGACTGGCAGAAAAGCTACAGGTTCCCCAGATTTACGGTGTTCGTGGCACCGAACCGAAGGGTTACGATGTCCATGACACCGAGCCGAAGAACTTTCAGCTCAAGTGCTTCTGGATCGAAAAAAACAACAAAAAAAACGGTCATGAACTAGTCCCATGTCTAGTGTTCTTTTCTCTGTGGTAGGGGAAGTAAGCCTCATTAAATATTCAGATTAGATACCACAACCAATCGATACCTATACAGTCTGCCAATTGTCTGCAACGTCTAACTCGATATAGGACAATCCCAACTTTTTTCTCTTTCTGTTTAATTAAAAATGGAACATTAGGTTTTATCAGTAGAATAATAGAGCATGATCAGACATGTTTTTGCTTCATCGTAATGTCTATTTTTAGCATCCATTTTCTTAGAGAGTAAGAAGGGAGATAAGAAATGGCGAGTTCAGGAGCAACTCTTGATGGTTTGTTATTTCATTCTTTAGTTAACACATTCTTCTTCTCTTTGAAACGCTCCATATCGACCAATTGTTACGCCACTCTTTGTGATTTGTATGTGATTTAGGTCTAAGAGCTATAGTACTTTATGCCAGTTATGCAACTAAAATTAAGCCAGTACATAGGATTTCTGCGAAGCTTTTATTTACTAGGAGCTGCCCGAGTGGTTAACGGGGCCCAAATTTGGGGTGTAGAGAATAGAACCACTGTTACCTGCCACACATGTCGTAAGAGGCGGCTAAGGAGGTTTGGCTGAAATCGGATGCACATGTCCTAAACATGTACAAGTCTATGCGTTTAGGGGCCTACAAAACCAATGTCCAACGTTTTACACGTTCTTGGCAAAGATCAAACATATTACAAAGAGTGATTAAAATTGGTCACAAAGAACGAACGCAAAGAAGAAGAAGAAGACTATGGTAGCTTCCCTAGGTTCCTACCCCAGTCCTCTCTTATGACATGCCTTGTATGTCACAGTGTTACTATTCTTTACTTCCCTTGTGGGCCCCGACAAAATACGAGCGGTTAACTCACTCATTTGTTGAGATTTATCTATAGATAGATTTGTTACGCTTCCTTCCTTTCATTTGCTTGAAATACTTCATGCTTATATACTCACTGCTGTTTTCTTGTATAAACATCACCGTCTTATGTAGCTCAAGCATAGGTCTGTGCAGTTTTCTTTTCAGTGTTGTTTCACTAAGTCAGCAATTTTGTCTTGGTGTATATTTTTACGAGGAGTCTTGAAGTATGTGCTATGTAGTCTGAAGTTGCCTGTCCACATGTACACATGGTTGAATTATCAATCTTGAAGTATGTGCTATGCAGTCTGAAGTTGCATGTCCACATGTACACATGGTTGAATTATCAATCTGGAAGTTTGTGCTATGCAGTCTGAAGGTACCTGTCCACATGTACACATGGCTGAATTATCAATCTTGAAGTATGTGCTATGCAGTCTGAAGGTACCTGTCCACATGTACACATGGTTGAATTATCAATCTTGAAGTATGTGTTATGCAGTCTGAAGTTGCCTGTCCACATATACACATGACTGAATTACCAATCTTGAAGTTTGTATACATGTGGAAACGGAGTCGATTGTGTTCGGTTGTGTGCATTGTTTTTTGCGTAATTGTATTTTTTCGTGGAGTTTAAAATTGTTGTAGCAGCTTCTGAGTTTTTTCTGTGCGCAATACTCTCGGAAGGTGGCGAACAATTTCCATGTAGAGTGACACATTTATATATGTGTAAACCTTATGCAAAGATGTCAATCCTTTGTTATTAGAACCCATTCCACCCGAGTAGTTACCGGGGCCCAAATTGGGGTGTAAAGAATAGAACCAACTGTTACCTGCCACGCATGTTGTAAGAGGTGACTAAGGAGGTTGGGGGTGGCTAACTACCCCCACACCGTAAAAAACACTAGATGGCTACAGAACAGAAAGCGAACGGAGTAAACGCTTGCTGAAAGCAGACACATCGCTGAAGGATAAGCACCAGAGCTCTAAATAGTGCTGAAGATGTGACTTAAAACACACCAATGCTAAGGCTGCATGAATCAGATTCCCACATGAATGGAATGTATGGGGAGATCTGGTACACCGGTTTGGGCGGTGATCGCGAGAGAGAGAGAAATAGAAAACCCATTCTATAAGCAAGTAAAACAATAAATGAGAAATAAAAAAGGGGAAAATATATTTGAAGCTATGACGCCCGTGTGATGCCAGGGCCACAAGAGAAGAAAAGAATAGTACTACAGTGACCTACATGATATGTCGTAAGATGCGACTGAAGTAGGGGCGTAGGGAAGCTACCGCAGTAAATAAATATCATCGCAAAAATCGGATGTGCTTCCAACTTGTAGGCGCATAACTAACACAACTTACAATCGCTCTTTGGCTCAAATCACATACACATTACAAAGAGTGGTTAACAAGAATCGATATGGAGCATATGAAGAAGAAGAATGAAACTCTGTGAAGCAACAATTGTTAAACACTGAAGTTAAACCACGGTATTTATTTCTATAGCTCATCGCCTAGCGGTGAAGACGATTGTTTTGAAGACACCGAACGTTTTTCATTGACGTCACATAATCTTTTACCTAGTTAACTTGCTCATTTGTCCTTGTGCTACCCCTTGGGTTCTAAAGACCCATTATTCACTCAGAAGATGGGAGATAAATACGTCGCTCAAAACGGAAGCAGTCTGACTAAAAGACAAAAATATCACATCCTCGTAGTGAAGTGAGCCGTAAGGTAACAACTATCTTTATCGGAGCAAACTTGGAGAAGAAAAAAATCAAGGAAGTTGATATCAGCCAGACATTTTAAGTTACTGGCTCCGGAAACATGACCATACACCAAACAAAGCAACGGAAACGATGTAAACTACTTTTCTAGGGCTGACCTCCCACAATTCTAATCAAAAACACGTGCTTTCATTTCTGTTATTCGTTATGTTTTGTTTACATACCTGTCCATGGATGTCGTTGTAACCTGCATGTAGGAATTGTTACAACGATCAGATAGACGTAACTTTTTTAAAATTGGATAAAGTTCTGGAAGTCAGATGTTAAAACACATTGCATAACACAAAGTATTGTCAGAAAGAGAAAATGAGAAAGGAAAAATAAAGATATTAGGAAAGAAAGGAAGGGACAGATAAAGATGGTGAAATTGAGAGAAAAAGGAGAAGAGGACAGAGCAGTAAAAAAAATTGAAAGGGTGAAAAGAAAGGGGAAGAAAAAGGGAGCAGAGAGTGAGAGAGATGTGAATGAAATGGGGAGAAGAGAAGGGAGGAAACAAAGAAGAGAAATTGATAGGGGTAGGAGAATTGGCAGAGTAAAGAAGAAAGATGAAAAAAGGAAGGAGAGCGCGACAGAGCAACAAAAGATAGATTGATAGAGGAAGGAGAATTGGCAGAACAAGGGAGAGAGATGGAGAAAGGAAGGAGAATTGGCAAAGCAAAGAAGAGAGATGGAGAAAAAGGAAGGTGGAATTGGCAAAGCAAAGAAGAGAGATGGAGAGAAAAAGGAGAATTGGCAAAGCAAAGAAGAGAGATGGAGAGAGGAAGGAGAATTGGCAAAGCAAAGAAGAGAGATGGAGAGAAAAAGGAGAATTGGCAAAGAAGAAGAGATGAGAGAGGAAGAGAAGGCTGCAAAGAGAAGAAAAGTGATGAGAGAACGACAATTTAAAAAGAAAGGAGGGGGTGTGAAAAAGCAATGAGGAGAAAGGGAAAGAAAGTGCAGATGAAAAGAGATCACGAAAGATAATGAGTAAGAGAGAGATAGAGAGAGAGAAAATGAGTGTAGGACAGAACAGAAAGTGAGATACTTGAAACAAACAAGTCTTTTGTAGGAGATTGAAACTTCTTTTTCTTAAGTAATCCAACGACTTTTGCGCGCTTACCAATCAACCCAATGCTATGTAGTGATATATGTATGTGTTTGCAAATTGATATTTTGTTCCATTATAATATGTTACACATTTTGACAACTAACAGTCGTGTACATAAGCTTGCAAACAAGAACAGAACAGAAACGAAATTCATATTTTGATTTATTGATTGATAAGGTCATCGTCATTTTATTTTAGTAAATAACCATGTGTGTTTTGATGTGGTTCTTGCACATAAAGCTCTAATCAGCAGTGCCCGTACTCCTTAGCATTATCGAGGGTATCCAATATAAATTTGAGGATACTGAAAATTAAGAAGCAATTTATTGTTATTTAGTTTTGATTTAAGGCAGCTTTCCGGTTTTACTTTTTCGATTTTTAGTCACCGATGGTTCCTTTACATGTTCAATTGATCACGGGACCTCCGTTTGACTATTCTTTTCTGAAAGGACTAAACTAGATCTCCCTATATTACGAACAAGATTTATAGTAAACAAATGCGTCGTTCTTTTACAAGTGAAACCAACACGAACAATGTTTCTTCAATGCTACAGAAGCATCAGAAGGAGACACAAGTAATAACGTAATACATCAATTCACATATACAAAAACGGTAGTAATTCGCACAGGTACGATTTACTAAAACCTATGCTACAACGCAAAACTAATGGATACAAAGCAAAAGGTCTGGCCACGCAAAGATGGACCTCAGAGGCAACAGAGGCGACGAAAGACCATATCTACGAAGCGCACACAAGGGCCCGTTTTAGAAATCTCTTCTTGACCTGACGCTGTGAGGCAAACAGGATTGGAGAAAAGATGCATACAACATGAGCGTCTGTACCTCAAGCAGTAGTGAGCTCAATCACAAACCCAATCGTACCTGGCTCAAACCCCACGGTGGGTAAATTTGGAAGAAAATTCGTTTCCGTGGGATTTTTACAAAAGGTAAAAATAGACTTCACCGTTCAGAAAGCAACGGAAACTAATGAACGTATAAGTGGTGCCTAGAAAATCAACGACTTGTTTACTGTGGTTGATGGATACATCCTGTAAAGGATATGTCATGATTTTCATTTTTCATGCATACAACTGACATAAGAACAAAAATTAAGTGTTTAAATGTTAGCGTTTTTTTCTTGGCAACAAATAGTTGTGAGACATAGATCATTGACAAGGCGGCAGATAATATCATTAATGTCTTTGAATACAAATGCTACAGAAGAGAACTTAGAATATCATGGACAGAGATAATAACAAATGTTTTTGTTCTCCAACAGTTTGATGTTAAGAGAGTTGGTTATTAAAGAGCATAAAATCAAGGAGAATTAAATATTTCGGACACATAAAACGACATGAGTGCCTTGAGAAGATAATTTTGAAGGGAATGGAGACTGGAAAAAGTATGAGAAGAAGAACGAGAAGACAAATGGTGCAAGATGTCATTGACGATCTGAAAATGATTGCTGCTGACGCAGGTCAACTTGCACAGAATAGAGAGTATTTCAGGATTGCTGTCACGAGAGGAAAGCTCCGAAAGGAACAGGCTACTTGATGATGATGATACATACAACTCAACCTTTGGATTCTACTTCCTGTGTCATCTCGACTGACACAGGCGAACATGGTTCAGCACAGCATTCTAAATCCCATCATTATATTGTAGTCTGGCTGGTGTAGGAAATATTGATAAGAACAAACTTCTGCCCTGAGTACCGACCGACATCAGTTCGAATATTGACAGTTTCTCTTACAGCTTTCGGTTGCTCTATTTTGGCCGCCCCCGCCCCCCATCCTGCCCCTAATTGAGTTTAAAGTCGCAGTTGTTTGTTCTTATTGTCTGTTTCGCAATACGAACGAAATTGACAAGGACATGTAAATTACATTACAGTAATATACATGTAGACAACTTGTCATCAATAGCATCAAAAGTTGGACTGCAGATAAGCTATGAAAAACAAATATAATGAAGACACATATGGCAAGTAATGCAGATATAACCCTGGAATTTAAAATGATAAAAATAACAGAGAAGTTCACTTATTCAGGTAGCAATTTTGATTGCACAGGAAATGTTAAAAAGAAATTATGATACGAATTGGCAAAGCAACATCAGCTTTTAAAAGTCTAAATAAAATATGGAACTGTCTGTTATATAGTATTAAAATTAAATTACGAATTTTCAATTCAAATGTTGTATCAATCCTAACATATGCCAGCGAGAGTTGGAAAATGACTAAAGAGATAGAAAGCAAGTTGAATGCATTTGAAAACAGATGTCGGCGAAAAATAATGAATTATAAAATGGAACGAATTCAGGAGAAGTGATGAAATCAGAGACATGTCTGGTCAACCACTAGTGACAACTGTTATAAGAAAGAGAAGATGGAGATATGTTGAACACACCTTGAGGAGCAAGGATCAACGAATATCAAAGCAGGCATTGAAGTGGGATGCAAAGGTTCAAGAAAGAGAGGTCGACCTTGAAACGAACTTTGCTAGAGAGGCAGGAAATATCGGTCTCAGTTCCATGGAGGAGATTGAGCGAGTTGCCCAGGATAGAGCGGTATGGAGAAATTACTTGCAGGCCCAATGTAACGTATAACGGTACGAGAGGAATTATTATTATTATTTAATATACATGTGTTTTACATTAGCAAAGAAAAATATGATTAAATATGGAATACATGCATGACAAAGTTATAAAATAATGACAATTATGTTGACATGTTTATATTTTCCATTAATAATATTGCTTTTTAAACTAATTTATCCAACGAATTGACTAAAAATATAATATGCTAAGCTTCAAAACAGCAGCTCATTTTGTCAACAAACCTATTATAACTTGTTAAAATCTTTCAACAACAAAATACAAAGTTTTGTTTGAAATAAAAATGAACAAAAATGACGATTAATTTGTCAGAATCTATGTTTTTTCAATCATACATTGGTTCTTCAAAGCTACAATAACAATTTTTCAAAATAAATATTTTTACAAAAATATGCAAATAAACTTAGTTCTGAACGAAACGAAAACATTTTTGTTTCTGAAATGATGTTGGTAGTCCAGATCATTGATGTTTGGATGTCTTTGAGAATCATCTATACCATAGATTCCCAAAGTTGGCCTAACTCGACCTCCAATGGTACTGAAGCCTTCTAACAGAGGGAGGGGCGATAGTGGGTTCAGATTGGAGGAAGTGGCCTTGTTTAGGCGATTAGGTGTTGGTGGCTTCTTATAGAAAAAAATTAATAATATATGTTTTAAAATAAATTACTTTCGTGATTTGAGACTGAATTATCATTTAAAATTTAAATTCTGTATTTAAATTCATCTTATTCCCGTCTTACACGATTAATTTTTTCATCAATTTTTCTATTTCAATTATATAATCATTTGAACTTTACCATTGTATGACAGAAATATATATCAATTTTCTATGTCAAAGAGAAAAAATAGAGCATGTATATATGTGGGGGGGGGTTTGCAAAGTTTATGTCATGCAAAGTGGGCGGTGTCCTGAATAAGTTTGGGAACCTATGATTTATACTCTCTAGGATAAGTTTACCTGGGCGTGCATACTCTGCTCTACTTCCAACACACAGATTGTGCTCACTTTTCATATCACTATTTCATCTTCTGTGAGTTGAAATCTGCTTGTTACTTTGCGATTACTTTTACCTTCTTTTATACTTTTCTTTGAAATGTAATCTATGGTGAATTGTTCAAACGATAACTTAACGTTGTAATTTCGTATCCATGGTAACACACATTGTATAAGCATGGTTTACACAGGTGTAGAAAGAGTGATGGCAAGGGAGGATTGACTTTTCGAAAGTCGAAGTACTAAATACGCGTAGATTTTTATTTTAAACTAGAAACAACAGATAATAAATTCATTGAAAATATTGTAATTTGTCAATATTGCGATAATTTTATAACATACAACAATGTATTGAGACTACAGGGCTGCTGAAAATACGATACTGCAGAACGTGATGGAGGCTTGTCGTGTCACATTTATAACTACAATTGCATTATTATTTACCATCGCACAACGTCATCAGCTGCATAAGTGCACCACATCTTCACATTTCTAACAATGTCCCCACAATCGTTTATCTTTTAGATCTGCAAGAGACTCCGGTATGTGTCATAAACAGCCCGGTGTGATTGAGGACTTCGCTGGTCCCCACTAGTTTGTTCTGAATGGCTGTTCCTGTTGGCCAGATCTCCATGCTCACGCTGCTCAGTCTGGGGCAGTCTTGCAAGATGTGCTTTGGGGCTGCTTTAAACCCTTTTGCTGCTACACACTTCCGAAGGCTGAGCTAAAAATAGCTACTCTTTGTTTCTAGGTCGCAAACGTGAATGTACGCCCGTAGCAGTGACAGTAGTAATGTATAACTTGTTAACACATCTTTAGCCCACAGAGGAGAGATAATAACAGACGTGTTAATGCGTCTTTAGAAGTGAATGGGAAAACGTATATATACGTCCTTAGCAGCTAAATGGTTAGTTTTCCACAGGTGCAAGCAGCTGAGTCCATGGGACCCATTCGATGGAGGTGTGCTCTGAGACCGCAGTGTTCTGTTCTAAGTCTAAAATCCGTGCTCTGCGCTTTTCTATTTAATGTATTTATGTTGTTTTGCTCTGGGTTGTATCCACTGTTTATTTTTCTCCACGTCATTTTACCAACATTGAAGATTTATTGAACAAATAAACATTGAACAACAACAAAAATGTATCCACGCAGTTATCACTTTTGTGCATTTCTACCACTGCGCTGCAACATCTCAACAATTCTCCAACCACAACTACAACATTTGCTACCAAGTTCTAAC
The DNA here is from genome assembly GCA_020796225.1 of Arion vulgaris. NCBI lineage: Eukaryota > Metazoa > Mollusca > Gastropoda > Stylommatophora > Arionidae > Arion > Arion vulgaris. The sequence goes on along the minus strand of CM036763.1, from coordinate 19,808,818 downwards.
TCTACCAACATAGCAGAACACCTCAAAATTCCGTCATCTACGGAACCTGATCGCAATTTCAGCTCTGAACATTATTTTTAGAATAAAACTACATTCCAAACTGAGAATTAGCTTCCCCTTGCTGACATTACCTCCCCTGGCTGATCTAATCGCTCATCCACCTTGTATCTTTGTTTAAGCTTCCAGAAACATCATTTTACAGTTTGCTCAGCGGATTCTGTTCCGGGCACAGACCGCTGCCTGGAGAAACGGAAATTAAGGGGGAAAAACTATTCTACAAAACTCTCACTTAATGTGAGAAAAATGTTCCAGTTGTTTGTATGTCATCAAGTTCTAAGGATTTGTTTCCTCATAGAAAACAAAAATAATTAGATCCTTGTGAACAGAGAAAGGCAGGATGTAGTTAGTTATAAAGAAGTGAAGAGAACACTCTTGAAGAACAAACTACAAAATAACGGATTCAGTTCGTATCACTACTATGTTACTGATTATATATGGTGTAACAAAGTAATATTACAGGAATATTTCAAGTGTTTTTGTGTGTAATATTTAAACCAGAGCTGAAATCAATAGATAGAACACACTGAAGAAGACTTGTTGTGTCAACACGTTGAGTGGTCATGTTATTGTAAATTTGAGGTAAAGATTATAGGCGAATACAGATCAACACTAACTGTAAAACGCAACTAAAAAAGGTAATTGCATATCCTTTACAGAACTTTGAGAATCAACCCCAGCTTTTTAACGCTGTTTTTGTGATTTTTTTTTAGGCATTACTACTTTCAGTAGTTTGCCATTGCTTTCTGAACGTGTGGTGCCATCGTTTTTTTAAAAAACCACGCAAAACAATTTGCAAACAAACTGTACGCAGTGTTATTCGAACTCAGAACGTCTGGGTTAATAGACCGAGTCACTATTCCCTAAGCCACAGATGCCACCAAAAACGCAACTACTAAAATAAAATATGCGATTACACCAGATCTGACGGTCTTCTCCTATGGCTGATAAGATCAATCGCAGCCAGGGGGTGCGAACCTTCATAGAGTAAATAAGCAATACCTAAATACATTTAAACAAACTCCAAGCAGCTCCCAATGGAAAGAATGAAGATGCTCCGAGTCAACATATTTACGTTTACTGGGTCCACTAGTTGTTTTACTATCTGGTAAGGGCCAAATTCAAATATAAAGAAAGCTCAACCTGATACAATGATGCAGTATATTTCAGCAGATATGATATTATAGTTTTGAGATGATATTAATAGTTCATAGTTCATAAGTACGGTTCCAACTTCACTGCAACGGGTCACCCCATAATTGCTCCGTTCCTGTGCCAATGAAAATCACACGAAATGCTAACAACTGTGAAATGTTTCCTGTGTGAACTAAAACATAACATTGATAAGAACTTATATGAAAGCTATCTGCACAAATCTATATCCTATTGAACAATATTCCACGTTCGAGTGGTTACCGAGGCCCAAATTTGGGATGTGAAGAATAGAACCACGGTAACCTGCCATGCATGTCGTAAGGGGCGATTAAGGAGATTTGGCTGAAATCGAATGCACATGTCCTAAACGTGCAGAAGTCTATGCGTTTAGGGCCTACCAAACGAATGTGCAACGTATACACGTTCTTGGCAAAGATCAAACATATCACAAAGAGTGATTACAATTGATCGTAAAGATCGAACGCAACGAAGAAGAAGAACTATATTCCAACAGGATATCTTGGGGGTTGTAATAGGACTTACAACCTAGTCTTTATCATATAATTTGATGGAGAAAATATCATTAACAAAACGAACATGTTGTTACAATTGCAGCATTTTTTTCTGATTATGAACTCTGAATTTAAAATCAATAAACATGTCTTTGATACGTTGCAGCTCTGTTGTCCGATGGGAACGAACAAAAAAAAAGAGAGCATGAGGGAATGAGATCTTATAACTTCTGATGACATTACGTGTCTATATTGAATTTAGTCAGGGGCGTATCTCCAGCAATTTATCAAAATATTGTTAGAATGTCCTTCTTGATGTTCTCTTTCGTTTTTGTGGTTATATCTTCTTCATCAACATTTGTCTTATACTTCTCATTTGATGATATTTTCAGTCAGTGTCATTGAAGCCAAATTATGGCGCTGTAACTACGTATGAATTCAATAGCAGGAAAACGAAAACAAAAATTCCATTAATTTTCAGTTGGAATTTAACATTAAAAAAATCATATTCTAAATAATAACTGATTGACAAATATTTGATGAGGTTATACTTTTGCTTCGCGCGAGTGGTTACCGGGGCCCAAATTGGGGTGTAAAGAATAGAGCCACTGTTACCTGCCACGCGTGTCGTAAGAGGCGACTAAGGACGTGGGGCTAGCTATCCCACACTTAAAAAACACTAGATGGTTAAAGAACGGAGAGCGAACCGAGTAAACACTGGCTGAAACCGGACACATCGCAGAAGGATAAGCACCAGAGCTCCAAATGGTGCTGAAGATGTGACGTAAAACACACTAATGCTAATGCTGCATGAATCAGATTTCCACATGAATAGATTTTGTGGGGAGATCTGGGACATCGGTCTGGGTGGTGATCGAAAGAGAGAGATACTTTTGCTTTTGTAGAGCCTGGTCATCTTAATGTGTATTGTCCATTGTGCTGATGTTTGTTTCCTCCTTCAAAATGGTTTGTCTTTTGAGATTGGTTGATTGTTAATTCTGTACTCTGTTATCAGTGGCGTATTATCCATGAGTGGTAGGTGTGCGGTGCACACCTATGCCAGGCCAAAAGGAAAATAAAAATAAAGTAATTATTATGTAAAGTATTCACTGCAATATTTACTATAAAATATTTATAGAGTAGCTTGAAGTAGCTGTCTATTGTCGAATTTAAGCAACCGAGCAGCCTGTAGGTTTCCAGACTAAGTATTATCGACGACACACGCATGATGTATGTTTTCGATATGTTATGTTCCTAGGTTAGGAGTTACGATCCTTGTCGGCGTTCGTTTCCGAAAAGCGCTCGGTGGTTTCTGTCTTATCTGGCCTTCAAAGACTAACACCAACTAGAAAGTTTAGTAAAGCGGGTGAGTGGTGAGATTGGTGGACAGGTTGTGGTGTTACAGAGAGAGACCGTGCGGGGAAAACTCAGCACTAACAATTGATGGGCTTGGTGAAAGAATGAAGTATAGCAGCTTTAAGAAAACGTTTCCAGATGACCTCATCAATAAATTAAAAGACGTTTTTGGAAGAATGTTCAGCTAAGTACGATTCGAAAATGAACTTGTGATACTTTATTGTTCGGATGAGTTCTACAATAAGTCAGCTCGTCGTCCTTGTGGTGCCGGATCAAGGGAAACAAAGAATAGTACCACTGCAACCTACAGGACATGTCGCACTGCAACCTACAAAGCATGTCGTAAGTATCGACTGATGTAGGCCTAGGAAGCTACCCTAGTAAATAAAAAGCATTGCAGAAATCGGATGTTCTGGCCTACTTGTAGGGCATATTGGCACAACTTACCATCGCTCTTAACCTCCGATCACATACAGATCACAAAGAGTGGTTTAATAAGTGGTCGATATAAAGCGTTTACAGAAGAAGAATGTTCAAATTTAAAGACATACACCAACTTAATATAGTTTTCGTAATTTACCTTGCAATGCGAGGACATATTAACTCTTTATCCATTCTGTGGCGATATACAGGCTCGCTGTATATTTTACAAAGACACAAAGCTAGTACACTGACTAGCTCAGTATACAGTGCATTATAAATCTAGTTCGTAGTGAAAAACAATTGCTGAGGGAAAGGGTTAATTTTGAATTTTCCTGAGAACAGACATAGAAGCATGTCCTGCAGGGCTGTCCTCTCTCATATGGTTACACCAAGTCCACATAAAGACTAAGGTTTGGGGAAACCTGACAGATCTGAAGTTGACTGTCCAGTTTGTGGTCCACAGTAAACTAAGCGCATGACCAGAGATTGCTGAAGAAGAATTTTCTTGAAAAAACAATTCTATTTCTTTGGGAAAAAATAGTTTTAAAATTGATGAAATTCTCAGCACTTATTCTAAAACCGCAGAGTTACTTTCTATATTTTTATATAGAATATTATTACTGCCAGAAAATAAGTATCATGGACTCCTCTAAGTAAACTAGGCTCTTCAATCTCACATTCCTCATCTAATGCCATGTATTATTAACCCATCTTCGTATAAACAGATAGAAGCAACACAAACTGGATGATTCAGAAGGTATGGGGAGACCAAATTTTCTATACAGTAAAACTTTGATTAACTGTCAACGTCCGAACCAAAAATAACGAAATAGACGGATAACAGAACTCTTTTAATACATATGTAGAGTAACGTGGTTTCAAAGCGGCTTGGGACGAAAATGAAAATAAAATCCTTAGCAAGGGGAAAAATAAACACAAAGCTGAGAATCTTTCAATCAAATGTGAAGTCAGTGCTGTTCTATGGCTCAGAAACATGGAGGACAACAAAAGAAACGATCAGAAAACTATAGACCTTCATAAATGTATGTTTACGTAGAATAGAGGGACTGAGATGGTATGATAAGATTACGAACAAGGAACTCAGAGAAAGAACTAAGCAGATACAGTGGAGAAAGAACTAAGCAGATACAGTGGAGAAAGAACTAAGCAGATACAGTGGAGAAAGAACTAAGCAGATACAGTGGAGAAAGAACTAAGCAGATACAGTGGAGAAAGAACTAAGTAGATACAGTGGAGAAAGAACTAAGCAGATACAGTGGAGAAAGAACTAAGCAGATACAGTGGAGAAAGAACTAAGCAGATACAGTGGAGAAAGAACTAAGTAGATACCAGTGGAGAAAGAACTAAGCAGATACAGTGGAGAAAGAGCTAAGCAGATACAGTGGAGAAAGAACTAAGCAGATACAGTGGAGAAAGAACTAAGCAGATACAGTGGAGAAAGACTATGGAAGAGAGCTGGGGTTGATATAGATACCATTGAGAAGACCCGACGGAAAATTGCAAGACAGGCACTGTTCTGGAACCCGTAAGGAAATAGGAGAGGAGGAAAGTCTTGACATGCATGGAGAAGAGAGCAAGACTCGATATTAAAAGAATAGGTAAAACATGGAAAGAATTGGAAGGAATGACAGGAGAGAGGAAGAGTTGGAAGAAGCTTGTTGAAGACATGTGCTCCGATGGGAATTGAAAAGTGAAAACGAAGATGAAATGTGAATAATACATACAGATTGTATTTACGAGTAATTTGACAAACACGATCAATATCAACTTCATTATAAGAGTAGTAATGTATAGAACTATATTGTAATACTATAAATCTACGATAATCTATCATCTCCTTCTGTGACTTTGAGGCTCGAGCTTTCTGCGCTGCGATGTTCCATATATTACACAGAAGTAGTTTCTGTGTTGAATTTACTTCCTCTTGCATTTCAAACCAGTCGATGTACTATGATAACGTTGTTTCTGCATCTGAGTGGCCAGTTGTAGGTTAGTAGTTAAGAACTGATCCTTCATCAATTTCTTCTTCAATTTTACAATTTTAAATGTCTGTTTATTTTTTGATATTCACGCATTTTCATTTTAAAACAATGACGAATAACAAAAACTGATGGTTAAACGAGTGACGATTAACCGAAGTTTTACTGTACTTCGTTGTACGCTATTTATATTTCTAAGAGGCGGCGAATCTGTGATATCCTGCAGAGCAATCGTGAGCATTTGTTTGAGAATTTCTTTTTGAGCACTTGGTCTTTAGATAACAAACTTTAGTGGCACGATGGTTATCGCAGTGGTGTTCTTGTTTCTTGACATTATATCTTGGGAAAGTGTGCTTTCTTACTTTGATCGCTGAGTTCATAGTATCGGGAGGGGGTCACCTGGTGCTCTACGTGAGCATGGGTTCTCGTGTTTATATACACTGCAACTAGAAGGTCAAAGTTGAATCAACTAGAGATGACCTTTTGGTGATGCACATCCAGGTGATTTTTGTGCTGGTGTGAACTAAAATGACGTCAGATCTGGTCTTTGCACGCGATCATCACCTGGAAATACAGAGTTCTCCAGAATGTTTCAGCTTGTCTGCATTCAAGAGTGTTGAAGCTGACATAATAAATACGATCATCTTGGAGTTGGATCCAGTTCTGTTCATTAAGACGGTAGTCCTTTGTAGATCGGAGATCAAAGACAAAATCATAGGAAAACACTAGAGAATGTTTACTAAAATATAACTGTTTCTTAGGCTGGGCAAGTCTGTTTAGGGAGCACGGAGTAAGTTGAAGATCTTGGATAATTTGTCAGTATCTTCTACTTCATTAATAACATATTGCCTAGACTATAGATTCCGAAACTTTTTCGGCCCACCGCCCACTTTGCCTAACATAAACTTTGTAACGCCCCTCCACATTATAAAGTTTGCCAACGTCCCCCTACATATATACACGCTCTATTTTCTCTTTAACATCGAAAATTGATATATATTTCTGTCATAAATGATCAATTTTCAATGATTATATGCGTGAAATAGAAAATTGATGAAAAATGGATCGTGTAAGACGGGCATAAGATGAATTTAAATGCAGAATTCAAATTTTAAATGATTATTCAATCGCAAAACTACGAAAATAATTTATTTTAAAATATTTATTATTAATTTCTTCTTTAAGGAGCCACCGACCCCTAATCGCCTGCTGAACACCTCCCTCCCCAATTCTTCTGAACCCACTAAAGCCCGCCTAGAACGCTTCAGCGCCCACTGGGGGGAGCGTACTAGCCACTTTGGGAAAAGCTGGCCTTGACGATCATGGATCTCCACAAATCTCTGCCCCTGGTATCTGCTATAATCTCAGATGTTGTCCCTCCAATGAGAAACAAAGAATGAAGTGGTTTGGACACTTAATAAGAATGCACCCAAACTCCACAATATACGATGTATTATACAACAGAACATGAAGAAAGAAGGCGAGAGGAAGACCACGGAAAAGATGGTTAGATGGTATAGCAGAATGATGTGAAAGAGTAAAATAACAATCACTCAAGCCACTAGAACAGCGCAAGACAAAAACAGAAAACCACGACACTGGGCAGAAACCTGGTAGCAGTATGACGACACTGGGCAGAAACCTGGGTAGCAGATGACGACACACTGGGCAGAAACCTGGTAGCAGTATGACGACAAAAGAAGAAAGTGACATTATTCCGTGTCATGAAGCAAGGATGTCTAAAATTTGGCACATGATGAACATTAGAATTCTTCTGGCACTAAGATAAGACGCACGGTGATTTGTTGATAGAGATTAACACACACACACACGCATACACACCCGCCCACCCACACCCGTCCACCCCACACCGCCAAACCACCCACCCACACCCATCCGACAACCCACACACACATCCACCACACACACACACACCCACCCACACCCGCCCACCCGCCCACCCACCCACACATCCACCCACACACACCCACACACACACCCACACACCCGCCCACTCACACCCGCCCACTCACCAACCCACACACCCACACACACCACACACACAACACCCACACACACAGACACAGACACACACACACATGTAGTTGACATTGTCAGTGTTGTAGAAACATAATGATCATTTTCCGGGAATGGGATGGAAAAAGTAAGTTTTGAATTGGCTCTGGTGCTTCCACTGGGGTTCTTAAAACTCCTTATTCTCATGTTACAATAAATGTGAAGCTACCTATGATTGGATGTTATGTATATGTATGTTATATGTGTATACTTGTGTCATGCATGTATGTTATATGTGTATACTTGTGTGACATGACATGTTATATGTGTATACCTGTGTGCATGTATGTTATATGTGTATACCTGTGTGCATGTATGTTATATGTGTATACTTGTGTGCATGTATTTTATATGTGTATACTTGTGTGCATGCATGTTATATGTGTATACCTGTGTGCATGTATGTTATATGTGTATACCTGTGTGTATGTATGCAGCTGTTTCTTCGCATATATACAGGCACAAAACGTTTATCGCAAAAATACTATTCTATTGAATCTAACCAGATTAGTTTGTGTTCTATAGTCGATGCTGTTTATAAATGACACGTCTTAGTGAAGCTCTTTTTTTAAAGAGCTAGTTAACTGTGTTCTTAAAAAGCGCACATCTGTATGGCTAGACAATGGGTGCCGTAAGAGATAAACGTTTGTTGTTCAAACCCCGTGTTTGGTAATTAGTTGTTAGTTTTCAGGAAGCAACTAATACTTTTCTCGCTATTTATTTATTGATCATATACATTGGCTCCGATGCTTTGCTTAGGGTTATTAAAACGCCTTATTCTCTTCTCCCATTCCCTTGAGAAAAATGATGACAACTGATAAAATCAATGAAGAATGTTACCAAAAAGACAACAGACAGAGAGAGAAAAAAAAGATAATTTCATGGCACGGAAAAATGTCAACAATTGAAACAATCACCAGAAACTAAGAAAGAATGCTATGTTGATTGCTGATCGCTTACGCCTGTCGGTCTTGAACACAATGATGATTGATGAACTGGGAGGAAAATAACAGATGTCTGCTATGCCAGTAATGTTTGTATTCATATATTTATGTTTAGGAAAAAAAAAACATTGTTCCAGAAACGTGTTCCCGTACTACAGAATGGCATTACTCCATAAATATATTCCATACCCTCAGGAATAATGCGCACGTGCATGAAGCCTGGTGTAAATATTTAGGGAGCAAACTTTCATCGCACCTGTATATACCTGAGGTAGAACTGTCACAGCAAACATCGCAATTTGTGAATAACTTAGTTATCTGAAGATGTTATTTAATACTTCATAACAACTTAAAGACAACAGTGAGATTGTAGAAAGAAAACCAGTTGATTATCATAATGAGCAAATATAACAATATTATTATTTCAGCGTTAGAAGTTGTCATTCTGCGTCTTAGAACAGGACACAATCGACTTTGCAGCTACATGTATACATATTTCAAGATTGGTAAATCAGACATGTGTAGATGTGGGCAGGAACATCAGACTTCAGAGCACATACATCAAGACTGCCCCGAATATCTTCTTCTTCTTCTTTTCGATCGTTCTTCCATGCCATTTTGATCATTCTTAATTGTGATATATAAACAGCCTTTACCAAGATCGGTTAGAACGCTGCGCCCCCGTTAAGCCCTTACAGTTGTAAAACAAGCGCATTAGTTACGTTTCCTCGTTTTCGGCCTGCGCCGAATATGATATACTGAGGCAGGCAAACTCGCTGGCCTAACGAAACAACACTCGACAGAAAATTACACAGGCCTCTATGTGAGCTACAAAAGACTGAAGTTTAAATAAGAGACAACGTTGAATATTTAGACAATATTTCAATTTTTCTGCGAAAAATAATGAATATAAAATGGAAGAGAATTCAGGAGAAGTGATAAAATCAGAGACATGTCTGGTCAACCACTAGTGACAACTGTTATAAGAAAGAGAAGATTGAGATATGTTGGGCACACCTTGAGGAGAAATGATCAAAGAATATCAAAGCAGGCATTGAAGTGGGATGCAAAGGGTTCAAGAAAGAGAGGTCGACCTAAGGAGACCCTGAAGGAACTTTGCTGAGAGAGGCAAGAAATATCGGTCTCAGTTCCATGGAGGAGATTGAGCGAGTTGCCCAGGATAGAGCGGTATGGAGAAATTACTTGTGCGCCCTATGTAACGTATAACGGTACGAGAGGAATTATTATTATTATTATTTCAAGAGAACGAAAGGAGGGAAGAATTTCAGCGTTAGGAAACAAGGACAGAAACAAACAAATAACTGAAAACACAACGGAACTATATATTTATATATAAGAGCCGAAGAGCAGGAGATCTGAAGTAGCGTAGTTCTTAGTGAACTCTCTTCTTCAGTTAGTGGTCAAGATTAAATTTCACAGTGGGCGTGGAAAATCTTTGCGACCGTAACGGCTCTCAGATGGACCCATCCTCAATAGGGTACCAGGGAAAGTACAAGATAGGTGGCCGAAGTGATGTTGACCACATCACCCATCGTGTGCCGACGGTCAATGAAAATACGGGTCTAACACTGTATTACCTTCTTCTTCTTTGCGTTCGTTCTTACGACCAATTTTAATCACTCTTTGTGATATGTTTGATCTTACCAAGAACGTGTATACATTGCACATTGGTTTAGTAGGCCCTAAACGCATAGCCTTCAACATTTAGGACACATGCATCCGATTCAGCCAAAACTCCTTAATCGCCTCTTACGACATGCGTGGCAGGCAACAGTGGCTCTATTCTCTACACCCCAAATTTTGGCCCCGGTAACCACTCGGGCGACTGTATTACCTTATAAACCACGTGGTATAAAAGGGTTCTAATATATATATATATATATATATATACATATATGAGATCCGCGATAGCATAGTCGTTAGTTCACTTGCATTGTAGACAGGCGGTGCCAAAAGCAAATTTCTCAGCAGCTAGAATGGACTTTTTTAGTCGGCAACAACAACGGTTCTCACATCAATCCAGTCTCATTAAGGTACCACAGAAATGCTGGGAAGTAAATCGATCCTAGTGATTTTTACAACATGATGGTATGTCACAGAATACCACATGGTATCAAAACGGGATCTTTACTTATACATTTATAGCTCTCTGTAGGTTATCGAGGGTGTGAAGGTAAGGTACTAGCCTCTTACTTCAAAGGTACTCGGTTCGCTTCTAGCGTAAATCGCGCAATTGGGACATTTAAAAAAAAGAGATCCCTGATATCAAAGTAGATCGGGCGAGTGGTTACAGGAGCCCAAATTTGGGAGTAAAGAATAGAACCACTGTTACCTGCCACAGATGTCGTGAGAGGCGACTAAGGAGTTTTGGCTGAAATCGGATGCACGCATTCTAAACGTGTAGAAGTCTATGCGTTTAGGGGCCTACCAAACCAATGTGCAACATATACACGTTCTTGGCAAAGATCAAACATATCAGAAAGATTGATTAAAATTGGTCGTAAAGAACGAACGCAAAGAAGATCAATGTAGATGAGATCGAGTTCCTAGTCCTATCGGAGACGGACGATAAAACGTAGGTCCCGTATTCAATCAGAACACTTAAAAGAATCCTTAGCAGTTCAAAAACGACGAGTCACTTACCGGATAAACTCATGAAAACAAAGTCACTGACCGGATAAACTCATGAAAACAAAGTCACTGACCGGATAAACTCATGAAAACAAAGTCACTGACCGGATAAACTCATGAAAACAAAGTCCCTGACCTGATAAACTCATGAAAACAAAGTCACTTACTGGATAAACTCATGAAAACAAAGTCACTGACCGGATAAACTCATGAAAACAACAAAGTCACTTACCGGATAAACTCATGAAAACAAAGTCACTTACCGGATAAACTCATGAAAACAAAGTCACTTACCGGATAAACTCATGAAAACAAAGTCACTTACCGGATAAACTCATGAAAACAAATTCACTTACCGGATAAACTCATGAAAACAAAGTCACTTACCGGATAAACTCATGAAAACAAAGTCACTTACCGGATAAACTCATGAAAACAAAGTCACTTACCGATAACTCATGAAAACAAAGTCACTTACCGGATAAACTCATGAAAACAAAGTCACTTACCGGATAAACTCATGAAAACAAAAGTCAAACTTACCGGATAAACTCTACGAAAACAAAGTCACTTACGGATAAACTAAAATGGGCATCATAAAAAGTCACTTACCGGATAACTATGAAAAAAATGAAAATAAAATTCCCATTAATATTTTGCTATCTTCACAAATATCATTGGAGAATTTTCTCCTGATCTATGTAGCACATGCTCTACCACTGAATGTAATAGAAAAAAAAATCTGAGCTTTCATGGTATTGTTAGCCTAAAATTCAAGAATGGTGGTCCTATCATTAAAAAAAATGCACAGTTACCAGCTGAATCTAATGGTACAGAAAAAAAATGCACAGTTACCAGCTGAATCTAATGGTACAGAAAAAAAATGCACAGTTAGCAGCTGAATCTAATGGTACAGAACAAAAATTCACAGTTACCAGCTGAATCTAATGGTACAGAACAAAAATTCACAGTTACCAGCTGAATCTAATGGTACAGAACAAAAATGCACAGTTACCAGCTGAATCTAATGGTACAGAAAAAAAATTCAAAAACAGAACAGTTTAATAGCAGTAGAGACATGAAGATGTGAAGATCCAAGATCATGTATGTTAGAAGACTGTACAGGTAAATAAAATGAGCAGGAGAGAAGTTAAGAAAGTAAATGAGAGAGAGAGAGAGAGAGATAAAGAGAGAAGGAGAGAGAGAGAGAGAGCTTCACAGCAAAAGTGCAGTCATTGGATGAAACCCAAATCTCAGCATGGTTCGAACACAAGAAACGTACAGCTAGAAGTTGTTTATGATACTAACAAACAACATGGCCGTAAAACAGGTAAACTCTTCAAGGTAGTCCTGGACTACCTGTGTTCTTGAACTTCTTAACTACCTGGTCTAGGCTACATAAACTTCTTCGATAATGTTCTAAACCACTTGACATATGACAAAGTGGTATAGGCGCCAGTTTTCATTTTCCAATTTTCCAACAAATGGAATTCTAAGAATTGTCTCTTTCTGCAATTTCCATTTTTCTAATGTTATAATTCTGCTTTATGATAGCTTAGTTATTTCTGTTTCAGTTTCAGTTTGGAATATCTTCATTACATTCCGGACATGTCCATAGGTGCTCCGATCTCCTTCGTAATATCTCTAACAGCGTCCAACGACTGACCGTACCAGTTCGATTTTGATTTATGAACCTACTCACGTACCTGTTATGATGTTCTTTTCTTGCTACTCCAATCTTCAAATCCGGCTCTTGCAATCTAGTAGTTGACGTGGATTGGTTTAAATGAAAATCATCTATGATTGAAAAGAAAATGATTAGTTATTTCTTTTGTTATCTAGTAGAACTGGAGTCACTGTTCTCTGGGAGAAAACATATATTTTCAATCTTTTTCAGCAGATATCGAAGATATGCAAGCTGGTTGTTCCCTATCTCACTATAACAGTAGTAAAATTAACTTAATTTAGGCACGTGTAATGTAAACACGATAGCATCTGGCCGAACGGATTAGAGGGCGGCTCCGATGCAGAAGGCCCGTGTTCAATCCACGGTAAGGTCAACCATTTTGTTCTGTCGGGGGCATAGAAGAAAAATCGTAACCTGAACAGTTTCACGACGACTGTACTAGCAATGTCGCCATTACATTTTGCAGGATCCCGTCCATACTGTTCTACACCGCCCTAAAGAACGGTACTACATACAGTAACATAAACAAACAGTCAACAATTAACACATAAATACTGCTAATGTTAATAAAAATTACTAATAATAAACAGATGACATCAAGAATAAAGTAAGAGTTATATCTGACACCATATACACAGAAGGAAAGACATGAAATGGCCACGAGACTTGATAATTTATTTCCATGCGCATACAAAAGCAGAAATTTTAACTTCAGAGACAGACAGACAGACAGACAGACAGACAGATAGACAGATAGACAGATAGACAGATAGATAGATAGATAGATAGATAGATATATAGATAGATAGATAGATAGATAGATAGATAGATATGTCATAGTTCCCCAGATGGCAGCGGAGGAATGGACAGTTAGCCAGATAGTTAGAGTAGTATAATTAGATTATTTAATAGTTGAGACTATGTGTTGTACTCTCTATGCAGAAGTGCAACACATAACTACAAGACACGACGTTTTGTGTAGTAAAATAGTGACGTGTTAGTAACGAATTAGTAAACAAGGAGACATACGAAACACATGAAGACGAACGGACGTGTTCTGTATATATATTTGTAAAACAATAAATATATGAATCTGCAACTGAGTCATAGTTGTCCACTATGTTGTTCGTATTGTCCCAGAAGGGAAATACTGTTTTAACTACTATGGAATAATAAATCTAACAAGAGGACCATCTATATGAATATAAAAATGAAACATCAAGTGGAATACGACCGCCAGGAAAGGGAAGAATGAAAGATACACAAGAAGGGACGTATGACAGGATGAATATACATAGGAGGGAATAAGTGGCAAGATAAAATGTAACACAAGAGAAATGCATAGCTATAAACTGGAACGGGTATACCGGATCATAAGGGTTGGAATCTAGACTCTCTATAAAATATGATATAATATGGAACTACCTGATACTTTGGCTCGCCAATTACATCAATTCAATAAGTCTGGTCATTGAAAGAAACAGACGTCAGCAAATGTCAATAGAGGATATAATGACTCTAATGTCTGTGTGTATGTACGTATCGGAGGGGTAAAAGAAAGGAACCACTATACTACTACAAACTGCCACCGACCACTGCCATCCTGACACTCATCACGAACTGGTGGAGGGCCCTAGAAGACCCCCTCCTACAACAAGTGGTGTCAGAGTAAAACAACATCAGCCCAGGTGGACCAGAATTATGTGAGTACACATTTCGTTTTTGATGTTTCTCTGGTTCCCAGTACTTTCCTTCTTCAATTCACCGTATAGGAACCTCTCTTAGACCTTCATTCTGGCCGAACGACCGGTGTGACTTCCCCCGGTTCGGATAGTTTATAATCACTATGTAACTTCTTCAATCAACCATATTGAGATCTTCGTTATATCTGGACGACCGGTGGACTTCCCCGGTCTGGATAGTTTATAATCACTATGTAACTTCTTCAATTCACCATATAGAGCCCAGCGTACAACGACCTTTATTGGATCTTCATTATTACTGGACAATCTGGATCTTCGTTCTCAAGTCGTCTCATCCTTCCATCAATCTTATCAGGACATGACACTTGTTCTTCTTCAGTTACGATCTGAACTGATTTTGATAATATTTTGACGCCAACTTCCGTTGGACACTCCATTTCATTGGCTCAGTGATGGGTTGCCTGATGGTGCTTGTTTACACAGTCCCTCAATGCAGTTGGAGACTCAGCGAGCAGCTTTGCTGAGATGATGACTCTCGACACTGTGTGCTGTGTTTATACTTCTTTACATGCTATGTAAATGATTACATGTGATTAGAGTGAGTATTTTTTCTATATATATATACATACATTCACTGCACATTATTTGCATGACTATGTTCTGATCGCTTGTTTTCAGCTTGTTAAATTTATATACATGTATTCCAGCTTGGGGACTTCGCAATCTTTCACGGATTTACAATTTTTTACTATGGTTACTCATACTGGTGTGTTTTTTTTTGTGAGCTATATTTTCTAATCGCAACTACAGAATATTTAGAATGGCTCATAGAAATACGAGAGGTGGAAAATTGTGTGAGGAGGGTATATTGGAGGTTGCACCTCCAGAGCCATCACGCCCAGCTGCTGTCCTGTCTGAACCTCAGTTTCAGATACGGGATACTTGCCCAGAGGTGCGAGCATTGCCGCCAGCTGCGTGTCACTTCCCACGTCCGCCTTGTAAGTCCGTGCGGACATTCGGAGATCGCGACGGTCCTTCAGTGGACGAATTTGTGAAAGACATTCGCCTATACTGGCGTTATTATGGCCTACAGGGTCAAGAGAAAGTAGACACCCTAATGGAGCATGTCTCGAACTCTGTTCGAGAAGAGCTGGAGATCCAGCTTATGACGGCTCAAGATCCTGAAGTTTTGTTGGCTGGTCTACTACGGGTCTTTGGGGATAATAGGTCCGCCCAGACCCTGCTGTCAGTTTTTTTTTGGGTCATCTCAGGGAGCTGGAGAGTCGTGTCTCGACTACTCTCATCGTTTGGCCGGCCTTTTCGCGAAGGTGACTGCAGCTCAGACCCGGGAAGGGTCAGTACCCCTCGATCCCAATAATCTTAGGGATCGGTTTATTGCGTCCCTGCGCGACAGGCTCTGTGCAGGAATGTTTATGTCTATGGTGGCAGGATCGCCCTTCACCACATTTCTGCATTGCCGTGATGCGGCCATACGATGGGAGCGCAGTCCCATTCCCGCGTCAGACGCCCATACAATTTCTGTGATGCGTCGTCGTATGGACGTCCTGGAATCGAAGGTGGCGGAACGCCACTCTGAGATACGCTGCCCAAACCCTGCTAGACCCCTCCCCACCGCTACTCATCCGGAGTATAATTAGATTATTTAATAGTTGAGACTATGTGTTGTACTCTCTATGCAGAAGTGCAACACATAACTACAAGACACGACGTTTTTGTGTAGTAAAATAGTGACGTGTTAGTAACGAATTAGTAAACAAGGAGACATACGAAACACATGAAGACGAACGGACGTGTTCTGTATATATATTTGTAAAACAATAAATATATGAATCTGCAACTGAGTCATAGTTGTCCACTATGTTGTTCGTATTGTCCCGGAAGGAAATACTGTTTTAACTACTATGGAATAATAAATCTAACAAGAGGACCATCTATATGAATATAAAAATGAAACATCAAGTGGAATACGACCGCCAGGAAAGGAAGAATGAAAGATACACAAGAAGGGACGTATGACAGGATGAATATACATAGGAGGGAATAAGTGGCAAGATAAAATGTAACACAAGAGAAATGCATAGCTATAAACTGGAACGGGTATACCGGATCATAAGGGTTGGAATCTAGACTCTCTATAAAATATGATATAATATGGAACTACCTGATACTTTGGCTCGCCAATTACATCAATTCAATAAGTCTGGTCATTGAAAGAAACAGACGTCAGCAAATGTCAATAGAGGATATAATGACTCTAATGTCTGTGTGTATGTACGTATCGGAGGGGTAAAAGAAAGGAACCACTATACTACTACAAACTGCCACCGACCACTGCCATCCTGACACTCATCACGAACTGGTGGAGGGCCCTAGAAGACCCTCCTACAACAGATAAGATAGATAGATAGATAGATAGATAGATAGATAGATAGATAGATAGATAGATAGATAGATAGATAGATAGATAGATAGATAGATAGATAGATAGATAGATAGATAGATAGATAGATAGATAGATAGATAGATAGATAGATAGATAGATAGATAGATAGATAGATAGATAGATAGATAGATAGATAGATAGATAGATAGATAGATAGATAGATAGATAGATAGATAGATAGATAGATAGATAGATAGATAGATAGATAGATAGATAGATAGATAGATAGATAGATAGATAGATAGATAGATAGATAGATAGATAGATAGATAGATAGATAGATAGATAGATAGATAGATAGATAGATAGATAGATAGATAGATAGATAGATAGATAGATAGATAGATAGATAGATAGATAGATAGATAGATAGATAGATAGATAGATAGATAGATAGATAGATAGATAGATAGATAGATAGATAGATAGATAGATAGATAGATGATAGATAGATAGATAGATAGATAGATAGATAGATAGATAGATAGATAGATAGATAGATAGATAGATAGATAGATAGATAGATAGATAGATAGATAGATAGATAGATAGATAGATAGATAGATAGATAGAGAGAGAGAGAGAGAGATATTCAAAAGGAGATAGATAGCTTAAATGTGGTGGACCGGAAGACAGAGAAAGTTGTTAAATGTGACCGGATGACAAAGAGAGAGAGGAGAGTTCTCAAATATAGGCCGGATGATAAAGAGAGTTCTCAAATTTTGACCAGATGACAGAGTTCTCAAATGTCAACCAGATGAAAGAGACTGTTCTCAAATGTGGACATGATGACAGAAAGTATTCTCAAATGTGAACCTGAATGACAGAGAGTGCTCTCAAACTTGAAGTGGATGACATAGAGAGTTCTCAAATGTGGACCAGATGACAGAGAGAGTTCTCAAATGTGGACCAGATGACCTGGAAAAGGGTATATTCTTGAAGCATTTCCCACAAACATTCGGAAAACGTATAACGAGTACAAAGCAAGAGGAAGACCACGCAAAAGATAGAGCAACGACATCAAGAACAGCCTTACGAAAATGAATATCAGCTTACAAAGTGCCTTAAAACAAGCACACACAAAATGACTACCCCTCCTAACACTTTTATAAAGAAGTAAATGGTGGAAGAGAAGAAGAAGAAGAAGAAGAGTGATTTGGAGATGTGAAATGAGTATTACCTTGATCTAGATATGCTATTATTAACCAACTCTAACTGATAATGTTACGGGTCTAAAGAGGAATGATTCACTTCATTGCACCAGGTTTCCCCCAATATAGCTCCTCCCCTGTCGCCAGAGATAGCATGGCATCTGCCGAGAATGCTGCACAAAGCACGAAATCTGTAGCTACGGCAACAATCATAGGGCTCGCATGAACAAATTCCTGATTCGAATCCACAACCTTCAGAACAACAGGCAAACGTATTAACTCCTTCGCCCCTTCAGACCCTCCCAAACAAAATAATATATCTACGAAATTTAACTAGGTTTCATGTGACAAGTGACCTACCCAAACCAATACGAGTTCGTATAACTTATTGAAATATAATATCTAACAGAATGTTTTACATAACATAATGTAATACAGTATATACAGAGTGTTCGAGATAAAAGTAGCCTGTCAATGTAGGCAATCTGGCAAACATTCATGAAAATGAGAAAGTTCAGCTATGACGTAGTATATGTAGTTTTGGTGTGGGAGGGGCGATGAACCAATGTGACGTAGGATGAGCTATTCAGAACCGGTTTAATTAGTAAATAGACAAAACGCAACACGTAACTGGCAACGTTTGATTTGTCAATCAGGCTACTTTTATCTTGAACACCCTCTATAAAAAGGACGAAGATTTGATTTAATTGCACCAGGTTTCACCATATCAATCAGTTTTCCAGAATTTGAAATGAAGCTATCGAATACCACCCCTTCAAATATTTCGTCCAGGAAACGCCATTTTAATGCTAAAAATAATTCCATAAGACTGACAACGGAAAACATTGGGTGCAACTTCGTACTTGTCCGTGGGAAAGCTATCAATCAATGTCAATCAATTGATCAATCAAGTTGTCATTAGAAACTCAACCGTTGTTGAGCCATTTCTTCATTCCCGTTATTGATTAATAATGTGTCAAATCTTTGCACTTTTCAATCCATTCTTGTGACTTCTCTTTAGTACGTTATATTCAATGACGGTAATATATATGCTACATATTTCAGCAGCTATGTAACCATTCTTGTGACTTCTCTTTAGTACGTTATATTCAATGACGGTAATATATATGCTACATATTTCAGCAGCTATGTAACCATTCTTGTGTCTTCTCTTTAGTACGTTATATTCAATGACGGTAATATATATGCTACATATTTCAGCAGCTATGTAACCATTCTTGTGACTTCTCTTTAGTACGTTATATTCACTGATTGCAATATATATGCTACATATTTCAGCAGCTATGTAACCATTCTTGTGACTTCTCTTTAGTACGTTATATTCAATGACGGTAATATATATGCTACATATTTCAGCAGCTATGTAACCATTCTTGTGACTTCTCTTTAGTACGTTATATTCACTGACGGTAATATATATGCTACATATTTCAGCAGCTATGTAACCATTCTTGTGACTTCTCTTTAGTACGTTATATTGAATGACGGTAATATATATGCTACATATTTCAGCAGCTATGTAACCATTCTTGTGACTTCTCTTTAGTACGTTATATTCAATGACGGTAATATATGCTACATATTTCAGCAGCTATGTAACCATTCTTGTGACTTCTCTTTAGTACGTTATATTGAATGACGGTAATATATATGCTACATATTTCAGCAGCTATGTAACCATTCTTGTGACTTCTCTTTAGTACGTTATATTCAATGACGGTAATATATATGCTACATATTTCAGCAGCTATGTAACCATTCTGTTTTCTTCTCTGATCGCTTCATATCGATTACTAGATAAATCAATCTTTGTGATCTGAGCCTAAGATCGATTGTACGTTGTGCCAGTTAAGCGCCTACAGTAGGCCAGCATATCCAATTTCCGCGATGCTTTTTATTTATTAGGGGAGCTTCCTAGGTCCCTACCTCCGTCGCCTCTTACGACATGCATTAAAGGTCGCAATGTTACTATTCTTTGCTCCCTTTGCGAGCCCTGGCAACACACGGGCGTATGTAACCATAAATGGAGATGTCTAAAAAGAACTCAACACAAGAATTGTGATGGTAGAATCTACATTAAGATCACTGGACAACATATGGAGATCAACATCATATAGGAGATTACTAAGCTAAATATATATATATGAAATGTGTGTTCAGTCTTACTGTACGGAGCAGAAACACGGAAAGCACATAGACAGACAGTCACATAAAATTCTGTGAGAGAAGATGTCAACGACACAGAAGATTTGCCTGAATTTGTTTGGATCAAAGATTACCTAATACTGAAATCCTCTAACGCAGAGGCATCAACAATATCAACAAGGAAATAAAAAGAAGATGGAAGCTGTTGGGGGAAAGAATTCAGTCGACCAAACGTCCACATGTGACTCTGAAATAGAATCCGAGTGTCAAGATGGGTAGAGAAAGACCTAGAAACATGAGAATGAACAGTAAACAGAGTAAGATAACAAGTGGAATGATCTGGAAGGAAAGAATCTGACTTACTTAAGACATATCTGGTTGTAGGAAGAAATTTGCTGATGGTGTATGCATCAAGAGGAGTTAAATTAAGATAAAGAAGACAAGAGGTTAAATTGCTTCTTCCTGATTTTAATTATCTTTTAGCTTTAATTTTGCCAGTATCCTACTTCTTGTATTTGGAATGTAACCTTTTAACAGACCAGTACATTGTAATTGAGTGCAACGGGTATGTGCTCTGTGTGTCAGAAGCGGCTGTTAAAGTGTTAGAAACGTATGATATTTACCCGATTCTGTTCTGACATAATTTACATGCTGTAGAGAACTGGAATGCCAGGATTGTTCTGACTGTAGCGAGATGTCATGAACTTTTTGAAGATCTGTACTAGACAATTGTGTCAAGGAGAAACTGAACATATATACAGCAGAATGAATTGTAGACTGTATCATAGACTGCATCATAGAATCTATCATAGACTGTATCATAGAATGTATCATAGTCTGTATCATAGAATGCGTCATAGAATCTATCATAGAATGTATCATAAACAGTATTTTATATTGTATCATAGACTGTATTATAGACTGTATCATTGACTGTATCATAGTCTGTATCATAGACTGTATCACAGAATGTATCATAGAATGTGTAATAGCTTGTATCATTGACTGTATCATAGTCTGTATCATAGACTGTATCACAGAATGTATCATAGAATGTGTAATAGCTTGTATCATTGACTATATCATAGACTGTATCATAGACTGTATCATAGACTGTATCATTTACTGTATCATAGACTGTATCATAGACTGTATCATGCACTGTATCATTGACTTTATCATATCACATGCTTTATTTAAAGGGTAATAAAGAATAGAACCACTGTCTCCTCTCACAAATCGTACAAGACTGCTAATAGAGGTTGGTCTTTGGGCCTTTATTCCCACAATTTTTTTTTTAATCAAACATCTACAAAAACAGAGATCCAAAAAAAAAAAAAAATTAGGAAGATCAGGATGCCACAGCGGAACGGTAGAAGATGGAATTGAATGAAATTGCAGTTTTTGTTTGTTTACCTAATGTGCACTTAACCGCGACAAGAACTGTGTTTTTTACTAGCTAATGTGCACTTAAGCTCGACAAGAACTGGTGATGATGATGATGATGATATACCATTAGCACAAATCTCTATGCATAAGTTACACTTGCTTCATAGGTACCAAGGTCTCAGGAATAAATTCACCACGGGAAATGAGATTTTATCATTCCTCAATTTTCATGGTTGTCGACACAGTTTCAGTTGGGTACCAGAAAACACTAAGAAAAAAATGCGACTGGCGCTATGTTGACTCGCAGTCCACGGTAACATAAGGCCGAATAGCTTAGCTGACAAATCGGAAATTTCTGTTAGATGGGGGCTGATTTTTGTATATGGTTGATAGAACATTGTACGCTGTTTTGCATTTTTAATCAATTATATACCTCGGGTTATTATTTATTGATGAAAAATGTGAATAATACTGATATTCATTAGTGTTAAACTGAATTTGTAACATAATATAACCTTGATTTATTTAGCATGCTGTATTTGTAAAAAAACCAAAATGAATTTGTTTATATACATCAATACTGAAATGTGAGGATCATGCGACAGTTGTAGTCTTATTTACTAGAATGTTTACCTGAGTCCGCCGGCCATATGTTTATCTGAGGCCATGGTTGACAACATCACACCCATCGTCTATCGTTGGTGAATGGATAATACGGAACTAACGACAAACTCCTCAACAAATCTCATGTCGTAAAAATGAGTTCTTTATTTACTTTAGTTGCCCGTCTGCCCAGCGTGTTCGTAGCGCGTTGGACTACGGGTGACTATCCCTCTGTGTGTGCAGGTTCAATTCCGCGAGATGGCAGAAAAAGCCACAGATTCTCCAGATTTACGGTGTTCGTGGCACCGAAACGAAGGTTACGATGTCCATGACACTGAGCCGAAGAACTGAAAAGATCAAGTGCTTCTGGATCGGGAAAAAAAATTACTTTAGTTTATGCTAAAGATGTGTTGTCGTAATGGTCAGTTTAGTATCGCTTCTTCTTGTTCTTCTTCAGCTTTACTAGAATTTGAGATTCATTGCAATAGATATTATCTGCTCCCATTCATCTCTGTTCTTAGTCTTCTCTTCACAGTTGTTGACTTCTAGTAACTCTCAAGATCCGCAGTCACTTTTTGTTATTTCTCTATCATTTTCTTTATCTAAGTCGTGGTCTGTTCCCCTGTTATCATTTTCTTGATCTGAGTCGTGGTCTGTTCCCCCGTTATCATTTTCTTTATGCTATTGTAAGCTTTATGTTTTCTAACATTCTTTCAAAATGCTAACAATCTTCTTCTTCTTTTGTTGTCACAATGTTACCGGGCAGCTGCCCAGTGTCATGGTTTTTTTTTTTTTTTTTTTGCACTGTTCTAGTGGCTTGGATGATAGTTATTTTTACTTTTTGACAGGATTCTGATATGCCATATAAACATCTTTTTCGTGGTCTTCCTCTCGCCTTCTTTCCTGTTGTTCTGTTGTAGAAGACAAAAGATGAAAATCGGATGAATAAAATTAAAGAAAAACAAACATGGCCGTACAAAGAAATAAAAAAAATAACTAAAAACAGAATGAAACGTGGCTAATAAAAACAAGCAAAGACCAGAATACTAATAGCATGCATAATTACAGTGGCAACCTCTGCATGTGAAACATGGACATTTAACAATCCAGTGGAAAAGCATATTTGTGTTTTTAATATCAGTGTTATTTATAGAAGAGTTCTCCGTAAACTCTTATGGACAGAGGAAACAAGAAATAGATCTATCCAGAAGAAACTCAAAATCAAATAAAACTGGCTAATGCTACAAATGAGAATGAGAAAATTGAAGTATTTTGGACATATAAAGAGACACGAAGGGCTGTAGAGACCATTATGGAAGGAGGCATCCCAGACAAGAGAAGAAGAGAAAGACAACGGAGTAGATCTGTTCCGGATGTGACTGATGATTTTAACATGACGACTGCATAGACGGACATTTGGCCTATGGGAGAGAGATATCCCGAGGAACTGTTAAGGTGGCATAGTTCTGCTCAGGACAAGCTACTTGATGATGATGATGACGCAATGGTTGATGTTGTCAACATCATGTCGACCATCTTTATTTCCCGTTATTTATCTGATACCCAACTGAGACTTGGTCGAACTGAGAGCCTTTTATGGTCGAAAAAAAGTAACACATCAGGTGCGAATCGAAACGAGATCAAATACTTAGAAAACATGAATACTAACCACAACGTCAACACGTCTCTATATATTTTGTTATGTTGAACGCGTGAAAGAAATAAGAAGATTTCTAATCAATGAAAAGAACAGAGAAAATAAGAAAGAAAAAAGAAGGAACTATGAATGCAACACACAGAAAGGGGAAAAAATGGTAGGAATGAAGCCAGAAAAAGACACTGCAAAAATACTGCAATGAACAAGAATCCATTGAACCGGAAGACCACTGCTGGCTACCAGATTTGAAGATGTCATCTTGTCAGAGAGATGAACAAGGGTTCACTTTGTTTTTCTTGTTTCTTTATCTCCAGTTAACAAGTGGAAGCCATTGCAATTGACACATTGAGGATGAATACGTTGAAACACTTCACGTGTGTTGGTAGTGGATGCTGCAGTAGCAAGTTGTTTGAAAGGATGACGTTTCTAGCGCATGCAAAACTTTCATCACTCAAATTTTTAATTACGTGCTTGATCGACAGATCAGAACGATTGACATCTCTACAATATAGGTCTGTTGAAAAGGTTAATAATTATTTTCTGTCTTTTGACAAGGAGAACCAGATTGTCAATCAGTTTTGTGTCTATAACAGGGTGTGTTGATAAATTGTGTTTGCACACAAATGTGGCAGTTGCACACTACAATAGACACAATTCCCACAGTTACAGACTACGCTGTGAAAGAACTAAACACAACTCACACAGTTACAGACTACGCATGACAAAATTACACATAACTCACACAGTTACATATTGCACTTGACAAAACTACACACATCTTACACAGTTACACACTACGCTGTGACAGAACTACAAACATCTCACACAGTTACACACTACGCTTGACAAAACTACACATAACTCACACAGCTACACACTACGCTTGACAAAACTACACATAACTCACACAGTTACAAACTACGCTGTGACAAAACTACACATAACTCACACAGTTACACACTACGCTGTGACAGAACTACACACAACTCACACAGTTACACACTACGCTGTGACAGAACTACACACACCTCACACAGTTACACACTACGCTTGACAAAACTATATAAAAGTAAGTACAGAAAAAATAAAAGTGATGACAAAAACAGACAACCAGAAAATATTGCATCAAGAATTTTAAAAATACCACACAGACATAAAACATACTAAGGAATTCAAGTATCTGAAACCAAATGTTACATCAGATGTCAGAATGAAGAACGTATGGTTGTTGTAAGTATAAGTATAATGATTCTGATTCTATCAATCAATCACTCAATCACTCACTCAATCAATCAATCAGTCGGCACACACTTGATAAGTGTTATAGTATTTAGTCATAGCGAAATTTAAGAAATTATGAAATTTATGTAAAAGTTTCCGTAAAGAGCGAATAAATGTACGGAACAAAATGTCAAATTATGAAGAAAACTGTGAAATTTGAAAACTGCACTACAGAAGGGATTAACTGGTAGATGGTGCCCACCTGCCCAGCGTGTTCCTAGTGCGTTGGACTACGGTGTGACAAGTTCTCTGTGAGTGCGGGTTCAACTCCGCGGGGCTGGCAGAAAAAGCAACAGGCTCTCCAGATTTACGGTGTTCGTGGCAACAAACCGAAGTGTTACGATGTCCATGGCACCGAGCCGAAGAACTGAAAGCTCAAGTGCTTCTGGATCGAACAAAATTTTAAAAACAATGGTGAAAAAAGATAGCACAAACACAAAGTTAGTAACTCGCTCCAGAGGAACTAGGTTCGCTCCCTTGTGTAGCTGTCTGCATATTTTCCCAGAGATTCCTGATCTCAGTGTAGTTGAGATCGAGTTTCCCAGTATTATCGGAGACGGAGGACAAAACGTTTGTCCCGTGTTTAATTTGAGCACGTAAAAGAACCCTTGGCAGTTTAAAATTGAAAAGAAGAGGCTGGAAAGTCGCTGCCTGGGCAAATTAATTAGAAACGATTACAAATAAAATTCCTACAAAATATTTTCGCCATCTACATAATTACATCGGGGAACATCGCCGGTGCTACGAAGCTCGTGCACTGGTTCTGAAATTTTCCTGTGTAACAAAGAGATCGGAGCACACATGGTTATCATACAATGATGATGGTCCTATCAATCAATCAATCAATCACTTATTTGACGTTAATAATACGGTTGTGTCTAGAAGACAAATGGAATAAGGATTGCAGGAGGGTCTGGTATAAGTCAATCAATCAAGGGAACCAATCAAGGGAACCAATCAAGGGAACCAATCAAGGGAATCAATCAAAGGAATCAATCAAGGGAACCAATCAAAGGAATCAATCAATGGAACCAATCAAATCTTGAATTAAAGAAAGTTAAATGATCCTTCTTCTTCTTCTTCGTACGCTCCATATCGACCACTTGTTAACCACTCTTTGTAATTTGTATGTGATCTGAGCTTAAGAGTGAATGTACGTTGTGCCAGTTATGCGTCTAGAAGTAGACCAGCATATTCGATGTTGGCGACGCTTTTAATTTACTATGGTAGCTTCCTTTCCTAGGCCAATAACTCAGTCGCCTCTTACGACATGCCTTGTTGTTTGCAGTGGTACTATTCTTTGCTTCACTTGCGGACCCTGGCACTACACTGGCGAAATGACCATTCATAGAAGACGGTTAATGAAAAACTGGATCACGAGTTCCATGCATTGTGATTCAACACAGTAAAACAAATATAGTGCCAGACATCAAAAACTTTTTTTTTCAACTCCCAAAAAACCACCCAACAATACTCGTGACTCTTCCAACCAAGCTAAGAAATATATTAAAGTTGACATACACAAAATGATAAACATTGAGGTTATCTAGTGCATTCATCAAGATGTGCATCTAATTTACTATTTATGTTTGACAAAGATGACACGTTATCTTCTAAGGTACACTTGGGAATGCCAAAGGAAATTAGTTTATGGTTACATAATTACATTCTTCAGAGATTTGTTTTCTCCAAAATAACTATTCTTACAACAAGAAAAATAAGAATTGTTTTTAAAATATATGATTGCATAAATTGCAAGTAACAAAACATGGGATGCTAAAATAGCTATATATATGTGTATATATATAATATCTATGTTAGTCTATTTATATTTTTGTTAAAACTATCCTTACTGCTTTTTAGGGTGGTGTAGAACAGGAAGGGAGGGGGCGGGAAGACATGTACAATTAAATGGATTCACTGCCCGCCTGCCCAGCGTGTTCGTAGCGCGTTGGACTACGGGTGACTAGTAATCTGTAAGTGCGGGTTCAACTCCGCGGACTGGCAGAAATGCTACGGGTTTCCCCCAGATTTACGGTGTTCGTGGCACCGAGCCGAAGGGTTACGATGTCCATGACACCGAGCCGGAGAGCTTTCAGCTCAAGTGCTTCTGGATCGGAAAAAAAATTACTTTAGTTTATGCTAAAGATGTGTTGTCGTAATGGTCAGTTTGGTAACGCTTCTTCTTTGTCTTCTTCAGCTTTATGATGTTATGATTTTTCTTTATGCCCCGACAGACAAAAAAAAACTCTTTGGCATTACCAGTTATTGAAGCCGGTATCCCAAATGGGTGATTTTTCTAATCCATTCAGTCAGACCAGAGCCAACTATAAACTTATGGGCCTTCGGACTCAGGTAAGAATTATGGGAAATCAGACCACAACTACACCACGTGACCTCGTATTCATCAGTATGTTTGTATATATAGACGAATTTATTTAAAAATCAACACAACATGATAAATCAAGGTTATATTCTGCAACAAGTTCAGTTTAACAATAAGGAATATCAATATTATGAATATTTTTCACCAATAAATAACCAACCATAGACTCACAGAATTGAGTAAACTTGCAAAAAAAAGATTGCGTGTTCTATCAAATATACATTCCAGCCCTTCTCTGATCTAGTCAGATCAGTTGTCTGCCTAGTTATCTAGAATTGCTGGGCCAGACCTCCACTGTCTATTTATATCTTATCTAGTAATCTATATCTATCCATCTATCATGATATATGTATTATATCTATCCATCTATCATTGATATATGTATCTATATCTATCCATCTGTCATTGATATATGTCTCTATATCTATCTATCATTGATATATGTATCTATATCTATCCATCTGTCATTGATATATGTCTCTATATCTACCCTTATCATTGATATATGTCTCTATATCTATCCATCTATCATCGATATATGTATCTATATCTATCCATCTATCATTGATATATGTATCTTTATCTATCCATCTATCATTGATATATGTATCTATATCTATCCATCTATCATTGATATATGTATCTATATCTATCCATCTATCATTGATATATGTATCTATATCTATCCATCTATGATTGATATATGTATCTATATTTTGGATACACTGTTAGTATGGGCGAGAACATAAAATATGGCAAAAGAAAACATACACAGAAGGCAGGAAAAGCATGTATGTGCATTTGGAAATACAGAGCTCTTCCTGTATCATGGACAGAGAAGAGAACAAAAAGATCTATCCACAAAGAACTCAAAAGCAAGGAAAATTGGTTGAAAAAAATCATACCAAAAAGAATGAGAAAATGTAGGTATATTAAATATTTAAAAATACACAAAGATCTGAGGAAGACCATTATGGACGGAGGTTTCCCGGCAAAGAGGAGAAGAGGAAGACCACGGAGAAGATGGATTCAGGATGTGATTGGTGAGTTGAGCATGATGGCCGTAGAGTTGGAACATCTAGCCTATGAGATATAACAATTCCGAAGGACTGCTGAGGTAGTAAAGTTTGCTCAGAGCAAGCACGTTGACATTCATAGAAAGGACAGGAACACACCAAAAATGAAAATATAATACAGAGAAAGATAGAAAGAACAAGAACGTACAACATGATAATATAATACAGCAGGATAGAAAGAACATACAACATGATAATATAATACAGAGAAAGATAGAAAGAACATACAACATGATAATATAATACAGACATTGATAGAAAACAACGATAGAACAGATAATATATCAGAGAAAGATGGATAAACAAACGTCAACATGATAACACATCCTGGCACAAGATAGAAAAACTAACATGTATTAATACGAAGATAGGCAAAATAAGTACAAGATAATATAATACAGAGAAAGATAGAAAGAACAAGAACATACAACATGATAATATAATACAGCCAATGGTTCAACATGATAATATAATACAGAGACAGATAGAAAGAACAAGAACATACAACTTGATAATATAATACAGAGACAGATAGAAAGAACATACAACATGATAATATAATACAGAGACAGATAGAAAGAACAAGAACGTACAACATGATAATATAATATAGACATTGATAGAAAGAACATACAACATGATAATATAATACAGAGACAGATAGAAAGAACAATAACGTACAACATGATAATTCAATATAGACATTGATAGAAAGAACATACAACATGATAATATAATATAGACATTGATAGAAAGAACATACAACATGATAATATAATACAGACATTGATAGAAAGAACATACAACATGATAATATAATACAGAGACAGATAGAAAGAACATACAACATGATAATATAATATAGACATTGATAGAAAGAACATACAACATGATAATATAATACAGACATTGATAGAAAACACGATAGATAGATAACATCTTAGAGTCCCTGCGAAAGCATGGACTGACAACGTCAAGCGCAACAAAATGGCACAAGATAGAAAACTAACTCTCCCCACGCCGCTTCACGGCAAATGTGGTTAAGATAATATAAGATAAGACTGATAGATAGAACATACAACATGATAATATAATACAGAGACTGATAGAAAGAACAACAACGCATAAAACCATAATAGAAAACCAATGGTTCATATAGAATCCTAAACGTTACTGGATCTTGGAAAAGCAGAGAAATTATTTTATAACTAAATTGATTACATTTTAGCACCCTTGAGATTTCAAACAATTTTAATATCTTGCGTAAACAAAAAGCAAAATCAAATTACATCAGTGATTATATGAATTTAAATGAACAAATTAAAAAATAGTTATGAAATTCGAAAATAGGAAATGCTAACCCGAAACAGATGCTTGCAGAAAACGGATGCACCAGGCCGTAAGGCGCATAACATGGTGCAACGACCCTCACAATGAGGAATGGATAACGGATTCTACGGTCGCCAATCTGCCTCGGAGATTTAGCCGCGCAGTAAGAATTCAGACCTACCATCACGAGGGTGGCCAAACTTTACTGCGGGAAGAGGTCGGCACAAACGGGAAGCAGAAATCATAGGAATTATATCCTACAGAACTGCGCACAGTATGCAGACTTGAGAAGAAAGAGGTGGCCCACTTACACTAGCGTCCAAGACAAAACCCGCGTGGCTGATAATCTGAGGCAGACGGCTGCCCTTATTAAGAATCCGAAATCTCAATCTAGTGAGAACGCAGAAGAAGAAATTCGAAAAGACTTCAAAAAATATCAAACTAAATGCATTGCTATTTGACTCGAGCACAGAAATTACATCAGGAAAAAAGGCGAGAGGAAGACCACGAAAACGATAGTTAGATGGCAAATCAGAATCGTGTAAAAGAGCAAAAATTGCACTTACCTAAGCCACCAGAACAGTGCCATCCACAAAAACAGAAAACCACGACACTAGGCAATAATCTGGTAACAATGTGACGACAAAAGAAGAAGAAGAAGAAGAAGAAGGGAAATGACTAAGAAATATGAAATCACAGAAATAACAGAAACAATGCCACAACAAAATGTTGTATAGCATATATGAAAAATAGCAAATGTTAAACGATTCAGAACACTAAACATTTAAAGACCTCATTACAGAGAATACACGGATTGTAAGCAGAAGAGGATAACAGATGGAACACTGTAATTAATGAAGGAATGGGTGGGGTGGGGAGGAGGGGGAAAGAAAAATGTGTAATGCAACAAAGTGTATAATGAAATAGTGAACAAATGCAGGCTAATAAAAGAAGTCTGACAAATCAAAGAAGCAATGAAAATGAAACATTGCTATAATAAGAAAAAAATTATCAAATAATTAATTAATAGAAAAACGAGAGCACGTAAATACTTGAAAAAAAACTATAAATATTTAATTTGCACGAAAGATATGGGGGCATATTCTTTAGAGGACATAGCCCATGCACCACAGTAAACGAGTCATCGATTTTCTATGGCACCACTTATACGTACAGTAGTTTGCCATTGCTTTCTGAACGGTGAGGTCTATTTTTACCTTTCGTAAAAATCCCACGTAAACGAATTTGTTTCCAAACTGCCTGCCTCGGAGTTTGAACCAGGTACGATTCGGTTGTGATCGAGCGCACTACCGCTTAAGCTACAGACGCTCGCTAGGAATATTTATCTATGAGTCGTTAATTTTCACTATTCTTTTCCAAAGTTTAAACAACAACAATTACTTGAGGTGAATATCATTCAAAACATGAGAAAACTGTGGCTACCTTGCAAAATACTGGTAGGAATTTTTATTACAAATGTGAATAGCTGCATCAATTGTTTATTATGTTGGTTTTACATTCTACGGCTGCTATCAACTAATTTTGATGCATACGCACTTTCGCACCGTAATCAAACAGACACAAAAACTTGTATATCATTTCTTACCTGGATGCACAAAAATGTGATGAAGATCTTTTGAAGTGTATTTAAACTATAGTGGTCTAATTTAGTGCACTGAGAACTAAGAATTACTTAATGATCTAAGCTAAAAATATTATTGTCTGATTGTTTGAGCATAAAATAATGTTAATCTTTTATACAAACATGGACAAATTATGTCCGCATTTGATGTAACAGCAGGAAGTATAATGATAACAAAGACATAACATGTCTGAGCAATGAAATATTTTATGATGTCTTTTGAAGTTCGTTTAATATCAGCATCAACATCAACATTAGGTAGTTGCGTAGACAATTAGCACTTTTCTTTCTCAGCTCCAGCACACAGGTTGTTTGTACTTAACAGTCCTAATGCTAATGGTCGGAATTTTCAGAGTGTTAACATTGGTTATTGTTTAAATAATAGGTGTCTATGGCTTAGGGGTTAATGACTCGGTCTATCAACACCGATGTTCTGAGTTCGAATCACGCTGCGGACAGTTTGGTTGCAAATTGTTTCGCTTGGATATTTACAAAGGACAATGGCACCACCCGTTCAGAAAGCAATGGCAAACTACTGAATGTAATAATGCCTAGAATAATCACAAACAGCGTTAAAAAGCTGGGGTTGATTCGCAAAGTCCTGTAAAGGATATGCAATTAACTTTAACTTATACATATTGATGGTTCCTGTGGTTCGCTGGTTAACACAGCCACTCTCTCTACCCTCCCCTCAAACATCCCACTCTACTTGTAAAACGTATAATTCCAAACTCACGAAATCTCACTTTTGATTCAAAATCTATTTTCAAAATTAATATAATTAACGGATTTATAATGTTAAAAGTTTGTATTTGGCAAAGGGACGTGAATATGTACAGACCCTAATCTGCTTATAGTATTATTTGCAAGGTTGTTGATATCTAGTTCTGTGGCGTAGAGTTATAGTATTAGTGCAGGTTGTTGATATCTAGTTCGTGCAAGAGCAAGTATTCAGGTTGTTGATTCAGTTCTGTGGAGAGCTTATGTAATAGTTGCAAGGTTGTTGATATCAGTTCTGTGCGTAGAGCTTATAGTATTAGTTGCAAGGTTGTTGATATCTAGTTCTGTGGCATAGAGCTTATAGTATTAGTTGAAAGGTTGTTGATATCTAGTTCTGTGGCGTAGAGCTTATAGTAATAGTTGCAAGGTTGTTGATATCTAGTTCTGTGGCGTAGAGCTTATAGTAATAGTTGCAAGGTTGTTGATATCTAGTTCTGTGGCTTAGAGCTTATAGTATTAGTTGCAAGGTTGTTGATATCTAGTTCTGTGACGTAGAGCTTATAGTAATAGTTGCAAGGTTGTTGATATCTAGTTCTGTGGCGTAGAGCTTATAGTAATAGTTGCAAGGTTGTTGATATCTAGTTCTGTGGCTTAGAGCTTATAGTATTAGTTGCAAGGTTGTTGATATCTAGTTCTGTGGCTTAGAGCTTATAGTATTAGTTGCAAGGTTGTTGATATCTAGTTCTGTGGCATAGAGCTTATAGTATTAGTTGCAAGGTTGTTGATATCTAGTTCTGTGGCGTAGAGCTTATAGTATTAGTTGCAAGGTTGTTGATATCTAGTTCTGTGGCATAGAGCTTATAGTATTAGTTGCAAGGTTGTTGATATCTAGTTCTGTGGCATAGAGCTTATATTATTAGTTGCAAGGTTGTTGATATCTAGTTCTGTGGCGTAGAGCTTATGTGTTTGTCTCTCGTGCCAAAGGTACCAGGTTTGCTTCCTCGTGGAGCCATCTGGATATTTTTCCAGAGATCCTGATCTCACTGTAGGTGAGATAGAGTTCCCAGTCATATCGGAGACGGACAATACAACGTAGTTCCCGTGTTCAATCTGAATGTAAAAGAACCCTTGACTGTTCAAAATCGAGAGAGAGATGGAAGTTCTGGAAAGACAGTTCTGAAGATAAACTCGAGAAAAGACTGAAAGCAAAATAAAATTCATAAGAAAAGATACAAAATAAAATTCATTAGCAAAGATACAAAATAAAATTCATAAGAAAAGATACAAAATAAAATTCATTAAAGATAGAAATAAAATTATTAGAAAGATGAAAATAAAATTCATTAGAAAAGATACAAAATAAAATTCATTAGAAAAATTACAAAATAAAATTCCTACAAAAATATTTTCACTATCTTCAAAATTAAATAGGGGACCCCCGCCGGTGCTACGGAGTTCGTGCACTGCATCTGCGTTCTTTCTGTGTACGAAATAGATCGGAACACACAAAATGAAGTTCAAGAATAATGGTCCTATCAAATCAATCAATCAATCAAGTGATATCTAGATTAGGGCAAGTAGAATTCTGATCTAGACTAAGATAGGAAAGTGGCCGTTTTGTTTCTAAGTTTAGTTTGAGAGGGATCGCTGTGGTTGAGTGGTTAAGCCCTTTGACTTGTGAGTCGAAGGTCGTGGGTTCGAATCCAGACCGTGCCATTCTGTTCACGAGTGAAGTTTTTCCAGAGATCCTAGGATTGTTGCCGAAGCTACGGAGTTCATGCTTTGTGCAATACTCTTGGCAGGTGGCGTGCCATCTCTGCGGAGAGGGACTGAGCCATATGGGTTAAAACCCGGTGCAATGAAGTCAATTCTTCGGCTTTAAAACCCATTTTTTAGTTTGATTAATTGATAGATTCAAAGGACCATCATTCGGTGATTAACCATGTGTGCTCCGATCTCTTCCTTACACATGAAAATCTCAGCGACAGT
The DNA here is from genome assembly GCA_020796225.1 of Arion vulgaris. NCBI lineage: Eukaryota > Metazoa > Mollusca > Gastropoda > Stylommatophora > Arionidae > Arion > Arion vulgaris. The sequence continues at coordinate 19,774,400 of CM036763.1, read as the reverse complement.
GCACAAACTCCGTAGCCCCGAGAAGGTTCGCCATTGCAATTTAGAAGATGGTTAATATTTTTGTAGGAATTGCATTTGTTTAATCTTTCTAATGAATTGCGTTCGTGCAGCATCTTATTGTTTGCTCTGCGGGTTTCAGCCTGCTCTTATTGTTTTTGAACTTCGTGCAGCAGTTTCCCAGCCTGCTCTTATTGTTTTTGAACTTCGTGAAAGACAGTTTCCTCAAGCCTGCTCTTATTGTTTTTGAACATCCAAGGGTTTTTTACTTTCTCAACTTGAACACGGGAGCTACGTTTTATCGTCCGTCTCCGATAGGACTTGAAACTCGATCTCATCATCTAGACTAAAATCAGAGATCTCTGAAAATGTTTTCCTATAATCGGGACACGAGGGATCGAACCAAATACATTTGAATAAGAGGAGTATCTAACGTCTACGCCACAGATACACTTAGTTTAGTAATGAGGACTAAGTACGACACAGATACCTTAGTTTAGTAATGAGGACTAAGTTTTACAGATACACTTAGTTTGTAATGAGGACAAGTACGACAGATACACTTAGTTTAGTATGAGGACAAATCGACACAGATACAGTAGTTTAGTAATGAGGACTAAGTACGACACAGATACACTTAGTTTAGTAATGAGGACAAAGTACGACACATATACACTAAGTTTATAATGAGGGCTAGTGATAACAGATACCTTTAGTTTAGTATAATGGAAATATTACTACACAGATACATTAGTTTATAATGATGACAAAGACTGACTTCACAGATCATAGTTTAGTAATGAGGAGTATAACTGACCAACAGATACACTAGTTTAGTAATGGGACAAAGTACGCCACAGATACACTTAGTTTAGTAATGAGGACAAAGTACGACCAGATCCTTAGTTTAGTAATGAGGACAAAGTACCCACAGACTACAATTAAGTAGAATGAGGACAAAGTCTGACACAGATACACTAGTTTAGTAATGAGGACAAAGTACACAAGATACACTAGTTTAAGAAGAAACAAGTAACAACACAGTGAACAGCTTAGTTTAGTAATGAGGACAAATTTTCAACAACATACACTTAGTTTAGTAATGAGGACAAAGTACGACACAGATACACTTAGTTTTAATGAGGACCCAAAATACGACACAGACATAATTAGTTTAGTAATGAGGACAAAAGTACGACACAGATACACTTAGTTTATAATGAGACTAAAGTACGACACAGATACACTTAGTTTAGTAATGAGGACAAAGTACGACACAGATACACTTAGTTTAGTAATGAGGACAAAGTACGACACAGATACACTTAGTTTAGTAATGAGGACAAAGTACGACACAGATACACTTAGTTTAGTAATGAGGACAAAGTACGACACAGATACACTTAGTTTAGTAATGAGGACAAAGTACGACACAGATACACTTAGTTTAGTAATGAGGACAAAGTACGACACAGATACACTTAGTTTAGTAATGAGGACAAAGTACGACACAGATACACTTAGTTTAGTAATGAGGACAAATTACGACACAGATACACTTAGTTTAGTAATGAGGACAAAGTACGACACAGATACACTTAGTTTAGTAATGAGGAGAAAGATCTCGGATGTTGTGGAAAAATACAATTTGATTGTTGTTTGTTTATTTGTTTCGATCGTTCTTCTCGGCTGTTTGGATCATTCTTATTGTGATGTATAAACAACCTTTGTCACGTTCGAATAGAACATTGCGCCCCACTTAAGTCCCTACTAGTGTAGGATAAGCGCATCCGTGCGTTTCCGCGTTTTCGGCCTTCGGAAATGTTCGAATCTGCCATGCCGGCAGTCAAACACATTCCAGACTTTGTGAGTAACTTTCTCTTTAATGATCCTTTTATCGCGTCATAATTTGATATTATTGATATATGTGCGTCGTGCGATCTCAATGTTATTGACTAGTTATTGTAACTCTTTCTTCAAGTGTCTCATAACGTACATGTAGATTATGTTATAACTCGACACAAAATAGAAGAGCAGGAACTAATTTGAACTTTCTTACAATTTAATGTTGTCGATGAAGGACCTGATATTAGATTCAGCGAAAAACAGAGACCCAAATCGCCATTCGGTGAGAATGAACCGAATACACCAGTTGCAAGAGCGTACAACCTGAAAATAGAATCATCATAGAAGTGGTGGATCAAGGGGAAAATGGCTTGATGGAGTTACAGACATCTTAAATGTCCACAATACCACAGCAAACGGAAGAATAACTAATAAATCCAACACAGATGCAACAAAGCACATCAAAGGACAAATGCCGCCAATTTTAAAATGCAAACATGTCAACATGAACACAAAAACAGCTACGTTCAACGCAATCTTTCTCCCCACATTATTCTACCAAATCTGGACGCTGACATTAAATGATACAAGAAAACTAGTCACAACAGAGATGAAGTGTCTACGCAGAATGCTGGGTGTAACAAGAAGAGACCGGTTGAGAAATGAAGACAGGAAAAAGTGGGTACAACATCAGTACTAGACTTCATCAAGAAACAATAAATTAAATGGTTCGGCCACATAAGCAGATTACCAACAGACAGCGCACCTCAAAGAGCAATGTTGCTCTGATACAATGAATACAAACCAAAAGGCCGGTCACGCAAAAGATGGACCTCAGAGATAACATAGGCGTCGAAAGATACTATTTATCAAGCACATACAAAAGTCCGCTCAAGAAATCTCTTTATATCGTGACGCTTTGAGGCAAAACAGGATGGAAGAAAAGAATAAAAGACCAAGTGATAGAGTGTGCACTATCTTGGAAACCGATCATCAGTTAAATCTGCTAAGCCTTACTGCAAAAAAAAGCAGAGAAGGAAAAAAGAAAGAAAGATGAATAACATCATCCAAAGTATAATGTGCTGAAAGTCAATGTATTCTTTCCTTAACTGACAATACCTCATGAAATGTAAATCATTAAACAATTTCAAATATTTTACATTATCTCTCTCTCTCTTTCTCTTTCTATCTCTTTCTCTCTCTCTTTCTTCTCTCTTTTATTTCTCTTTCTCTCTCTCTCTCTCTTCTCTCTCTTCTCCTCTTTCTCTTTCTATATCTCTCTTCTCTCTCTCTTTCTCTCTCTCTCTTCGCTCTCTCTTTTATTTCTCTCTCTCTCTCTCTTCTCTCTCGCTCTCTCTATCCATATATATATATATATATATATATATATATATATATATATATATATATATATATATATATATATATATAGATGTATAAATAAATAACTCGCACGGCCAACAAATAATATATTGCTACAAAAATAGAATGGAATGAATATTAGTTCTCTACAAAAATGTTAGAATTACTTCTAGTTATAACTTGCACAACATGTAAATCAAACAAGACAGGTATAATGAACAAGAAAGAGAAAGAGAAACATTTTGTCAAAAGTAAATTAAAGCATTAATGCAAAATGTACTTCTATTCAGACTGCTGTAACAATAATCGATCCAGCCATTTAAGCAGTTTGGAGTTTACCCGTTGTACAAGTAGAAATGGATGTCTGAGGGTCGGAGTGTGTTTAACCAGTGAGCCACGGGAACCATCAGCTTGCATACACTTCTATATCTGTTTGGGGGAGTGAGCACCTATGGGTCTGACCGGAGGGCAATGATGTCAGTTTAGTAACCAATAACACTAACTTCAAAAACATTCCTTAGAAATGTTAGAAGAAACATGATATCTGGATTTTCAAGCGATCGCTATCTCCTCAGAAAATGTGATATGATAACGAGTTTCAAGTGAACCTGACATTAGTGTAGATAATATGAACACGAGTTTCAAGTCAACCCTGACATTAGTGTAGATAATATGAACACGAGTTTCAAGTGAACCTGACATTAGTGTAGATCATAGATTCCCAAACTTTTTCGGCCCATCGCTCACTTTGCACGACATAAACTTTGCAACACTCCCTTCCCCATTATAACATTTTGCCAACTCCCCCACATATATACACAAGTTCTATTTTCCCTCTGACATAGAAATTTGATATATATTTCTGTCATACATGGTCATGTTTCAAATGATTATATGTATGAAATAGAAAATTGATGAAAACATGGATCGTGTAAGATGGTCATAAGATGAATTAAAATGCAGAATTCAAATTTTAAATGATTATTCAATGGCAAAATCACGAAAAAAACTCCCCAAATGCTTTCGAACCAACTATCGCCCCCATTGGAAGGCTTCAACGCCCTCTGGGGCGGGCGTACTGCCCACTTTTGGAACCCATGGTGTAGATCATAGAAAATCGAATTTCAAGTTACCTGATCATATTGTCGACTTTAAGAAAATCTCGTTTGCTTTCTAGTATTTCAGGCGTAGTGAGGACACACGATATTGCAACTCTGACTGATTTTTGAGTGAGGGTGAGCTTTCCTTATCCTCAGTGTCCTGGACATTCAGTCGAGCTTTACTCTGACTTCGGAGGTTGACAATAAGAGATCGAGTTTTAAGTGATCCATGATATCTGTGTCAATGACATGAGATTGAGTTTTAAGTGATCCATGATATCTGTGTCAATGACATGAGATTGAGTTTTAAGTGATCCATGATATCAGTGTCAATGACATGAGATTGAGTTTTAAGTGATCCATGATATCAGTGTCAATGACATGAGATTGAGTTTTAAGTGATCCATGATATCAGTGTCAATGACATGAGATTGAGTTTTAAGTGATCCATGATATCTGTGTCAATGACATGAGATTGAGTTTTAAGTGATCCATGATATCTGTGTCAATGACATGAGATTGAGTTTTAAGTGATCCATGATATCAGTGTCAATGATATGAGATTGAGTTTTAAGTCTCTCTCTCTCGCGATCCCGGTCCAGACTGATGAACCAACTTTTATCATGAATTTTACCGTGTTTTTAAGGGACTACGTTGCTCCGTACAGCTTCTCGCGAAGCTCTGTGTTTTGAGGCCAGGTTTCTTTTCTTATACCTGCTATTATAGTCTGTCCATTAATTCGTGAGCACGTTTGAAATTGATTTTCTCGAAAACTACATGTTGGATCTCAGTGATTTTTGCAAGCAGCCTTAGAATATCCATGACGCTAGAGAAATATTTTTTTCCAAGAAAATTTGATGTAGTTTGAAATATTTCTTCTTCAGGTTATATTAAAATCAACCTCACCGGATTGTACACAATAGTAACAGATTTACGGTACACAGACGCGTTGTTCTAAAAATACATTATGGTAACATTGAAATATCGTGAGTTTCACGAATTCCCGTGCACCTAACCCAGTCGACTTTGAAAGCGGAAAGCATATGACGTTATAATTGGGATACCATTGTATAGTTATAGGCGTATCTCGCTATTTGTATGAAGCTATTGTATCATATTTGTTGGCTTATCAAAACTGACATTGATATCACATTCATAATGAGTCTGAAGTGCACATTTATAACAATGCAGAAGGTTACAGTTTTACTATACCAACACTTCCGTAGGGAATCTAAGAGAGGTCATCTATATTGCGATATTCATAACCCTGAGAAACGAGCGCAACTGGCGCTTGGTCTGAATGGAGAATCCTTTTCCCGATGGATTAAACAGGACACAAAGTGCACTAATGTCAAGCAAGGAAGGAAAAGAACAATTGACGACTTTGACATAGATGTCATAAGACGGGAGCTCTTGAAAATGTTTGCGACAAATCAACTTGTTACTCCAGGAAACTGAAATTAAAACTGCAATCAGATTGCAGCATAGACATTTCTAAAAGTACTCTATGAAAAATTGTAAGAGCCGCCGGCTTCACCTTCACAAAAACTATAGGCGGCAGGAATATTATTTGTGAAAAGCCACATTTAATTGCTGCCCGAAGTAAATACCTGAGGCAGATCCGTGAGCGGTGGAGGCAATGCTATGATATTGTATATTTGGACGAATCCTGGGTCAATGCTCACCACACCAATGCTAAAGAATGGCAATCAGTAGACGGTGAACAGAAAAGAAAAATACCAAGCAGCAAAGGCCAGCGTATTATACTAACACATGCAGGAAGTAGTGAAGAAGGTCTTGTCCATGACGCTTGACTTATTTTCCAATCAAAAAGTACCGACGGTAGGGACTACCACACAGAAATGAATGGACATATTTTCAGGCACTGGATGGAGAAAGATCTAATTCCAATTCTAAACAGACCATGATGCTTGGTAATGGATAATGCATCCTATCACAACGCAGTATCAGCGGAAGACAAAGTACTAACTGCATCAAATACAAAAGATCAAATTAGGACTTGGCTTGCTAAGGAAAATGTCAGCTTCGATGATACATATTTGAAACCCGAGTTGTTGCACCTGGTGAGGATGACAAATAAGACAAAGGTGTTTCATATTGACAAAATCATTGCGGAATACGGCCACACGTCTTTGCGACTACCTCCATATCATGCTCACCTCAATCCGATAGAGCTTGTCTGGGCTAAAGTAAAGGGCAAGTTGCCGAACAGAACAGGACGTTTAAAATGTGTGATGTTGAAGTTCTGACACGTGAGTCCTTCTCAATGATAGACATGCAGTTCTGGAAGAAGTGTGTTGAACATGTGCTCCGAGAGGAAGACGAGTACTGGCACCGAGATGGATTACAATTTGTCCAGCCAGTAACAATTATCAACCTCATGGAATCGTCAGATTCGGGATGATACAAATCATATTTTGATTACAGACTGAGAAATAGCAACGTATACATTTCCATATCCAAATGCGTCTACCATCATACAATTTGTGGTGAAGTTAAGACACCCTGGGGTCTAATGGTGACCGAAGGGGAGGACTAACTGTTGCATATTGTATCCAAGTTCACGATTGCACATAAAGGGCAACACACTTAATTACTTGACCTATCAAGTTAATATGGAGATACACCTATGAATAGAATTGACATGGACAAATTCTAGGGATACTGTAAAATCTAAAATTTGAGCCCCCGTATTTGCAATTGTCATAAAAGATCAAAGGAATTTGCTGATGTGCAAAATCCGTAGCATCTACGGACTACTGGTTAGCTTTATTTTAGCGTCATGGATATTCTAAGGCTGCATGCAAAAAATCACTGAGATCCAACAGGTAGTTTTCGAGAAAATCAATTTCAAACGTGCTCACGAATTAATGGACAGACTATAGTTGACAATCTTGCAGAACGTGTTCTGTCGTCATGTCTGCCGTTTTGCAAGGGCACAGACTTGTTGTGCCAATTTTAAATTTGTGAAACATGTGGGCACGTAGCTTGTTGTGGTCGGTACGGAGGCGAAGTATGGCAACTTGTTCGCTACGAGTCAGACCATAGTATCCGTCACTGTTGTTATGCTGAGGATGTTCTTTTGTCCATTTGTCTCTTTTGTCCGTTTGTTATAACTGACCCATCGCCATTTTCTCCTCTTGACCTGGTTCATCATGGGTTATTGCCTGGTTCTTATCCACAGATCTGTGTTTATAACTCTATCATACCATCTCATTCTGACAATCCGTAGAAGACAACCGTTGACAAAGGTATGAATCTTATTTGTATTTAACTTGGTGACTCGTCCCCTTTCCGAGTCATACGGCAACATATTTGTCACATTTTAGTTGAATATCTTGATCTTTGTTTTCGTGGAGATGGCAGTGGATTTCCACACTATGTGCAGGAGAGCAAAGGCTTGGGCTTTAATACTCCTGGCATTAATGTTCTCATCTGTAACTCCTGATTTGCTGATCTTGCTTGGGCTTTAATACTCCTGGCATTAATGTTCTCATCTGTAACTCCTGATTTGCTGATCTTGCTTGGGCTTTAATACTCCTGGCATTAATGTTCTCATCTGTAACTCCTGATTTGCTGATCTTGCTTGGGCTTTAATACTCCTGGCATTAATGTTCTCATCTGTAACTCCTGATTTGCTGATCTTGCTTCCAACTGGAATGCAACCTTTACAGGGTTTTAAAGCCGAGGGATTGACTTAATTGCATCGGTTTTACCCGTATGGCTCGGTCCCTCTCCACAGAACTCCGTAGCTCCAGCAACAATCCTAGGTGTCTCTGGACAAAACTGCACTCGTGAACAAAACGGCGGGGTCAGGATTCGAACCCACGATCTTCGACTCACAAGGCGTAACCCCTAGCCACAGAAACCCCTTTATGAATGCAACCTTTATAATAATGAAACAGACTCTTGAACGAAGTGCCCTCAAATGCAGTAATATATCATGCATGGCATGTGCAGGATCATGCTTACCTGATAGTGATGACACCTGGAGGTAAATATGTCAGTACCTTTTTATAATCACCTTATTTTTGTAAAAATAGAACCACCTGAGAAAACGTTTGTCCTGCTAAAGAAATAGAAATGGGCTTTGATGTTAAATTACTATGTTATTGAATAAGTGCTTCTTACAGTCAGTGTTGGTTTCTGAGGCTACATGGTTACACACTTACCTTGTGTTCGAAAAGTCGTGGGTTCAAATCCGGACTGTGCCGTTCTGTTCACGAGCGTAATTTTTTTCAGAGACTGCTAGGATTGTTGCCGGAGCTACGGAGTTCATACGGGTTGTTATTTCTGTGGAGAAGGATCGATCCATTTGGGGTAAATCATGGTGTAATGAAGTCATTCGTTCGACGGCTCTTTCTTACAGTAAGCATTTCGTGGGGGAGTCTCTGTGGCGTGGAGCTGTGGTGTTTGCATTTCAATACAAAGGTAGTCAGTTTGTTCAAGCGTTGAGCGATCAGGATATTTTCCAGTGAACCTTGATCTTTATGTAGGTACGATTGAGTTTCTAGTCCTACTGGAGACGAACGATAAAATGTAGATCTCGTTTTCAAGTTGTGCACGTAAAATAATATTTGCGACAGTTGAAAACGGATAAGTGTAGGCTGTAAAACCGCTGTCCGGGCAAAATGTATTAAAAAGATTAAGCTACATTGCTAGAATTAAGAAGTTCGTGCTTTGCCGCTGAGATCTTCTTGTGTAAAAAGAATGATCAAAGCACACATGGTTATTACCGATATTGCAATGATTTTGGTTCATATCAATCAAGCAATCATGATTTTTTGACGCAGTTTCGAGCAACGAATATCTTTCTTTATTTTCTTCCTATAAAACGCTTCTAAAATTTCTTTCAAACAAAATGAGGTTTTTATTTTTTGTTAACCTCGTGAAGGAATGTAAAATATGTAACTTGTTTCATGCGAGAGAAGGTTGTTTCTTTTATTTAATAATTACTAACAGGAAAAACGAAGTTTAATAGCAAAATGATTAGCTTCATCGCCGCGAGGTATTTCAATACAACTCGTCCAACTTGGAATAAATGTTACCTCACTCGCCGATAGTATTGCTTAATGAACTCCATAGGGGTCAAAGGCTCATGAGGTTATGGTGGTAACATGAGCCAGGGTTAGCGAGGGGCTCGCTACAAGACCCTGCCCCAATCTCCACGCGGTGACCCTGGAAACAGACTCTGGTTCCTTTCTGGCTAAGAGGGGCAGGGATCGGGAGAACTACTGGTAGTGGTAGCAGTGCAAGTACGGAAATGCAAAACAGATCCATACTAACAAAGTGCACAGATCTCCTGGCCGATGTCCAACAAGATTTTGCCCAAGTTCCTAAACGTAACGTAACGAAACAGCAACGAAAAGTCTCTGACATGGATGAGAGGTGCATCCAGTGAAGAAACGTGTGCCCACGAAGGGCGAAGTTCGAAGCCCTGAGGAGGGGAAAACATTGCCAGCCCGTCGGCAAGAATAAATAAAACAAGACCGTAACGAATAAAAGTCTACCCTCGTGTTGGTACGAGAGAAGATTGCAGCAGACCCCGCATCGGTGGCCTAGTGCAGATACATGTACTGGGCAAGGTTTGCCGAGCGCAAAAGAACAAGTTGCGTTTTAGTGCATAACGAAACTACCCGCCCTGGGAAAACCGTGCAAGGTACTGTGCGATTAAAAATTAACATCCCCGGAAGAACTGAGGTTGGTGATTCCAAAAGGAACTGCCAGCCTTGGGGCAACCGGGCAAGGTTCGATTGCAGTCGTAACTAACATCCCCGGAATAACTGGAGCGGGTGATGGTGGCGGGCGCAAAATCCTCAGTTGCGTTGATAGCGCCGACTGAAACGACCCTCTACATTGTTTGTACTGGGCCCCATGCCGGTGCCTTTCGAGGTTAATTGCAAATTGCCACGTACCAACGCGCGTCTAGAAAAGGCTGAGAATGTTCCTTCTCTGGAACAAACTCAAAAATGTACGGTAAAGCAAGGCCGACAATGTACGGATCAGACAGGAAATCCGGTTCCTAAACATTGGCGAAGGCCGATACTTTACACGGTGTTTTATACGAGTAAGACGCCGTCCGAGGACAAGCTGACAAGCCCCAAGAAATATTTCTCAGTCAGAACGGGTAAAGCAGCATAACTCACTGTCTTGGCATAGATCACAAAGCCCAAATATACGGCAAAACTGATCGTATAGGTGTAGATCCGAAAGGATCGTACCTAGGGAAAGTTCACCCTAGTAAATAAAAAGCTGGCTGAAAATGGACGGGTGGGCCTAGTCACCATGGGCGCATAATCGTCCCGACGTAGATCACTACGTTCTTGCCAGTGGACCAATTATACATCACAATAAGAATTACCAAAATTGGCCGTGAAGAACGATCGCAGAAGAAGAAGAAGAACTCCATAGCTCCAGCAGCAACAATTTCACTGAACCTGGGGAAGGAGGAAGGGGAGGAGGGGAGGTGTACTTCGTGAACCGATCGACGTGGACCGGACCGGACTTGAACTAACGACCTTCAGAACGTAAACTAAACGGCTTACTTTATTCACAACTGAGACAAACAAATAAATATGTGCATTCGATTTTTTCTATTTTTAATAATATTCACTTCTTCATTTATTTTCCATGCGAATCATGTTCTCTTTTTTGTAAATTACTTTCTTTCAATTGAATAATGTTCCCACATCAATCTCTTTCAAGCCACATATGTTTTATCCACATTTTCTTTACATTAAAACTCAATTTTTTTGGTAAACTTGATGTAGAAATATAATTTTTCGTTAAGGATTTAATTTTTGTAGTGATATGAGCTCGGAATATGAGATACAATTTAAAATGAGAAGTAACTTTACGATACATTGCAGATAGAGATATGTATACCAGAAGATGTATATTTATAACAGTGTATTTTGTTCACATGATTGCTTCTCATAGTCAGTTTTATTTATACAAACTGCTAACAAAAAACTCGTCATCGTTTCATGTGATATTTTCATGAGTTCGGAGTTATGACTGTATTTTTCTGTGGCTAACGGTACAGGATGGGTTATGTGATCAACATCACGGAGGCGATTTTTGTTTTACTTCGTGGTGTTTTTGTGTTATCTTCAAGAGGTCACTGTGCTTATAGATGTAGGGTTCAGCTCAGCGGCGGCTCGTGATCATTTTTGTTGGTGGGGCCAGACATTTTATTCCGGATAAATCATGGTTTTTGGTTGCTATATTTTAATTTATAAAATAATAAATACACGTTAAACAATATTTTTGGTGGGGCCCGGTCCTCACTGGCCCTTAATTTAATGACGAGCAGCCACTGGTTCAGCTGATCTCAATGTGCGTGAGATCAAGTTCTTAGTTAGATCAAAGATTGACAATACAACATAGGTCCCGTGTGAAAGTTGAGCACGGAACAGAACCATTGGCACATGGAAATTAATCAAAAGTATTCTGACAAATCAGCGTGTGAAAAATTTTATTGAAAAACAAATTAAATTTTGTAAACATTTGCACTATCTTCAAGAACAAGATAGAAAATTATGACCGATGGTACGGAGTTCGTGCTCTGCCGTTGGAATATGTGTAAGAAATAGGTGGGTACTTCGAAGTGAAACAATCATGTCTCTGTCAATTAATCATTAAATCATACATGTACCCAATTAATGATGAGTTGAAAAGTGTGCTGACCTGTGTGTTGACCTGTGTGCTGACCTGTGTGCTGACCTGTGCGCTGACCTGTGCTTCTTATTAACCATTATTTGTGATCTATGTGGGCGGCACCGAGAACATAAATTCGTTGCGCCATAGTTAGACTACAACGGAGTCTCTGTGTCGCAGAGGTTGTGTGCTCTCTTCTCGTTCCAACGGTACGCGGTTCGTTCTTCGTGGAGCCATCATAATATTTTTCCAGAAATCCCTGATCTCAGTGTAGATCAGATCGAGTTATTGGTCCTATAAAGGATACGCATCTTGATGATGATAACGCTTTAGGAACCCTTTTTCATACCATGAAGTATATTGAGGCATACGGTGTTAGACTCGTATTGCTTATTGACCATCGGCACACGACAGGTGGTGGTGTCAACATCACGTCAGTCTTAACTTCAGAGCGCATTTCATGGTACTCATTTGAAGCTAGGTCGACCTGTGAGCCGTTGCAGTTTCAAAAAGTCCACTTCCACTGTGGACTTGAACCCAAACCAATCCCACCTGCCTATCGTGTTCGTAGCGCGTTGGACTACGGGTGACTAGCCCTCTGTGAGTGCGTGTTCAATTCCGCGGGCTGGCAGAAAAGTCACAGATTCCCCAGATTTACGGTGTTCGTGGCACCGAACCGAAGGCTTACGATGTCCATGGCACTGATTCGAATATCGGAAAGCTCAAGTACTTCTCGATCGGAAAAAAGACCCAGACCACGCGCCTAAACGCGAGCGCACTAAACACTACGCTACTGTAACTATCTAGTACTGTTTAAGCGAGCATGTATTTAGATTAGTTGTTACACAAAACAAAGTTCACGCAATGTCTTACAATAGGTACCATCCATTCTGATATAATCTCTAAACGAGAAGTTGGAATACTTACACTGTATGGAAAAGGTCGATATAGATGGAGGCTGCAGTAAAACTATGGATAATAGCGAAACACGTAATAAAAAGTACTGTAGTTTTACAAAATACAAAACAATGACAATACACAGCAACGTTTCGACCAAAAGGCCTTTATCAAGCAAACGATACAACATGAAAGGATATAAAGACGAAGAATTGACTTCATTGCACCGAGTTACTCAATACGCACGCGCGCACACACACAGACACACACAGGCACGCACGCACACAGGCAAGCATGCAAACACACATGTATATACATATACGTGGACGGGAGGAAAACGTAAATATTCCGTAAACCTTTGCAAACCGTTTAGCATGAATATCGACAGCAAAGATCTAAGTTATTCAGAATATATATTGGTAACAAACAGCAGACATAAGAGTAGACAAACAGATAGGAACTTAAACACAGACCAAAATGGGGCTTAGACAAGGATGTGTATTATCAGCGGATCTGTTCTCTCTGTACATCGAAAACATTTTGGAGATCAATAAACGAGACGGCTAGAATAGCAGTAGGAAGGATATACTATAAATAACGTGAGATATGCTGACGTAAGGACTCGAGTCATGGACACTACATAAACAGATAGAACATTCTCTGGAAGCCGCAGAGGTGTGGTTTGACATGAGAATGCTAAGAATCCATTGAACTGTGATTAATGATGACGTGTTGAACAAGGTCAGGGTACAAATAAATCTTAGTATCACAAAAACAAAGAGACAGTCATCTCTTTTCAGGGATACTGAAACAAATACTGTTATTACTGCCTACCGTATCGCTTTTTAGGGCGGGTAGGACAGGTGGGACGTGAGACTGAACAATGTAATGGCCACATGGCTAGTGCAGTAGCCGCGAAGCTGTTCATGTAGGGATTTTTCATTTATACTCATAAAAAATTCTGGCCTTACCGTGAATTGAACAGTGGTCTCCCGTATGGGAGCCGCGCTCTAATTCACTCGGCCAGACGCTCATCTGGGATTCGATGAGAAAATCGGGGATTGAAAAACAGAGACTCAAAATTTTTGGCCACTTGATGAGAATGAAATCGAATACACTAGTTGCACGAGTGCTCTACCTGAAATTGGAATCATAAAGAGGAAGAGATAGACCAAGAAAAAGATGGATTGATTAATTTACAGACATCTTAAAACTCTACAATACAACATCATATTAAGTGATCGAGCGTGCACAATCTCGGAAATCAATCATGAGTTAAACCTACGACACAAAACGACAAAAAAAAGCAGAGAGGTACACAACAAACAAAAAAGATGAGAAAATGAGGTTTAGAACACATTTTGACAACCGGTAAAATCAATGTGATACGATGTAGAGGTAATCATAGAAGGAAAATAGTGAACAATCTGGCTTCATGGCACGGAAGAATGTCAAAATCTAACCTGCTAGTCAGCACGAAGGACCGCGGTTCGTGAAGATCCATGATCGCCTACGCCAGTCAACAATGGCAATGAAGTGTCTGTAACTTTCCATTTTTAGATACTTATTTGTAGTATTAAATAAACATGGACAAATATATGATTAAATATAAAAATGACCACACTTGACGTTTGGGCCATATGTCTTTATCAAGAAAACATATACAGACACAAACACTAAATTAACTAAAACATGGATCTAAGGTTAATAAATGAATAAGAATTATATGACCTTCTTCATAAATAATCTACTCAATGTTACTCAGTTTACTCAGTATTACCTCAGAATTCCCTAAGGTTTTCTCCATATCTTATCTGATGAAGTCTGACCACCTCAGATCTGCAGGTGTTCGTACATCGCCTAGGACCAGATATGCAAGAGTTAGGAGAGCCGACTTTTTTTTTCATTACTGGTTGAAATAGGGTCCGGAAAATAAACCGACAATCGAAGTGTGTCCGATTCGAAAAGCGAAAATTCTACTCAATGCGCTAATCCGCTTCACAATGCAAATTATAATTATCTCACAATCCAAGATCATTTTCTAATTTCATTAAAAACAAATAGATTTAAAAAAAAATAGCAACACACCCCAGAAAGCTCACCACGTGTGAAATGAAATGCAAGAGGAAGGCAGTGGAGGTCACCAGGAAAGATAGACTAGAAAATGAGGACATCATCAGAAGCAGAGTGGGCATAACTTTATGCCCCGAATACATTGAAAGACAAAAAATGCAGTGGTTTGGACATTTAATGAGAGTGGAATACAACCAACCACCAATAACAGCATACACTAAAAAGAGATCAGGTACTAGAGCCAGCAGAGGCAGGACATTTGGCCTATATGAGAGAGAAGTTCCGGAGAACTGTTGGGTGGCAAAATTCTGCTCGGGACAAGCTATTTGATGATGATGACAAGAGCCAAGGGAAGACCAAGAAAAAGATGTATAGACAATATCAAGACCACACTAAATAAACACAGATTTAACACAAGTGCTACTCATCTGGCACAGGAACGGTAAATAAAAGCTCCCACCCTACGCTTAACGGCAAGAATGAACAACAAATTTCATCATCCACCTGAGAAAAGACAATAGACAATAGATTTTTAAAAAACAACAACAATTAAATTATGCTCTTGTAAATAATAGCACACAAATCTAATCCTGTCAATTTCGTTATTGTGATAACAACGAGGCCATAAAACGGCTTGTGTATGGAGATCAACAGATAAAGTAAATACTTGCATAATTATAATTTAAATAGAACTTAAAGAGTTTTGCTTTTAAGAGTTTTGCTTTTCTATTGCTCAGAGAAAATAACGAATGGAAATAAGAGAGCGAGAGAGAAAGAGAGAGAGAGAACACGTAGAGAGAAAGAGCAGACCTTGGGTGGTGAAATGACCTAGAAATATAAACATGCAATCCGTGGGTACGAAAATTAAACTGCAATGATTCTGCTTCTTCTTCTTCTTATACGTTTAACCGCTATTGATTTAGGCGTAGTCAGGGCGCCTAGTATAGCACTTCTGATAGATTTTGCTGGTAGGCTTGCTTTCCTTATTGACAGCGTCCTCCGCCATACAGGTGTGCTTTCTTCAACTTCAGAAATAATTGTAATAATATATGTAAAATGTTTAACTGTGAATACATGACCGATGATATGAAAATATGTGTTGAATTACATTCTGCAAACAATATTGTTTTGAGGGATCGGTGGGGTGGCGGGGTGGGGAGCTGGGGTCCGCCCATACTGAATTCAGGCGTCTTCATGTTGTTTAATATGACACCTCTAACTGATTAGTGCCTGAAGACTTTCTTTGCTTATCACCAGTGTCACTCTCCATTCAGGCGAATGTTATTCCGACTTCAGAGGTCCTTGTAATTTAGGTTTCTATGTTACTGTTTCTGGTTTTCTGTAGTCCTTTATTTCCCTGCTGCTAGATTTCAATGAATGAAGTTAATCACAAGTGGTTCCTCTCATTAAATTTTGTAGATTGTAAATTTTTCCTCACATTTAATAATGTAGGATATAGCTCTATTCAGGCGCAGCTTGTCATTAAGGGCCACTGAGGCCGGGTCCCACCAAAAATAATGTGTAATGTGTATTTATTATTTTATAAATTAAAACATAACAACCCCAAACCATAATTTTTCGAAAACTTGTGTCTGGCCCCACCAACAAAAATGATCACGAGCCGCCACTGGTTCTATTATTCTCTTAACTCTCCTTGAAGTATAAGGTATCAACAAATCTGTCTCCAACCACATCCGTCTTGAGCAAGCCAGCTTAGTTCATTCCATGTGTCTCCTGTCTCTTTTCTTTCTGTTTACAGTTCGTTTTCATGTCTCTTTAAGTCTTCCCCTTTGCCTTTTGTCTGCCAGATTCCATTTCAGAGTCACATACGCTTGTCTGGCCTTTTTCATTCTTAAGGTATACTTCAACCACTTCCGTCTCCTATTTTTAATATTTCCTCGTTGATATGGTTGATACATGTACGCCCTGAGATATGGTTGATGGCTGTACGCCCTGAGATATGGTTGATGTCTGTGAGCCCTGAGATCTGAGTATTAGTTATTCTTTGAACATAACAAATTTGGAAATTTTTCAGAGACATCTTATATCTCCATAATAGTTATCAGAGGAAGCTAAATTACATATTCCATCCGTGTGTTTCCAGGACTCTCAAGGGGAGCAAAGAATAGCAGCACTGCGTCCTACGAGACATGTCAACGGAAGTAGGGGCCTATTGTACCCTAGTAAAGAAAAAGGATTGCAGAAATCGATTGTGCTGGCCTACTTTAGACGCATAACTGACACAACGTACAATCGCTCTTAGGCTCGGATCACATACAAATCACAAAGAGTGGTTAACAAGTGGTCGATAGGGAGCTTTCGAAGAAGAAGAAGAGAGAAGAAAGGATATATTTTTGCTTAACTGCTTCAGAGCATGTGTTCAACGAAATTGTTTTCCTTTTGTTTGCACGGTCAAATCTCTTATCAATTCATTTCTTTTTAAAAATTAGTTAGCTTGTATAAAACAGTTGAAACTTGCGTAACTCAGGAAATGAGCGAGATGCCTCTTACGTAGATATGAACTTAAAAACCAAAGTATCCTTGACCTATCCTATCTTTAGAGTGAGGATGACACGTGCTATGTGAGAATCACCCCCAACTGAAATATGACAACCTACGAACTGTATAATGCAGATTTGGACTCGTTGAGGTTTTGGGTTTGTCAGGTTGTTTATGCGTAAAACCAAAGTCATCTTTGAAAATGTTTACAAGTTGGAATATATTTATGTGTAGCTTTACAAATAAAACAGGAGACTTTGTACCAGTATTATAAAATATAATACCTCACACAGATGTAAGCACAGTACCAACTACGCTGTCAAATCAAAGACAGGGACTCACGACGAATTTTCAGGCATGTAGAAATTAATATCATCAACTAGATGCAAAACACAGTCCCCACTCGTTCTACCGTCCCGGACTCTATCTACTCTCTCACTGACTGTCCGCTCAAAAATAATAATCTCCAATACCCTGAGTTCGTTCACCTATCTTCGTGACAACTCATGAGCTGTCATCACAACAAAATAGACAGAAAGGAAAATAAAAACAAAAGGGGAACAAACAACTACAATATGAGCAAGAATTTATCCCCCCTTAACCCCAGGAACAGTAACACTGTTACACTTTAAGTATGACGAATATAACTGCAATATTTTTAATGGTCCAAGACAATAGTAGCAATAGGTCTATTGTCTATTTCCAGGTGGAAGATGTAGTTGGCTGTCCACTCTTGCCTTAAGCGTAGAGATGGGAGCTTTAATTTGCGTTCTAGGGCTAGATGAATCGCCCTTGTTGTGTTATATACGTGTTTATGTGTAATAGTGTCGGTCTCCTTAAATCCTGAGTCACAGCACCCCAAGCTATGTAATAGTCTATCCTTGATCACAGGCGTATGTAATAGTGCGGGCCTCGCTACTGAATCCTGTGTCACGTAAACCAGCTATGTAATTGTGCGGGCCTTGGAAACCAGATTTGTACTAGTCTGTGTTTCGATATCCTAATATTCTTCTATCCTCGTATCCTTGTCTCCTTGGCTTTTATCTTTTGGTCACTGCATCATAAACACTAACTCGACAACTATCACACTCTAACATAGAATATAATCCAATTAAACGACCGTCAAAGATATTGTATCTCTATGTGACAATCTGATTCTCAACTTTTATTTGTTCATTTGCTTATTTCAATACAAAAATATACATTCATATATATATATATGCAAATCAGTTGATTATTTATGGTTCTGTTTAGCAATTTCCTTATCCAATTTAAAACAACCAAACTTCCTGAAAAAAATAAAAGTATATTACCTCATCACAATAAGACACCTCTATATCTAAAAATACAACCGTAAATATAATCGTATGAAATATTATGGTCTACTTATCCCTTCTGCCAAGAACAATATGAATATGAATGTTTCTGTCCAGAAGTCCTTGAATATGTCACTTTTATTTAAAATGTCTCCTTTTCGATTGAACCGCCTTGAATATCTCACTTTTCTTAGAATGTCTCTTTTTCGATTTAGTTGCAACTGTCTCTCTATTTAGGTCAAAGTCAACACCGTCAGGGCTGTCTTGTTGATAATACTAAGTTCTGGCGTGGTCACCAACTGTAGACTACCAAGCGCTGGTTAGCTTGAATGATATCACCAACTGTAGACTACCAAGCACTGGTTAGCTTGAATGATGTCACCAACTGTAGACTACCAAGCACTGTTAGCTTGAATGATGTCACTCAACTGTAGTCTAAACACTGTTAATCTTTCCTCCTATCAATTAACTGTCTGTTATCCTATTCTGGCCTCACTATCCTCTCCTCAAACTGTCTGTCTGTGGGTACCTCTGTTCCTCTGACTCTGTGAAGTGTGTCTAAAGTTGTTTCTGCAGAGTGTGTCTCGCTGAAGTTGTGTCTATGAAGTGTCTTTGCCAAATGCCTATGAAATGTCTCTGCCAAGTTTCTTCACTCTTTCTGTCTGTAACTGTCTCAGACTCAGACTACCTACTCTCTGTCCCTCTGTCTCTATCCGAATGCGTCTCTCAAGTCTGTGTGAAGTTGTGTCTATGAAGTGTGTCTTCACTCTTTCTGACTGTTGTTATTGCTTATTTCAGACTACCTACTCTCTGTCCCTCTGTCTGAAACGAGAAATCGACTACCCTCACTGCCTGTCCATGGGTACCTCTCTGTCCCTCTGTCTCTGTGAAGTGTGTCTAAAGTTGTGTCGAATCTACAATAAGCATTCTATTTAACCACTGGCAATTTTCTTTGTTTCCAAATCAGTCATTGTCCTGTTAGTCCATTCTCACGGTCAAATCTGGTTGCTGGTTGGAAATCCCGTCTAATTTGATATTTGTGACCTATGGAATTTCTAGAAAAACAAGAATACAATTAACCTCAAGTTGACTGCAGGAGAAAGAAAGGCAGGGCATAAGTTCAAACCCCCAGTTAAGGAACACAAACATGCTAATATATCTGGTCTGTTATCCTACGTCCACAGACCAGGTATATGGTTACCCCTTTGTTTCATTGAGAAATACGTGCCTAGTTGAAGCTTTGGACTAGGAAAAAACCTGGTATCATATTCCCTGCTACATATGTAGTGTGGTCTTGATATTGTCTATCCATCTTTTTCTTGGTCTTCCCTTAGCTCTAGTATCCTATCTCTTTTTATTGTATGCTGATATTGGTGGTTGGTTGTATTTCATTCTCATGAAATGTCCAAACCACTGCATTTGTTGTCTTTCGATGTAGCAATAGATACAAACCATAATAAATGGCATAAAAGTATCCTCTTTTTCTCTTCCACCATTTACTTATTTATAGAAGTGTAGGGGGAAGTGTAGTGATCTTATGTGTGTGTGTGCTTGTTCTCTCTCTCTCTCTCGCGATCCCCGTCTAGACAGAGGAACCAAATTTTATCATGAATTTTGTGCTTGTTCTAATACACTTTGTAAGCTGATATTCATTTTCTTAATGCTGTTCATGATGCCGTCCCTCCATCGTTTGCGTGGTCTTCCTCTTGCTCTGTACTCATTATACCTTTTTTTCTGTGTACATAAACGTGTAATATATACAAAGTCTGGGCGTCTGTAGCTTAAAGAGGGGGGACTCTGTAGTGTGGGGATCAAGAAGCTATGTTCGTTGTTTTCATATTAATGTAAAATTTGTTTAAACCATTCTACATTAATATGAAAGCAACGATAAAAAGGTTTCAGACCAGAGTCCCCTTAAGCGGTAGTAAGCTCGATCACAACCCAAGCGTACCTGGTTCAAACTCCGCGGCAGCGAATTCGTTTCGAAGCAACTTGGTTTACGTGGGATTTTTACGAAAGGTATAAATAGAACCCGCCGTTCAGAAAGCAATGGTTAACTACGGAGGGTATAAGTGGTGCCTAGAAACTCAACGACACGTTTACTATTGTTGATGGCTACGTCCTGTAAAGGATATGCCTCGAATTTCCTTTCACATACAAAGTATGTGTGTCATACAAAGTATGTGTGTCATACAAAGTATGTGTGTCATACAAAGTATGGTCAACAAATATGTGTGTCATACAAAGTATGTGTGTCATACAATAGTGTCATAAAAGTATGTGTGTCATACAAAAGTATGTGTATAAAAGTATGTGTGTCTACAGTATGTGTCATACAAGTATGTGTGTCATACAAAGTATGTGTGTCGTACAAAGTATGTGTGTCATACAAAGTATGTGTGTCATACAAAGTATGTGTGTCATACAAAGTATGTGTGTCATACAAAGTATGTGTGTCATACAAAGTATGTGTGTCATACAAAGTATGTGTTCTACAGATGTGTCATACAAAGTATGTGTCATACAAGTATGTGTGTCATACAAAGTATGTGTCTACAAAGTATGTGTGTCTACAATAGGGCAAAGTATGTGTGTCATACAAAGTATGTGTGTCATACAAAGTATGTGTGTCATCAAAGTATGTGTGTCAAATATGTCATAAAGTATGTGTGTCATACAAAGTATGTGTGTCATACAAAGTATGTGTGTCATCTACTCCAACTAGAAATTTAAATGGCTACGAATTAGCATAATAAATAAGCGTTCGACTGTCAACTCGGAGACAAGAGAATTGGGGGCTCAATCCCACACTCGATATTTCATACGTGAGAAAAGGAATTGGCCCTACCTCCTGCTCAATAGAAACTAGAAATGGGAAGGGACTTCATACCTAAAATGTTAACAGGCTTCTGGAAATGTTATTTATATAGCTAAAGATAAACACTCTGTGTTCCACACGGTTATATATTTGATATGGATACTATACGTACATAATTAGTGAACAAAGAGGAAGATGTCTGAAGTAATATATATATATATATATATGTTGTTGTCTGGGGATATAATATTAAACAACTTAAGATTCTATGAAAACTAATTTAGATGTGTTTTGAAAAATTAATTTTTTATATTTAAAAAAAAAAAAAGGAACCCTTTCATACCTTGGGGTATATAGGTCAATACAGTGTTAGGCCTGTATTTTCATTGACCGTCGGCACACGATGGGGGATGTGGTCAGCATCACGCCGGCCGCCTTTCTTTCCCAGAGCATGTCTGGTACCCAGTTGAGGCTGGGTCGACCTGAGAGCCGTCGTGGTCGGGAAAAATTCCACGCACATTGCGGAGCTGAACCCAGACCACCATCCTTGCGAAGCGAGTTCACTAACAACTACGCTACAACGGCTCTCAATTTTTATATAATATTTTTAAGTCATTTTTTAAAGGTTGTTATTTTTTAAACAAAGATTGGATATGTGAGAACAAGAGTGTTTTGATTTTTTTTCCGATCCAGAAGCACTTGAGCTTTCAGCTCTTCGGCTCGGTGCCATGGACATCGTAACCCTTCGGTTCGGTGCCACGAACACCGTGAATCTGGGGAATCTGTGGCTTTTTCTGCCTGCCCACGAATTGAACCCGTACACACAGAGGGCTAGTCACCCACAGTCCAACGCGCTACGAACACGCTGGGCACGCGGGCGAGTGTTTTGATTAAAGAGGAGGACACTGCGAGAACAAACAACAAATGTTAAATAATAAAACTAAAGGAGACCAACAAAGAGAAAACATAATGAACAATTTAAGAGCATATCTTGGGGAAATACAGCAACATAATTCATATCTTTTTCATTTGTGAGAAAATCTGGGACATTAGTCTAAGCGGTGATCACGCGAGCGCGAGAGAGATAGAGATTCATAACCTTTTCTATGGACAGATGGAGATAACAGTTACGCCTTTAATCAGTGCTTATTGTGAATATAAAATCCTACAGCATAAAATATTACAGAAGAGAGAGGGAGATAGAGAGAGAGAGAGTGAGAGAATTGAGATAGAGAGAGAAAGAGAGAGAGAGAGAGAGAGAGAGAGAGAGAACGAAGAGCGAGAGTGGGCGATCTACAAAAATCGAAGCAATGAGAGAAGATCTATAGAATCCTAACCTAGAGATTGTTCATAAGGTGGCAGAGTGTGAGAGTGGGTGGGGTCCAAACCTGTGTTCATAAGGTGACAGAGTGTGAGAGTGGGTGGGGGTTCCAGCCTGACATCTGTCGCGATATCCCTCTCTCAGGTATTACGAAGTGCAGAATCCAGGTGCGCGCGCGTTAGATTAGATTACGGAAGTGAGCTATTCATGCTTTCATCAGGGACATACAAATGACAGCTGACAACCGATCGTTGGTGTCACATACAAATGTGATGATTTGTTCACAGTGAGATTTATTCTGCTTACGTTTAGTTCACCCATACACTTCTTTCTCTGAGCAACCTTTGTTTATGCTTTCTGTACTTGAGCCTTTGTCTGTCCGCTACTATGACGCGGGTTCAGACCCAGTAAAATATAGTTATATCTTTTCAGGCTTTCTCCTTCTTTTTCTTCTTCTTCTTTGCGTTCGTTCTTTACGACCAATTTTAATCACTCTTTGTGATATGTTTGATCTTTGCCAAGAACGTGTATACGTTGCATATTGGTTTGGTAGGCCCCTAAACGCATAAGACTTCTACACGTTTAGGACACATGCATCCGATTTCATCCAAACCTCCTTAGTCGCCTCTTACGACATGCGTGGCAGGTAACACTGGTTCTATTCTTAACACCCCAAATTTGGGCCCCGGAATCACTCGGGCTCCTTCTTCTTGAAAAGGATGCTTGTTACATTGCGTCGTTGCTTACGATATTGTACATTTCTACGTGATGCTTTCCTTTTTAGCACTGTAATTTCGGACCGGTATTTCCTACCTCTTCGATCCTTTCTAGCCCTTTAGCTGCTAAGAACGTGTATATACGTTTTCCCATTCACTGCTAAAGACGCATTAAAACGTCTATTATTATATATCCTCTGTAAGCTAAAGACGTGTTAACGCGTTATACATTTCTACTGTCACTGATATAGGCGTACATTCACGTTTGTGACCTATAAACAAAGTGTGGCTATTTTTAGCTCCGTCTTCCGAAAGTATGTAGCAGGGAAAAGGGCTAGATTACCCTGACTTCAGTGATGCAGTTTGTGTTTCCGTGTCCCCCACTTAGAAGTGGGGTAGGATCTTGATCTACTCTGATTACATTAAGCATGTCTTTCACTTCTATAATATGATTCGCTTCGCCTTATTCCTCTGTCTTTGTGGATTTAATATATTTTTCATATTATATAAACTACAACCGACCTCTTAAGCTCGTTAAAACTATGCCAATTTTTTTAATCCGTTTCTTAGTTTGCAAGCGCCGCCATAGCTTAGTGGTTAGTGCACTTGCCTTGTAAGTGCGTAATCCCAGGCTTAACAGCCCTGGTTAGGTTGAGATATTTTCTAACTACAACTGCTCTCTGGAAAATCCAGCATTATTTTACTACTATAGAGACACTGATAAAGAAGTCAAGATGGCCGACGTGATGTTTAATGCAGAAACCATCGTACAGATATTTGAAAATTGAGATATTTTGGACATATAAAAAGACATGAAGGACTGGGAAGACCATCATGGAAGGAGGCATACCGGCAAAGAGAAAAAGAGGAACACCACGGAGACGATGGATTAAAGATGTAACTGATGGTTTGAACATGACGGCTGCAGAGGCAGGACATCTGGCCTATGAGAGAGAAATTCCGGAGGACTGTTGGGGTGGCAAAGTTCTGCTCAGGACAAGCTATTTGATATTTGATTATACGATGAGATAAATACTGATGAAGAGATTGAAAAAAATATGGATTAATTGTTTGGATGTGGATGTGCAGTGGATATACAGAAAAATTATTTACTTTGGTCACATTAAGCGTCACGATGGCCTGGAAAGAACAATATTAGAGGGCAGGGTCCCAGGACGCAGAGGCAGACCAAGAAGAAGATGGCTACAAGATATTAAAGAAACCATGAATATGAACATTGACGAAGTGGGTGAACTGGCTAGAGACAGAGTGAATTTCAGAGTGCTGCAAAGAGAGCAACGTCCTATAAAGGATACGCACCTTGATGATGATGGATGTACAGTGATGATGATCTGTCAACTAAACTAATCCTGGATTGACTGATTGATTGATTGATAGTACAATCATCATTGCACTTTGGTGAGTAACCATGTGTGCTTCTATCTCTTTCTTACACAGGAAGATCTCAGCGGCAGTGCACGAACTCCGTAGCACTGACGAGGGTCCCCGGTGAAGATGTTTTTGTAGGAATTTTATTTTTAAGAATCGCTAATGAATTTTGCCCGGGTTCTTTCCAGCCTGCTCTTTTTTCTTTTTTCTGATCCAGAAGCACTTGAACTGAAAGCTCTTCGGCTCGGTGTCATGGACATCGTAACCCTTCGGCTCGGTGCCACGAACACCGTAAATCTGGTGAACCTGTAGCTTTTCTGCCAGTCGGCGGAGTTGAAACCGCACTTTCAGAGGACTAGTCACCCGTAGCCCAACGCGCTACGAACACGCTGGGCACGCGGGCACCAGCCTGCTCTTCTAGATTTTGAACAGCCAAGGGTTCTTTTACGTGTTCAAATTAAACACGGGACCCGATAGGACTAAGAACTCGATCTCAATCTACACTTAGATCATGGATATCTGTAAAAATATCCAGATGGCTCCACGAGGAAGCGAACTTGGTATCTTTGGCAGGAGAGAAGAGCGCCTAGCCTCTACGCTACTGAGAGACCCCTGAACTAAAACGAAACCTAAACGGGTGTAACACGATTTTCCATAATTTACCACATGATATGAATATGGATTCGTTACATTTATTTATTTATTTAACAATATTGTCTAAACCCCTTTCTCTGATAACCAATTATCACAGCTTCAAGTATCGGATGGAGCATCCGTCACGAGGTAGCAGGCGCCCTGCTGGTAGATTATCTTATGAAAATTTGGACAATACTCGTCACTAAAGTGCCTATTTCCCCGTGCAATGTTTACACTGAAATAAGATATCTAATCATGAAACCCATACTCCCGTACAGCACGAGCTCCATTTTGTCTTTCACATGCAGCTGTTCATTTAAACCGTCTCTTTTTTCTATCATTTCTTTGTTCTTGTTTTTTGTTTTATCATTTTGTTGTTATGTTTGTGTGTGTGTAAATATGTGTGTTTGTAATTATACAGTTTTTGTTTTATCATATTGTTGTTATTATCTTTGTTTCTTTCTTTCTTGTGACCTTCTCTGCTTTTTTGCTGTTAGGCGTAGCAGGTTTAACTGATGATCGGTTTCTGAGATAGTGTACGCTTTGGTCGCTTGATACGCTGTGGTATTGTGGAGTTTTAAGATGTCTGTAACTCCACCAACCCATCTTTTTCTTGGTCTGCCCTTCCTCTTGATGATTCCATTTTCATGTTGTGCGCTCTTGCAACTGGTATATTCGGGTTCATTCTCACCAAGGGACCAAACCATTTTAGTCTCTCTTTTTCAATGAGTTATCTTTGTGTGTGTGTGTAAATGTGTGTGTGTTTGTGATTATGCAGTTTTTGTTTTTTGAAGTCCCAGATTTCACTATATTCAGGTCAAGGTGTATTAGTCCAAGAACCAGAATCCTGTTCTTTTAAGAAAACTTCAAGGCTATCAATAGCTTTGTATGAGGCTATCAATAGCTTTGTATGAGGCTATCAATAGCTTTGTATGAGGCTATCAATAGCTTTGTATGAGGCTATCAATAGTTTGTAGAGGCTATCAATAGATTTGTATGAGGCTATCAATAGATTTGTACGAGGCTATCAATAGATTTGTATGAGGCTATCAATAGATTTGTACGAGGCTATCAATAGATTTGTATGAGGCTATCAATAGATTTGTACGAGGCTATCAATAGATTTGTATGAGGCTATCAATAGATTTGTACGAGGCTATCAATAGCTTTGTATGAGGCTATCAATAGCTTTGTATGAGGCTATCAATAGCTTTGTATGAGGCTATCAATAGCTTTGTATGAGGCTATCAATAGCTTTGTATGAGGCTATCAATAGCTTTGTATGAGGCTATCAATAGCTTTGTATGAGGCTATCAATAGCTTTGTATGTTTTGTTTCTCCCATTTGTTGCCGGGGCGCACAGGGGAAGCAAAGAATAGTAACACTGTGACCTACAAGGCATTCGTAGTGACTGAGGTAGGAGCCTAGAAAACTAACACTGTGACCTCAGGCATGTCGTAAAAGGTGACTGAGTCCAGCAGCTCAAGGCATGTCTAAGTGATATGAGCCTAGAGAATAACACTGTGACCTACAAGGCATGTCGTAAGAGGTGACTGAGGTAGGAGCCTAGAGAAACTAACACTGTGACCTACAAGGCATGTCGTAAGAGGTGACTGAGGTAGGAGCCTAGAGAAACTAACACTGTGACCTACAAGGCATGTCGTAAGAGGTGACTGAGGTAGGAGCCTAGAGAAACTAACACTGTGACCTACAAGGCATGTCGTAAGAGGTGACTGAGGTAGGAGCCTAGAGAAACTAACACTGTGACCTACAAGGCATGTCGTAAGAGGTGACTGAGGTAGGAGCCTAGAGAAACTAACACTGTGACCTACAAGGCATGTCGTAAGAGGTGACTGAGGTAGGAGCCTAGAGAAACTAACACTGTGACCTACAAGGCATGTCGTAAGAGGTGACTGAGGTAGGAGCCTAGAGAAACTAACACTGTGACCTACAAGGCATGTCGTAAGAGGTGACTGAGGTAGGAGCCTAGAGAAACTAACACTGTGACCTACAAGGCATGTCGTAAGAGGTGACTGAGGTAGGAGCCTAGAGAAACTAACACTGTGACCTACAAGGCATGTCGTAAGAGGTGACTGAGGTAGGAGCCTAGAGAAACTAACACTGTGACCTACAAGGCATGTCGTAAGAGGTGACTGAGGTAGGAGCCTAGAGAAACTAACACTGTGACCTACAAGGCATGTCGTAAGAGGTGACTGAGGTAGGAGCCTAGAGAAACTAACACTGTGACCTACAAGGCATGTCGTAAGAGGTGACTGAGGTAGGAGCCTAGAGAAACTAACACTGTGACCTACAAGGCATGTCGTAAGAGGTGACTGAGGTAGGAGCCTAGAGAAACTAACACTGTGACCTACAAGGCATGTCGTAAGAGGTGACTGAGGTAGGAGCCTAGAGAAACTAACACTGTGACCTACAAGGCATGTCGTAAAAGGTGACTGAGGTAGGAGCCTAGAGAAACTAACACTGTGACCTACAAGGCATGTCGTAAAAGGTGACTGAGGTAGGAGCCTAGAGAAACTAACACTGTGACCTACAAGGCATGTCGTAAGAGGTGACTGAGGTAGGAGCCTAGAGAAACTAACACTGTGACCTACAAGGCATGTCGTAAGAGGTGACTGAGGTAGGAGCCTAGAGAAACTACCCTAATAAATAAAAAGCTTTGAAAGTAATCAGATGTACTGGAATACTTGTAGGTGCTTAACTGGCACAATGTACAATCGCTCTTAGGCTAAGATCACATACAAATGAGACAGAGTGGTTAACAAGTGGTCGATATGGAGCGTTTGAAGAAAAAGAAGCCTACACCAGCCGGTGTGGCACTTAATAGTGGTATGGTTTTTGGGAAATATGTGTATGAGAGCAACTGATGTCTTTGTCAGATCTGATACAGTTGCCTATATACAGTAATTCTTCCGTAACTAACTCAAGAAACGTTGTACCTAGGTTGATGTGGTAACCGAAGTGATGAACGGATCGATCGATATTCAGTTGACAACAGGAACCTTACGCAGGCACAGCACTGCCTCAATAATCAATATTGATCTACTCTCTCGACTTGTATCGATCGTTATCATGGTACATGTACTTGGTTTAAATCGGTTTAATCACTGATAGAGTGCTTTTTTTCTTGTCCACTGTTTACTATTACCATCAGCTCTTCCTCTCAACCATCAATATATATATATATATATATATACAGTGGCGGCTCGTGCTCATTTTTGTTGGTGGGGCCAGAAAGAAATGTTCCGTAAATTCATGGTTTTAGGTTAGGTTATATTCCAATTTATAAAATAATAAATACACGTTACTTATTATTTTTGGAGGGCCTGCCCCATTAGCGCTTAATGACGAGCCGAAATTGTATATATACATATATAGTAAAATACTAACTCCCATTAACTCTTATAGTATGTTAGTTAGTTAGTTTGTTCCTTTCGTGCAAAAGGCGGCACATAGGGCAGAGGTTTTAGATCTCCATGTGATACGGTTCTTTGCTAGCAGTTGCAGATCTTGTATGGTTTTACATCCCAATAGTTTACTTTCTTGTTGGATGGTTCTTCGAAGAGTGGTCTTTGGTCTTCCACGTTTTCTTTTCCCAACTGGTGACCACATAAGGACTTGTCGATTTAGTCTCTTTTCGTCTGATCTAAGCACATGACCTAAATATTTCCACCGTCGTTTCATTATAATATTTTATATGGGTTGTTGGTGTGTCCTATCTCTCACTGTGTTGTTAGAAAAGAAATCACTCCATTTTACTTTTAATAATTTTCGTAGACATTTATTCTCAAAGCTGTCCAGTTTCTTATCAATTTTCTTTGTTGATTTCAACTTTCACAACCGTAGGTCAGTACAGGAATCACACATGACCTAAATAATTTAACTTTTGTGCATATACTAAAGTCTTGAGATTGCCAGATATTCGTTAATTTAGTGAAGGCACTAGCTGCTATAGCAATACGAGAGTTTATTTCTTTCATCATGTCTCCGTTGTTTGACACTTTACTACCCAAATATGTAAAATGTTCAACTTTCTCCAGTGTTTGGCCATTTATTACGATGTTGTCTGTCGAGTTTGTGAGGTCCATAATTTTGGGTTTGGCAGAATTGATCTGGAGACCAACCTGTTCTGCAAGTGTGCAAAGATCTTATAGTATGACACGCCATATTACTAATCGTTGTGACTGTATCAATTTTCCAAAATGCCAGTTCGTGAACCAAAACGTTAAA
Source organism: Arion vulgaris (assembly GCA_020796225.1). Lineage (NCBI taxonomy): Eukaryota > Metazoa > Mollusca > Gastropoda > Stylommatophora > Arionidae > Arion > Arion vulgaris. The sequence continues at coordinate 19,744,503 of CM036763.1, read as the reverse complement.
TATAAACAAAATTATTCACAGGATCTTCTTCTTCGTCTTTGAACGCTCCATACCGACCACTTGTTAACCACTCTGTGTGATCTGAATATGATCTGAGCCTAATAGCTATTTCACGTTGTGCCATTTATGCACCTACAAGTAAATTCGATTTCTGCGACGCTTTTTTTGTTACTAGGGTAACTTCCTTACACCCCTGGCTCTTACAACATGCCTTGTAGGTCTCAGTGTTACTATTATTTGCTTCCCTTGCGGGCTCCGGCACCAAACGGGATATCTCACAAGATCAGTTTGCTATTTGTCTGTTACTCATACAAGAATACATCAGATGAGTTTATTGAGCGCTTACTTTTACACATTTGTATTTTTAAATATGGTTTTGGTGTGCGTATTCAAAGAGTTTGAACATGGTAAGAACATTGGATGCCACAGAAATGTGGCTTCTCATTAGAATGTTGAAAGTTGCATAGAACGATAGAAAGACCAGTGAAGAGATCTTGTCGGAGACAGATTCATATCGAAATCTAATCAATCAAATAAGAAGCAGACAATCAAGGTTTTTCTGACATATAATTAGAAGGGGCAGTTTAGAACATTTGGTTACAACAGGAAAATACAGGGGAAGAGAGATAGAGGGAGACAAAGTGACAAAATTCCGGACGGCTTGAAATCATGGTTCGGCAATGGTTCGATGACGAAGTTGATAGATTGTACCAGAGTCAGACAGAAGCGGAGAGACTTGATCGTCTACGCCGGCGTTTCCCAAGGTGGGTGGTACCGCCCCTGTGGCGCTGAAGCCTTCCAGGGGGCGATGGTGGGTTCAGAAGGATTTGAAGGAGTTTTTTCTAGATTTTTCTTTTGAATAATCATTAACAAAATTGAATTCTGCATTTTAATTCATCTTATGCCAATCTTTCACGATCCATTTTTCGCATCAATTTTCTATTTCATGTATATAATCATTTGAAAATTGACCATGTATGACAGAAATATATATCAATTTTCTATTCAAAGTGAAAATAGAGCATGTATATATATTATATTAATATATATATATATATATATATATATATATATATATATATATATATATGGGGGGGGGGCGTTGGCAAACTGCTATAATAGGGAGAGGGGCGTTACAAAGTTTATGTCGTGAAAAGTGGGCGGTGGACTGAAAAAGGTTGGGAATCTATGGTCTACGCCATTCGACACAGCACTTGATTGATTCTTCCTAAGAGTTAAGGCTCATTCTATTGATGTCACAGTCGATCATTGATTGATTGATTGATATGCCATCGTCATTGCACTTCAGTGAGTAACCATGTGTGCTACGATCTCTTTCTTATATAGACAGATCTCAGCGACAGAGCACGAACTCTGTAGCACTGGCGATGTCCCAGTTAAAACATCGTAATTATTCGTTGAATATATTTAAAATAAAGAATACTCTTCGCTCAACTGGTTTGGAAATAATTTCTGGTGTGTCAAATAAATATGCTATAGTCTGTCCATTAATTCGTGAGCACGTTTGAAATTGATTTTCTCGAAAACTAACTGTTGGATCTCAGTGATTTTTGCATGCAGCCTTAGAATATCCATGACGCTAAAATAAAGCTAACCGGTAGTTCATAGATGCTACGGATTTTGCACATCGGCGAATTCCTTTGATCTTTTATGACAATTGCAAATACGGGGGCTCAAATTTTAGATTTTACAGTAACCCCTAGAATTTGTCCATGTCAATTCTATTCATAGGTGTATCTCCATATTAACTTGATAGGTCAAGTAATTAATTGTGTTGCCCTTTATGTGCAATCGTGAACTTGGATACAATATGCAACAGTTAGTCCTCCCTTCGGTCACCATTAGACCCCAGGTGTCTTAACTTCACCACAAATTGTATGATGGTAGACGCATTTGGATATGGAAATGTATACGTTGCTATTTCTCAGTCTGTAATCAAAATATGATTTGTATCATCCCGAATCTGACGATTCCATGAGGTTGATAATTGTTACTGGCTGGACAAATTGTAATCCATCTCGGTGACAGTACTCGTCTTCCTCTCGGAGCACATGTTCAACACACTTCTTCCAGAACTGCATGTCTATCATTGAGAGGGACTCACGTGTCAGAACTTCAACATCACACATTTTAAACGTCCTGTTCTGTTCGGCAACTTGCCCTTTTACTTTAGCCCAGACAAGCTCTATCGGATTGAGGTGAGCATGATATGGAGGTAGTCGCAAAGACGCGTGGCCGTATTCCGCAATGATTTTGTCAATATGAAATACCTTTATCTTATTTGTCATCCTCACCAGGTGCAACAACTCGGGTTTCAAATATGTATCATCGAAGCTGACATTTTCCTTAGCAAGCCAAGTCCTAATTTGATCTTTTGTATTTGATGCAGTTGGTACTTTGTCTTCCGCTGATACTGCGTTGTGATATGATGCATTATCCATTACCAAGCATGATGGTCTGTTTAGAATTGGAAGTAGATCTTTCTCCATCCAGTGCCTGAAAATATGTCCATTCATTTCTGTGTGGTAGTCCCTACCGTCGGTACTTTTGATTGGAAAATAAGTCCAGCGTCATGGACAAGACCTTCTTCACTGCTTCCTGCATGTGTTAGTATAATACGCTGGCCTTTGCTGCTTGGTATTTTCTTTTCTGTTCACCGTCTACTGATTGCCATTCTTTAGCATTGGTGTGGTGAGCATTGACCAAGGATTCGTCCAAATATACAAAATCATAGCCTTGCCTCCGCCGCTTACGGATCTGCCTCAGGTATTTACTTCACGCAGCAATTAAATGTGGTTTTTCACAAATAATATTCCTGCCGCCTATAGTTTTTCTGAAGGTGAAGCCGGCGGCTCTTACAATTTTCCATAGAGTACTTTTAGAAATGTCTATGCTGCAATCTGATTGCAGTTTTAATTTCAGTTTCCTGAGAGTAACAAGTTGATTTGACGCAAACATTTTCAAGAGCTCCCGTCTTATGACATCTATGTCAAAGTCGTCAATTGTTCTTTTCAATCCTTGATTGACATTAGTGCACTTTGTGTCCTGTTTAATCCATCGGGAAAAGGATTCTTTATTCAGACCAAGCGCCAGTTGCGTTCGTTTCTCAGGGTTATGAATATCGCAATATAGATGACCTCTCTTAGATTCCCTACGGAAGTGTTGGTATAGTAAAACTGTAACCTTCTGCATTGTTATAAATGTGCACTTCAGACTCATTATGAATGTGATATCAATGTCAGTTTTGATAAGCCAACAAATATGATACAATAGCTTCATACAAATAGCGAGATACACCTATGACTATACAAAGGTCTCCCAAGTATAACGTCATATGCTTTCCGCTTTCAAAGTCGACTGGGTTAGGTGCACGGGATTTCGTGAAATTGTTGTGTACTCACGGTATTTCTATGTTACCATAATGTATTTTAGAACAACGCGTCTGTGTACCGTAGATCTGTTACTATTGTGTACAATCCGGTGAGGTTGATTTTAATATAACCTGAAGAAGAAATATTTCAAACTACATCAAATTTTCTTGGAAAAAATATTTCTCTAGCGTCATGGATATTCTAAAGCTGCTTGCAAAAATCACTGGGATCAACAGGTAGTTTCGAGAAAATCAATGTCAAACGTGCTCACGAATTAATGGACAGACTACTGCAAACTTAGTTGCAACGAAAATTTTGAACTCCACGTGATTCTTGCACGAAAACAACTTTCCTAGAAAACTTGTGACGCAATCTCGAACTGAATAATTTATGAACTTGACCTGGATCTTCATGAACTTTGTGATCTCAGAAATGTGTACACTGCAGAAAACACTGCCTCACTTCAGATTTTACTATTAAAAATATCATGTCATTTTCCTTTTATCGGCAAGTAATAAATTCCACGTAGAACTATTTTAATAAGTTGTATGTGTAAGGTATCTGAAGGGCTGTATGAACAGACGTCTAAGCTGTATGAACAGACATATTTGCTGTATGAACAGACGTCTAAGCTGTATGAACAGACATATTTGCGGTATAAACAGACGTCTAAGCTGTATGAACAGACATATTTGCTGTATAAACAGACGTCTAAACTGTATGAACAGACATATTTGCTGTATGAACAGACGTCTAAGCTGTATGAACAGACATATTTGCTGTATGAACAGACGTCTAAGCTGTATGAACAGACATATTTGCTGTATGAACAGACGTCTAAGCTGTATGAACAGACATATTTGCTGTATAAACAGACGTCTAAGCTGTATGAACAGACATATTTGCTGTATAAACAGACGTCTAAGCTGTATGAACAGACATATTTGCTGTATGAACAGACGTCTAAGCTGTATGAACAGACATATTTGCTGTATAAACAGACGTCTAAGCTGTATGAACAGACATATTTGCGGTATAAACAGACGTCTAAGCTGTATGAACAGACATATTTGCTGTATGAATAGGCGTCTAAGCTGTATGAACAGACATATTTGCGGTATGAACAGGCGTCTAAGCTGTATGAACAGGCGTCTAAGCTGTATGAACAGGCGTCTAAGCTGTATGAACAGGCGTCTAAGCTGTATGAACAGGCGTCTAAGCTGTATGGACAGAGATATTTATGTATAAACAGACGTATAAGCTGTATGGACAGAGATATTTATGTATAAACAGGCGTCTAAGCTGTATGAACAGACATATTTGCTGTATGAACAGACATATTTGCTGTATGAACAGACATATTTGCTGTATGAACAGACATATTTGCTGTATGAACAGACATATTTGCTGTATGAACAGACATATTTGCTGTATAAACAGACGTCTAAGCTGTATGAACAGACATATTTGCTGTATAAACAGACGTCTAAGCTGTATGAACAGACATATTTGCTGTATAAACAGACATCTAAGTTATAGGAACAGACATATTTGCTGTATAACAGACGTCTAAGCTGTAGCAACAGAATTGTGAGCTGAAGAAAGAGACGTGGGAGATGCCTTAACAGACATAGGAACTGTAGGAACAGATGTGTAAGCTGCATGATGAGACGTGTATGCTGTATGAAGAGACGGGTATGCTGTATGAAGAGACTTGTGAACTGTATGAAGAGACGTGTGAGCTGTAAGTACAAACATGTGATATATATGAACAGACGTGTGGGATGTACGTACAGACATGTGATATATATGAACGGACGTGCGAGTTGTAAGTACAGACATGTGATATATATGAACAGACGTGTGGGATGTTAGTACAGACATGTGATATATATGAACGGACGTGTGGGATGTAAGTACAGACATGTGATATATATGAACAGACGTGCAAGCTGTAAGTACAGACATGTGATATATATGAACAGACGTGTGGGATGTAAGTACAGACATGTGATATATATATGAACAGACGTGTAAGCTGTAAGCACAGACATGTGATATATATGAACAGACGTGCAAGCTGTAAGTACAGACATGTGATATGTATGTTTCCTATGGTATGACCAGGTGAACAGACGTGTGAACTCTAGATGCTAGTCATCAACACACTTAGTACAACATTTAAAAAAAATCAGCCTTGGCTATTACCGGATTTGTAACAACGTTCCTGAATACGTACAAACACTACCATACGGTAGATACGGTTATTAGCATTTAACACTGAATAGCATTTGACACTGAACAACATTTGACACTGAACAGCATTTAACACTGAACAGCATTTGACACTGAACAGCATTTGACACTGAACAGCATTTGACACTGAACAGCATTTGACACTGAACAGCATTTGACACTGAACAGCATTTGACACTGAACAGCATTTGACACTGAACAGCATTTGACACTGAACAGCATTTGACACTGAACAGCATTTGACACTGAACAGCATTTGACACTGAACAGCATTTGACACTGAACAGCATTTGACACTGAACAGCAGTCTGATGAAATTCATCAGCAAATTACCATTACAAATGAAACCTGGGTATATTTCTTGGAATCAGGCCGGATGTATCACTAGGGACTGGCTGGTCGATACGCTGAAAGGAAACATGAAGCTCTTAGTCAATACACCTTTTGTGGGTTGTGCGTAAGCTACACACTCATTGTTTTAAGCATTGATGAATAAAGAAGGAGCTAAGAGAGAAAAGTTGGACAGTGGACATTTTAACAAATGGAGTTAACGTTGATATATTGTTCTACTTTTAAATTATATAATAATTGGGTCTTTGATAGTAAAGTTGACAAAACCCTTGCACTAGTGACAGCGTGCCGTATACATTTCAGACTTTGATGCCAGCTTGGGTTAATACTGTTCGGTGGGCTCTATTTGTATGCACTAAAGTGGTTTGGCTATAGGAAACCATGATTCTTTACTTATATCGATATGTCGCCTGAGTGGTTACCGGGGCCCAAATTTGGGGTGTAAGGAATAGAACCACTGTTACCTGCCATTCATGTCGTAAGAGGCGACTAATGAGATTTGGCTGAAATCGGATGCATGTGTCCTAAACGTGTAGAAGTCTATGCGTTTAGGGCCTACCAAACCAATGTGTAACGTATACACGTTCTTGACAAAGATCAAACATATCACAAAGAGTGATTAAAATTGGTCGTAAAGAACGAACGCAAAAAGAAGAAGAAGATATCGATATGTATATATTTCCCTCGTACCGTTATACGCTACATAGGGCCGTCAAGCAATTTCTCCATACCGCTGTCCTTGCCAACTCGCTGAATCTCGTACATGAAATTGAGCCCGATATTTCTTGTCTCTCTCAGCAGACAAGAGTTGGTTTCAGGGTTTCCCTAGGGTGTTCTCTCTCGTTGAATCATTTGCCTTCCACTTCAATGTCTGTTTTGATATTCTTTGATCCTTTACTTATGGATCTAAAATGCAAGTACCTCTGCAAACCAAGTAGTACTCGCCGGAATGACTAGACAGTGACGGCAAGGAAAGTAAACGTTCATGCAAAATTTCAGTTCGAAGTGCCCTATTAGACGCTATGAATAAGCATGAATTGAATTCATAGCTGAGAAAGGAATAACAAATTTATAAAGGATGGTTTTATTGAAATCTTAAGTTAGTACTGCTATTTGACTCATTCCGCAGTAGAATACCAGACAGAACCTGTGAAACAATAGTAGATAGTTGTAAACAATTGAAGAAAAAGCAACTTTGGAAAGAAAACTACACGGACATCAATGAGAGATTGTTTGCTTATTTGTTATGTAGGGAATTAAAGACTCTTTAAGCCGAGGAACGCCCTTTCAACCTAAGGGTGATCCTTGTTTGAGTTATTTCAGAGCGTGTAAGCCAACCAACATGAAAAATAAGAATTAACTCATTTTGGAGAATTCAAAATAATCTTCTTCTTTGCGTTCGTTCTTTACAACCAATTTTAATCACTCTTTGTGATATGTTTGATCTTTGCCAAGAACTTGTATACGTTGCACAGGTTTTTGGTAGACCCCTAAACGCATAGACTTCTACCCGCTTAGGACATGTGCATCCGATTTCAGCCAAACCTCCTTAGTCCAAACCTCTGACATGCATGGCAGGCAACAGAGGTTCTATTCTTTACGCCCCAAATTTGGTCTCCTGTAACCACTCGGGTGATCCAAAGTAATAAGACATTGCATATCTTCAACTTCTATAATAGTTAGAAAAGAAAGTTTATACAAGAGACAACATTGATTATATAGACAATATTTCAAGAAAAGAAATAAGAGATGATGAATCACTTTGAGCCCCGTCAACAACTTGCGAGTGTCCCGGGAGATGTAATTTAGAAGATGGTAAAGATATTTTGTATTAATGTTATATTTAAACTTTTCTAATGAATTTTGCCCGAGCAGCTGCTTTCCAGCCTGCTCTTCTTGATTTTGAAACGTCAATGGTTCTTTTACGTGCTCAAATTGAAAACGGGAACTACGTTTTATCGTCCTTCTCCGATTAGACTAGGAACTCGATCTCACCTAAACTAAGATCATGGATCTCTGGAAAAATATCTCAATGACTCCATGAGATAAAGATTCGAGTACCTTTGAAACAAGAGGCGAACACCTATCCTCTACTCTACAGAGGAGCTAAAGGAAGAAAGAATGAAGGTATATACCCATAAACAATATATGAACTACTTTTAGAATTGACAACCCTGAACAAGCATAACATCTCAAACTGCCATATTTATTTTTAGTTATGATTAGCTTCCAGAGAGATCTATCTCATTAGTCAAGTATGCAGACTCATTACCATGACAACGATAATGTGTTAGGATTTCAAAGACTTCAGCACACGTCTTCTTGGTGGAGACAAGTGCAGATTTCGTGCACTCATCACCTCGTATTTATTTACTATTCACACTTTCAGATCTTGTTGATCCTGTGTAGAAGAGAAACAAGAATATCACTTTTAGAACATCCAGAAATGTTCAGCTTAAAGGTAGAGACGTTGCTACAACATACAACAAGATAGCAACATACAACAAGATAGCAACATACAACAAAATAACAACTGAGAACAAAATAAGTGATTGTAAGATCTTTGTTATCTCTTTCTTTGTTTTTCTTTCGGTGCCAGCAGAAGCCAGAGAAATATACCAACTGTCAATTATATGTGAGAAGATAAGGACAAGAATTAGACAGAGATAAGATAACAGCAACAAGTAAGTAGATAATAAGGAGTATAGATAACTTGGATACAAGCAATCACAAATCCATCAACGTATATCCTCTGTAGTATCATTATCATAAATATACACACAAAGCTCAAGTGAAGACAAAGTTAAAAGTAACTTCACAATATATAGTGTCGCAGGGTTGGAAAAGTGTTATATAAAATACACTTTTCCGTATCCTTTTCAGACCTTATCGTATGAAGTGTCTGTCACTTTACATTTCTAGGCCCTAGTATGCAGGAGATAGGAAGGTCAATTACTTTAATTAGCCGTCGAACGTCGAGTGTGCGATTGAACCAACAAGCCCCTTAAGATGTTTTTTTTTTCAATCCAGAAGCAGTTGAGCTTTCAGCTCTTCGGCTAGGTGCCTTGGACATTGTAACCCTTCGGTTCGGTGACACGAACACTGTAAATCTGGAGAACCTGTGGCTTTTTCTGCCAGCCCGCGGAATTGAATCGCACTCACAGCTGCTTGTCACGCATCGTCCAACGCGCTACGAACACGCTGGGCAGGCGGGCGGCCTCTTCAGTTAGAGAAAGTTACACGAAGTGTGATGTAGTCAATTTCATGACGACCATCTTTACTTCCCGATACCTCCTTGATATATATGTATATTTCTTCTATCCACTCACAATCTATGTTTTTCTATTTTAATATATGTATATTCTCCTATCCACTTCACAATCATATGTGTCTTTTCTCTCTCTTATTTATATATATATATTCCATCCACTCCAATCTATATGTGCTCTTTTTTTCTCATTTATATTATATCTATGTATATTTCCTATCCACTTCTCATCTATGTTCTTATCTCTCATTATATTATAAAAATATCTCCATCCACTCTCACAATCATATGTTCTTTATCTCTCCCTTTATATTTATATATATATGTATATTCTCTCCTATCCACTTCTCACAATCTATATGTGTCTCTTTATCTCTCTCTCATTTATATTTATATATATATGATATTTCTCTTTCTCTGCTATCTATATATGTCTCTTTATCTCTCTCTCATTTATATCTATGTATGAGACACCACTGCTCGCCAAAATAATACACAAGGCAATCGGAGATTGAAAGTCTATCTTCCTATTCTCTCTCGTGCCTTTTTAACCCCGATTGGGGCATAGGCCTTCAACCAACTCAAACAAAGTCTTCCTATCTTTAGCTATCTCCGGTAGCTCCCACCAGCTCTTCTATAAATCGTTAATCTCTGCCTCCAACTCTCTTCGCAGTGTATTTTAGGCTTTCCTCTCTTTGGCTTTCTATGTGAGTTCCAGGAAAGGGCCCTGCGTGTTATACTCCGCACGGATTTTCTCAAAGTGTGTCCTATCCATCGCCAGCGTCTTTCTACCCCTCTTGCTTCACTGGAATATGCCTTATTCTCTCCATAAACTCCTCATTTGGGACTAACTATCTCAGTCCCTCTATTCTGCGCAAACATCAGTTAATGAATGTTTGCACTTTATGCGTTTTTATTTTAGTCGTTCTCGATATTTCTGGCTCACTGAATAATTAATAATTATTTTCTCTATTCCTGACAGCAGGCCCGTGCCGTGCTATAATACAGACAAACAACCGCATCAGGCGGCACCATAAGGAGGCGGCATTAGCAGCGAAATCAAAATACAATTTGAATTATTCAATAATTATAAATCTTTACGCAACCCTTTTCTATACTGGTCTCTGTTATTCCGATATTGAATTATGAGATTTATGATTTATCCCACACCTCTGTCTAAGCGCTTTCGGTACCCTTTAATTTCGGTTTCTGGTGCAGGTGCAACGTTGGTGAGCGCTCGCTGAAAGACTTTAAAGAGAAAACATTTAAGGGGCTGAATTTCAAAGACTTACATTATACTAAGAAAATATACTGCAGGGCCCTGACTAACTGCATTGAGTGTATTTGTTGAGCTGTAACTCCGATCAAATATTTTTTATTTTACTAAAATTGTTTGAAACTATGCATTGAAAAAATAGAGCCAAAATATAATAACTTGTAAACGCTGGGAATATCTTGTTGTTTAACATTCTACCTTGATTTATAGTCATAAAAACATCGAAGAAATGTGTAATCCGTCAAGTTTTGTGGTAAATATCATAAATCAGTCATTGCAATGACATCTGCATGTGTCTAAATATAAATGTAGGCAGGGCCGTGCGGTATATTTTCTCAGTATGATACAAGTTTTCGAAATGCCGCCCCTTAAATGTTTTTTATTTAATATAACCATCAATTGTGATTTTGCTGCTTATGCCGCCCCTCCTTACGGTGCCGCCTGATGCGGCTGCCTCACTGTATCATAGCACGGCACGGCCCTGACAGTAGGCGAGAGGTGTTACGAGAAAGTATGTTATTTTGTGTAGAAATGAACGTGAGAGTCTCTGCTTTTAAGCTCTTTGCATTGAGTTCTGATGGTCGTTGACAAGAATTCAGAACACGTCTTTCTGTTCACTAATGCATTTTTTCCAGAGAACATTAAGTTTATTGTCGGAGCTACGGAGTTCATGCTTCGTGCAATACTACCACAGGTTGTGTACCGTTTCTGCAAAGATGGACCAAGTTATCTGGGGAAGAAACAATGAAGTTAGTCGTTCGTCTTGGAATGAATATCTTTATGCACTTGATTGATTGATTGATTGATTGATTGATTGATAGAACCATCGTCATTGCGCTTCGGTGAGTAACCATGTGTGTTCCGATATCTTTCTTACACAGGAAGTTTTCAGCTGCAGTGCACGAACTCCGTAGCACCGGTGATAATTCCCTATGTAATTTTGAAGATGGTGAAGATATTTTTGTAGAAATTTTATTTATAATCTTTTCTAATAAATTTTCCCGTGCAGCGGCTTTCCAGCCTGCTCTTCTCGATTTTGCCAAGAGTTAAGAAAGAGCAAAAGGTTCTTTTTCGTGCTTAAATTGAACACGGGACTTACGTTTTATCGTCCGTCTCCGATAGGACTATGAACTCGTTCTCACCTACACTGAAAGCAGAAATCTCTGGAAAAATATCCAGATAACTCCACGAGGGAGCGAACCCGATACCTGTGGCACGAGATACGAGCACCTAACCTCTACACAACATAGACTCCAGTTTATGCACTTACTGTGAAACAAGTTCAATAGCGGGAATGTGATATTTTTCTGATTGCAACGGCTTCCATGCCGAACTAGAGTCAATTGAGTTCCAGGGAAACACTAAGAAATAAAATCTTCCAGCGTGATGTTGACCAGATCATTCATTGTATGGCTAAATTGTATGGCTAAATTGTATGGCTATGATTAAAGAAAAATATGAACTTATTATCCCGTTCTTTAACTTAACTTGTGATATGAGATCGGATTCTTTACTTTGTGTTGTTCTTACTGTTAACTCACAGGGCATGAGATCATAAAATAACACAGGTTTTTGTGAGAAGGGTGCATCTATTAAATAATTCTTTCATTATTTGTTTGTGGACAGACGACGGAAAAGATGGAAAGAGAGTATGAATGGATGTGTCACTGAAGCAACATTACGAGCTCACGGCATTAATTAGTTGATTGACGTTCATAAAGATGTATAAAAGTGCTCATGAAATATGCAAGTTCTCATTTTCACCATTAGCAAGTTTTATCCAGATCTGGATAAATATTTTTATTTTTGTTTTTTTCAACATTCGATCATTAAGATTATGGCAGGTTTTTTTAACATTTGAGAGTTTTCTGTAGCGTCGAAGTACGGTATTTGACTTGTATTATTCATTTTATTTTGTCTTTACATTGTTAGGTGGTCTCAATGGTGAAGTGGTTAAGTTGTGAGTTCAAATCTGGACCGAGACACATGTGCAATTCTTTCATGAGATCCCTAGGATTGTTGTCGGAGCTACGGAGTTCGTGCTTTGTACAATGCTCTCGGTAGATGGCATGCTATCTCTGCCAACAGGGGAGGAGTCATATGGGATAATGAAGTTAACCTTCGCGTTTGGACCCTTTGCACTGTTACCGGGTTGATGCCCAATCTTATGGTTTTCTGTGTTTGTCTTGCTTTGCATTCGTTGCTATGGTGTTAGTTATTTTTGCTTTTTGACAGGTTTATACTATGCCATCTAACCATCTTTTGCGAGGTGTTCCTCTCGCCTTCTTTCCTGTGTTCTGTTGTAGAAACCTCTGTGTACAGAAGAGTTTGGTTGCAGAGAAGATCAATGCAGAAAAAGTGTTGAACTTTTCTCCCTTGTAAAGTACTTGGCTTGCTTCAGGCATAGTGCGATCAGATTATTTTTGAAAGTGATACCTGATCTCAATATAGGTGTGCTATAATCAAAGTCCAGCTAGAGACGGACGATAAACGTGGATCCTGTATTCAAGTTTAACCAATGACCAAAACATACTCATTACCTCATAAGCTGATGACACTAGACTCAAAAACCGATGTCCAGGTAAAAAAAAAAAATATTAGTTAACATGAAATTTAGACAAGAGATGGAAAATGTTGGAGATCCATTACAAACAACCATCAATGAGATACGGCAACCGATGATGATGATGAATTTTCTGAATAATGCAAGAATTAAACATTGAAGGTTGGATAAAAAAAGTATATTTTTAAAGGGAAATAATTTAGTTATACAAAACGTCATAGAAACTTGAAGAAGACTCATGGAAGTATATAGAAAGAGGGGAAGACCAATGAAAAGATGGATGTAAGATATGATAGACAACTAACAAATAAAGGCATTATAAAATGAGGGGCAATCAGGGCATATGAGAAAGAGGGGTATTTAAGAGAGTTATCATAGAAGCCTTGTTAAAGCACCCAAAAATCTCACTGACAGCTAAACAGCAGATGATCAACAGCATTTTCATACCTACTTTGTGTTACCAGAGCCAAACATGGACAATGAGCAAAGTGCAAGTCACACAAAAAACTACATGTGAAATGCGGTGCCTGCGAAAAGTTACCAACAACACCAGAAAAGACAGTCACCAACATCAGCATAAGAAAGAAAGTTGGCACAGAAACTTGCTTGAATTACATTGCGAAACAAAGAATGAAGTGGTTTATACACTAATAATACAACCATACTTTACAGTATACAAAGTCTTCTACAACAGAACATCAGGAAAGGAGGCGAGAGAAAGGCCACAAAAAAATGGTTAGATGGCATAGCAGAATCCTATCAAGGAGAAAAATAACCATCACCCAAGCCACCAGAACGGGTGCAAGATAGAAACGGAAAACCACGACACTGGGCAACAAACAACCTGGTAACAGTTCAACGACAAAAGAAGAATAGGAAAAAGTGGTAGAAGTGATGTTCCGTGACGGACGTGCGACTGAATTACGGACGATCGATTCACAGATTTCAGTTGCTCATTAGTTTTGTAACGACTGATGTTCTTTATGAACAATCAGAGCTAACGAGGAACCGTGTGGAGATAATTATAAGAGTCAGTTAGTTTAACGCTTTCTGCCACCGATTAGAGATAAGCGAATAGTAATGATTCGTTACTCAAATACCAGTTACTTTCTGAATGAGAATTTTGATCTAGAAACAAGTGTTCGTTACTCTGTCACTACTAGGAACGTGACCATTATACATTTTGTAGGAATTTTTCGTGATTAGTTTTAGATTATGTTGAAGATTAGTATCAGTACTTTTACGGTAGGATCCGGTCAAGATGGCGCGGCAAGCTGGTTGTGAATTTCTACCGTCTCTAACCGAAGTCGATTTTCAATTTTCTTTGGATGAAATTTGTATATTCTAGCCTGAATGTGATAGACTTGGGCACAGTGTGGCCCATCTAGGGAATTCTGAAGCCACTGTGGCAGGTCTAGCAAGTCGATAGACTAGTGCACTGTGTGGTCCATCTAGGGAATTCTGAAGCCACTATGACAGGTCTAGCAAGTCGATAGACTAGTGCACAGTGTGGCCCATCTAGGGAATTCTGAAGCCACTGTGACAGGCCTAGCAAGTGGATAGACTAGTGCACTGTGTGACCAATCTAGGGAATTCTGAAGCCACTGTGACAGGTCTAGCAAGCCGACAGTGGTATAATCTAATTTGTGCTCGTAGAATTATGAAGAGAGAGCAATACTGCTCCGATACAATGGGTACAAAGCAAAAGACTGGCCACGCAAAAGATGGACCTCAGAGATAACAGAAGCGACGAAAGATTATGAAGCGCACATAAAGACCCGTTTTATAAATATCTTCTTGACCTGACGCTGTGAGGCAAAACAGGATTGAAGAAAAGAGAAAGAAAGTTTAGTTATAATTTAAGAAAAATAAATTTCAATGAATTCTCTCACTGAAAAATGAAAATGAGTTTGATGAGTTTGAGTGATTGATAGAACCATCATCATTGCACTTTGGTGAGTAACCATGTGTGTTCCGTTCTCTTTTTTTTACACAGGAATATCTCAGCTGAATTGCACGAACTCCGTAGCACCGGCGAGGATTAAGGTTATAATTTTGAAGATGGTGAAGATAATTTTGTAGGAATTTTATTTTTAATCTTTTCTAATGAATTTTCCTGGACAGCTTCTTTCCAGCCTTCACTTCTCGATTTTGAACTGCCAAGGGTGCAATAACGTGCTCAACTTGACCACGGGACCTACACTTTATCGCCCGTCTCCGATAGGACTAGAAACTCGATCTCACTTACACTGAGATCAGGGATCTCTGGAAAAATATCCATATTGCTCCATGAGGTAGCGAACCTGATACTTTTGACACGATAGTCGAGTAGCTAACCTCTACGCCACAGAGTCCACCAACAACTGAAAATGAAAATCGTGGCGTATCTTTTACATGTCTTAGGCATCAACCACGATAAACGAATCGTCGATTTTCTAGGCACGACTTATACGTTCACTAGTGTGTCATTGCTTTCTGACTTGGTTCTTTCGCTATTCTTGTTTAATCTTGACATAGACTGGCTGATGAGAAAAACGATAAAGAACAACAGCAGAGACATTCTATGAGTACGTATCTTAGTACTAGAAGATTTGTATTACGCAGATGGTGCCTTGCGAGTCGAATATCGTGGGTTCGAATCCCGAACGCGTCGTTCTGTTTACGAGTTCCTTTTTTCCAGAGACTCCTAGGATTGTTGCCGGAGCTACGGAGTTCGTGCTATGGACAATACTCTCGGCAGGTGGCGTGCCATTTCTGCAGAGAGGGAACGAGCCGTATTTGGTAAAACGCGGTGAAATGAAGACAATCCTTTGGCTTGAAAATCTCTTGAGTTGATATTTGTATTTTAGCCAGTCGATACGAGGGTGCTCAAAAGAAAATAGTTACATTTTCTAGAACAGTTCAAACAATAGTTCTGAAAGTTCATATTAAAACACACAAAAATGTGAAATAAAATAGGAAAGCCAATTATGTTACAGAATGATATCGTAGAGGAAGTTCGGGATTGTGTATACCTGGGAAGTACTCTGGGTCATACGAAGGTTGAGGATTCAGAGAAGCTTAGAACGTAGAAGCTTTTGAGATTAGAACTATCCAGAAAGCAAGTCAAACTTATGTCATGTTCAGCAAAATCTGGAATACAAAATGATTAAATCTTAAAACAAAACATAAAATATATAGAAGTAGTGTCTTGATCTCTCTCTCTCTCTCTCTCTCTCTCTCTCTATCTATCTATCTATCTATCTACCTCGCTGTGCCTTTTTAACCCGGATTGCGGTATAGACCCTCAAACAACTCATGCCAAGTCTTCCTATCTCTAGCTATCTCCTGCAGCTCCCTCCAGCTCTTCTTTATATTGTTGATCTCCGCCTCCAAATCTCGTCTAGATGTATTTCTCTTGCTCTATTTCTGTCGCTGTCCCTGCAGTTAGTGTCGTGGTAGTGTTATTATATAGTAGCGAGTTCTGGAAAAGGAACAACTACATTTTACATAAATTGGAAGTGATCCAAAATAAATAGTTAAAAATGAATTAAAATAATGGAATATCCTTTGCAAGATGTAGCCATCAACCACAGTAAACGAGTTGTTGATTTTCTTCTTCTTCATCAGCTTTCAACTCCCAACGGAGCACAGGTCTTCAACAAACTTCTACCAGCTTTTCCTCTCTCCTGCCATCCCTTCCAGTTCTTTCCATGTTTTACCTATCCTTTTAATATCAGTCTCCAGCTCTCTGTTGATTTTTTAGACCCCTACTTATACGTTCAGTAGTTCACCATTTCTTTCTGAATGGTGAGGTCTATTTGTATCTTTCGTAAAAGTCCCACGGAAACAAATTTGCTTCCAAACTGCAGGAAGTATTCGTTACTGTCCAAACTGCAACATTCGTTACTGTCCAAACTGCAACATTCGTTACTGTTACTTTCAACCGATTACCATGTTCTAGTGATTACCTAATATGTAATTGTATTCTTGTGCAAGTATAAATACAAGTACTTGCACAAGTGCAAGTATACCTTGCTCACACTGTACAAGAACATTTCAAGACCGTATCGGGCTCACTAGTCATCTATGCACACACAGACAAACATAACGCAACTACATTCCCTTGGATGAAAATTTATGTGGTCATCATCACCCGTGATGGACGAGCATCAATTGTATTCTTGGCGACAGTCACTATTGATAACACCAACAATCTATGCATATTGTTTGCTAGGTAACGAGTATTAAGTAACGAGTCTTTAATACAAAAGTTTCAAATAGCAAAACATTTCCAAAAGTAACTAAATGATGTAAATGATGTTTGCAATAAGCGTGTCACGTGGGACAGTAACATTTGAAAGATTATCAACAAAGAAGTTGTAAATTCTAAAAATACTTTCCAAGCTCATTAGAAAATAACCCAGCGGGAGGTGGAGCGACCCATGTACCATCTGTCACTTGAAGAGGTGAAAGAGACGTAACCTGGTTTATGCGCTCACGCGACGCATGCGGGAGAGCTAGATTAAATTAACCAATCGCAGCATCGTTACTGCTGTGTATAGTGTAATCATATTGTGATATTAGTGTGTTATTACACTTATCACTTTCGTGATATACAGCAGAAGGTGATAACAATGCACACATTATTTCATAATGATACTATCAATGTCACATTAGAATAACATTTCGATTTGGGAGTAACAAATGAACTGTGAATAAGCAGGTGATTTATTCAATATACTTGCCCGCCTGCTCAGCGTGTTCGTAGCGCGTTGGACGACGGATGTCAAGCCCCCTGTGCGTGCGGTTCAATTCAGCGAACTGGCAGAAAAGCCACAGGTTCTTCAGATTTACGGTGTTCGTGGCACTGAACCAAAGGGTTACGAAGCTCATAGCACCGAGCCGAAGAGCTGAAAGCGCAAGTGCTTCCGGATAAAATAAAAAAAAATTCAATATACTTTGATTGAGTGCAGGCAGTGCCGGATTAGCCCTATAGCAGAAGTAGCATATGCTACCTGCCCCGCGTTTCTGGAGGCCCCGCGCCTAGAGCAGAAGATGTTTAGCTTGCAAAATTTCGATTTAAATATTCTTTAAGGGTCTACATTTTCAAATGTTGAGGCCAAAGCTAAAGTCCTGACTGTCTGGGAATAACATCAGTACGCTCGATGAAGTTGTAGAAAATCAAACACCCAAACAAAAATTTGAAAGTCAGATGTTTATTTGTCATAATTGATAATGTACTGTCTGCCTTAACTAAACGCATGGGAGCGTACCATAGAGTGACTGGTGTATTTGGAATACTTCGGCAATTAAAATCTCTTACAGCAGCAAAGATCTTGAAAATAACTCAAAATATTGTCAGCTCTTACCAAGAGGATTTGGAAGAAAGCCTACGTCACGAACTTGTGCAGTTCGCAGAACTTTTAAAAACTAATGTAGCTGCTGCTGTTAACAACGAAAAGCATGAGACTCTTGAACTGCAATTTTATAAACTTATAATGGAAGATTCACTAGAGTCGTGTTTTTCAAATATAGAAATAGTCTTACGAATTTACTTGTGTTTAATGATTACTAACTGCAGCGGAGAATGTTCTTTTTCAACATTGAAGCGTATAAAAAGTGAGTTAAGGAGCATGATGGGACAAGATCATCTAAAGAACCTCACCTTAATGAACATTGAATGTAATTTACCTAGAGAAATTGATTTGTCTAGTATTATCTCTAAATTTGCTCACATTAAATCGAGACAAATTTGTTTGTAAAAGTTGTGTTTTATTGTTTATTATCATACAAAACCTAGGGCCTCTTGGTGACATTTGCTACAGGCCCCGCATTGGCTTAATCCGGCGCTGGGTGTAGGGGCGTTTGTCCTTGTATCTCCTTTCTTATTCTCTCTTCCACCATTTACTTCTTTATTGAAGTGTTGGGGCGGAGGGTGGGTGGGTTGGGGGAGGGGCCGGGAAGTGATCTTGTGTATGTTTGTTGTAATGTACTTTGTAAGCAGTTATTTATTTTCTTAAGGTTGTTCTTGATGACGTTACTCCAACTTGTCCGTGGTCTTCCGTGGCGTACGTGAATATACTGTCCTGGTCATGCGGGTGTTTACGGTAATGAGAAAGCGGCCAGGCTTGCATCAACAGCATCGATTGTTGGGGAGTTGAAGATGGATAAGTGGGATAATAAGAGAGCGGCCAGACTTGCATCAACAGCATCGATTGTTGGGGAGTTGAAGATGGATAAGTGGGATAATGAGAGAGCGGGCAGGCTTGCATCAACAGCATCGATTGTTGGGGAGTTGAAGATGGATAAGTGGGATAATGAGAAAGCGGGCAGGCTTGCATCAACAGCATCGATTGTTGGGGAGTTGAAGATGGATAAGTGGGATAATGAGAAAGCGGGCAGGCTTGCATCAACAGCATCGATTGTTGGGGAGTTGAAGATGGATAAGTGGGATAATGAGAGAGCGGCCAGACTTGCATCAACAGCATCGATTGTTGGGGAGTTGAAGATGGATAAGTGGGATAATGAGAGAGCGGGCAGGCTTGCATCAACAGCATCGATTGTTGGGGAGTTGAAGATGGATAAGTGGGATAATGAGAAAGCGGACAGGCTTGCATCAACAGCATCGATTGTTGGGGAGTTGAAGATGGATAAGTGGGATAATGAGAGAGCGGGCAGGCTTGCATCAACAGCATCGATTGTTGGGGAGTTGAAGATGGATAAGTGGGATAATGAGAGAGCGGGCAGGCTTGCATCAACAGCATCGATTGTTGGGGAGTTGAAGATGGATAAGTGGGATAATAAGAGAGCGGGCAGGCTTGCATCAACAACATCGATTGTTGGGGAGTTGAAGATGGATAAGTGGGATAATGAGAAAGCGGACAGGCTTGCATCAACAGCATCGATTGTTGGGGAGTTGAAGATGGATAAGTGGGATAATGAGAGAGCGGGCAGGCTTGCATCAACAGCATCGATTGTTGGGGAGTTGAAGATGGATAAGTGGGATAATGAGAGAGCGGGCAGGCTTGCATCGACAGCATCGATTGTTGGGGAGTTGAAGATGGATAAGTGGGATAATGAGAGAGCGGGCAGGCTTGCATCAACAGCATCGATTGTTGGGGAGTTGAAGATGGATAAGGGGGATATTCTTCGGTCTCTTCGAGACTCTCTGTTGGATGAGGACACTAAAATCGATGTTGAATCGATCAAGCGATTTAAGCAGTTTGGAGTTACCCGTTGTACAGGTCGAACTGGATGCCTGCGAGGCAGAGTGAGAGGTGTGTTAAATCAGCGAGTCACGGGAACCATCAGTATGCATACTCTTCGATATCTGTTGGGGAGACTGAGCACCTATGGGTCTGCCCGAAGTGCAATGACGTCGGTTTAGTAACCAATAACCAATACGCAAAAAACAAGAATATCAAATTTATTTATACATTTTTTTTTCCGATTCAGAAGCACTTGAGCTTTCATGGACATTGTAACCCTTAGGTTCGGTGCCACGAACACCGTGAATCTGGAGAACCTGTGGCTTTTCTGCCAGTCCGCGGAATTGAATCCGCACTCACAGAGGGCTAGTCACCCGCAGTCCAACGCACTGCGAACACGCTGGGCAGGCGGGCTACCAAATTTGTTTAAAACTGTTTTATCAAACAACAATTTTCCAGGGGGTGGAACTTGACCCCCCTTGATTCAACGTATGGACGCCCATGGAGACGGTGTTGTGTCTGACTCTCAATCGATGCTTCAGAAGATCCAAAACGACAGGTTGTGTTACGAGTGGATATCGTCAAAGTTTCTAATCTCGTGAGGTTCACTTTTTATCTTTTGTCCTGGATATGCGGGTGTACGCAACAATGAGACAGAAGTTGTGTGAATTGAACCGACGTCCTGTTCTATTCGTAAAGCAAACACACAATCAATCATCATCATCACCTAGAACTTGTCACTGTCAGAACTTTTCTCCTATGACAGCAGAATCTCAATGAATCCCCGTCCTGTATGAGGTGTTCGGTGTCTGTCCAAGACATACTCATCTCTTCTATAACTGTTGTTACTGCATGTAGTATCGATTTTTAGGTCGGTGTAGAACAGGTGGGACGAGAGCAGGAGGAATTTAATGACTGTAACATATTTTATTGCGATCTCACTGATTCAACCCACTATATTTCTATACTTCTTAATACTGTCTCTTATCGTGCTGCATAATATTTGTGTATAATGTATATATATATATATATATTTGTAGATATGTTGGACACACCTTGAGGAGAAATGATCAACGAATATCAAAGCAGGCATTGAAGTGGGATGCAAAGGGTTCAAGAAAGAGAGGTCGACCTAAGGAGACCCTGAAACGAACTTTGCTGAGAGAGGCAGGAAATATCTGTCTCAGTTCCATTGAGGAGATTGAGCGAGTTGCCCAGGATAGAGCGGTATGGAGAAATTACTTGCAGGCCCTATGTAACGTATAACGGTACGAGAGGAATTATTATTATTATTATTATATATATATGTATAATGTATGTGTATAATGTTAAATATATTTGCTATGTACATATTTGATTATTATTGATTCTACTTCTTTTGTTTCCATTTGTAGTTTTTTAATATTTTTTTTCCGATGTTAGTCACATGTTTTCAGCTTAGTGACGTTTGGGAAGTATTGTCTGACTGTTATGTCTGAGTATATGAAGTTTGGGAAGTATTGTCTGACTGTTATGTCTGGAGTATATGAAGTTTGGGAAGTATTGTCTGACTGTTATGTCTGGAGTATATGAAGTTTGGGAAGTATTGTCTGACTGTTATGTCTGGAGTATATGAAGTTTGGGAAGTATTGTCTGACTGTTATGTCTGGAGTATATGAAGTTTGGGAAGTATTGTCTGACTGTTATGTCTGGAGTATATGAAGTTTGGGAAGTATTGTCTGACTGTTATGTCTGGAGTATATGAAGTTTGGGAAGTATTGTCTGACTGTTATGTCTGGAGTATATGAAGTTTGGGAAGTATTGTCTGACTGTTATGTCTGGAGTATATGAAGTTTGGGAAGTATTGTCTGACTGTTATGTCTGGAGTATAGGAAGTTTGGGAAGTATTGTCTGACTGTTATGTCTGGAGTATATGAAGTTTGGGAAGTATTGTCTGACTGTTATGTCTGGAGTATATGAAGTTTGGGAAGTATTGTCTGACTGTTATGTCTGGAGTATATGAAGTTTGGGAAGTATTGTCTGACTGTTATGTCTGGAGTATATGAAGATTGAATTTCTTCACTTCTGTTATATCCTTTTCTTGATAAAGACCTTTCGGTCGAAATGTCGCTGAATATTGTTTCTATTCTTTGTTTAACGACGGTACTTTGTTTTCACGTGTTTCCGCCACTGCTAGATAGTTGTACTGCAGTCTTCCCAAATAAAAATCAATATGATATCTTACACACATCTCCTCGATCTTCATCTCCCTCTTTCCCCGATCTTCATCTCCCTCTTTTCCCGATCTTCATCTCCCTCTTTCCCCGATCTTCATCTCCCTCTTCTGCCTGCTATAATGTCCTCCAGAGTAATCTCTCCAGAAAATCGTATATATTTAGATGTTCAAAATATTTCTTTATTTTTTAATTGCTTTCTTTTTTATCAATCTTTTCACTTCATTTTTATGATGTTGTAAAATAACCATCTTCGTTCTTGTTTCTGTCCATTGTATTCTGTGTATTCTTCTGTAACACCTGCATTCAATAATATTAATCGATTTTCCAACAGGTTCATTAATAATGCAAGATTTACATTGCTACGTGAAAAATACATGATCTTGATCATTCAAAGATTTATCTTTATACCAGTTACCTTCCTTTGGTTTTGTTGTTCTTGTCATTTATGCAGAGACATATTCATTCTTCTTTTTATCTCCTTTGTAAATTTAGCAGTGGAGAGTCAGGCCAAGTGCATTAGAGCGCGGGTGTTATGTGGAAGACCCGGGTTCAATCAGAGCCATCTATAAACTTATGGACCTTCGGACTCAGGTAAGAATTATGGGAAATCAGACAACAACTACACCACGTGACGTCGCATTCCAGTATTGTTGTATATAGACGAATTCATTTTAAAATCAACACAAAATGTTAAATTGAAGTTATATTATCCAACAAGTTAAGTTTAACAATAAGGAATATCAATATTATGAATATTTTTCACTAATAAATAACCATAGACTCAGAGAATTGAGTAAAATTGCAAAAATGCTTGCAGTGTTCTATCAAACATCTGTAATTTCTAACCCCCTTTTCTGATCTAGGTCAGGGAATTCGCGGTCAGTTGCCTGGTATAGTTATCTAGAGTTGGTTGTTGTTCAATCCACAGTAAGGCCAATCATTTTTTTCTGTCGGGGAACAAAGAAAAATCATATTCTGAACATTTTCGTGGCAACTGCACTAGCCATGCAGAGGTTAAATTACACAGTCACATGTCCGTTAAATTATACAGTCACGTGTCCGTTAAATTATACAGTCAGATGTACTCCCTGTCTTACACCGTCTAAACAAGCCCGTACACATACCAACACACATACACACACTCGCGCTCGCACACACACACACATATAAATATACATATTATTTTTTTTTAAAGAATCAGCATAATCCTGTCGTTCCTCCGCACACAAAAATTGCATGTATATTTGAAATGCACGTTCTGGGACTGTGAGACACGAGCAATCAATAATATTCTGCATCAGGAAACAGAACGGAAGCACGAACAGGGGACGGCAGGCCAACGCTCTCCCCTGTTGAGTTTAAGATGCGAGTTGCTTAATTTCCCAACAGATATGAAATATTTATGCACGTACACCCGGCAAGTCTCCTAACTTCTCCACTGGGCTTTGTTAGACCCTCATGAATCATAACTAGCCACACTTGCCAGGTTAATTTCATGCATGTATGCAGAAAACAGAGACCAAAAAAAAATTAATTGGCATTAGCTTTTTATTATCCCTGGCACCCGTTGTATTCATAACCGGCTTCCCATTAATTTAACATAATTTGAACATTCAACGTGGGAGTTCAGAAGGATCACTTCCGGAATATGCAAGAGCTTTTCTGGCATTTAAGATAGCAAAGAAACGGCGAGAATTAATCTATCAATCTTAAATCGTGTGATGTTTTTGTCTTCTGTTCCAGAAAATAAATAAACTAGTTGCAAACTTTTGCATGCTTTTCAATCATGCAAGTTTGGAATCTGTATTTTGCAAACAATTCGCTGGAGATAATGCATGGAATAACTACCTTTTGTGACTAATTAATTAACTACTATATTGTATGTGTGGTTCTTGGGCCCGTAAGGTAACCAAAGAATAGTACCACTGTGACCTACACTGCATGTCGTAAGAGGGGACTGAGGTAGGGGTATAGGAAGCTACACTAATAAATAAAAAGCGTCGCAGAAATCGGATGTACTGACCTACTCGTAGGCGAATAACTGGCACAACGTAAAATCGCTCTTGGGCTCAGATCACACAAAAATCACACAGAGTGGTTATCAAGTGTTCGATATAGATCGTTCTGAGAAGACCTACTATATGTTATTACTATTTTATACAATAAAATAAATTTGCATAACCTTTACCGATCATAACTCCTTGTGGACCAAAAGCCAAACTATGTGACTTTAGTTTGGACACCTTTTTACCAGGAGCCACACTAAAGGTCGTTTTTTTTATTCTAACAGCAAATGGCTTGTAAAAAAGATGGCTTTTGTCATGGTCAACTAAGAATTAAGATATGAAGTGCCTGTAGTTTCATATTTTTATAACCTAGTGTGCAGGAGGTAGGAGGGTCAATTCCTTTCCGCACGTGTGGAACAACTAGTGTGGGATTGAACTCAAAAACCCTTTTGAGTCTGAGTCGAAGGATTGACTTCATTGTACCCAGTGTGGCTCAGTCTTTGTCTGCAGAAATAGCACTCTACCTACCAAGAGTATTACACAAAGCACCAACTTCGTAGCTCCGGCAACATTCCTAGGGCTCTCTGTGGAAAGTGGACTTGTGAAAAGAACTCTGCGGTCTAGATTCGAACCGACGATCTTTGGAAGACACGACAAGGCTATACCACTTAGCCACAGAGACCTCCATTGATGTAGAATGTGTAGGGAGACAAAACTAAAATCTTTCTGAGTCATCTTCTCAGTATAAAGTTCAGTTTACTGTCATTTGACGTCTCAACCTTAGAAGATTACGTTAGGACTGTTTGCCAGTTGAAGTTCGTTTACTGTCATTTGACGTCTTCAACCTTAGAAGATTACGTTAGGACTGTTTGCCGAAGTTATGAAGTTCATTTTACTGTCATTTGACGTCTTCAACCTTAGAAGATTACGTTAGACTGTTTGCCAAGTTATGAAGTTCGTGCATGGTGCAATACTAACGGCGGGTGGCGTACCAGTTCTGTGGAGAGAGACAGGGCCTTGTGTGGTAGAACCAGCTCAATTAAAACAATCCAGGTTTTAAGATTTTTTAGATGTAGCTCAAGCGGTGGTGAGCTCAATCACGAACCCAAGCGTACCTGGTTCAAACCCCACGGTGGGCAAGTTTGGAAGCAAGTTCGTTTCCGTGGATTTTTACAAAAGTAAAAATTGACCCACCGCTCATAAAGCAATGGCAAACTACTGAACGTATATTTGGTGCCTCGAAAATCAACGACTAGTTTACTGTGGTTGATGGCTACGTCCTGTAAAGGATATGCTACAATTTCGATATTTATTGATGCAAGCATGTCACCATGAACACAAAAAGAGCATTGCTCAACACAATCTTTCTCTCTATATTATGCTATTAGTGCCAAACCAGGACGCTGACATTAAATGACAGAAGAAAACTAGTCAGAATAGAAAAGAAGTATCTACGCAGAATGCTGGGAGTAACAAGAAGAGACCGGTTTCGAAATGAAGACATCCGGAGAAAAGTGGGTACAACATCAATACTAAACTTCATCAAGAAACAACAAATTAAATGGTTCGGTCACATAAGCAGATTACTAACAGAAAGTGCGCACCAAAGTGCAATGTTGCTCCAATACAGTGGATACAAAATAAAAGGCCGGCCACGCGAAAAGTGAACCTCAGCGATAACAGAGACGACGAAAGACACCGTTTATGAAGCGCACACAAAGATCCGATCTAGAAATCGCTTTTTATCCTGGACTAGAGAAGAGAAAGAAAGACAAGGCGTAAAGGAAGGCTCGCTCCAAGTGTCTCTTTTTTCGATCTGAGGCCGAAATACAAAACAGGATTAGAGAATAGATCGAATATGTATCGTGTTGTACGGATTAGAGTAATGTTCAGGCGTTCGCCTATCGACTCTGACACAAGAGGGTTGTGAGTTCAATCCCAGACTTGATGTTCCACACTTGAGGAACTCCACACTTAGGGGTCTCTGTGTCTAAGTGGTTAAGCCCTTTGCCTTGTGAGTCGCAGGTCGTGGGTTCGAGTCCGGACCGCGCACACGTGTCCGGTTCACGAGTGCAGTTTTTCCAGAGACCCTAGGATTGTTGCTGGAGCTACGGAGTTCGTGTTTTGTGCAATACTCTCGGCAGGTGGCGTGCCCATTCTGCGGAGAGGGACCGAGCCATATGGGGTAAAACCCGGTGCAATGAAGTCAATCCTTCGGCTTTTAAAACCTTTTTAAATACTTGAGGAAAAGAATTTACCCTCCTATCTCCTGCAAACTAGGTCCTAAATATGTGAAGTGACGTGACTTCATACCATAAGGTCACGCCCGAGTGGTTACCGAGGCCCAAATTGGGGTTAAAGAATAGAACCACTGTTACCTGCCACGCATGTCGTAATAGGCGTCTAAGGAGGTTGGGCGTGGGGCTAGCTACCACACACTGTAAAAAACACTATATGGCTACAGAACGAAGAGCGAACCAAGTAAACGCTGGCTGAAACGGGACACATCGCCGAAGGATAATCACCATATCTCTAAATGGAGCTGAAGATGTGACGTAAAACACACCAATACTAGGGATGCATAAATCAGATTTCCACATGAATAGAATATATGGGGAGGTCTGGTACAATGGTCTGAACGGTGATCGAGAGAAAGAGAAAGAGAGAGAGAGAGAGAGAGAGACCATAAGGTCTGAAAAGCATACAGGAAATTTGATTTTAATGATATTTATTGTACAGAACAAAACGTACAGAATATTTGTGAATCTTCAATGATTATAAACCCAATTGGTAACATATAACATAGAAGACATAAGATAAGATACAGAAAGCAAACATGTTGGTGGGAGAGATGAATTCATGAATACACAAAGGATGTTTACCGTTACAGATGTAAACACCATTTTTATTGATGTAACTTGGTTTTGTGTAACATGTCATGAAACTAAAACGTAACATCTGCAGAACGAATGAGGGGAATGAAAAGGTCAACCAAACCTTCAGTTCATTCAGAATTCGTGTCAAGAATATTTGAATCAGTTGTGTCATAAATTTCACATAGTTTAGAAGCTGGTTCATAAATCATGGATCACAACATCACAACGCTTAAAACATTGAAATAGTTTGGAATGTAATAGTTCAAATCACACGTGTAAGATTTGAATACTTGATAGCTAGTTCCAAATCACACGTGTAGAAGTATTTAAATCAAACTTGGCTAGTTTCAAATCACACGTAAAGATTTGAAACTTTGAAGTAGTTCCAAATCACACTGTAGAAGATTTGAAAACTTTGAACTAGTTCCAAATCACACCTGTAAAGATTTGAAATAAATTATGCTAGTTCCAAATTAGACGTGTAAGAGATTTGAAAACTTTGAAATTAGTTCTAAAGCAGACGTTGAATGTGGAATATTTGAATTACTTTGAAAGCTAGTTCCAGAATCAACAGAAAATGGTCATAATATGTGATAACAAATAAACATAAAATAATCACATCAAAATATATATAAAGAAACTTTGAAAACAATGTAAATATTACAACTTTCATTGTTGATGTAGTATCATCTTCATCACACATCGAAATGTCTATAATTGCTCGATCTCCTTCTACATGTATTTCAGTGTTTGACTAAGAGACTCCTTGAATAGAAACTGTTAGTAAACTGAGTTCAATTTACAAAGGCATAGAACATACACAAGATGACGAATATTGTGAAAAACTTGAATATAGTAAACAGTATCCTAAATGCTAACAGAACAAAGAGCAAAGTAACGTGATAACGAAAACATAAATAATCACATCATTCTAAATGATTGAAGATTCTAAACCCCACAGGGATGCATAAATAATTAACATGTCATTCATTTGTAGTTTCTCAATTCGTCATCTACATTGGAAATGTCTAAATTGCTGTATCTCCTTCTGAAAACGAGTATTTGCATGTGTTTAGACTAACAACTCCTGTTAGGTGCTGGTTGATGTATCAACTCGAGCTTCTCTAATATTACTAAACAACACAAGGGCAATACGAACATACACAACTTATACAACATAATGTGAAAACAAATACGATGTTTACGTGAAAAGTATACGGCATAAATTTGATCAACAAAAAAACAAATAAAGAACGGGAGATGTCTTCTGGCGGAAAAATAAATAAGACTATCATGCGCTTGTTTGAATTTTCCCTCCCACAGGAGCATCAAAAATTAACAGTTATCATATTTCAAAGAGAATACTTTGAAGAAGATTTATGTTTCTGACCTTCATGTTAGTAACTATACACTTTTCTCAGACAAATATCATACATTTTTTAAACAAGCTTTTATATAGTAATGACAGTTTTAAAAATTGAGTTAAATATACACAAAATATGTCATGTAAGAGAAGCATAAAGGCGTGTTCAGCGTCCGGATCTGTTACAGAAGTTTGATCGTCTAGTCTTTTTAGAAGGACGAATGTAAATATATTATCCTCTGAAGACCACACAACACACTAGCAATCCAGGTCCCAGTGGTAGAAAAGAAAACGTTGATGCAAAGTCAAAGGTAACGGGATCTTGCTCCGCTACGACGAACAACTCCTATAGGTGAAGGTTATTTTTAACCCTTCTAGGAGGAAACCATCAGTAAAATGGCTGTCATCTTAGGCGCATGGTCAGATTCAATTCGTCAGGCCGTTACAATTTTTCCGACCAAACAGTTCTCAGGTCGACCCAACATCAATTGAGCTTCCCAGAAATGCACTGTAGTAGCACAAAAGTACTACATCGCCCTACATGTATCAATACGTCGAAAAACATTGGTTCAACCAATATACCCAGCGCCGGATTTTCCTTATAGGAGTAGCAAATGCTATGAATCCTGCGCTTCTGGGGTACCCGGCCTCTGTTACAGAGAAAAAAAAAAAAATAACCAAGATGTTATAACAAAACACGCAGCTGTCTGAATTTGTTATGTCAGTCTGATGATGCTGAATCCAAAGAAATGAAGCAGAAAATACAAAAGTCGCATCTCACTGTGTAGTACATGAAGGCAGTGCTATAGAAGAATCATCCTTTTAAATATTACCATTAAGATCAGCAACTCTTCACGAGTTAGCCACATTTTCCACAAGACAAAATGAAGTCGAATGTACAGTAAATCCTCCCAATTTAGCCAAATCTTCGAGCCAAAGTTAGACGGAAAGCACAGCACATGCTTCCAATGTAGCAACATCTTCTACAAGCCAAAAACACAACGAAAGTAAAATGTACTCCAACGATACTGGTGAATGGCCAAGCAACTTCAATCGAGGTTATTGGATTGCGAAAAGAAATAGCGAATTGCAACATATGAACAGTAATTTCTTGTCTTAAAAAAAAACAACTACATACGATAAAGAAAACAATCCACGATTTTGTCGAAAGTCGTTTTT
The DNA here is from genome assembly GCA_020796225.1 of Arion vulgaris. Lineage (NCBI taxonomy): Eukaryota > Metazoa > Mollusca > Gastropoda > Stylommatophora > Arionidae > Arion > Arion vulgaris. Next base: position 19,714,567 of record CM036763.1, on the reverse strand, counting down.
CACATATACACATAAACCACTAAACAAAACTCATTTGAAAGATTGGTTGTGTTATTCGGAAACTAAAGGACAACTTTTCTGTTTTGTTTGCAAAGTTACTGATTCAGGCTGTTCGTCACGGTTTACGAAAAAAGGATTTGGCTACTGGAAAAAAACACAAATAATTTGTTGAAAAGATATGAAGAAAGCACCTTCCATAGACAAGCGATAATTTCGCTGTTAGTTTGCTAAAAGAAGGATGTGCGTGTCGATTCTCAACTTGTAAGCCAACTTGAGACCGAACAAAAATATTGGCGGACACTTTTAGAGCGAATTACTTCAGTTATCCAATGTTTAGCTGAACGAGGTCTTGCATTTCGGATTAGTGATGAAACTATTGATTGATCTCATAATGAAAATTATTTAAGTTTGTTGGAATTAATAGCCAAATGTGACATTGTTCTGGTTCAGCATATAAATATTTATGCAAATAAAGGAAAGGGACATACATCATACATTTCAAAAACAACATGCGATGAATTCATCCATCTAATTGCATCAAGCTTACTGGATTATATTTTTTTTTTAAATTAAGAAATGCAAGTACTATTCCGTATCACTCCAGACATTTCGCATGTAGACCAACTCACTCTAATAGTGCGCTATGTCTTACCATCTGGATCGGTGGAAATGTTTGTGAAGTTCTTGGATATGGTAGGTCATACTATTGAACAACTCGCCCAAAGTTTACTTGATTTTTTAAAAGAAAAATGGCTTTGATATCAAAGACTGTCGTGGTCAAAGCTATGACAATGCCAGCAACAAGAGTGGGAAATACCACGGCTTACAAGCACGCATTAACGAAATAAATTAGTATTGCTCGATCTCCTCCCAAGCATGTATCTCAGTGTGTTTAGGCTAACAACTCCGTTCTGTGTTGATTGATGACTGGAAGATACAGGTTCAAAACTCCCAACTTTGAAGAGACTGGCGGACACCAGGTGGTCTGCCCGAGCTGATGCAACAAAGGCACTTGAATTATAGTTTTTACCACTATCTAACAAGTTTTCGATGACATCTCAAATAACATGGATCAAAAGGTAGAGTGTTGTAATCAGACATGTGGGCTAGTTTTGGAGATAAGTAAGTTGGAAACAGGAATAATGACCATTTTATGGAATGGAATACTAGAACACTTGCAAGCGTCTAGCTCTTCATTACAGTCACCTGATCCACACCTTAACACGGGATATGCCCTTTAGGAATTCTTACACGGATATGTTCAAGCAATGTGGCCTACATTTTCAGATATTGAGCCCAAATCCAAAATCCTGACTGACTGTGAAGAATATCAGCAACAACCTTCAAGACGACGCAAGCGAAATACTAAGTACGACAATTTCAGTGCCTCTACAACGCTCGATGAAGTTGTAGAAAATCAAACACATAAACAAAAATTCGAAAGTCAGGTGTTTATTGTCATAATTGATAATGCACAAGGTACCTTAGCTAAACGCATGGGAGCGTACCATAGAGTGACTGCATGGTGTATTTGAAAAACTTCGGCAGTTAAAATTTCTTACAGCAGAAGAGATCTTGAAAAGAACTCCAAATATTATCAGCTCTTATCAAGAGCATTTGGAAGAAAGCCTAGGCGAAGAACTTGTGCAGTTCGTTGAAGTGCAATTTTATAAACTTAAAATGGAAAATTCATTAGAGTCGTGTTTCCCAAAAGTAGAAATAGTCTTACGAATTTACTTGTCTTTAATGATTACTGACCACAACTACATTTGTCAAATAGCTAACACCAGCGAAGGAAACAACCTCGGAGAACTCTTAAATGAATTTCTTTTGCAGACGATCAGGCAATCATATCAACAACAGAAGAACAGCTACAACAACACATCAACAGACTCCAGTTAGCATGTAACGAATACAACATGAGAATTAACATCGACAAAACAGAAGTAATGACATTCGCCAGAGAGGAAAACACTACCAACATCTCCATCGATAATCATCTACTAAATCAAGTAAAGATTTCACATACCTGGAGCATTTTTCAGCAAATGGAAGAATAACTAATGAAATTCAACACAGATGCAACAAAGCAAATCAAATGATAGGGCAAATGGCGCCAATTTTAAAATGCAAACACGTCACCATGAACACAAAAAGAGCAATGTTCAACACAATCTTTCTCCCCACATTATGTTACCAGTGCCAAACCTGGACGCTGACAACAAACGATAGAAGAAAGCTAGTCACAACAGAGATGAAGTGTCTACGCAGAATGCTGGGTGTAACAAGAAGAGACCGGTTGAGAAATGAAGACAACAGGAAAAAAGTGGGTACAACATCAGTACTAGACTTCATCAAGAAACAACAAATTAAATGGTTCGGTCACGTAAGCAGATTACCATCAGACAGTGTACCCCAAAGAGCAATGCTGCTCCGATACAATGGGTACAAAGCAAAAGGCCGGCCACGCAAAAGATGGACCTCAGAGATAACAGAGGCGACGAAAGAGACTATCTACGAAGCGCATACTAGAGCCCGTTTTAGAAATCTCTTCTTGACCTGACGCTGTGAGGCATACAGGATTCGAGAAAGAAGAAGAAGAAGACCACAGCGGAGAGCGTTCTTTTTCAACATTAAAGCGTATAAAAGTGAGTTAAGGAACATGATGGGACAATATCGTCAAAATAACCTTACCTTAATGAACATTGCATGTAATTTACTTACATAAATTGATTTGTCTAGTATTATCTCTTAATTTGCTCACATTAAATCGAGACAAGTTTGTTTGTAAAAGTTGTCTTTTATTATTTATTATCATACAAAACCTAGGGCCCCACGCTAAAATTAGCTACAGGCCCGGCGCTGGCCTAATCCGGCACTGAATATATACCGCATGATATGAACAAGAGTTTATAATTTACGAACAACTTATTAGGTAAATACGTAGACAAAGGGCGACTATTCATGTATTTATTAATTTGCCGCATTTTTGGCAACAGTTTAGTCCCTGTACTTTTTTTTTATTATTAGCAAAGCTCTACTGATTTCATAGTTTGATGAACACATTCCTATCATCGAAGTATAGATGCATCATCAATTTTTGTATCTTCAACCAACAGTGTCCTCATCCAACAGTGTCATCATCCAACAGTGTCCTTATCCAACTGTGTCCTCATCCAATAGTGTCCTCATCCAACAGTGTCCTCATCCAACAGTGTCATCATCCAACAGTGTCCGTATCCAACAGTGTCATCATCCAACAGTGTCATCATCCAACAGTGTCATCATCCAACAGTGTCATCATCCAACAGTGTCATCATCCAACAGTGTCCTTATCCAACATTGTCCTCATCCACCAGTGTCCTCATCCAACAGTGTCCTCATCCACCAGTGTCCTCATCCACCAGTGTCCTTATCCAACTGTGTCCTCATCCAACAGTGTCCTCATCCAACAGTGTCATCATCCAACAGTGTCCTCATCCACCAGTGTCCTCATCCAACAGTGTCCTCAACCAACAATATCCTCAACCAACAATATCCTCAGCCAACAATATCCTCAACCAACAATGTTCTCAACCAACAATATCCTCAACCAACAATATCCTCAGCCAACAATATCCTCAACCAACAATGTTCTCAACCAACAATATCCTCAACCAACAATATCCTCAACCAACAATGTCCTCAACCAACAATGTTCTCAACCAACAATGTCCTCAACCAACAATGTTCTCAACCAACAATGTCCTCAACCAACAATGTCCTCAACCAACAATGTTCTCAACCAACAATGTCCTCAACCAACAATGTCTTCAATCAACAATGTCCTCAACCAACAATGTTCTCAACAAACAGTATCCTCAACCAACAATGTTCTCAACTAACAATGTTCTTAACTAACAATATCCTCAACCAACAATGTTCTCAACCAACAATGTCCTCAACCAACAATGTCCTCAACCAACAATGTTCTCAACCAACAATGTCCTCAACCAACAATGTTCTCAACAAACAGTATCCTCAACCAACAATGTTCTCAACTAACAATGTTCTTAACTAACAATATCCTCAACCAACAATGTTCTCAACCAACAATGTCCTCATCAAACAGTGTCCGCATCCAGCAGTGTCCTCCTCCAAAACCCTCCAACATCTCCTCATCCAACAATCTCCTCATCCAACAATCTCCTCATCCAACAGTCAGTTGTTGAGCAGCTATAGTATGTCCCAATTATCCATCTCCAACACAGATGTGATTAATATGTAGACGTGTCAGCTCTAACATTACCGCGAGTAAATGCATGTTCAATAAAGTGTATGTGTGTAAGATACTGGATCTTGGAAACATCAACAGATGTTATCCACTCTTACAGAGATCTGTTGACCTCTGTGGATAAGCTGTAAGGCCTTGTATCCGAAGATATTGCATTAAAGTTGTGCCGTTCTGTTCACGAATGCATTGTATCTCGAGATTCTTAGAATTGTTGCTGGAGCTACGGAGCTCGTTCTTATGCAATACTTTCGGCAGGTGGCGTGTCATTTCTGCGTAGAGGGTTCGGATACTATGGAGAAAATACGATAGAAGGACGTCAATTCTTTGTCTTTATACTCTGTAGACGCCGGCCTGTCCAGCGTATTCGTAGCGCGTTGGAAGACGGGTGACAAGCCCCATGTGAGTGCGGTATATTCCGCGGACTGGTAGAAAAGCCACAGGCTCTCCAGATTTATGGTTCTCGTGGTACCGAACCGGAGGGTTACCATGTCCATGGCACCGAGCAGAAGAGCTGAAAGCTCAAGTGTTTCTGGATCGAATAAAAAAAAAAAAAAGAAATCGCATAAGCACAGTAATGATGATCCTAGCAATCAATAAATCAGTCAGTCGATCACTCAATCAGTGTTGTATACTCTTGACTTTCTTTTCAAATTATGGTAATGTAATAGTCTAACTTCATATACTAAGCCATAACCGTAAGAAGGATAACAACAATCATTTTTTGTTATCAGTTATATGAGGACTATCATCATAGCACTCCGGACATGTCATTTTTATTATTTTGTAACAATTATAAATTACATAACACAAAGGAAGATAATCTGTCTGTGCGTTTCTTTATTTTTGACTTTATCTGATAAAAGTTTATGATGAATTATTTCCCTATACTGCTAACTTGTTTCATGTAAGCCTTATGTGACATTTTATGAAGACGGGTAAACCGTATAACTTTTGTTGAACATAATTTATTGTTTTTACTGAATCATTTCAAGACAGTATACTTTACTTTTAACTTTCCCCAAGTTAATAAAACTCGTCATCATCATCATTGGCATCTTTTGTCCGGAGACAATAGGTTTTGCGTCACGAAATTTGTTCTATGTTTCTTCTTCTTCAATGATCCAGCGACACTTGAGCTCTTGCCCTTCTTCCCAATGCTATGTAGTGTTATCTGTGTGTTGTAAGTTGTTCTTTTGTTCTGTATAATGTGTTCCATTTATCTAGCCGTGCAGGAAGGAGAATCTTCCTGATGTCATCTAGTGCTTGGCACCTGAAGAGGTGGTGGTGAACGGTTTCATAATGATGTGCACACAGTTGATGGCACTCTGGAGTGTGTTGTGGTAGAATTCTGTTCAAGTGATTATTAAGTGTTATGTGTTGGGTTCAGAGTCTAAAAATGATACTCTGATCTCTTCTTATAAGGTGATTGATGTTGTCATTAAGGTTAGGGCTGGTCATATGACTATACACCTCTCTTCCCGTGTCTCCCATGACCTATCTGTTAAGCCAAATTTCTTTATTCTTTGCAAAATTACAACTTCTCTTGTGGCTGTAATGTTCAATTCTGGAGTGTCAATTCTTCATACCTTATCATTTTAGACAACAGATCAAATATATCATCGTATAAGACTGATATCTGCACGATCATAATATGCGCCCCAGTGGCGCCTGGGCTCGCAAGGGGAGCAAAGAATAGTAACACTGCAACGTACAAGGAAGCATGTCGTAAGTGGCGACTGATGTATTCTCTCTAATGACAATCCATCTAACTGGTGACCTCACTCGATTTAGTATTAAAATATTATAAATCTTTGTGATTGGTAACTACAACATTAATATTTCTTTGACATTATTTCATCTCTTTGTGGTATTTTTTTAAGTTTACAAATCAGAGCACACATGGTTATTCACCGAAGTGGAATGACGATGGTCTTTTTCATCATCATCAGATGACATGTCCTGAGCAGAACCTTGCCACCCTAATAGTTCTACGGAATTTCTCTCTCTTATATGCCTGATGTTACTCCTCTGCAGCCGTCGTGCTCAAACTGTCAGTTACATCCTGAATCCGTCTTCCCCATGTTCTTCATCTTCTCCTCTTTGCCGAGATGCGTCTGTCCATAATGGTCTTCTACAACCCTTCGCGTCTTTTTATATGTTCAAAATACTTCATTGTTCTCCTTTTTATATGTTCAAAATACTTCCTTGTTCTCCTTTTTATATGTTCAAAATACTTCATTGTTCTCCTTTTTATATGTTCAAAATACTTCATTGTTCTCCTTTTTATATGTTCAAAATACTTCCTTGTTCTCATTTTTATATGTCCAAAATACTTCATTGTTCTCATTTTTATATGTCCAAAATACTTCATTGTTCTCATTTTTATATGTTCAAAATACTTCATTGTTCTCATTTTATATGTTCAAAATACTTTAATGTTCTATTTTATATGTTCAAAATACTTCAATGTTCTCATTTTTATATGTTCAAAATACTTCATTGTTCTCATTTTTATATGTCCAAAATACTTCATTGTTCTCATTTTATATGTTCCAAAATACTTCAATGTTCTCATTTTTATATGTTCAAAATACTTCATTGTTCTCATTTTTATATGTCCAAAATACTTCATTGTTCTCATTTTTATATGTTCAAAATACTTCAATGTTCTCATTTTTATATGTTCAAAATACTTCATTGTTCTCATTTTTATCGGTAGCATCAGTCAATTTTCTTCGATTTTCAGTTCTTTCTGGATAGATCTATTTGTTTGCGTCTCTCTCCATTATATGCGGACTCGAATTCACGACCTTGTTAATCATGGTCATATACATTAATCATGGATTAAAATTTCTACAAAATTCCTACAAAATTTGAACAAAATTCCTACAAAATTATTACAAAATTCCTACAACATTCATACAGAATTCCTACAAAATTTGAACAAAATTCCTACAAATTTACAAATTCCTACAAAATTCGAACAAATTCTACAAATTCCTACAAAATTCGAACAAAATTCCTACAACATTCCTACAAAATTCCTACAAAATTCGAACAAAATTCCTACAACATTCCTACAGAATTCCTACAAAATTCGAACAAAATTACTACAACATTCCTACAGAATTCCTACAAAATTTGAACAAAATTCCTACAACATTCCTACAAAATTCCTACAAAATTTGAACAAAATTCCTACAAAATTATTACAAAATTCCTACAAAATTCCTACAAAACTCCTACAAAATTCCTACTTTACATATGAGTAGGTTAGATATATTGAATATCTTTGAAACAATATTGTCTCTAATAGTACTTTTTTTCCATTTCACATCGTTTTGATGTACTACATCAGTGGTCTAAGACCAACCAGAGGGTCGTAAGATGATCGATTTGATTGTGTACCGTTCACAAAATACTTCCATCTATCAGTTTTATTGCTAGCCTCTAGTGGTCTATTATGTGAATTTAAATATAAATGTTCACAATTCCATGAAAAATATGATTCCAGAACTCAGATACTTCAAAGACATACTTCTTATTTTAAACAGTGTCTAGGGATTAAAACATCAAGTCTACTTTCATTAAAAAAACACAGTTTCTACTTATCATACCAATGTTTTCAGACATCGATTTGTATACTTCTAAAGTAGTTAGTGGTCAACTGGAGACGATGTAAATATCCCTATAACGTGTCTTGGATTAACATGGGAGTTAGATGTGTGTGTTTTCTCTGCTCATTGTATGTTTGGACACGTTTTCAGGATCTGTGTCTTTGTCAGCTTGCTGGTGCCACATGTACATACGTCAGCATGGCCTATCTTATTAAGCAGATTGTAATGTACCTCAGTCTATTGTGCTATGTTTGTAGCCGAAATATGACATGGTAAACAAAATCAATGTTGAGTAGGTTCTTGTTAGGGATATCAACGGGAGTCATCTGTGGCTAAATCCTTGCCTTGCATCCCGAAGGTTGTGGATTCGAATCCGAACCGCGCCGTTATGTTCACGGGTGCAATTTTTTCCAGAGACCGTAGAATTCTTGTAGGAGCTAGGGAGCTTGTGCATTGTGCAATACCCTCGGCAGATGGTGTGTCATTTATAAGGAGAGGGACCGAGACATTTGGGGTAAAGCCCAGTGGAATGAAGTAAATCCTTCGGGTTTAGACCCTTTAGTGACATCAATACAGGAGGACATCCGTGGTCTACGATAACATAAAACCGGCGAGCTCAGGTAAAAATTCTATAACATAAGAGCACAATCGTCATGTGACCTCGCATACCAGTATTAAAAAAAAAAATAATAATAATTCCTCTCCTACCGTTATACGTTACATAGGGCCTGCAAGTAATTTCTTCCATACCGCTCTATCCTGGGCAACTCGCTCAATCTCCTCCATGGAACTGAGACCGATATTTCCTGCCTCTCTCAGCAAAGTTCGCTTCAGGGTCTCCTTAGGTCGACCTCTCTTTCTTGAACCCTTTGCATCCCACTTCAATGCCTGCTTTGATATTCTTTGATCATTTCTCCTCAAGGTGTGCCCAACATATCTCCATCTTCTCTTTCTTATAACAGTTGTCACTAGTGGTTGACCAGACATGTCTCTGATTTCATCACTTTTCCTGAATTCGTTCCATTTTATATTCATTATTTTTCGCAGTTATCTATTTCAGTATTGTTAGATAAAAATAAATTCACCTAGAAAAAAAATCACAACATACTAAATCAAGGTTATATAATGTTATAAATTAAGTTTAACACTAAGTAATACCAATATATCTTATAAATGAATGTTTGCCCGCCTGCCCAGCGTGTTCGTAACGCGTTGGACCACGAGTGAGAAGCTCCCTGTGAGTGACGTTCAATTCCGTGGGCTGGCAGAAAAGCCACAGGTTCTCCAGATTCACGGTGTTCGTGGCACCGAACCTAAGGGTTACGATGTCCATGGCACCGAGACGAAGAGCTGAAAAGCTTGAGTACTTCTGGATCGTAAATAAAAAGAATGTTTACGTAGAATAGAGCGACTGAGATGGTATGATATAATTCCGAACGAGGAACTCAGAGAAAGAACTGGGCAGATACCAGTGGAGAAAGAGCTCAGGAAGAGACGCTGGCGATGGATAGGTCATACATTGAGAAGATCGACCGGAAGCATTGCAAGATAGGTACTGTTTTGGAACCCGCATGGAAAGAGGAGTAAGGAATGGCCTAGACAGATCTGGAGAAGATAGCTGGAGGCGGATATTAAAAGATAGGTAAAACATGGAACGAATTGGAAGGGATGGCAAGAGAGAGAGGAAGAGCTGGAGGAATGTTGTTGAAGTCCTGTGCTCCGTTGGGATTTGAAAGATGAAGAAGAATATCAATATTATTAAAATTGTTCATTCAATAAGTAACCACAAACTCTTAGAATTGTAAAAAAAAAAACCTACAGAAAACCATACAGTATTGTATCAAACACTTATCCCAAAATAGCTCCAAAATAAACAACAATTTTGGTTTTCTCGTCTGAGCTAGTCGGCCTTCTCTTGCCGGCGGCCATGGTTTATTCTCCTGTATCTGTTTATGGCTATATCTATCTCTTACTCTCTTCCTACACTAGTCAATTACTCATATGCTCTACCATTTCCTTCAACTCGAATAGTTAATACCAGTGGCGGCTCGTGGTTAGTTTTCTTGTGGGGCCAGACACATATTTTCGGAAAAATCATGGTTTTTTGAGTATCTACTATTATTTGTCTATTCCGGGAAGTTATTATCCCTTTCGGTTATTGGTGGCCAGGCCCACTGACCCTAAATGACGAGCCGCCCCTGGTTAATACTAAAAAAAAAGAGGATCCCTTCCATCTATCAACTGACTAGAATATAATGGTATAATTACGATGAATCCAACACAAATGATGGATGAAGGTGTCGTTATCCATAATGTCAACAATGGCTACACCCCTGCATACCGCTGGGTTGTCATCCGAGGCATAATAAATGAAAATTAAAAGCAAAATCCATAATTTTCGGCGCGCTCTACAGGGAAGAGAAAGATCGGATGCATATCATGTTCGTTTAGTTCACATTCCATATTAAATGTTATATTTTCAGAATGCTTGTACGTATCGATTCATGCAACTTTTCGTCATCTAGTATACCAATTAAGTTATTTTATCTATCGACCGAGTGGTGCCAGAGCTTGCAGGAAAGCAAAGAATAGTACCACTCCGACCTACAAGACATGTCGTAAGAGGTGACTGCGGTAGGGGGCATAGGGAAGCTACCCTAGTAAATCGTCTTCTTCTTCGAACGCTCCATATCGAGCACTTGTCAACCACTCTGTGTTATTTGCATGTGATCTGAGCCTAAGAGCGATTGTACTTTGTGCCAGTTATGACGCCTACAAGTAGGCCAGCACATCCGATTTCTGCGTTGCTTGTTATCTCTTCACTAGATTATGTTCGGCGTCTGTGCTTGACAATTTAGAAAGGAAGACTGAAAATGTAGTGTTACTGATTCTGAATCCTAGCGGCTAATAAGTGATTATTCTGTTATGAAGTTAGACAAAATTATATACAAATAAAATGAGTGTTAAAACAAAATAATTGAAACCAAAAACATGAGAAAAGTGGAAGAAAAAAAATATGGGACCTGTTCCCAGCACAGAATGGTAGACAATCTTCAAGATATTTCTCAATGAATGTACCATAAATAAACCGAAAAAACCAGCATCGGTTTAATGGTTCATATTTGACACAGCAGCCACTCCATCGCCACACAAAAAAAAAAATGTCCAAGGAGGGAGCTTTTGTCTTTCTTGAACCAATGTGGTACATCCAGAGGATTTATCTTGAAGGCCAGTGGACTAGATAATTACGACATCCATACACGAGAGCAAATACAATCATGTATAGATCGGCGTGAGCCTAGAGTCAGTCGTTCTTATCTCGTACCATTCCTGTGCGAAGTAAGATTTGTTTGTTTGTTTAGTAAGGGATTAAAGCCTCTTTAAGTCGAGGCATGGCCCTTTCAACCTAAGGCGAACCTTTTATTGGTTATATCAGACCTTTTAGGCAAACAAACATGAAAGTCGAGTCTGTTTGTTTATTATGGGATTAAAGCCTCTTTAAGTAGACCGTAAACTAACGTCCAAGAAGCTAGCATTTAATTTGAAATTTTGTTGCGCACTTCACGCTCATGGAAGTGACGTCACAAACGTAAACAATCAAACCTGAATTCTCCGCAAAGATTTAATTCTATATTTTCGTCAGTGTGTATGATCAATGCGTAGAACTACTGAAACAAGTTAACGTTTCTACTTCTTCTTCTTTAGATTGGTTTCATATGATCAAATTAGACAATCAGATGGGTTTCATCTATGAAGTTACACAGAGTTACTGGAGAAAACGAGTAAACAACATCTGATATCTTGGATACACGGTTACAAAGGATGGCAGACAGGACCGTGCGGTATAATTTATCAGTATGATGCTTTTCTTTTTTTCTTTTCTCCAATCCTGTTTTGCCTCCCAGAGTTAAGAAGAGATTTCTAGAACGGGCTTTGTGTTGATGCAAGTCTTCAAATGTTGTATGATGCAAGTCTTCGAAATGCCTCCCCTTAAATGTTTTTTTCTTCAAAATAACCTTCAATTGTGCTGTTGTTTTCTCTGTTTATGCCACCCTCCTCACGGTGTCGCCCCTGATGCAACCACATCTCTGTATCATAGCAAGGCACGGTCCTGTTTACAACACACAATTGACGTGTTATCATACAGGCACGAACATATCAAATATCAAGTACGCACTAAACGACTATATCCTCACAGCTGGGCTAAACATGAAGAAGTGGTGACCATGACGATAAAGATAAGAAATAATATTCAAACAGATTTTTACTGGATATTGTGAATTAATTTTTGAATTGTTTTATAAAGGGTTTTAAAGCCGAAGACTTCATTGCACCGGGTTGTACTCCATATGCTCGATCCCTCTCCGCAGAAATGGCACGCACCTGCCGAGAGTAATGCACAAAGCAAGAACTCCGTAGCTCCAGTAACCTTCCTAGGGGTCTCTGGAAAAAACTGCACTCGTGAAGAGAACGGTACTGTCCGGATTCGAATCCAGGACCTTCGACTCACAAGGCAAAGAGCTTAACCATTTACCCACAGAGAACCCTGAATTGTTTTATGCAAATGGTTAATACAAAATTACTTGTAGATTATGTGTTATGATTACGATAACAAAGTTATGATTATGTTGACAGTAATAATTTATTACATAACTTACTATAAATAGATCATATAAATTGTTATTTAGACAAGACTTTGAGAACTGATGTTTTGAGACGGTGACGCCCTTGGAGCTTAGGATAGCACCAAATGCAATCAATTCTTCTCTGTTCTTGACCGTTCTCTATAATGTGTGCAAGCTATGATTCATTTCTTTTATTTCATATTCTACTGTTATTCTCCATGTGCTTTTCATTCTTCCACGTTTCTGTTTACCCACTGGTGTCCATTTCAGTGCAGTTTCGGTCACAAGCTAGACGTCATGTGCAATACATGTCCGATTCGTCTCCAGCGTTTCTTTTGGAGGTACGGACGATTACAGAGGTGGTGGCATGGTTGGCATCTCATGACCTTCTCTCGTGTTTTTATACACAGTGACTCCATGAGTATGATTCTTAAAGTCGAAACAGGAACTGAGAGACGAAACTGGGTGGAGGTGCTGGTACAGACAGGGATCAACGAAATCAACTTCATTTGTATCCATTGGGCAAGCAGGAGTCAGTGGTAATGAACGAGTTAATTAGATTGACTAACATGACTACGATATCAGAGGGAACTGCAATGGACCTAAATGACATTATAAACGTACTGAGAGTCTTTTCGAATAGAAGAGTTTCAGGGTTGCGAGTCCCACTCGCTGACCAGACTGAGAGAGATGGGCGCCAATATTGATACAACCCGAAAAGAACAACATATCAAATATGCAAAGAGATTGATTAATCAACATCGAACTGGTGTTTGAACGGCTGGATTTGTTGAGGCGGAGATCGGAGCACCTATGGACATGTCCGGAGTGCTATGATAATAGTCCTCTGATAAATTATAACTGATATGATTTTTTTATTCTCTTACAGATACTGATGTTCTGAGACAGCCATCTCTTTTGCTTGTTAGACATTTTTCTTATCTTTATTATCTACAATTGTATATCTCTCTCGTTTTCTAATAGTCTTATAATACAATATATTTGTCTGTCTATCTATCAAATGAACACATGAGTCTATCTGTTTGAATGCCCCACAAATTTCGAAACTATCTTAGCGTAATTCAAACGTCAGTGTCAGGCCAAAAACTTTATTAAAAAATTGACAAATCCCAATGGCTTTTAGGGATACAAGAAAGAAAGTGATAGGTACGGATGAATGAGATTTGGGTGTAAGCGATAGGGTTGGGTATGTGTGGATGATGTATAGAGAACTAGCAAGACCCAAAAAATAATCGATAGAGACGATATCAAAATTTAAACATTTGATATTTATATGACAGGCAGGTATCGATACAGCCCAATCTAAACTTGGAAAAAGTTGATTTGTTTAGAACGGAACCGGACATGTTTAATAGAGAGAAAAAAATCATGTCTAAAAATTAAAAACAATTTAAAACCACACAAGGGAGAGAATGAGTGGTTCATTTGAAAAAAAAATGTAGATGAGTTTTTGTGAAGATTTCGGCAAAATAGAAAGTCGATTTTGATATCTAAGATATGCAAATCGATCAATTAACTAATTATTTCGATCAACTTTAAGATAAACCATGTCTGTGTAAGGACACACATTGAGAAGACTGACTGGAAGCATAGCAAGACAGGCACTGTTTTGGAACCCACAGGGAAAGAGGAATAGAGAAAGGTCTAGACATACCTTGAGAAGATATCTGGAGACTGATATTAAAAGGATAAGTAATACATGGAAGAATTGGAAGGGATGGCAGGAGAGAGGAAGAGCTGGAAAAAGATTGTTGAAGACCTGTGCTCCGTTGGGAGTTGAACGATGAAGAAGAAGAGATGTCTGTGTTAATATAGAACAAAAATTATGTTTCTCAGTGGATAGAACTATGTTCTATGTCCTTGACTTGCCAACAACGATGACCATTAGACACAAAATTGCACAGTTAAACTTGACCTTAAACTATCTGAAGACATACATCATCCCCTATTCAACGTTATAAATGAGTACAAGGGCAGGGGTTTGAAGAGAGGCTTGGATGATCAAAGCAAATAATGTTACTAAAATAGTCTACCTCTAGAGTTTACTATTGTGTGGCTTTAACTAGCAGGCGACACTTGCGATTATCTTTTCTGACTAAAAACTAGTAATGAAGAAAGCAATACTACAAGAAATAAAAAAATCAATGCAATAAAATATTTCGGACACATGACATATCAATTACAATCTTGTTAGAAATGGGAAATTTGATGGGCGGTGAGCAAGAGGAAGACCAAGACACAAGAGGGAAGGAAACAACAAGAGATGAAACAATTACAGCCTTGCAGATTGTAACATGACGGCAAGAGAAGGGAGATATTGCAAACCTAAATGCGGTCATCCTTCGCTGCGGATATTTTTACGAATTTGTTTGTCAATATTTTTTATTGCAAACTAGAAATCAAAGTTATTCAAGATTATATCTTCCAGAGACACTGGATAGGACATACTTTGCGAAAACAAGAGGGGAATATAACGAGAAGGATCCTTTTCTGGAACACACAGGGACAGCGAAAGAAGGTGAGGTCGAGAAATACATGGAGACGAGATTTGGAGACAGAGATCAACAATATAAAGAAGAGCTGGAGGGAGCTGCAGGAGATAACTAGAGGATAGGAAAACTGGGCATGAATAGGTTACGGGCCTATGCCCCAATTCGGGTTAAAATGACAGAGAGAGAGAGAGAGAGAGAGAGACCAATGAAATCAAGATCAAATCATGATGTCTAATAGTGCTGCAAAAATTATTTTTAAAAACAGTTGAACTATTGAAAATGAACAGTTTTCTGTCCAGTTGGTCACTTTAAGCTCAGTTATGGGTATCAGAACCCTGGTCAGTGCTTATCGAGTCCACACGTTAAGATGGCCCTGACTTGCTATTTTTATAAGCACAATTTGTAGAATACTGGTTACAATGTGTTATACTAACATAGGATAAATGTGGACTAAAGGATCTAATGGTTAACAGTTGACTTCATAGCATCGAGTTCTTCCCATATGTCTATGTCTCTTTCTATAGAAATGGCAACCTTCCTGTCGAGGGTGCTGCACCAAGGACATACTTCATAGCTTCGGCAGCACTTTTAGGTATCTCTGAAAAAAATTACTCTTGAACAGAAAAACGCAAGTCAGAATTCGAAGACATCAATTTCGGAACGCAAGGCAAACGGCATAACCACTTAGCCACATATACCTTCAAATCTGAACTGATATTCAGTACTCGAAACAGATGCTTGTGACGATACATAATCGCCTACACCAGTCGGCATGACACATGATGAGTCCTACACAAAATAATCCCATTCATTATTGCTTACTTTCTTCATTGCTTACTTTCTTCATTGCTTACTTTCTTCATTGCTTACTTTCTTCATTGCTTACTTTCTTTATTGCTTACTTCCTACATTCATAGAATACACCAACATATGTGCCTTGTCCAAAACACACTCTGTTTTGATAAAGTGTCTCCATTCCTCATAGTTTTAAAACCTCTGGTTTACACATAGTACATCAAAGTTTCCCCGAATTATGAATTCAATTTGATTATTTATTCTAGCCTCTGTAAGGATCGCTTCTGTTCTTAATGTATGCATCAACTCACATTAAAACTACGCTGCATTTTCATAATGCAAATATATCAATATACAACAAGTATTGCGCATACAAAACCGATTAGTTTGTCAACGCTTTTCATAAAGGTGTTTGAGATCTAGAATATTTACGGATGATTTTTACAGTCATCCTGACAAAACAAATCAGCGTGAAACTGTAAACAATATGATATTTATTCAATGAAGTAAACTACGGGGATAGATGACAAATGGCAAAACTGTTACCAGACTAGGAATCATAAACCAAGTCACGCGCACTGTTTAAATGGCGTTTGAGTAAATTTATCATCTTTATCGGCATATGCTTAGTGTACGTGACATGCTGTTCTGAAGGATTTTCTTTATGAGGTGACATGTAAACTATCTTTAGAATACAAGCTAGTGTTCTCAACGTTTACAACAATCACAATACACGTCGTCTTCTATGACTTGCAAACAGAAAAAATCAATTATCAGTGATTGAATAAAATATCAATGAATCAATAAGATTTCTATTTTATTGCACAAGCCAGAATAAAAACAATGTAAAATAGACAGCTCAGAAAGAAATGTATAGAAATAATAAAAGCAAGCGTTCTGAAAATAATAAAACTACACATTTTATGCCAGTTGTTGCACGTGAAATAAATCAAACCCTCATTATCATATATATAATAACAAAGAATGGGATCGCAAAGTCTCGAGCTAATTTGAATATTGGAGTGGGTTTAAAGATGACAGGAGTAAGTCGATCGAATCTTTTGTTAGTCTAGGGAAGGTTAAAGCGGTCTGGAACAATTGGTGCACGTGATCGATTATATGTTATCGACAAGCTGTGATAAACTTTGAACTTAACTCTGCTCAGTTAGTGTCATTAATCAACAATTTAATAGATATTCAAATGCAACGTCATCAAACAAAATTCGACTTAAGGGGCAAGGATACATTTCACTTACAAAGTAAAATCTCTGTCCCAGTTGCAATATTTTAATTACATCCTATCAGCAATCTCTTCTTGTCTGATTTAGATTTCTGTATGTTTCTAGATGTTGTATCAATCCTAACATATGCCAGCGAGAGTTGGAAAATGACTAAAGATATAGAAAGCAAGTTGAATGCATTTGAAAATAGATGTCTGCGAAAAATAATGAATATAAAATGGAACGAATTCAGAAGTGATGAAATCAGAGACATGTCTTGTCAACCACTAGTGACAACTGTTATAAGAAAGAGAAGATGGAGATATGTTGGGCACACCTTGAGGAGAAATGATCAATGAATATCAAAGCAGGCATTGAAGTGGGATGCAAAGGGTTCAAGAAAGAGAGGTCGACCTAAAGAGACACTGAAACGAACTTTGCTGAGAGAGGCAGGAAATATCGGTCTCAGTTCCATGGAGGAGATTGAGCGAGTTGCCCAGGATAGAGCGGTATGGAGAAATTACTTGCATGCCCTATGTAACGTATAACGGTACAGAGGAATTATTATTATGTTTCTATGGCAGGTTTGAATATGATGTTAACTTGTGTTGTTTGTTCCATCTCTGCCATGGTTCTGGCAAAATGTATTCCTACATTAAATGTTTGCCGTGTGGTCCTTCTATCTAGTATGATTTGTTGCTGTTTCTTCTTGCTCTTCGTTGATGGTTTCTTCTGCTACTTGCATCATTGTTCTATTTAGACTTCCCACCATTAACTTTAGAGTTTTGTTTTTTGTGTTATTCATCTCGCAGCATCTGCCAGCTGCTATTGTGAGTATAACCAGGTTACTAGTCTAGGATTAGTACCCTCTGTCTTGTCAAATTCATGTTCATATCTTGTTTTGTTTTCTATATTTGCCATGAAAATTAATGTTTGCTTAATTGTGACACAGTTTGCAGGAAGAAAGCAATATCTGTTCTTTTTATTTTAACACTTCTGTTTTCAAAGCGACATTTTGGATCCTAGTTCGCTTTTCTTTTTCTTATCTTTTTGTACCGGACGCAGCGATGCAGTCCGTTACCAGACTCACTATATTAATGTAGAATATTGTCTTTATTCGCAATATTGACCATCACTTCAATCATCTCATACACAAAGTCTTAGACACAACTTCTGTATCACGCCCGGTAGCGCCGGGCCAACAAGGGGAAACAACAAAATAGTACAACTGCAACCTACAAGGCATGTCATAAGAGGCGACTGAGGTAGGGACCTAGGTAAGCTACCCTAATAAAAAGCGTCTTCGAAATCGAATGTGCTGACCTACTTTTGGGCAGATAACGTATAAAACGTACACTCGCTTTTGGGCTCGGATCACATTCATATCATACAGAGTGGTTAACAAGAGGTAGATATGAAGCATTTGATGAAGAAGAAGAAGAAGATTCACGTATTATGTTTGTTTGATTTTAAATGTGTACTAAGTTTCTCAATAAATCTAGTCTTGACATTAGCCCATCATAAAATGTCTTACCAAGAATCGAGTACGTCATCTCTTGACAAGACTAAGTAGCAACATATGTGCTAGAAATAACTAAACTAATTACGCAAACACACTTCTCCATTAGATTATATTATGAATATCTTTATCGTGGCCTACTGTAACAGAAGGCGACTCAGCTGAATTGAAAATCGGAAATTTCAGTTGATGTGGGATGATTTATATATATAATAATAATAAAACACTGAACACTTTATTACAATTGTCGGAGTCCATGGTTATTTATTGAATAAAAGTGTTAATTATACGAATATATCTTAAATTTAAATTTAATCTGTATCACACTTTGAACTTTGTTTGTCAACGTTGTTTCCTTTTTAAAATGAATTCTTCTTTATTTAATGATTGTATAATGCAAGAGTCATGTGACGTTAATGGTTTTAATGTCAAGATAGTCGATTGACTATCAAAGCCTGTAAATGGCTACTATGTTGACACTGTATTTCCGGGGATTTTCACTTGACCTACCCGGCTTTAAACTACAGGGAGATGGTGTCTCTATGTTGATGGTATAGTCAGATATTTAAATAATAATAATAATTTCTCTCGTACCGTTATGCGTTACATAGAGCCTGCAAGTAATTTCTCCATACCGCTCTATCCTGGGCAACTCGCTCAATCTCCTCCATGGAACTGAGACTGATATTTCCTTCCTCTCTCAGCAAAGTTCGTTTCAGGGTCTCTTTAGGTCGACCTCTCTTTCTTGAACCTTTGCATCCCACTTCAATGCCTGCTTTGATATTCATTGATCATTTCTCTTCAAGGTGTGTCCAACATATCTCCATCTTCTCTTTCTTATAACATTTCTCTGATTGCATCACTTCTCCTGAATTCGTTTCATTTTATATTCATTATTTTTCGCAGACATCTATTTTTAAATGCATTCAACTTGCTTTCTATATCTTTAGTCATTTCCAACTCTTGCTGCATATGTTAGGATTGATACAACATTTGAATTGAAAATTCGTAATTTAGTTTTAAAACTATATACTTGCACTCATGTATTTGGTTTCAATATAATAAAATAAATGTTAGAAGCAATTTACAATTTTTTTTTACTGATTTGCATTCTTCTTCTTCTTCAGCGATCTCTGGTCATGCGCTTAATTTACTGTAGACCCCAAACTGGGCATTCAGCTTCAGGTCTGTCAAGTTTCACCAAAGCTTAGTTTTCAGGTCGCCTGGATGCAGCCACATGTTGCTTCACAGATCACCCAGGAGAGGACAGTCTTGCAGGACATGCTACGATGTCTATTCCACCTGCTGACAATGGCAGAGAGCTGTTTGACTTATTCCTAGTCTATATAAGTGTTTGTTGAGTCTGCTGTGTCCGGTATGTAGGTAAAATATAAGGGCCTGGTCCAAAAGGTTTTAAAGGGTTTTAAAGCCGAAGAATTGACTTCATTGCACCGGGTTTCACCCCATATGGCTCGGTCCCTTTTCGCAGAAATTACAAGCCACCTGCCGAGAGTATTGCACAAAGCACGAACTCCGTAGCTCCGGCAACAATCCTAGGGTCTCTGAAAAAATGCACTTGTGAACAGAAAGCCGAGGTCCAGATTCGAACCCACGACCTTCGACTTGCAAAGCAAAGAGCTTAACCACTCAGCCATGTCTATTCTGCTTAGGTCTTTGGTTTGTATAACAAACTGTATAATTTGTCTACGTAAACTGCGGGGAATATCAAAAAGAAACCGAGATTCGCCGTAGCGTAGTTGTTAGTGAACTCGCTTCTTAGACTAGTGGTCCAGGTTCAATTTCATAGTGATCGTGGGATTTCTTCCGACGTAACGGCTTACAGGTCGACCCAGCCTCAATTGAGTACCAGGAAAAGCATTGGGAAGTAAAGGCGGCCACCGTGATGATGACAACATGACCCATTTTGTGCCGACAGTCAATGAAAAATGCAGCCCTAACACCGTATCACACTGTATACCACATGGTATAAAAAAGGGTTTCTCTACTTGTTTTTGACTTATCAAGAAGAAACTGGCTTAGATGTGAATAAATCGGAGAAAAGTGGTACAACATCAATACTGAACTTCATAATGAAATAACAATTTGACTGGTTCGGACACATTTTATTTTCCGATCCAGAAGCACTTGAGCTTTCAGCTCTTCGCTCGGTACCATGGACATCGTAACCCTTCGGTTCGGTGCCACGAAAACCGTGAATCTGGGGAACCTGTAGCTTTTCTGCCAGCCCTCGGGATTGAAGCCCCACTCACAGAGGGCTAGTCACCCGCAGTCCAACGCGCTACGAACACGCTGGGCAGGCGGTCATTCGGACACATAAGCTGAGTACCAAAGGACAGTGCGCCTCTAGAAGCAATGCTACTGCGGTACGGTGGATACAAAGCAATAGTTTGTCTACGCAAACGGTGGAGCATAGAAATAACGAATCACGTAATAGCAAAGTTGGTCTACTGTAGCTAAAGTTAATTGCATATCCTTTACAGGACATTGCAAATCATTCTCAGCTTTTTTAACGCTGTTTGTGATTTTTCTAGGCATTATAACGTTCAATATAGTTCGCCATTGCTTTCTCAACAGATGGAGCTATCGTCCTTTTATAAAAATCCACGAAAAACAATTTGAAACCCAAATTGTCCGCAGCGTGATTCGAACTCAGACCGTCTGTGTTAATACACCCGCGTCACTATCCCCTAACCCACAGGCGCTATAATCATTTTTATACCCGTTGGAACATCTCTGTCGTAGTCTATATGTAGTATGCTATGAAATTTCAACTCCTGTTGTATCGTTTGCACGATAAAGGCATTTTGGTCGAAACGTTGCTGTGCATTGTCATTGTTTTTTAAATTTTGTAAAACTACAGTACTTTGCTATTACGAGTTTCGCTATTTTACCTAGGTTTACTGCAGCCTCCACCTATATCAATATCACAGAAATAACCGAGTCAGTGAAAGACGCTATTATGTAGTGCACACACCGAGCCCGTTCTTGAAATCTCTTCTAATCCTAACGCTGTACAGCAAAGAAGAATTGGAGACAAAAAGAAGAAGATTATTTCGTTATCTTTTTAACTAATCAGTAACATTCTGTCTTATCTTCAATCATAGATAGTAATTATATATAATCAGTAACATTCTGTCTTATCTTCAATCATAGATAGTAATTATATATAATCAGTAACATTCTGTCTTATCTTCAATCATAGATAGTAATTATATATTGTTTAATAAGACACATTTTTTAACCAATGGACTAATTCTTATATTTTAGCAAATAAACAAATTTCACTGCACCAATCATGAAGATATATGTAGCATGTCACTACATCTAGAAGATATACTGTCATGTCACTACATCATGAAGATATACTTCAGTACATGTCACTTCAATCTATGAAGATATACTTGCATGTCATACATCTATGAAGATATACTGTAGCATGTCACTACATCTATGAAGATATACTGTAGCATGTCACTACATCTAGAAGATATACTGTAGCATTCATACATCTATGAAGATATACTGTAGCATGACTACATCTATGAAGATATACCATGGCATGTCACTACATCTATGAAGATATACCGTAGCATGTCACTACATCTATGAAGATATACTGTAGCATGTCACTACATCTATGAAGATATACTGTAGCATGTCACTACATCTATGAAGATATACTGTAGCATGTCACTACATCTATGAAGATATACTGTAGCATGTCACTACATCTATGAAGATATACTGTAGCATGTCACTACATCTATGAAGATATACTGTAGCATGTCACTACATCTATGAAGATATACTATATCATGTCACTACATCTATGAAGATATACTGTAGCATGTCACTACATCTATGAAGATATACTGTAGCATGTCACTACATCTATGAAGATATACTGTAGCATGTCACTACATCTATGAAGATATACTGTAGCATGTCACTACATCTATGAAGATATACTGTAGCATGTCACTACATCTATGAAGATATACCGTAGCATGTCACTACATCTATGAAGATATACTGTAGCATGTCACTACATCTATGAAGATATACTGTAGCATGTCACTACATATATGAAGATATACTGTAGCATGTCACCACATCTGACTGGTTGCAGAGAAAGTCATATGGATTAACTCTTTAATTATTTTTTTTCAAAAATAATGAAGAATTTATATAGTTTTAATCAACTACGTTTCTCCGTCAATAATTGTTACAAATTACAATGAATGTTATCTCTTCCATTGATATCGTCTTGGGCTTTATATTACACTAGCAGTTTTATCCGTTCGTCGCACAGGGAATTTAGTTTAACTCAATTTGTAAAGTCCCTTAAAGAAACATGTCCCGTTGCTTCTAATTCTTCCCCTTTAAAAACAAAAGGATTTCTCTGAATGCTTGGTTTGAAAACTTTATCGGTTGACCACATAAGGTTAAAATGGCCCTCATTCCGATTGCCAGTAAAGCTTGATGCAATATAATTCCTGTTCCCATGATAGTTGACAAATAACAATTTTCAAATAGAATTTATTCAGAGTCAGTTCTATCGATGCAAATAAAGTTCTGTAGTTCTCAAAATCAAAAGTGTTAAACTTTAAAAAAAATTGTTGATCCACAGAACAGACATGTCGAAATACTAACAAATATGTTAGTAATCGTGTGACTGATATGCGTAAGACGTCACCGGAAGGTAACAACATGATCGCTTTGCGTATCGTTAAAACATTGATAGATATGTTCGGCGATTTCGGTTCCGTGACATTTGCACATTTGATATTAGCACAATGACGGTTGTGTACCTTACATTAGCACACTTGACCGATGCACATATAGACAGTTGTACACGTAGACAATTGAATATTTTACAGAACATAGAGAACTAAACATAGACAAATATAATGTTGTTTTATTCGTTTAATATGAGATGAAGCACGGTCAATCTGAAGCGGAGATGTAAAATGTAGCAAACTATCCGCAAACATTGTCTCATTTACAGGAATTTACGTTTTCGCCACTAGACTTAGTGTGAAACTGAAACAAACGTTGTTTGTTATTTATTGATCGTAGTGGATTCTGTGACAATAACTTCTATTGTTAAACAAATTAGCAATGTTGATGAGTTATAGTTTGTTAAATGCTAGAAAAATAAGTTACTTATCTTTAATTCAGCAACTGATTTCTAGGACAAGGCTATAATTTGTTGTTCGAGATAACAATGTTTTGTTTACTCTATTGTAGTTGTTAGATCTTGTTTATTTCTACGTTTTTGTGATTTTCTAGTAGAATGTAAATGAATGTTCATACAGACTGTCTGATTGTTCAAATTATTTATTTATTCATTTCTGCTAACAATTATATTTGTTTCTATTGTTTGCCAAGTCCTGTGGGAAGTGACCAGTCATACGACAGCCTTGACAGTGATCCAGAGGATATATTCCTTTTTCGACCAGCAAGGCACCCTAGTCTTGTCTTTCTCATCTCACAGTATGGAAAAAGATATGATTGATAAGTGTATTATGATTTATTTTAATGTATGTTAAATGTATGCTCATGTTATTCACAGGGCCCTAGCTGCTTTTCCATGCATTTTATAAAGTAGCCTCTGTATTAAATTTTGGTATTTGAATTCCTAGAAATCATTGTATCTGCACTAAAATAATATCACAACCTTCTTTTATTCATCTACAGTCAGTTTCTTCAAGCTTTATTTTGACACAGAATTATTGCAGCAGATGTACAATTTTACAAACCAGCAGCAACACGGCACACAATCCCGAGGGGACCCATATATATATACATACGGATCATCAGACACGACAGCGACAAAAGGAGGGGCCAGAACCATCATCATACTCCAAAGCAGCACGCAACTTAAAAATTCAAGTGCCACTGTAGAACTCTCAACAAATTTTAGAGCTGAACAACAGGCAAGTGTGGACGCCTCAAAATACTGCAGCAAAGAAACATCCAAAACAACAAACTTCTCTTCCTTTGCGACTGCTTGTCATTCCCGCAGGCCACATAAAGAGAACCACAAGATAATATGGAAAGAAAGCTGACACTACGGTGTGCATACCAGACAGAAACTCCAATTGACATAGCTTCGTAGAGGTAACCCATCTCATGGTTTAGACGAGCATACGAAACTGAACGCAAAGAAGAAGATACAGTTTTGTTTAGGATGTCAACATGCTGTTGTAGATCTTGTTCATTTTGGTGTATTATTTGAATTTGCCTCTTGTGTTATTTTATCCATATGTGATAAAGAGTAGTAGTGAGAGAACACAACCTTGTCTGACACCTGATGTAATGGAGAACCAGTCGGTCATTCCTTCTGTTGTTCCAGCTGTACTCTGGCTATCTTGAAATAGGGCCATGATATTACCATAATAGTTGTCCCTGGATGTCATATTCTTCCAGGATTTTGTTGTACCCACTTTTTCCCTGATCGCAACTGGTCTCTTCTTGTTACCCCCAGCATTCTACAGTCACTTCACGTCGGGACTAGTTTTCTTCTGTCACTTAATGTCAACATCCAGGTTTTGACACTGATAGCAAAATATTGGGAGAAAGATTGTGTTGAACATTGTTCTTTTTGTGTTTATGTTTGCATTTTAAAATAGGCCATTTGTCCTATCATTTGATTTGCTGCATCTGTGTTGGATTTCATTAGTTATTCTTCCTTTGCTGCAAAAATGCTCCTAGGTATGTAAAGTTTATGACTTGTGATGGAGCTCCCTAGGTATGTAAAGTTTATGACTTGTGATGGAGCTCCCTAGGTATGTAAAGTCTATGACTTGTGATGGACGATTGGTGGAGATATTGGTAGTCGTTTTCCTCTATAGCGAATGTCAGTACTTTGGTTTTGTCGCTGTTTATTCTAAATGAGAATGTAATAAAAACAATTGTTGCTATTCTTGATCCTTTTTTTGGTTCTTTCCACCCCATATTATATGCTTAGTTTCAATGTTGTTGGTAATAGAGCGGGTCATCAAAAAGGTTGCTGGTAATAGAGCAAGTCATCAAAAAGGTTCAAATAACAAAAAACATAACGTTTAATGGTTAATAATCTTTAATTTTATAAAAACAATCAAGATATACAAAGAAAAACAGATATCATCTATAGCAGCATAAAAACAATCAAGATATATAAAGATTTGCTTGATTTTGAAAAGGTTTGCATCAGCATAGTTCACATTGCATTTTAAAATGCAGAAGTCCAGGGGTATTATAAAACAGATGCCACTGAGCAGACATTGAAGTGGGATGCAAAGGGTTCAAGAAAGTGAAGATGGCCTAGGTAGGTAGACCCTGAAATGAACTTTGCTGAAAATTACTGCAAATTTGCCATCCGCCTAAAAAAAAAACTAAGCTTATCTTGCTCCTCTGCATAGCCATGCACAACGTAAGCAACTTGCTGATGCAGAGCTTCATACTTCTTCTTCTTGGCCTCTGGGGGTCCTACTCTAGCTTTTTCCAATGTAAGCTTGTGACATGCCAGATCTCTTTACTTTACTTTTACTTTTCCGATCCAGCAGTCATCTGAGCATTTGCCCTTCGACTTGAGGCCATGGCAGTGAATTTACAGGTCTGTCTGAGTTGTGGTGTGTTAGCATAGAGAGAGTTTTCAACATCTGGGTCTGGAGGTAGGTACTTGTGGCGTAGGTCACTGAGTGCAGGGCACTGGAAGAGATGGTGTGTGACAGTTTCTTCTGAATAGTCACACAGTTGACATTGTGGGCAATCTTTGGTTGGATGCGGTGTAGGTGAGCATTCAGGGGCACATGTTGTGTCCTAAGGCGGAAAATAATGACTTGTTCTTGTCGTGTGAGGTCATTTATAGCATCTTTGGGATTTGGAGTGGTCATGTGTTTAAAGAGGGCTCTGGTAGTTTTGCCCATTGCCCACTCATTCATCCACTCCTCCTTCTTGTTACTTCTTATTATTTGTTTAGCAGTCTGCAGAGTTATTGGTCTGTCATGCTGTTGACTATTTGCCCCTGCCTTTGCAAGGATGTCTGCTCTTTCATTTCCTTGTATGTTGCTGTGTCCTGGTATCCACTGTAAGGTAAGCTTGACGGCAAAGGTGTTGATGAATGAACTGATGGATAGAGCCAGGGACTGGCACGCTGGGCTCTCAGGGTTTGCATTTTCTAGTGACTGTAGCACTGACTTACCATCAGTAAAGATAACTGTGTGCTGGGTTTTTCAGGATGGAGCTGGAATATGTTTGTAAGATGGTGCACTGAAGCTTCAATGGCAATGGTCTCGGCCTCAAAATTAGAGCAGTACTTTCCACATGCATTTTGCAACTCGTCACACGATTTGTCTGGGTATTCTATTCGTGCACCGTATCCAGCATTAATAGTCCCCTTGAAGGCTGAGCCATCTGTATATACATGTATCCACTTGTCTGGGAAAGATAGTATGGTGTCTTGGGCCACCATCCAGAGATCTACTGGGTCTGAGTTCTTCTTGGTGATGTCTTTGGTAAGTGTGGTGTTTATTTTTGGACAGGCGAGACTACAATTTGGAAGGACTTCTGTGTGTACAATTTGTGTCTCTTCTCTGTTCTCCGGCATGTGATATTTTTCTTGCAGGCCTAATGCCACATCTAGGATTGTTTTTGCTTCAGTCTGTGCTGTGGTCGCCAGTTGTCTACTAATTGTCTGTTAGGGTGGTTTCTACTAAGTCTTTTATATCTTTCCACTGTCTCTACTACTGCTGCCTCCCTACGCATTCGCAAGGGCTCGATGTTTGTATGGATTTCACATGCTGCTGTAGGGGCTGATCTCATACCTCCAGGGATGAAATGCACTGCCTGGCTCTGTACTTTGTCCAGAGCTTCCTTTGTTGTTTTACTACATGTTGCCTGCAGTGCTAGGTTGCAATCCATTACAGAGCGTACATAACCGATGTAGAGTTGCCTAAGTGTGTTTTTGTTTGCCCCCCATGAGGTACTTGCAAGTCGTTTTAGGAGATTTAGTCTCTTTTTTTACTTTAAATGACCCTGACCCTGAAATGAACTTTGCTGAAAATTACTGCAAATTTGCCATCCGCCTAAAAAAACTAAGCTTATCTTGCTCCTCTGCATAGCCATGCACAACGTAAGCAACTTGCTGATGCAGAGCTTCATACTTCTTCTTCTTGACCTCTGGGGGTCCTACTCTAGCTTTTTCCAATGTAAGCTTGTGACATGCCAGATCTCTTTCAAGCCCCTCCAACAACAATCAGATACTTGGATGGCTACAATGAGAAAATAGAGTTCAGTGCATTATGAAAGCCTTCAAAGCAGTTGGTTGTTTTTGGAGACCTTTCAGCTGAAGCATCACAGCGATTCCAAACTCTTAACGGGAATTGGGGATCTCTCCCAGCCCCACCTTCAATGTAGGTGGAGAAGAAGTATGTCAAAATTGCATTGTACCTCTCTTCATCTGGAAAGGACTCTGCAAGGAGAGCAAATACAGGTCAAACCTCATTGCTTGGCACAAAGGCCTAGCCTTTTTATAAAAGGCTAAAACCACACTATTCATGCCAATCACATTTCTCGCAGTGGTGCCAGCATGCTTTATAAACTCTTTCATTTTTCTCATTGCAATGTTTGCTTGGGCCTATTGTGGGCAGGAATCGTGAGGATGGTGCTTCTACAATATTGCCATCATTTGTTTTGGCAAAAGCCTTTCAGCTGCTGGATTTACACTCTCTGCATCTCCAAGTTATCACACCAGTTGTTTTATTTTCTTTAAATTT
This sequence comes from Arion vulgaris, assembly GCA_020796225.1. Classification (NCBI taxonomy): domain Eukaryota; kingdom Metazoa; phylum Mollusca; class Gastropoda; order Stylommatophora; family Arionidae; genus Arion; species Arion vulgaris. The sequence continues at coordinate 19,686,223 of CM036763.1, read as the reverse complement.
GTTGTACTCAAAACCAAGATACGTCAAAACAGTATTTCCTTTCTGATTTGTTGAAAACTCCATCTCGACTCTAAAAATAAAAAGAACATTAAAAAATATAATAATCAATACCGTGGTATAAATATCAATAATGTGTTACTGGGAACATCTATGATGATTTCATTTGTAAATAAAGAATAATATGGAGATGCATTCATTTATACCAACCATTCTACCTTGTAGTGGGACAAATAAAAAAACAATCTAGCAATACTGTTAATTATATAATCTTGTTAATGCTGTGTAGCAATACTGTTAATTAATAAAGCTAATTTTAAATAAGCTGAGGATTGAGCTGCAGATAGTAGCTGTCTACACTAGATTCAGCATTATAAATCTACAAATAAATATTTTAAATAAGCTGAGGATTGAGCTGCAGATAGTAGCTGTCTACACTAGATTCAGCATTATAAATTTACAAATAAATACTTTAATTAAATAAGCTGAGGATTGAGCTGCAGATAGTATCAGAGATAGTAGCTGTCTACACTAGATTCAGCATTATAAATCTACGAATAAATAAACTAAGGATTTAGCAGCTGATGTCGGTCATTAGTATAGCCATTATTGTTAACAGTTTTCATATTTACACTTACCGAATATGAAAATAGCAAAGAAATATCACTTCTTACACTAGGTCCCAGTTGTACCGACAATTGTAGGAAATGGAATATGCGCAATATCCCATTGCGCAAGTAGATATATGTGCATCGGTCAAGTGAGCTACTGTAAGGTACGCAACCGTCAATGTGCTAATATCAAATGTGCAAATGTTTGGTTACCGCGATTTCTATACAGAATGACCATGAGCGCTAAGTTGGAATATGGTTATAGAAAGGAACAAACAGTTCAGTTTTATAATTTTATCTCTTCCCATGTATGAAAGCTACCCTCTTGCCAAATATCAAGCCCGTAGGATGTCCAGATATCTTCAAACAATTGTGATAGACATACAATGTAATTTATCTGTCATGTATATACTTGCAGTTTATCCGTCCTCGCACGGGATGGGGGAGGGGGTTAGTTTAAATCTTAACTACTTTTAAAGTTAATGTGTTATAATTTTCCGAAACACGTAATAACAAAGTACTGTAGTTTTACAAATTACAAAAACAATGACAATATACAGCAACGTTTCGACCAACAATAGCCTTTATCAAGAAAACTGTAAAAGGAGGGGTATTATTTCTGTTCCAAATTATATATATATATATTTCCTAGTAACATGATGTTATTTATTGTTATTCCTCCTATTCCCTATTAGGGGTGATTGTAGTAGTTGTTGTTCACCCGCCATGTTGTTGTTACACACGGCCGTCCTTCATACCATTAACACTCTGAAGCATTGTTCTTTATTTGCTATACACTTTGCATGACGTGGCACCAATACTGGAGCAAGTTGACTACTGTCTATACTTCCATTCGGTATTTCCAGGATTCGATCCGCCACCAATGTCCATGCTTTCATTTGTCCTCACCACTGTCCGGTGATCATTCGGATAATCCATTTCAGTAACTTCTGACTTGATCCTTACTTCTTTTCCTTTCGTCTACATTACGTTTAATGATAATATTTACTTTGCAGCCAGACTACACAAGACGACATTTATTAATATAATGAACAACTCGGATTCATTTATGTATCTTTGTGTTTTTAATGATGGTTCTACCATACAGCCAAAATACGTCTGGTCGGCATCAATTCTGCAAGTCAAGTCCTTATTCTTTGTTTACTAACTAGCAACAGTTACTAAATCGTCACTCTCTAAATTACACAAAAACGTCATGTCTCGTAGTTATGTGTTGCATTCTTCTTGGAGAGTACAACACATAGTCTCAACTACTATTAAATATCTAACTATTCTAAACTACACTAGCTATCTGGCTAACTGTCCGTTCCTGAGCTGCCACCTGGGGGAGGGGGAATCCATTACAGGTCTGTCCATCCACTACAAAACGAACAACAGGAGTGACGAATTTATAGAAAAAACACTAACATATGGACGACTACATAGGAAACACGTACAAACAAAGTACTATAGTTTTACAAAATACATAAAAGTGACGATAAACAGCAACGTTCGACCACAAGGCTTTATCAAGCAAACGAACAAACAGGAGTGACAAATTAAAATGTCACTCCTGTTTGTTCGTTTGCTTGATAAAGGCCTTGTTGGTCGAAACGTTGCTGTTTATCCTCACTGTTTATGATTTTGTAAAACTATAGTACTTTGTTTGTACGTGTTTCACTATTTACCAAGTTTTACTGCAGTCTTCCCCTATTTCGATATTCGACGACTACATAGGGAGACATTCAAACGTTTCTAATTTCACCATTTTATTGCAACTTTTCGTGTGACGTATTAGGTAAGATTATTCCCAGATTTTCTTTACAAACGTTTGAATGTAATATATGTGAATGTAATGTGAATAAATAAATATATATATATATATATATATATATATATATACTGTGTCAATTTTTGACAGAAGAATACAAAACATTATGAATATATCTGATTTCTCAAAACCGACAGCTGTTACATAAATGAACATCATGTACGTATACGGCTATTTCTTTAACGTCCTTGACCCAAAAATACACAAAAATCGACCTCAGCTCGTCTACATTATGAGATGTTTAGAAGATGTCTTAGGAAGAATATGAGTTGATGGGCATGAAATATATAAAGTCATATGCCGAGAATCTAGACCAACATATGTTGCCATCACATACTTCAAGCTAGATGGCGATAAGCAATAACTAAAACAGATTTATGATAGAGAATAAGACAACAATCAGAAAAGTTGGAAATTAATCATATCATTTATATTTAGATTATTCATACCTTCAAAAACCAACAGAAAGCGTGTATATCAATGTGTGTGCATCTCATTGTGTATCTATCTCAATGTGTATCTATCTCAATGTGTATCTATCTTCTTCTTCTTCTTTGCGTGAGTTCTTTACGACCAATTTTAATCACTCTTTGTGATATGTTTGATCTTTGCCAAGAACGTGTATACGTTGCACATTGGTTTGGTAGGCCCCTAAACGCATAGACTTTTACACGTTTAGGACACATGCATCCGATTTCATTCAAACCTCCTTAGTCGCCTCTTACGACATGAGTTGCAGGTAACAGTGGTTCTATTCTTTACACCCCAAATTTGGGCCCGGTAACCACTCGGGCGGTATCTATCTAAATGTGTATCTATCTCAATGTGTATGTAAATGTGTCTGCAACATTATCTGCAACAAGTCCTTGTCAATCCCGATCAGAATGCGAGTTATTCAGTGCTACATACAACCAATACTGGCATACGGATGCGAGTCATGGACAATGAACACACGGATCGAAAAATCTCTGAGGGCCACAGAAATGTGGTTTTATAGAAGAATGATGAGAATTCCATGGACTGTTAAAATGACTAATGTTGAGGTGCTGAATGAGATCAAGACACAGAGAAAGCTTATTATCAATATAAGAAAGAGGCAGTCATCATTTTTCGGGCATGTGATGAGGAGGGAGGTTTAGAACACATTGTGACAACTGGTAAAATCGAAGGTAGACGAGACAGAGGAAGAGAGAGAAAATTGTGGATAGCCTGACTTCATGGCATGGTAGAGCGTCAACATCTGAGTTTATAGCAAACACTAACGACAGAGATTTGTGGAGATCCATGATCGCCTACGCCAGCCGGCACGGCACATGATGATGATAATGATGTAAATGTGTATCTCAATGTGAATCTCAATATTTATCTATCTCAATATGCATTTTAATGTGTAACTCTCTCAATGTGTTTCTATCTCAATGTGTATCTCAATGTGTATCTATCTCAATGTGTATTTCAATGTGTAACTCAATGTGTATCTCAATGTGTATCTCAATGTGTATCTCAATGTGTATCTATCTAAATGTGTATCTATCTAAATGTGTATCTCAATTTGTATTTATCTCAATATTTATCTCAATGTTTATCTCAATGTGTATCTATCTCAATGTGTATCTATCTAAATGTGTATCTCAATGTGTATCTCAATGTGTATCTATCTAAATGTGTATCTCAATGTGTATCTCAATATTTATCTCAATGTGTATAAATCTCAATGTGTATCTCAATGTGTATCTCAATGTGTATCTATCTCAATGTGTATCTCAATGTGTATCTCAATGTGTATCTATCTAAATGTGTATCTCTCAATGTGTATCTCAATGTGTATCTATCTAAATGTGTATCTCAATGTGTATCTCAATATTTATCTCAATGTGTATCTATCTCAATGTGTATCTATCTCAATGTGTATCTCAATGTGTATCTAACTCAATGTGTATCTCAATGTGTATCTCAATGTGTATCTCAATATGTATCTCAATGTGTATAAATCTCAATGTGTATCTATCTCAATGTGTATCTCAATGTGTATCTAACTGCTGGAACACACAAGAACAGAAATGGTGAGATGGGATCATAATGTGATTGATTTCAATGACATATTGATTGATGAGATCATCATCACTGCACTTCCATGAATACCCATGTGTAGCTAGATTTCCTTCTTGGACAGAAATGTCTTAGTGTCCGTGCTATACGAACACAGACACACATACATATACACACAGATAGACACACAGACAAATACACACAGACACACACACACACACACACATACATGTTCGCGCGCAGACGTGTGGTTATCATTCTTCTCTAGTATCTAATGAGAAATGTTTATCAAGTACAAGCTGAACAGGAGGAGTGTCGGAACATTGGATTAGATATACTGCTCCCATGTAGGAGACCCGTGTTCACTCCACGGTAAGGCCAATGATTTTTTTTTCTGTTGTGGGCCTTTTTTTTTTTTCCCGATCCAGTAGCACTTGAGCTGAAAGCTCTTCAGCTCAGTGTCAAGGACATCTTAACCCTTCGGCTAGGTGCCACGAAAACCGTACATCTGGGGAACCTGTAGCTTGTCTGTCAGTCCGCGGAGATGAACCCGCACTTACAGAGGACTAGTCACCTGTAGTCCAACGCGCTACGAACACGCCGGGCACGCGGGCCTGTTGTGGGCATCAAAATCATAACCTGAACAGCTGCGCGGCGACTGCACTAGCCATGCGACCATTTAATTCCTCAGACTCTCTTCCCATCTGTCCTACATGGCCTAAATAGTGGTAGTACAGCAGTAACAACAGTACAAGTGAGAGCAAATGAAAGAAGGATTTGATAAATATTGAGGCCTTCTCTATCATCTACATTGTGTCCAGAGCTAGATTAAGCTGAAACAAAATCCTCCTTCAGATGATAAAACGCACTATCTCCCTGTGACTGTCTATATGTCTACATCAGCATCTATATATCTTCTCTAATCCTGTTTTGTCTTTCAGCATCAGGTCGAAAAAAGAGACACATGGGACGAGCCTCACTATGCGTCTTGTCTTTCTTTCTTTTCTCCAGTCCTGATGTGCCTCACAGCTTCAGGATACGAAGAGATTTATAGAACGGGTCTTGTATGTCCCTTCATAAGTGTCTTTCGTCGCCTCTGTTATCTCGCCTGAGGTCCTAAGTTTGCGTGGCCGGTCATTTGCTTTGTATCCACTGTATCGGAGTAACATTGCTGTTTGAATCTGTTGGTAGTCTGCTTATGTGGCCAAACCATTTAATTTGTTGTTTCTTGATTAGTTTTCTTCTGTTCCCAATCAAGCATAGAACTACACCTGTAAATTCACACCGATTTCAGTCAGAAAACGAAGAACTCGATCACGTCAATCAATAAGGCTATTATCTAATGGATTTCGGATCTCTGTGGTACCAACGTCTTCTTCTTCTTCTTTCGGCGTCCATATCAACCACTTGTTAACCACTCTTTGTGATTTTATGTGATCTGAGCCTAAGAGGGTTTTGCGTTGCCCAGCTATGCGCCTACAAGTAGGCCAGCACATCTTATTTCTGCAATGCTTTTATTTACTAGGAATTTTCCTAGGCCCCACCTTAGTCGACTCTTACGACATGCCATGTAGGTCGCGTGTTACTATTCTATGCTCTGTGGCCCCGGCAACATACGTGCGGTACTAAAGTCAGATCTATGATGCCCCCTGTGGGCCTCGGCAACATACGTGCGGTACTAAAGTCAGATGTATTACGCCACTCCTTCAAAAGTACTCTCTCAGTTTCCCGCCTCAGTGATCGGCTTTTTCTCTAGCCACCTCTGATCTCAGTGTACGTGAGATCGAGTTTCTAGTCCTATCAGACGCGGACTGTAAAACATCCGTCGTGTTCTCAAGAGGAGAGCGTGAAAGAACTCTTGACAATGTAGAAATATGTTGGAAGTATGCAGTTCGTGCACAACACTACTAATAAAAATTAAAATAAAATGTCTACAATTTGCACTATTCTTGCAATACTTTTGAGATACTTGCTGACGCTGTGGCATGTATGTGTGTGTCTGTGCACGTGTGCGAGTGTGTGTCTATTTGTGTGTGTGTGTGCGTGAGTCCGTCCGTCTGTGTGTGTATGATATGATTATATTGATATATACATAATACAAATAGGAACATCTTAGTCTATATGACATATATTTCCTGAGTTACACTGGACACATTTTGGCAAGATACTTGAGAGAAAAAACAACAACTTTGATCTGTAATCGAATGTCAATTGAGAGAATCGAATGTCAATTTAGAGAATCGAGTGTCAATTGAGAGAATCGAATGTCAATTGAGAGAATCGAATGTCAATTGAGAGAATCGAATGTCAATTGAGTGAATCGAATGTCAATTGAGAGAATCGAATGTCAATTGAGAGAATCGAATGTCAATTGAGAAAATCGAATGTCAATTGAGAGAATCGAATGTCAATTGAGAGAATCGAATGTCAATTGAGAGAATCGAATGTCAATTGAGAGAAACACAACTATGATTGAGGGAGGATGTTTAGACGACATTTTCTTTATTAGATAAATGATAGAAAAATCGATTGAAATCAATGAATCACGTTATTTATTATTTGTGATCATGAAAAGGTATTAGATAGAGCAGATCGGTACAATTGTGGAAATTCTGAAAAAGCTACGGCAGGAAGACACACTTGGACAACATATGTTCATTCTTTTCTTTTCTTCAATCATGTTTTACCTCACAACGTCAGGATAAGAAGAGATTTTTAGAACGAGCCCTTTGTGCACTTTCCATAGTGTTTTCGTCGGCTCTGTATCTCTGAAGTCCTTCTTTTTATTCGCTTTATCACTGAAGTCCACCTTTTTCGTGGCCGGCTTTTTGCTTTGTATCTATTGTATCTGAACAACATTGCTCTTTGAGGTGCACTGTCCGTTGGTAATCTGCTTATGTGGCCGAACCATGTAATTTGCTGTATCTTAATGAAGTTCAGAACAGATGGTGTATCTAATTTTTCCTGATGTCTTTATTTCTCAACCGGTCTCTTCTTGTTACCCCTAGCATTCTGCGTAGACACTTCGTATCTGTCGTGTCTAGTTTTCTTCTCTAATTTGATGTCAGCTTCCAGGTTTAACCCTGACAGCTTAATGTGGGAGAAATATTGTGTTGAACATAACTAAAATAACAACATTACTGCAGAAATGCACTGAGCGGCTGGTGATACAGAATTAGTAAGATGCAAGAAATATTATAAAATAGGGAAGAAGAAACAGTTCTAGAGCAATGGATAAAGAGAAATAGATCAGATCCGTTAAAAGGTGATATCACAGATTTCAACAACTTGAGAGGGATCTCTATATATTTGTAACGACCAAGAGTTTTGCAAATTATTCTCAATAAAATAAAAAGAACAGGGTAAACAACCTGAGATAAGAACAGAGGTGGCATCAATCCTAACATATACCGGAGAGTTGAAAATCACTAATGATATAAAAAAATAAGTTGAATGCATTTGAAAATAGAGGTTTGTGGATAATATTGAGCATAAAATAGGACGCTTTCAGGAAAAATATCTGATCAACCACTAGTATAAGAAAGAGAAAATTGAGATGTGTTTGGCATACCTTGAGAAGAAATGATCAACAAATACGATGCAAATTTCAGAAAAGAATGATCTGGATCAACCAAACTGTTCAAGAAAGAGATGTGTTTGGCATACCTTGAGAAGAAATGATCAACAAATACATGCATAAGTGGGCAACTGTTCAAGAAAGAGATTGTTTGGATACTGAGAAGAAATGATCAACAAAACTGCATTGAAGGGAAGAAAACTGTTCAAGAAAGAGATATGTTTGGCATACCTTGAGAAGAAATGATCAACAAATACATGCATTGAAGTGGGACGCAAACTGTTCAAGAAAGAGATATGTTTGGCATACCTTGAGAAGAAATGATCAACAAATACATGCATTGAAGTGGGACGCAAACTGTTCAAGAAATAGATGGCTCCCTAGGGAAACCCTGAAACAAACTTTACTGAGAAAGGCGAGAAATATCGGACTGGATTCCATGGAAGAGATTGAGTGAGTCGCCCAGGACAGAGCGGTATGGAGAAATTACTTGTATGCCATGATGCTCGTCCATCACGGGTGATGATGACCACACAATTTTCATCCAAGGGAATGTAGTTGCGCTATGTTTGTCTGTGTGTGCGTAGATGACTAGTGAGCCGATACGGGCTTGAAATGTTCATGTACAGTGTGGGCGAGGTATACTTGCGCTTGTGGAAGTTTTACTGCCTTTCTGTTTTGACGTCTTTGCTCCATCCGTGCCATATATAACGTAAAACAGTACGAGATGAATAGACAATATAGATTAATAAATATACAATACTATACACAAAATGTATACCTTATTATATATTATACATAAATCTTACGTTCACCATGGTTAAATAACATTTCCTGAGCAGAACTTTACCACCCCAACAGTCCTTCAGAATTTCTTTCTCTAATAGGTCAGATGTCCTGCCTCTGCATTCGTCATGTTCAAACCATCAGTTACATCCTGAATCCATTTTTATCGGTGGTCTTTCTCTTCTTCTCTTTGCCGGTATACCTTCCTTACATGAAGGTCTCTCCAGCCCTTCATGTCTTTTTATATCCAAAATATCTCAATTTTCTCTTTCTTATTTGTAGCATTAGCCAGTTTCCTTTGATTTTGAGTTCTTTCTGGATATATCTATTTGTTCTCTTCTCTGTCCAAAATATACAAAGGACTCTTCTGTAACAATTATGTTCAAAAGCACATCCATGGTTTTTTCCACTGTAGTGTTAAATGACCATGCTTCCCACCCATACGTTGAGACTGGGAATATGCATGCTCTTAGTATTCTGATCTTTGTTTTCCTATTAGTTCCGTTCCATGATGTTTTGAGTTGTTTAAATTTTTGTAAAGCCATGTTTGTTCTTTTAATTTCCTTCATCTCATTTTCATCTTTTGTTAGCAGTGAACCAAGATATTCAAAACTGTTCACATTTTCTACTATACATATAATCTTACGTTACATAAAATATATACTTTACTATAACGAATATATACCTTTACTATATGCAATATATACTTTACTATATGCAATATATACGTTACTATATGCAATATATACTTTACTATATGGAATATATACTTTACTATATGCAATATATACTTTACTATATGCAATATATACTTTACTATATGCAATATATACTTTACTATAACGAATATATACCTTACTATATGCAATATATACTTTACTATATGCAATATATACGTTACTATATGCAATATATACTTTACTATATGCAATATATACCTTACTATATCCAATATATACTTTAATATATGCAATATATACTTTACTATATGCAATATATACGTTACTATATGCAATATATACCTTACTATATGCAATATATACTTTAATATATGCAATATATACTTTACTATATGCAATATATATTTTACTATATGCAATATATACTTTACTATATGGAATATATACTTTACTATATGGAATATATACTTTACTATATGGAATATATACTTTACTATATGGAATATATACTTTACTATATGGAATATATACTTTACTGTATGGAATATATACTTTACTATATGGAATATATACTTTACTATATGCAATATATACTTTACTATATGCAATATATACTTTACTATATGGAATATATACTTTACTATATGGAATATATACTTTACTATATGGAATATATACTTTACTATATGGAATATATACTTTACTATATGGAATATATACTTTACTATATGGAATATATACTTTACTATATGGAATATATACTTTACTATATGGAATATATACCTTACTATATGCAATATATACTTTACTATATGGAATATATACTTTACTATATGCAATATATACTTTACTATATGGAATATATACTTTACTATATGGAATATATACTTTACTATATGGAATATATACTTTAATATATGCAATATATACTTTACTATATGGAATATATACCTTACTATATGCAATATATACTTTAATATATGCAATATATACTTTACTATATGGAATATATACTTTACTATATGCAATATATACTTACTATATCAATATATACTTTACTATACGAATATATACTTTACTATATGCAATATATACTTTACTATATGCAATATATACTTTACTATATGCAATATATACTTTACTATATGCAATATATACTTTACTATATGGAATATATACTTACTATATCAATATACTTTACTATAGCAAAATATAGCTTACGTATATATACTTTACTATATGCAATATATACTTTGCTATATGCAATATATACTTTACTATATGCAATATATATCTTACTATATCCAATATATACTTTACTATATGCAAAATATACTTTACGCAATATATACTTTACTATATGCAATATATACATCACTATAGCAATATATCATCACTATATGCAATATATACATCACTATATGCAATATATACTTTACTATATGCAATATATACTTTACTATATGCAATATATACTTTACTATATGCAATATATACTTTGCTATATGCAATATATACATCACTATATGCAATATATACATCACTATATCTTTCTTCTTTCTTTTGTCCTTCTCTGCTTTTTGCCGTTAAGCGTAGCAGGTTTAACTGATGATCGGTTTTCGAGATAATGCACGCTCGGTCGCTTGATATGGTGTGGTATTGTGGAGTTTAAGATGTCTATAACTCCATCAACCCATCTTTTTCTTGGTCTGCCCTTTCCTTTTGATGATTCCATTTTCAGGTTGTACGCTCTTGCAACTGGTGTATTCGGGTTCATTCTGACCAAGTGGCCAAACCATTTGAGTTCTGTTTTCAATAAATCTATATGCAATATATATATGGTCTTTGTCTCACATACGGTCAAGTGCAAGTGTTTTACTGTGACAACTTCTGAGTTTCGCTTTTCTTTGTCGTTCGGCTCATACATAAGTCACTCAATCAATATATACTTTACTATATCAATACTTATCTAGAACAAAATTGGATATTTAACTCTAATGTTAAAGCAGTTCTACTGTATGGGTCGAAACATGGAGAACAACTAAAACAATAGCGCATAAATTGCGAACATTCATCAACTGGTGTCTGCGCAGAATAGAGGGAATAAGATGGTATGATAGGGTCAAATGAGGAACTTATGGAGAGAACAAGACAGATTCCAGTGAACGAACAGGTAAAAAGACGCTGGCGTGGATAGGACACACTTTGCGAAAACCGGAGGGGAATATAACAAGAAGGGTCCTTGCCTGAACCGCAGGACAGGAAAGAAGGGAGGCCGAAAATACATGGAGACGAGATTTGGAGGCGGAGATCAACAATATAAGAAGAGCTGGAGGGAGCTGCAGGAGATAGCTAGAGATAGGAAGACTGGCATGAGTTGGTTGAGGGCCTATGCCCAACCGGGTAAAGGCAAGAGAGAGAGAGAGAGATATCCAATATTTAGGAGCTGAAGTAGTGTAGTTGTTAAGAACTCGCTTCTTATTGCGGTGGTTATGGGTTCAATTTCACAGTAGGTGTAGAATATTTTTCCGACCGCAACGGCTCTCATGTTGATCCAGCTTCAATTGGGTACCATGAACTGGGAATTAAGGCAGTCAGCGTGATGTTGACCACATCAATGTGTCGACGGTCAATGAAAATGAGATCTAACACCGCATTCCCATATACCGCGAGGTATAAAAAGGAGTTATTGATATATCATCATCAAGGTGCGTATCCTTTATAGGACATTGCTCTCTTTGCAGCACATCTGAAATTCACTCTGCCTCTTGCCAGTTCACCCACTTCGTCGATGGTCATGTTCATGTTCTGTATCAAGTTCTTGGCAAAAATACAATCAGTAGTTTGCCATTGCTTTCTGATTGGTTCTGGCCACTTAACCATGCTGATCTCTGGTGTGCCCTGAGCCCGATACCAGGCTGTTCCAGCACCCACCTTCGAAGCCGTTGTTGACATTGTCAATCTTCCGCCTTTTCTTGTATTAGCTTAGATGATAGTTATTTTATTTTTGCTTTTTGATAGGATTCTACTTTGTCGTCTAACCATCTTTTTTTGTAGCTCTCTACCTCAGCCTTCTTTCGTGATGTTCTGTTGTAGAAGACTCTGTATACTGTGGAGTTTGGTTACATTCTTATTAAGTGGCTGAACCACTTTATTCTTTGTTTCTCAGTGTAATTCAAGCAAGGTTCTGTGTCAACTTTATTTCTTACGCCGATGTTCTGTTGTAAAATACTCTGTACGCTGTGGAGTTTGGATGCATTCTTAATATATGGCTGAACCACTTCATTTTTTGTTTCTCAGTGTAATTACAGTTATTATTCATATATATGTATATGAATAATAACCATATATATATATATATATATATTCATATATTCATATATTCAATATATATATATATATATATATATATATTTAGTCAATATGTAAAACTGTTGGGGTGGCAGGACAAGTTCTGCTCAGGACAAGCTATGTGATGATGCTGATAAATATATGCAATATATATGTATGAAAAATGAAAATGGTGGCATATTCTTTACATGACGTAGCCATCAACTACAGTAAACGAGTCGCTGATTTTCTAGTCACCACTTATACGTTCAGTAGTTTGTCATTGCTTTCTGAGCGGTGATGTCTATTTTTACCTTTCGGTAAAAATTCCCACGGAAACTTGGGACGGATGTCCAAACACGGACGCTTTGGTTTGTGATGGAACTCACTACTGCCTGAGCTACAGATGTTCACAATATATGTATCCATTTCCTTGGATGAAAATTTGTGTGGTCATCATCACCCGTGATGGACGAGCATCATATAAAAATAATAATAAAATAAAGGATCCCTTTCATACCTTGTGGTATATAGGGCAATACAGTGTTAGGCCTGTATTTTTCATTGACCGTCGCACACGATGGGTGATGTGGTCAGCATCATTCCGGCCGCCTTTACTTTTCCAGAGCATGTCTGGTACCCAGTTGAGGCTGGGTCGACCTGAGAAAATTCCACGCGCACTGCGAGGAAAAGCAACTACTACCGCTAGCTCTGAGCATCATATATACAATACTATATAATATAACGCCAAAAATATAATAACTTGGATTCTCCGAACGGAGTTAATTCTTATTTGTATTTGCTCATTGACCTTTAAACTCAGGTATAACCAAAACAAAGTTCCTCTTAGGTTGAAATGGCGTGTCTTGGCTTAAATAGGCTTTAATCCACTACAAAACAAACAAAACACTAACGATATAATATATATATATATATATATATATGTATATGTGTGTGTGGCTTAACCCATTTGTCCTTGTGAACCGATATACTGGGTCTCATTATTTGTTAAGATGACGCAAAGCCGATCTACTGGCTTATTTCTGTAAACATTCTAATGTGAGATAGAACAAAAATTACGGAGTTATAGGGTTAATATATACAATATAAATATACATTACTGTCATAACTTCGTGTTGTTCTGTTTTCTAAGTTTTTCCTTTAAAAATATGTTTAGCGGAGAGCGATAGATTACAGTTTAAAAAAACAAACAAACAAGAGACCAGCTGTTACAAGTAATCATGAGTTAAATGAACCACATTTTCTAGCTAGATAAAATATAGAAAACATATTTTCCAATATGCACCGAGAATTTATGAATGTTTTCAAGGTGATTTCACACCTTCCGTTATTCGTTTCAAGCAAGAGCTTCGTGGCGCGACAGAAAATCTATACCCCCTCAAACTCGTTCCGCGTCGTCTTTTCGCTTCGCTTCACTGAGTTTTATCACCCCTGAAAGGCGTGATAACTGAACTAGAAAATTATGCATCCGGGTTACAACATAAGCGTGTCTGTTGTTGTGATCCAAATTTAATTCCCATATGAAATATGATAATTGAGGAATATTAAAGCGAAATCCAGTGAATCGTATTTTATATATATATATACATTACCGCATTTGTGTTGCCGAGGCTCACGGGGGGAGCAAAGAATAGTAATACTGCGACCAATAAAGAGTCGATTAAGGTAAGAGCCTAGGAAAGCAACCTAGTAATTTTTTTTTCCCCAATCCAGAAGCACTTGAGCTGAAAGCTCTTCGGCTCGGTGTCATGGTCATCGTAACCCTTCGGCTCGGAGCCACGAACACCGTAAATCTGGGGAACCTGTAGCTTTTCTGCCAGTCCGCGGAGTTGAACCTGCACTTACAGAGGATTAGTCACCCGTAGTCCAACGCGATACGAACACGCTGGGCACGCGGGCCAACCTAGTAAATAAAACGCGTCGCAGAAATCGGATGTGCTGGCCTACTTGTAGGCGCATAACTGGCACAACGTACAATCGCACTTAGGCTCAGTTATATGAGGACTATCATCATAGCACTCCGGGACACGTCCACATGTGCTCCAATCCCTTTCTAAAATCGTGGCATATCTTAAATATCTTAAAGGACGTAGGCATCAACCACAGTAAACGAGCCGTTGATTTTCTAGGCACTACTTATACGTTATGTAGTTTGCCATTGCTTTCTGAACGGTGAAGTCTATTTTTATCTTTTTGTAAAAACCCCACGGAAACGAATTTTTTCTCCAAACTTGTCCAACATGGGGTTTGAACCAAGTACGCTTGGGTTTATGATCGAGCACACTACCGCTTGAGCTACTGAAGCACTCCAATTTCTGCCTCAACAAATCCAGCAACATCCAGCGGCCCAACACGTTAGTTCGATATTGATTACATACGAACCTTAGACTCAGATCACATACAAATCACAAAAGTGGTTAACAAGTGGTCGATATGGAGCGTTACAGACGAAGAATATATATATATTTCTTATAAAGATATATGACCTAATATTGACAGACTTAAGCTACCAAAATTATAAAAGGCGTTAGACCAGAAAGCAAAATTTTAATCAAAAGTAGACGGTGTCATAGATAAGAAGACCACCACATGACATAATGGCGCCAGCTGAAGCATCACGTTGTAATTATCGTTTTTAATTTGGCGCAAAGAGGTGTGACATCAGGAAATTGAACCCTCAACTGAAAGACTGCCTAGTGTGCTACAACACATTTTTCGATCCGGCACACTCCACAGCTGGTGATGGCACACCAATGTGTCACAACATATGGGTTGAGACTGGGGTATATGTGGCGTGGCTGTAAGGTGTTCTCTCGCTCTAAAGACAATGTGTTCGTTTCCCTCGTGGAAGGAGCGGGATATTTCTCCAGAGATCCCTTATATCGAAGATCTAGTTCCTAGTCATATCGGAGAGGGACGATAAAACATAAGTCCCTTATTCAGGTTGAGCATGTAACATTACACTTGAGTTGAAAATCGAGAAGACTGGAAAGCAGTTGCACGGACAAAATTTCACTAGAAAAAAAAATTAAACACAATCTACACATTAAAAACATTCCTACACAATATTTCTACCATCTATCTTCAAAATTGCATCGGGGACACTCGCTGGTGCTACGGAGTTCGTGCACTGCCACGAAGATCTCACTGTGTAAGAAAGAGATCGGAGCATACATGCTTTTCACCGAAGTGCAATGATGATAGTCCTATCAATCAATCCAAAGTGAAAAATCGGTAGACTGGAACAGGGAACAGAGAACACAATCAGTTCCCTTGAGAATTAGAAACAGCAACGTCAGCATTCGAACCTAAAATTCATGTTTTATCTTCTTCTTCTTCTTGCGTTCTCGCTATGAATTTATGCGTAGTCAGGGTCCCTTGTGTGGCACTTCTGATTGATTTTTTCGTGAAGGTCTGCTGCCTTATTATCAGTGTCTCCCGTCATGCAGCCGTTCCTTCTCTGAATTCATGTTCTACCTGAGACAAGTTAGCAGCAGCATCAGACAACACTTCAGAAGTTCGTCACTTAAACATTCTTCAATTATGTACATTTTCTGCTTGCAAATTATTCATAACTTTTACATTTTTAGTTTAAAACTTCAATTCATTCACTGTTTTTTGTGTTTTTGTTTACATTCTTAGTTTTTAGTTCACACTTATTTCTAGTTTTGATACCAATGATGTCCAGTTTCCATGTATTAATTATTACCGTTTTTATTGTTATTAATTATTCTCTTCTCTGTCCATGATACACAGGGGACTCTTCTGTAACATTTATATTCAAAAGTGCATACATGTTTTTCCACATGCCTTGCAGCACAGTACAAAACCTAAAAAGAGAACTTGTTCAACTCAGAAAAGGCAGAAATTCACTTGCAGTGGATTCCATCTCACTGTGGCATTGCAGGCAATGAGAGTGCCGATGTCTTAGCTAAGGAGGGCAGTGCCAAAGAGCAAATTTACAAACCCTGTCTTTTCAAGAGGTCAAAACCCTCATACAGAGAAAATCTGCAGTAGACTGAAAGACAAACACTGGATATGATTATGGAAAAGTCTCACTCAATGACCTAAACAAAACAGGCCAGGTCAATATGTTTCGACTACGTACCGGACACTGCAGACCCAACAAACACTTATATAGAATAGGAATAAGTCAAACAGCTCTCTGCCAGTGTCAGCAGGCGGAACAGACACCAGAGCATATCCTGCAAGACTGTCCTCTCCTGTGTGAGCTGAGAAGCAACATGTGGCCACACCCAGTCGACCTGAAAAGTAAGCTTTCGGGAAACCTGACAGACCTGAAGCTGAATGCCCAGTTTGTTGTCCACAGTAAATTAAGCGCATGACCAGAGATCGCTGAAAAAAGAAGGAGAATATAAATGTTACAGAAGAGTCCTCCGTATATCATGGACAGAGAAGAAAACACATAGATCTATCCAGAAAGAACTCAAAATCAAAGAAAACTGGCTAATGACACAAATAAGAGTGAGAAAATTAAAGTATTTTGGACATATAAAGAGACATGAAGGGCTGGAAAAGATCATCTTGGAAGATGTATCCCGGCAATAAGAAGAGGAAGACTACGGAGAAGATGGATTCAGGATGTAACTGATGGTTTGATCATGACGGCTGCGGCAGGACATCTGGCCTATGAGAGAGAGAAATTCCGGAGGACTGTTGGGGTGGAAAAGTTCTGCTCAGTACAAGCTATTTAATGATGATGATGAATTATTATCCATTTTCTAGAGTCCAATTTTTACTTCCCATGCCAAGATTTCATTCACTTCCTGTATTATGTTTCTCATTGTTTATTTGTTCGTCCGTTATAAATTAAGACGTACTCTGGGTCTAATATGGATGGGTGCTTGTTTTCCTTTTCCCCAATGTCCGTCACATTTCTTTTTCTTCTTCTTCTTTTTTTGTCGTCACACTGCTACCGGAGTTTTGTCCAGTGTCGTAGCTTTCTGTTTTTGTCTTGCGCTACTCTGGTGATTTGAGTGATTGTTATTTTTGCTATTTAACATAATTCTGCTATGCCATCTAACCATCTTTGTCGTTGTCTTACTCTCACTTTCTTTCCTGGTGTTCGGCTGTAGAAGACTCTGTATACTTAAATAAAAAAAAGCCGAAGGATTGACTTCATTGCACTGGGTTTTACCCCATCTGGCTCGGTTCCTCTCAGCAGAAATGGCACGCCACCTACCGAGAGTATTGCACAAAGCACGAACTCCCTAGCTACGGCAACAATCCTAGGTGTCTCTGGAACCCCTTCATTCCTTGTTTCTCAATGTAATTCAAACACGGTTCATCATTCAGGGATCCTTAATCCGACTTCAGATGTACTTGTAATTTAGATTCCAAAGTAAAGGATTAGGTTTTCTGTAGTCCAATAGCGTACCTTGTGCACATCAAAACGTTTTTGGTCTAAGATCGCCTTAACTCACATAATTTTCACGGCACGTGGTCACAAGCGCAGTATCTTATCATCTTATCTATCTTCGAGCCAACTTCTTGTAGTGTAATCACGTTTACTGTCCAGCTATCACTCAAAACCTTGCATACAAACTACACGTGCTGGTGGTACTAATAGCCGTAAATGAGCGATGACGAAATCTACGGCCCTGGCAACATAAGGCCGACTAGCTCAGACGGAATACCAAAATTCCTGCTTAATGGGGCTGGTTTTATAAGTTTTTGATGGAACCTGTAAGGTTTTCTGCAATTTTCAACAATTTACGAGTCAATGGATATTTTCACAAAAATAACTACATGTGAAATGCGTTGCCTGCGAAAAGTTACCAACAACACAAGAAAGACAGAATCACCAACATCAGCATAAGAAAGAAAGTTGGCACAAACCGTGCTTGAATTACATAGATAAACAAAGAATGAAGTGGTTTGGCCACTTAATAAGAATGCATCCAAACTCCACAGTATACAGAGTCTTCTACAACAGAACATCGGAAAGAAGGCAAGAGGAAGACCACGGAAAGATGGTTAGATGGCGTAGCAGAATCCTGTGAAAGAGCAAAGATAACAATCACACAAGCCACCAGAACAGCGCAAGACAAAACAGAAAACCACGACACTGGGCAACAACCCGTAGCAGTGTGACGACAAAAGAAGAAGAAAAGAATGGATATGTATTGATGAAAAATGTTAACAATATTGATATTACTTAGTGTTAAACTTTACTTGTGACATAATATAACCTTGATTTAGCACTTTGTGTTATTTTTAAAATGAATTTCTCTTTATCTAAAAATTCTGTAGTGCGAGAAAACGCGACGATTGTGGTCTGATTTCCGAGAATTTTTACCTGAGCCCGCCGGTCTTATGTTATCGGAAGCCACGAAGAAAACAAACTCAGACGAGTGTTCTTGTACCTTTCTGTTGTGTGAGGTGGTCACGTGTAGCCAACGTTAGTTGAAAAATAGATATCTACGTTGATTGGAACTAATGGTGGAAAGTTTGTTCAAAACAAGAGCATTAAGTTTTCTTGACCAGGTGGAGATAAACATCTTGGTCACTATCTGTTAATCATTGTTTTTAGTTAGTGTTTTTTTTAATTCTCTCATGCCACGGGGTCATTGTAGGGTCGCCTTTACATCTACAGTACTTTTGGTGTTTTGTTAGTTTGCTTGTTGCTTACCATGTCTCAAGCATGGGCATTCATACGGCAAGTGTGTGGTAGGGTGAGAGTGTAAGTGCCACCACTGGAAAATGGTATTTTGATAACAAAGTTTTATATGAATCTGTTCTTCTCTATGTCCGCGTAGTAAACTACCTACGAATATCTTGGACATAAATAAGAAAGAACAACGATATCCTGAAAGAACTTAATGTTAAAGAGAATTGGCTGATAAACAACATACTTGTTAAAGGGGTGTTCTTCCTTTCTACTCGTCCTTTACTAAATAAATAATAACATCAACAATAATCCTACAATACCATTCAGTTCAAGTCGTAACAATCAATGGTAGTTGGCAAAAATTGTATGTTCATTCAAGCATTGTTGGTAAACACGTCCGTTCACGTCTCCTATATTATAACGGTCTCTTTTGTTACTATCCTGTCAACTTGTGATTGTTGTTTTCAATGTCAGACTCAACTAATTCTAGTCACTATACCCTTACTATGGTGTGCATTATTTGGTGTGCATCTTTCCCAGTCTACCTTTCTTCTATCCTCTATCAACTACCTGTCTAGTCTATTAACTGATGCTTCCTTGGGGTCGAGGAATGGCTGTCCTTTGTCATCTCCGTGTACATACTGTACAGAAAAATGAGGTACTTTGGTCACATCAAGCGTCGCGATGGCCTGGAAAGAAAAATATCAGAGGGCAGGGTCCCAGGACGCAGAGACAGACCAAGAAGAAGATGGCTACAAGATATTAAAGAAACCATAAACATGACCATCGACGAAGTGGGTGAACTGACTAGAGACAGTGTGAATTTCAGATGCGCTGTAAAGAGAACATCGTCTTATAAAGGACACGCACCTTGATGATGATGATGAAACTACCTACTAACAATTTTAACAAGAGAGAAAAGCGAAAGCTCTAGAAGTTGTCATAGTAAAGCACTTTCAAATTAACCGTCTGTAAAGACGAAAAGGGCCATATATACAATGTTTAACATTCACTTGCCCACTCTGGTCAAATGTATGTGGACGTCCATGGTCTCAAGTTCTGAATTCATATACAATAGAGAGGAAGGTTATATTTCAGATCAAGTCAAGTCATAGTAGACACTAAAGGGGTTCAAAGGATCCAAAGGCGAAGGATTGACTTCATTACACCGTGTTCCCCCATATGGCTTCGCCCCTGTCGCCAGAGATATCTTGACATCTACCTTGAGCATTGAACAAAGAACAAACTCCGTAGCTCCGGCAACAATCCTAGTAGTCTCGCGAGATGTAGACACTCTCCAGATGTAAGCACGCTTCTTATGTAGACATACTCCAGCTGCATCCAAGCTCTGGCTGTAAGCACTCTTAAGCTGTTGACACAATCCAAGTTTAGATGTGTTCTTATTACAGGCAAGCACTAAGTATAGAAACACCCTGGGTGTAAGAATGCTTCAAGTGCAAATCGATCTACCTGTTAAGTCACGCTCTACGGTTAGAAAAAAACTGTGACAGTAGGAGAAATTTGTGACATGAGAGCTATAGAATAACAGAAAGACTATATATAGTACTGTTCAAAAATCGTGGAATGAAAGAGTATCATTCCGAACGCAAAGAAGAAGAAGAAGATCCAGAGTAAAGGGTAAGAGAAACACCGTAGTATAATCATATATGCCAGTAATGTTTGACGCTTGCCTCGACAGGTGGCCATCATAAGTAAGACCTTCCGAACTAACTCATGTCTGTGCTAGAGATAAGGTCACGCTAAATTTAAATACGAGTATATATATGTAAGTCCTGCTGCCACCTTCGTATTGGTTGTCCCTGCCTAGCACTCCAGAAGCCAACGGATTGTAGCCAACTCTAGGAGCCGAGAGTTACAGACATCCATGATCACCATCTCCAGTTGTCATGATATTATGCATAATGGTAATGACACTAGAGTACTTGATGAAAGAAATAGTGGACGGTACATATATACACCACAGTACCTTTTGGTCCGCATATACACTCACACACACACACACAAAATAGAAATAGTAAGAAAACGCGAATAGTACTCTTCCTCTTCTTCTTCTTTGCTTTCGTTCTTTGCTACCAATTTTAATCACTCTTTGTGATATGTTTGATCTTTGTCAAGAACGTGTATACGTTGCACATTGGTTTGGTAGGCCCCTAAACGCATAGACTTCTACATGTTTAGGACATGTGCATCCGATTTCAGCCAAACCTCCTTAGTCGCCTCTTACGACATGTGTGGCAGGTAAGAGTGGTTCTATTCTTTACACCCCAAATTTGGGCCCCGGTAACCACTCGGGCGACGCGAATAGTAATGACTCGTTACACGTATACTCGCATCAATCTTCAACCGGGAGTAACGAATGCGACCTAAAAATGGTACTCATTATTTGACCACTATCTGTGTTCTAACCACAACTCGTTATTTGATAAGTATTCGTTGCTAAATTTGTTTCACTTAATACACTACTATACAATACTACCTAAATCAGCGTTTCCCAAAGTGGGCGCTACCGCCCCGTGGGCGCTAAAGCCTTCTAGGGATGGGGGCGATAGTGGGTTCAGAAGCATTTGGGGGATTTTTTCGTGATTTTGCGATTGAATAATCATTAAAAATTTGAATTATGCATTTTAATTCATCTTATGCCCCTTTTACACGATCCATTTTTTCATCAATTTTCTATTTCATGTATATAATCATTTGAAAATTGACCCTGTATGATAGAAATATATACCAATATTTAAGGTCAAAGTGAAAATAGAGCATGTATATATATATGTGAGAGGGGTCGTTGGCAAACTGGAAGGGGAGGGAGGTTGCAAAGTTTATGTCATGCAAAGTGGGTAGTGACCCGAAAAAGTTTGTGAATCTATGACCTAGACAAACCGTAGTATCTATTAGATAAGGACTAATAGTCGCTACTTGTAGAAATATCCGTTACTGTATTGGAATCGATAATCTTGCAATTGTATTTGGTAAGGTCGAAAAATAACAAATGTATTATGTGCAATCGTAAATCAGTGTGATGTTCATCTTTTTCTTTGCTTAAAGTGAGCATCGAAGCGAATATTCATAAGTTGGTGCTGTTGATAATTGGAGACTGGGACTTTGACGTGAGCATTGTCAATATTGTTTACTATATTTCGTACAGTTGGTATTGTCCTCTGCGTTTTGTATCTTTATTAAATACAGAGGGGTCTGTATATTTTTCATGCTGGATATTCGCTGGAGTTCCACAGGCGCCGGTACATTATAGTAACTAACTACTATTAAGTAGAGATGATTAAATAACGAGTATTTGCTACAAAAATAACGAGTCGCTCCTGTTACTACAAAGTAACTAAATCCACTTCACTTAACAATTAGAGTAACAAAACGACAGAGAGAGAGAGAGAAGAAGTTAGAGAGAGAGAGAGACAGACAGAGAAAGAGAGAGACAGCAATGTACCATCGAGGCAAGATAAATGTTAGCAAAATAATAGTTTCATTAACAAAATTACCAAGCGACAAAAGTGAAGAGCTCTCTCCTGAGACAGTCGGTGGTCGTTATTGTCGTTACTGTCGTTACTATTTGTAATACCGATATTTTGGGCGGTGCAGGATATGTGTGACATCTTCTTCTTCAGCGATCTCTGGTCATGCGATTAGTTTACTGTGGAGCAGAAACTGGGCAGTCAGCTTCAGGTCTGTCAGGTTTCCCCTAAGCTTGGTGTTTAATTCAACTGGGTGTGGGGGTCTCTGTGGCTGAGTGGTTAAGCCCTTTGCCTTGTGAGTTCGAATCCGGACCGCGCCGTTCTGTTCACGAGTGCAGTTTTTTCCAGAGACCCCTAGGATTGTTGCTGGAGCTACGGAGTTCGTGCTTTGCGCAATACTCTCGGCAGGTGGCTTGCCATTTCTGCGGAGAGGGACAGAGCCATATGGGGTAAAACCCGGTGCAATGAAGTCAATCCTTCGGCTTTAAAACCCTTTAAACTCAATCAACTGGGTGTGACCACATGTTGCTTCTCAGCTCACACAGGAGAGAACAGTCTTGCAGGATATGCTCTGGTGTCTGTTCCGCCTGCTGACATTGGCAGAGAGCTGTTTGACTTATTCCTAGTCTATATAAGTATTTGTTGAGTAAGCAATGTCCGGTACGTAGGCGAAATATAATGACCTGGTCTGTTCTGCTTAGGTCTTTGAGGAAGTCCTTTCCATAATCATATCCAGTGTTTGTCTTCCGGTCTTCTGCAGATTTTCTCTGTTTGAGGGTTTTGATCGCCTTAAAAACAGGCTTTGGTAACTTTGCTCTGTGGGACTGTCCTCATTAGCCAAGACATCAGCACTCTCATTTCCTGTAATGTCACAGTGATATGGAATCCACTGCAAGTGAATTTCTGCCTTTTAATGAAGGCTCAGCAAGTTCTCTTTTTATTTTCTGTACAGTGCTGTCAACTGATTTAGCCTCCAGGGGCTTGTACAGTGCATGCTGTCAACTGATTTAGCCTCCAGGGCTTGTATATGAGACTGATGAATTTAATAGCCGCATGGCTAGTGTAATCACCGCCAAATCAGGTTATGATTATTTCTTTAAGCCCCCACAAAAAAAAAACCATTGCCTTACCGGGGATCGAACTCGGTCCCCCGAATATGACCCTGCGCTATAATCCATTCAGTCAGACGCCATTACAAACAAGAATATTTTTAGTTAACAAATATCATTATCACTCCCTATATGACATATATATCTTTTATGACAGCGAGCTACACAGCTGAGATAAACCTATCGTTTCAATCAGTTTTGCTTCACAGGAGAACCCCCATTACATTTTTCTATTTATCTTTGAAGTTACAACTGGCGGTAATATTAATTTCCAGTTTTAAAATTCAAATCGTGGCTGGAAAATTGTATCAAGGTTCATTTTTCCGTGAACACCCAGTATCAAATGAACTTTTTTGTCGTATTTGCATGATTAATTAGTCAGAGACAATGGGGATGATATGCGAGGAGACAGGACTACGCGTGATTTATAGTCTCCACTTGGAAACTGCTGGTTTGTGATTAGTTATAAGAGAAACTAGATTAAACTCTTAACATGTATATGAGTGTCATCCTATCTAATATTCCGAACACAGATGTTTGATCCAGTTGAAAGATAATTTCACATCTAAAATGGATAAGCTATTGTTTAATTAATTTTGTGTTCCAAGTAGTGTTAGGTAGAATAGGTAATGTATCTATCGCACATGATTGATTGATTGACATCATCATTGCTCTTCGAAGAGTAACCATGTGTGCTCCGATCTCTTTCTTATACAAGAAGATCTCAGCTTAGTGCAAGAACTCCGTAGCACCGGCGAGGGTCCATGATGGAATTTTTTGAAGATGTTGAAGATATGTTTGTAGTAGTTTTATTATTAATCTTTTTTGATCTAATGAATTTTTCCCAGGTAGCGGCTTTCCAGCCTTGTCTTCTCGATTTTGAACTGCAACTGGTTCTTTTATGTGTTCAAATTGAACACGGGACCTACTATTTATCGTCCGTCTCCGAAAGGACTAGGAACACGATCTCACCTACACTGAGATCAGGGATCTCTGGAAAAATATCGAGATGGCTTCATGAAGGAGCAAACCTGGTATCTTTGTCGCATACAAAGAGATCGGTAAGGCGTGGCTTCTGGAGTGCTAGGCAGGGGACAACCAATACGAAGGTGGCAGCAGGACTTACATATATATATTTAAATTTAGCGTGACCTTATCTCTAGCACAGACATGAGTTAGTTCGGAGGGTCTTACTTATGATGGCCACCTGTCGAGGCAAGCTTGATCCAAACATTACTGGCATATATGATTATACTACGGTGTTTCTCTTACCCTTTTACTCTGGGATCTTCTTCTTCTTCTTTGCGTTCGGTTTGGTATGCTCATCTAAACCATGAGATGGGTTGCCTCTATGAAGCTGCATGCCAATTAGAGTTCTTCGAAAGTTCCTCATAGCTTGCTCTGTATTCTTTGTTCATGAAGCCATGCTTTGTTTCGTTGGTGTATTGACTGCAGGATGTGCTCTGGAGTCTGTGTTTCTGTCTGGTATGCACATTGTGCAGTCTGATCAGTCTTTATTCTGTGTATGTGATGGTTGAGCCTGCAGTGACTATAGGATATAAATTACAAGTACCTCCGAAGTCGGAATATATGCTCAACTGATTGGGGAGGAACAATGGTGATAAGAAAAGAAAGCCTTCTTTCTTTCTTTCTTTTGTCCTTCTCTGCTTTTTTGCCTTAATTCGTTGCAGGTTTAACTTATGAGCGGTTTCCGAGATAGGAAAAGCTCGGTCGCTTGATATGCTGTGGTATTAATGAGTTTTAAGATGTCTGTAACTCCATCAACTCATCTTTTTCTTGGTATGCCCCTTCCTCTTGATGATTCCATTTTCATGTTGTGCGATCTAGCAACTGGTGTATTCAGGTTCATTCTCACCAAGTGGCCAAACCATTTGAGTCTCTGTTTTTCAATTAATCTAATAGCAGGTGTTGCTTCGACTGTTCTTCTAATTTCCTCATTTCTTATATGGTCTCTTCTTGTTTTATTTACCGCTTTCCTCATCCATCTCATTTCACATGTGGTATTTTTCCTTTCTTGTTCTTTTGTCTGCCAACATTCAAAAATAGACAGAGGCGACATATTAGGCACCACGACTTCGACTACATTCATAGCTGACAATCGAAAAATAAAAGAAAGACAAGTTTGTTGAATCTAAATATAAAATGTGATAAATCAAAAACAAAACTTTATAAAAAATATTTTTCCCTAATTAATTAGAGTTGGTATTTCTCATTATCTATGCTAGATTTAACGATTTTTTTATCTTTCTTATTTGTTGATTGATTGGAACATCATAACTACACATTTCTTGTCTAGCTTACATGGTAGGATTGTTGCAGTTCCAAGTGGAGCATACAGGACAACTACTTGCAGTTTGTGGATAGAGGTTGAGACCGTTAATGCTGCTCTCAAAAGACTCAACGGACCTCCGTTTAATGAGACCGCTGTTGTATCTGACTCTCAGTCGATACTTCGTGTGATGCAGTGGCCGGTTGCGGTATGAGTGGATGTCGTCTATAGAGGTTTCCAGCCTCCAGAGACTCACGTGGATGTACTTTCCTGGGCATGCGGCGTTCGCTGTAATAAGAGAGCGGGAAAGTGTGGATCAAAAGCTTCGTTTGTTGGGGAGTTTAGGGGAGATATCTGAGATGTTCTTCGGTCTCTTGAAGACCTACTGTTGGATTAGGACACTAAAATGACATTAAATCAATCCAGTTATTTAAGGGCTTTTTAGTTATACGTTGTACAAGTAGATCTGGATGTTTCAGGGGATAAAGAGAGAGAGAGAGAGAGAGAGTTTAACAATCAGCACAATACCTTCCAAATACTGTTGATGGGAGTCTAAACACCTATGGGTCTGTCCAAAGTTTTGTGACGTCATTTCAGGAATCAATAACCAATAACCATTACACTTTGCTATTCTCTGATCTCTGTCTTACACAGGAACATCTCAGCTGCAGCACATCAACTCCAGAGTACCGGCATCATTTTGAATATGATGAAAATATTCTACATTGAGATCATGGATATCTGGAAAAATATCCAGATTTCTCTAAATTGGAAATAAACCGAGCACTTTTTAAGCAAAATGCAAGTACCTTAACCCTATGCCACAGAGATCACCCATTTCTTGTGTGTACTTTTTCCTTGAGAATGGCATATCGGTCAAATCATTGATTTCGTGATTATTGCTATTCTTCCTTGTGTGTTGCCGAGGCTCTCAATGGGAGCAAAGAATAGTAACACTGCAACCTACAAGGCATGTCGTAAGAGGCAACTGAGGTAGGGTCCTAGTGAAGCTACCTTAGTAAATAAAAAGCGTCGAAAAAATCGGATTTGCTTGCCTGCTTGTAGGCGCATAGCTGGTACAACGTATAATTGCTCTTAGGCTCTTATCACATACAAATCACAAAGAGTGGTTAACAAGTGGTCGATTTGAAGCATTTGAAGAAGAAGAAGAAGAAAGATTTGTGTAGAACTTTCATTTACATCTTTATGTATACATATACACATCACCATATAACTACATAAGTCGTTCAGTCGCAGATTCGTTGATGTCTCACTTAAGAAATATGATAAACCTGACAATGTTACTATATTATTATGATCGCATAATAGTTAGTTGTTAAGAACCCACGTTTCAAATCTGTCTCTACAAAAAATTAACTGTAAATAACTAAAGCACAAGTTCTTTGTGTGGGGTTAGTTACCTGTGGTTGGAAATAGAAACGTTCGATTCTGATTACCACAGCGGGAAGCGCTTCTGGTAATGAGTAATCTACTCTAGAATCGTGTCTCCTTGTCCAGTAGATGACAGGTGGGGTCCATTGGTACCAAGGACAGGATTGGAATAATAAAGAGAACAAATGAGTCAATGAGAAAGAGACAGATAAAAATGACGAGCTAACGCGATAATGTCGAAATACTAAATCGAACGCAACCACGTCCACCCACAGTGGCCAGCTAAGCCTGGCGTTTCGGAATTTCAATCAATTTCTATCTGGACAAGGGTTGTTTGGGTCAAAAATTCCACCTCCCGCCTCTGGACATTTGTCAATAAATCTAATAACTGACCGTTATAAGAAGAAAATTCCCATTATAAATTTCATGCAGTCCCGAACAAACTTGGAACTGACCAGAAACGAATCATGTCTCCCATCATCCTTTGCATGAGGAAGACAAAGTGCTTGGATGCAATCTGAGTCATTCACTGTAAGCTGACGTGCTTGTACTTTGACTATCGCTAGTTTCATTTCCTAAGAGAACATTTTCCACCAACACCACTCGTCCAATTCAATTTTCAAAAAGTGAAAATCAATTGTGGGAAAACTGAAGTGTGTTAGCCTGGGGGACAGTGACGTGTTTAGTCGTCCCTTGGCTGGACACTGTCCACTAGAAGACATTGGAGAATGTATTGATTTTCCCCCTTAATCAGATAATAAAATCATTCAATACAAGGTGACACAATCAATGGATGGTTTAAGATTGCTACATGAAATGTCATCTCAAGCTTTTATCGTTGATCAGAAACACGGAGATAACAATATGAATAAAAGATGGAGACAAAACTAGAGAGAGAAAGTAGAATACGAGGAAAAAATAGTCCTTTGTAAAAATTGACAGTTTGTTTTGGGAAGATACTCGAAAGCGTAGTGGTTAGTGCTCTTACATTTTAGACGCGTGGTTCTGGTTTAACTCCAAAGTGGAAGAAAATTTTGTTTCCGATTTTCAGTGTCAGTTTGGAATATCTCCTTTGCACTCCAGACATGTCCATAGATGCTTCGATCTCCTTCACAATGTCTCCAACAACGTCCAGCGACTGGTCGTACCAGTATGATTGTGATTGATGAACTACTCATATGCTGTTCTTTTCTGGTCACTTCAATCTTCAATCCCAGTTCCTGCAATCTAGTAGTTGATGTGGATTGTTTTAAATGAAAATCTTCTTTGCGGCAACAGTTTATGAGGGCGTTCAAAATGTCAGCTCTATCCATTGACCTGTCCCCCCTAATATGATGGCAGAGTCAACCAGCCTGTCTGCTCTCTCATTGCCAACGACACACATGTTGTCACTTGTAGACCATTAGTGCGCATCGAACCAGCCACCACATTTCGGGCCATACTTAAAGAATTATTAACTCAGAATGCGCGCATGAGTGTAGCTTTGTGCCTCCAGCAAGAGTGGTGTCCTAGTCACAACCAGTACCTCCATTGTCATACTGCATGTTTACAGTGCTCAAGTCGACCCACCCTAAATTAGGTCCCAGCACAGCAGTGCCAAATAAAGTGTCTGATATGCAGTTGACTACATTATCCACCTTGTGTCCTTGGTAACTGAACAATACGGACCTAACATCATATTGTTCAATATATCTCATGGTATAGTACTTTCTTCTTCTTCTTCTGCGTTCTTACTAGATTGGGATTTCGAATTCTCTAATAAAGGCAACCGTCTGCCTCAGATTATCAGGCACACTATACAGTTTGTCTTCGACGCTAGTGTAAGTGGACCACCTCTTTCTTCTCAAGTCTGCATACTGAGAGCACTTCTGTAGGATATAATTCA
Organism: Arion vulgaris; assembly: GCA_020796225.1. Taxonomy (NCBI): domain Eukaryota; kingdom Metazoa; phylum Mollusca; class Gastropoda; order Stylommatophora; family Arionidae; genus Arion; species Arion vulgaris. The sequence goes on along the minus strand of CM036763.1, from coordinate 19,656,546 downwards.
TATGATTTCCGCTTCCCCGTTTTGGCCACCCTCGTGATGGTAGGTCTGACATTCTTACTGCGTGGCTAAATCTCCGAGGCAGATTGGCGACCGTAGAATCCGTTATCCCATTCCTTATTGTGAAGGGTCGTTGCACCATGTTTTGCGCCTTACGGCCTTGTGCATCCGTTTTCTGCAAGCATTTGTTTCGGGTAGCATTCCCTAGCGGACACGTGTATCCGATTTCAGCCAAACCTCCTTAATCGCCTCTTACGACATGCGTGGCAGGTAACAGTGGTTCTATTCTTTACACCACAAATTTGGACACCGGTAACCACTCGGACGGTATAGTACTCTGAAAAAACAAATACAATAACAAACACTACTACGTTTTCAACCAAGTTAAATCAACATTTCGCTGGCTGAAATCGAACACCCCACCGAAGGATAAGCAACTATGCTCCAATAGGTGCTGAAGGTTAGTGCACGTACATTACGTTCTGATGTTTGGCTGTTTATACATCACAATAAGAATGATAAAAACTAGCCTAGAACGATCGCGAGAGAGAGAGAGAGAGAGAGAGAGAGAGAGGAGAGAGAGAGAGAAATCAACACTTCACTACTAATCATGGACAGATGGCAAACAAAAACAATAGCTTGTTTTTAATTTGTTTCTCCATAATAATGCTTTCTGACCACAATTGTTTGTTGGAACCCAGAATCTGTACAGCAGCACAAAGATTTTGTGTTGATGTTGTGTGCAGTATGTATTCTATTATTATAGTAGCGAAACACGTAAAACAAAGTCCTTAGTATTACAAAATACAAAAAAAAAGTGACGATATACATTAAAGGTTTGGACCAAAAGGCCTTTATCAAGCAAATGATACAACAGGAGTGACGAATTAAAAAAAACACTACATATGGACGACTACATACGGAGACATTCAAACGTTCCTAATGAAAATCTGGAAATAAAAACGAATAACGAAATAAATGTAACTCAGAAAACACACACAAAGACTAGAAGTAGAAAAGAAGAGAAACAATAAAAAAATCAAGTAAATATATGGCTTATGCAACATGCGTATGTAGTCGTCCATATGTAGTGTTTGTTTTTTAAATCGTCACTCCTGCTGTATCGTTTGCTTGATAAAGGTCTTTTGGTCGAAACGTTGCTGTATATCGTCACTGTTTTTTTTTATTATGTAAAAGTAAAGTACTTTGTTCTTACGTGTTTCGCTACTTTACTAAGTTTTACTGCAGTCTTCCCAATTATCCGATTATCCTCATTAGATAATATTATTTACATATATATATATTATTTTTGTTTTACTGTTGATATCTACGATTAAAAATTGAAAGGTCTAGTTTTAGGCTTATCTTATCGTATCCACATGTACCGTCAAGCACCGTGGGGAGCTTCAGTTTTCTTTCCTGTGTCAGATGTGTTGCGTCTGTAGTTGGTAGTCTTTGATGTCGCATGACATCTGTGATATTATTTATCCATCGGGTTCTTGGTCTTTCTCGGGCTTTGTGTCCGGGTTACTGGTTGTTATAGGCGCGCGACGTCCGCGTGCCCAGCGTGTTCGTAGCGCGTTGGACTGCGGGTGACTAGTCCTCTGTAAGTGCGGGTTCAACTCCGCGGACTGGCAGAAAAGCTACAGGTTCCCCAGATTTACGGTGTTCGTGGCACCGAGCCGAAGGGTTACGATGTCCACGACATCGAGCCGAAGAGCTTTCAGCTCAAGTGCTTCTGGATCGGAAAAAAAAATAAAAATAAAATAGGCGCGCGATGGTAGTAGATCTGGTTTTATTTTCATTTAGGGACCGATCCATTTGATCTAATTTTAGTACAAAGAAATTAATTGATCGATTGATAGAACCATAATCATTGCACTTTGGTGAGTAACAATGTGTGCTCCGATCTCTTTCTTACACAATAAGATCTCAACTGCAGGACACGAACTCCGTAGCATCGGCGAGGGTCTCTGATGTAATTTTGAAGATGGTGAAGATATTTGTGTATGCATTGTCTTTTTTAATCTTTTCTAATGAATTTTGCCCGGTCAGCCTAAGTGATGATCCGATTTCATCCAAACCTCCATAGACGCCTCTTACGACATGCGTGGCAGGTAACAGTGGTTATATTCTTTACACCCCAAATGTGGACCCCGGTAACCACTCGGGCGAATGTCTACCTTTAAAATAATAGTTTATACCGCGTGCCCAGCGCGTTGGACGACGGGTGGCAAGCTCCCTGTGAGTGTGGTTCCATTCCGCGGGCTGGCAGAAAAGCCACAGGTTCTCCAGATTTACGATGTTCGTGGCACCGAGCCGAAGAGCTGAAAGCTCAATTCTTCTGGATCAGGTTAAAAAAAGAAAATAGTTACAAAGATAATCAAAGAGACTGCAAGTAATATTGTTACTGTTTATCTCTCTAATAATACAGGGTGTTCAATATAAAAGTAGCCCGATTGACAAATCAAAGATTACCAATCGGGCTACTTTTATGTTGAACACCCTGTAGTATTGCTTGATTATGTTTATTTGTTGTTGTTGTTATTTTATTTACTTGCAATGAATTTAGGCTAAGCTATGGCGCCTATAGAGAGCCGCTGTAGCGTAGTTGTTAGTGAACTCGCTTCGCAAGGCTGGTGGTCTGGGTTCAGCTCCCGCAATGTGCGTGGAATTTTTCCCGACCGCGACGGTCTCAGGTCGACCCAGCCTCAACTGGGTACCAGACATGCTCTGGGAAAGTAAAGGCGGCCGGCGTGATGCTGACCACATCACCCATCGTGTGCCGACGGTCAATGAAAATACAGGCCTAACACTGTATTGACCTATATACCACGAGTATGAAAGGGTTCCTTTACTTTACTTTATGGCGCCTATTACGGCACCGTTTTCTGTTTTTTGCGTAAAGTCTTGCTTTTCTAATAACCAGTGACACTAGCCATTCACGCAAGCCTTACTCAGTTTTCAGAGGTATCCGTAATTTAAATCGTGAAAGTAAGGAATCAGAGTTTTCTGTAGTCCAATTTCGTATCGTTTGAACACCAAATATGTTGGACAAAGCTGGCATCAAACCACGGAATTTCCACGGTCCGTTGCCACTAGCGCACCGTGTTATCAGCTTCGCCATTGGCAAGCCCGTTGATGATGTTATTCATGAATTATTACAATTTGCAGATTTCGCTTCTCAAGTCGACGTGTCAATATATTTGACAAGTTTAAGCTTAGCAGTTAGCATTCGTATGATTGGGTACAATTACAATAAAATTATATTCTAAAAGGGTTTTAAAGCCGAAGGATTGACTTCATTGCACCGGGTTTTACCCCATATGGTCGGTCCTCTCGCAGAAATGGCACGCCACCTGCCGAGAGTATTGCACAAAGCACGAACTCCGTAGCTCCAGCAACAATCCTAGGAGTCTCTGGAAAAACTGCACTCGTGAACAGAAGGCCGCGGTCCGGATTCGAACCACGACCTTCGACTCGCAAGGCAAAGGGCTTAACCACTCAGCCACAGAGACCCCCTAAAAAAATTATATTCTTCTATAAAGCAACCAAAAACCACCAAAACTGAATCGATTTCAACAACCTTGTCTTCTTATTTATTATCAGACAGTTCGTTATAGAGATGATGTATAGGGGTTGGGGGCACTGGTGCCTTCTCCCCTACATAATGGTTGTTGCTTCTTCTTCTTCGTCTGCCTTTACTCAATATACGTAAACTCAAGCGTAATCAGGGCGCCTGGTATGGGGCTTCTGACTGATTTTTACGTGAAGGCATATTTCCTTATTATTAGTGTGCCCCACCATACAGATGAGTGTTTTCCGACTTCAGATATCAATTATTGTTGCTGTAGATAGGTGTGTTATGCTTACAATAAACCGACCAGACAGAAGTATGATTCTGTGGTCATGATCAACAAGAAACTACATATATTGAAGTCATACCCGCTGATACAGCCTTGTGGCTAGAAATATGATCAGTCTACACCATAGATTCCTAAACGTTAGGAACCTATACATTAGAAAATATCCAAAATGTACTGTACGTTGTAACACGTGCCGAACACAGGTCTACTATCCCCTCTGCAGAACTAGCCTGCCACCTACCGAGAGTATTGCACAAATCATGAATTTCGTAGCCTCGGCGACAATCTTAGGTATCTTCGAAAAAAATCCATTCCTAAAAAGAACGAAATGGTCGGGATTCGAACCTACAACATTTCGAAACGTAAGGCAACGGTTAAATTCTTGAACAAATGAGACCCCTTAGTTAAATGTTTTTAATCAGCTGTAATCCAATATTCTACTAGGGAAGTTGAATTGAAAAGTTAATATTAATGTTAGTGCTAAGCTGTAGGTCAATATTCAATTATAAGCATTGAATTGAAAAGTTAATATTAATGTTAGTGCTAAGCTGTAGGTCAATATTCAATTATAAGCATTGAATTGAAAAGTTAATATTAATGTTAGTGCTAAGCTGTAGGCCAATATTCAATTATAAACATTAAATTTAAAAGTTAATATCAATGTTAGTGGAAAGTTTCAGTCCTATATTCCATTGGGAACGTATCGGAATAAGAGAGCTTGTTCTCTAGCTTGCTTTGTTAGTCTCAACCATCGGCTTGACAGACAACGCAACCATCCGCATTTGCACCATCAATAAAACATCCCCTATTAACACAGCGATAAAAATATGACACAGATGGATGCCCCCGTGACAAGATAAGAACAATTAAACTATCATATTCGTGTTGGTTGTATCTCATTTCGTGTTTTCCAGTGAAGAATATGACAAAATGAAGGGAATAAAACAGAGTATCGCTTCGGTTTCTTCTCTTTCTTCTTTGTCTGTCTTGCATCTCCATAAAACTACGGCTCTAATAAAAATGCCAATCATTCAGTTGAATATCACATGAGCACGGTATATTCTCACTTTATATAATAATAATTATTATACATTTTTCTGTTATTTCTGAAACAAAAGTTCTCAACAAACAGCCGATGTTTATTTATACCCTGCAACCAATGGCGACTCGTCATTAAGGGCCAGTGGGGCCGGGCCGCACCAAAATAATGTGTAACGTATATTTATTATTTTATAAATTAAAATATCACAACCTAAAACCATGATTTTTCCGAAAAATTGTGTCTGGCCCCAAACAACAAAAATGATCACGAGCCGCCACTGCCTGCGACATTTCTTTTCTTACTCTAATTGAAGGTTGAAATTGTTTTCTTTCGTTGAAGTATTCATGTTTTGTTTGTGTTTTTTTTAGTTTTATTTGTCTACATATTGATGAAATCAGGGGGTCTCTGTGACTATGTGGTAAACATTTGCTTTCCGATTCGAAGGTCCTAGGTTCGAATCCGGACCTCGTCGTTCTGTTCACATGTACATTTCTTTATAGACCATTAGGATTGTTTCCGGAGCTAAGGAATTTGTGTTTTTTGTAATACTCTCGGCAGGTTGCGAGTCACTTCTATGGAGAGGGACAGAGCTGTATGGGGTAAAAATCCGATGCAATGGAGTCAATCCTTCGGGTTTAAACCCGTTAGAAAAATCTGATACTACTGGTTTTTAGTATTTTTTGTTCACTTTATCTTTGTTTGTGATAAAAGCATGTTATATTATCTATAGAATCACATGTCATTCATCAAATTTTGCAAAGAAATGTACACAGGCTACTTTTTTATATTTACACGCGGAGGAAAAAAGGAATAAAATTTATGTTACTACGTATTTCAAGCAGTACTAATATGTTTAATGCAGTATTAATATGTTAATGCAGATTAATATGTTTAATGAGTACTTAATATGTTTCAATGCACTTAATATGTTTAAGCAGTACTTAATATGTTCAAGTAGACTTAATATGTTTAATGCAATAATATGTTAATGTAGTATTAATATGTTTTAATGTAGATAATATGTTAACATATAATATGTTTTAATGCAGTATTAATATGTTTAATGTATACTTAATATGTTTTAATGCAGTATAAATGTTTTAATGCAGACTTAATATGTTTAATGCAGACTTAATATGTTTAATGCATACTTAATAGTTTTAATGCAGACTTTATGTTTGTGATAATGCAGTACTTAATATGTTTTAATGCAGTACTTAATATGTTTCAATGTCAGTACTTAATATGTTTAATGCAGTACTTAATATGTTTTAATGAGTACTTAATATGTTTAATGCAGTACTTAATATGTTTAATCAGTACTTAATATTTTAATGTTACTAATATGTTTAATGCAGTACTTAATATGTTTTAATGCAGTACTTAATATGTTTCAATGCAGTACTTAATATGTTTCAATGCAGTACTTAATATGTTTTAATGCAGTACTTAATATGTTTCAATGCAGTACTTAATATGTTTAAATACAGTACTAAATATATTTAAATGTATATAACTCTATCTTACTGCTTTTCTTGATTTCACCTCCTCTTATTTGATGCCCATCAACCAGGTAAATAGCATCAGTTAACTAGAACTACAAGAAGTTTTAGATATATGAGGGCGTGGAATAACTGTTTGAAGAATAAAACTCAAGAGATCAATATATAAAACATCAGATAAGCAGTTCTCAAGATGTATGTTGTACCCTTCTAGATGGGACACAAAACTTGTAGATTTATGTTGTAATTTCAATATAAGTAATTTGTAAGTAATAAGTATTGATAATTTAGAGCAGAATTCGGGATCGGACGAAACAGATCGGAGCTAAAGGAAGTGTTTTTATTCTACAGAAAGCTGCGAGTTGGGCGTTATCATAGGTAACCATTGTCCTTTTTGTTCAATCTTTATTTAAAAAAAAACAATTTTCCGATCCAGAAGCACTTGAGCTTTCAGCTCTTCGGTTCGGTGCCACAAGCACCGTAAATCTGGAGAACCTTTGGTTTTTCTGCCAGTCCGTGGAATTGAACCCGCACTCACAGAGGATTTGTCACCCGTCGTCCAACGCGCTACAAACACGCTGGGCAGGCGGGCTTCAATCTCTATTCTAGACCGTCGTTATCGCTAACTTTAAGACTGATCTGTCGGGTCCAATCTCACAGGAACAGTCAGCTATATTTGCATAGAAACGTAAGGTGTTCAATGTCCATCTGAAAATGTGTACCAGCAATTTCTAAGTTGAACAAACTTTAGATTCATTGCTATATAATTGGTCCGATATCGAGAAATGTAAGAAAATGTAGATTCTAACTAGTCTTCCAATTTGTCTCACGTTTGCGCATGGCCATTGAGTTGTTCGCATGTGTCGATTCCTCCCCGCCAATAATGTCTGACACCTTCCGTTTCTGAGGACATCTTTTTTTGAGGTTGTTCTCTAGACAGTTGCAGTCCCCTGCTGACGAGATCTGTCTTCCCGGGTTTGTCTGGAGTTGTCCTACAATGAGAGTGTCGATGTCTTAGCTACGGAGGCAGTGCCAAAGAGCAAATTTACCAACCATTGTCTTTTCAAGAGGTTAAAACCCTCATACAGAGAAAATCTGCAGTAGACTGGAAGACAAATACTGGATATGATTATGGAAAAGATTCCCTGAAAGACCTAAGCAGAACAGACCAGGTGATTATATTTCGACTACGCACAGGACACTGTAGACTCAACAAACACTTATATAGACTAGGAATAAGTCAAACAGCTCTCTGCCAGTGTCAGCAGGCGGAACAGAAACCAGAGCATATCCTGCAAGACTGTCCTCTTCTGTGTGAGCTGAGAAGCAACATGTGGCCACACACCTAGTCGACCTGAAAACTAAGCTTTGCGGAAACCTGACAGACCTGAAGCTGACTGCCCAGTTTGTGGTCCACAGTAAATTAAGCGCATGACCAGAGATCGCTGAAGAAGAAGAAGTCTCACGTTTATACAACGTTCTTTGTTTCTCTAATAAAATATATAATAGAGTTACACTTTCCATCCATTCGCTGCTGCTATTAAATTATCTTGTTTCTACTAGAACCATTCAAAGATTATCTTGTTTCTACTAGAACCGTTCAAAGACGAAGGGTATTCTTCTTCTTTGCGTTCGTTCTTTACGACCAATTTTAATCACTCTTTGTGATATGTTTGATCTTTGCCAAGAACGTGTATACGTTGCACATTGGTTTGGTAGGCCCTCAACGCATAGACTTCTACATATTTAGGACACGCGCATCCGATTTCAGCCAAACCTCATTAGTCGCCTCTTACGACATGAGTGGCAGGTAACAGTGGTTCTATTCTTTACACCCCATATTTGGGCCCCGGTAACCACTCGGGCGGCGAAGAGTCTAAAGACGTAGGGCTGACTTCATTGCACTGGGTTTCCCTATATGACTGGGTCCCTCTCCGCAGAAATAGCACATGAACTGTTGAGATTATTGCACAAAGCACGAATTTCTTAGCTTCGGCAACAATTTTAGACACGTGCATAAACAGAACGGCGAGATCCAGATTCGAACCCTTTGGAACGCAAGGAGAAAGGAGTAAGCACTTAGCCACAAAGGCACTGGCCCGTATATTTAAGGTTGATTGTAATGAATTTCCACTAAATTCAATTCTTTGCCCTTATGGTAAACAGTGATAAGTTGTTACTTGTTAGCCTCCTGATGTTCACCTTCCAATTATATTGCTACAACAACTCACACTTCTAATGTGATCATAACAATGTGACATGTCTTTTAGTATGTTCAAGCGCCCGTGCATTGTTGTGGCTCTTAAGGAGAGCAAAGAATAGGTAGCACTGCAACCTATAAAGCCTGTCTTAAGAGGCGACTGAGGTAAGGACTAGGAATCTACCCTAGTAAATAAAAAGCGTCGCAGAAATCGGATGTGTTGGCCTACTTGTAGGCGCATAACTGGCACAACGTACTATCGCTCTTAGGCTCGGTTCACATACAAATCACAAAGAGAGGTTAACAAGTGGTCGATATGGAGCGTTAGAAGAAGAAGAAATATGTTCAAAACACCGTCTCTGTCTAACTTTCATTTCCTTGAGTAATTCTCTTTTCATTCTATGTTCTTGCATCACGTCTTTTTTTCATTACCATATTTTCTTACATGATACACCTTGAATTCCACTTTATATCTTCATTTCGACAGCCTCGTATTTGCTTTACACTTGTGGTTTTTTAAAAATTGTTCCCGTTTCCATCACATACATACATTTTTCTGTGATTTGTTTGAGTGTTAATTCATTCTGTACTTAACTCACACAGGGTGCGCCAAGATTCTCTATAAAAAGAACCAAACTACCGCACACTACGCCAAGCATTGTTTCATTTAAAATTAATGCTAAATTTACGTCAATATATTCCGATCACATTTTAGGATTTTAATCTACAGCAAAGCTATCTATTTCTACATTGTGGTCCGACCGAGAGCTTAGTAAAACTAAGGCACTATTATGGCTGTATTCACAAAATTACACTCATGCATGCATTCTGAGTGATTCAATGAGTATGATCCGAAAAGTGGATGCTGGTTCGGTGCGCAGGCAATGGACTGAATCACTACAAGCGTCAACAGTTTGCAGAATTACACTTATCTTCGTTCCGGTGTACATGGGTGTCGCTGGCAATAAAGGACAGGCCGGCTGGCTCTACCACTATATCAGGAGGCCAGCCAATGGATAGAGCTGACATTTTGAACGCCCTCATTGAGTGTGGACTCAAAGAGGACTTCCATTTAAACAACTCCACGTCAACTACTGGATTACAGGAGCTGGCACTGAAGATTGGAGTGTCAAAAAAGAACAGCACTACAGGTATATTAGTAAGCTTATCAATCAAAATCGAACTGGTACAGTCAGTTGCTGGACACTGTTGGAGATATTGCGAAGGAGATCGGAGCATCTATGGACATGTCCGGAGTGCAATGAAGATATTTCAAACTGAAACTACAACTGAAACTATGTAATTTTAATGACATTTATATCCATGGAAGGGAAATCGGAACAAAAAATAACTCGTCCACATCATGTTTTTTCAATTCAGTAATGATAGTGTTAATAGCTTTTTCATGCTGTTTTAAATATATATCTTTTACCATTCTATTTCTCGTACTAAATAAACAAAACTTTTTTTTTTAAAATAAAAATTAGTTTATCTCATTTTGAAGACGGGACAAACTTTTCATTTCTGAAAATAGAGAATCTACGATGTTTCCATATGGATTTATCATCTTCATTACCACATGTTTCATTTTGAAAATGTGAGCTCAGTAGATTATGAAGAGATCAATAATGTTGTTTTGAAGAACAGGAAAATAGATCTATGAAGAAGCTTATTCACCTTCTGAATGCAATTAAGTTCCGTTAGTTTGTGCATTAAAATGTGATGATAGTCCTCACAGATTACTGCTGTCGTGTTTATGTTTTAGTTCAGATGGTGAACACACATGTGTAAAGTCTTAACTGTAGGTTATATATTTCTGACACGAGAGAAAACAGAGAAAGTGAATTTGTAGTCAACTGAGTAGAGTAATGGTGAAAGGAGGGGAAAAGTTTCAGAAGATAGCAATATGTAGAGTGTTCGTTTTTTTAAAATCTGGCACGAAAAGGTTGGGGGTTCAGTTCCTACACTCGAAATTCCGCAAGTAAAAGAAGAAATTGGTCCTACTACTTTGGAGAGCTAGCTGAGTGTGTTCTTAAAAATGCTCGTCTGTATGGATAGGCAATGGGTGCCGTATTTAGGCAAAAATTAATCAGAAGCACGATGATTACGCTTGAAATTATGCGGGTGAACAAACAAAGCACCATAACTAAGCTTGAATTCATAGCGGGCAAAGGAACAAATCGCCACAACTACGCCTAAATTCCTTGCGGCGAACAAACAAAACGCCATAACTTCGGCTGAGTTCATAGAGGGGGAACGAACAAAGCGTCATAACTTCGCCTGAGTTCATAGAGTGGGAACGAACAAAGCGTCATAACTTCGCCTGAGTTCATAGAGGGGAACGAACAAAGCGTCATAACTCGCCTGAGTTCATAGAGGGAACAAACAAGCGTCATAACTACGCCTGAGTTCATAGAGGGGGAACAAACAAAGCGTCATAACTACGCCTGAGTTCATAGAGTGGGAACGAACAAAGCGTCATAACTACGCCTGAGTTCATAGAGGGGGACAAACAAAGCGCCATTACTACGCCTGAGTTCATAGAGGGGAACAACAAAGCGTCATAACTTCGCCTGAGTTCATAGAGGGGGAACGAACAAAGCGTCATAACTACGTTTGAATTCATTGCGGGCGAACGAAAAAAAAACACACAAAAACTAACGTCTCTAGCTGTTTTCCAGAAATATAGAATACTATATAATATTCTCTTTCTTGTTCAGTGTTTCTCTCTCTCCTTCTTCCTATATGTTCTCATTCACCTATTACTATCTTTCTTCTTCAGTGTTTCTATCTCTCTTCTTCCTATATGTTCTCATTCACCTATTACTCTCGTTTTTTCCAGTTTTTCTACAATTTTCTCATCAACTTCTTCTAATCTCTCTCTCTCTCTCGTTCCCGCTTCTTCTAATCTATTCAACCCCCATCTCAATCTCTCTATACTTCTCTTGTTCTCAGTCATATCTATTATTACTCTTTTATCTATACATCTATCTGTTTCCTTTCATAAAATGAGAAAATATCTTCTTGACGATAAATAAGACATATTCTTCAAATAGCAATGTCTCACTGACCAACGTATGATTCGATAGAGGTCAAGAGGTTGAAAAAAGAGATTATGGAGAAGGGGAGACAATTCTGATCTGTTTAGTAGTTTGGTAATAAATGCATGAAATGAAGCCTGCGAACAGCTAGAATATAAGAAGAGAGAAATGGGGATGGAAGCAGGAGGAAGGGGGTATTCTGAACCTGACAAGACCTGATGGACTTAGATTGAGTTATGAAAATGTGTGGCTTAATTTTGAAGAAGGGCCGCAAGACTAAACTGGACGCACGAGACCAAGAAATGGGAAACTGGAAAAACTATTTGAGCTGCGGACAGTAAGATTCTGGACAAGAGTTTTAGGAGGAGAAAGAGGGGGGAGATATCTTGTGGAGGAAGTAAAAACGGATCAATAATCTTGAAATACAGGCTGGAATGGCCAGTTAATTAAATTTGATTCTATACATCATACACGAACACTGGTCAAAAGTACATGAATCAAGTTCAGTATTATACCAGCCAAGTAATTTTATGTTTGTGGGATTTTCTTTCTTTCTTGTTGTTTCAGTCTCAGACAGAAAATTGTTTAGTATCGATAGCAGGCAGAACCAGTAGCGGCTCGTCATTAAGGGCCAGAGGGGCAAGGCCCCACCAAAAATAATGTATAAAGTGTATTTATTATTTTATAAACTAAAATATAGCAACTAAAAACCATGATTTATCCGGAAAAAATGTCTGGCCCCACCAACACAAATTATCACGAGCCGCCACTGGGCAGAACAAATATGACGGTCAAAAATGAAATTTATATTATAGAGATACTGTTCGTTATAATCTTGTAATATTATTGTTATTATAGAGTACTAGAACACTGACTACAATCGATGTATCTACGCTTATAGTGTTCTAGATTTGATGTACATAGACTTATGACGTCGTAGAATCGATGTATCGGTTCTTATGGTGGTCCTAGCTTCGATCAGAGACATTTTTCATAAGGAAAACAAGCCTTTACGTAAAAATCAGTCATATGCGCTATAGTAGCCGTCATTCCTGTCTAAATTTATAGCAAGCGAATGAAAAAAAAAAAAATCACTCGTGTCTGCACAGAATAAGTTTTTGTAATTTGTAAAACTACAGTAATTTGTGATTACGTCTTTTGTCACAGAATAAGAACACTGTTTGAACAAAGTACCAAAGCAGACATCGTGAACACCATATTAGAAAACAAGGACAATATTATTGAAGAAAATATATGAAAATAGTTAGTGAGAATTAACCATTACATATCTTCGAAAATGATTATCACTTGGGCTTTGGAGAAGAAAGTTAAAAGAGGAAGATCAAGATGCACTTAAGCACGCAGCGTTTATGACATGAAATACTTAGCTTAGTACCGCAAAATAGAGGTGCAACAATACACGTCTGAGGATGTTGTCATCAACGTTGGTATGAACGATTATTATATTATTGTATACTTTATTTATTTTTTTTCTGATTCAGAAGAACTTGAGCTTTCAGCTCTTCGGCTCGGTGCCATGGACATCGTAACTCTTCGTTTCGGTGCTACGCACACCGTAAATCTGGAGATCATGTGGCTTTTCTGCCAGTCCGCGGAATTAAACCCGCACTCACAGAGGACTTGTCACCCGTCGTCCAACGCGCTACGAACACGCTGGGCAGAGACGTTATAAGTCGGCTCGATTCTGTCTGCGATTGTTCATAGTATCAATTAAAGTTACTTACTAAATGACAAGTATTAAAACTAAATCCACACGAGCATATTCTACCACGACCTGGCCGCATGCAACAAACGGTTTCATGCAATGCTTGCAAGTCAACAGTGTTCTTTTCAGGCTTTGCAAGCATCATCAGGTATATTAAATCATAGAAAACGGATGTGCTCATCATTATCAAGTACCATGCCGACATGCGAAGGTTCTCATGTTCTTCTACAACTTGTTCTAGCTATGAGTTCTTATACTGTTTTCACATTTGATCATGATGTTAAACTGTCTAGAATCTTTTCTCTCTGTTGATCTCTCTCTCTCTCTCTCTCTTTTCCTCTTTATTTTGCCAGTCGTCACAATGCATTCAAGCTTTTCTCTTCCCATAACATGTACAAAATATGTTGATTATTTCTGTCCTAAACGATCTGTTGTTGACTGCTTTCTTTAACAACTTTATCCTTTTTCACATTTTCTGTTCCTGATATTCTCATCATTCTTCTAAAACATTACATTTCTACAGTCTTTAATAATTTACTGTTTTTATTATTCATTGTCAATGGTGCACATCCGTATGTCAGATCTGGCTCTACATATTAGTGTAAGTGATGTACGGAAACCTACAAATCTGAGGTGGTCAGAGAGGATCAGATCAGATATGGAGAAAGCCGAGGGGAGGCTGCGGCGATACAAAAAAATATTTTGGTATTTTAGTACAAAGACACGTATGTATGGTATCATATAAGCAAGCAAAATGAAAAATCAAATTATAAAACTAACAAAAATCCAACGTTTCTACTATAAGTCTTTGTCAAGGAAACATACACACACAAGGAAAACTAAATAAACTAATACCATCTATCCATATCGGTAGCTGACCAGACATAACTTTCGCTCTTAGTGTGCAAACATTTTGTCATGGAAACTGGTAGGTCTGAATACATATCCATCGTTAGTCATCCTTCCTATTTAGACGACATATTAGTGTAGTGGTGGCATCTGTGGCCTAGGGGTTAGTGACTCGGTCTATTGACCCCGACGTTCTGAGTTCGAAACACGCTGCGGACAGTTTGGTTGCAAATTGTTTTTTGCGTGAATTTTAACAAAAGGACGATGGCACTACCCGTTCAGAAAGCAATGGCAAATTACTGAACGTAATAATGTCTAGAAAAACCCCAAACAGCGTTACAAAGCTGGGGTTGATTCGCAAAGTCCTGTAAAGGATATGCAATAAAAAAATTTTAATTAGTGTAGTAAGTCTTTCTCACTATCAGAGATAAACTTTTAAATTGAACGTAGAAGATTGAACGTAGAAGATTGAACGTAGAAGATTAAACGTAGAAGATTGAACGTAGAAGATTGAACGTAGAAGATTGAACGTAGAAGTTTAAACGTAGAAGATTGAATGTAGAAGAAGTTGCCGGGGCCCGTAAGGGCACAAAGAATAGTAACATTGCAACTTACCATGCATGTCGTAAAAGGCGAGTAAGGTAGGGGTCTAGAAAAGCTACCCTAGTAAATAAAAGCGTCGCAGAAATCGGATGTGCTGACCTACTTGTAGCTGCATAACTGGCAAAACGTACAATTCGCTCAGATGACATACATATCACAAAGAGTGGTTTAACAAATGATCGATATGGAGTGCTTCGAAGAAGAAGAAGAATGTAGACAACAATTGTAAGACATATCTGAGAACATGGATGTAGACAAATAATTGTAAGAATCATATCTGAGAACATGGATGTAGACAAATAATTGTAAGAAACATATCTGAGAACATGGATGTAGACAATAATGTAAGAAAATATCTGAGAACATGGATGTAGACAAATAATTGTAAGAATCATATCTGAGAACATGGATGTAGACAAATAATTGTAAGAAACATATCTGAGAACATGGATGTAGACAAATAATTGTAAGAATCATATCTTAGAACATGAATGTAGACAAATAATTGTAAGAAACATATCTGAGAACATCAATGTAGACAAATAATTGTAAGAATCATATCTGAGAACATGGATGTAGACAAAAATTGTAAGAAAATATCTGAGAACATGGATGTAGACAAATAATTGTAAGAAACATATCTGAGAACATGGATGTAGACAAATAATTGTAAGAAATATATCTGAGAACATGAATGTAGACAAATAATTGTAAGAATCATATCTGAGAACATGGATGTAGACAAATAATTGTAAGAAACATATCTGAGAACATGGATGTAGACAAATAATTGTAAGAATCATATCTGAGAACATGAATGTAGACAAATAATTGTAAGAAACATATCTGAGAACATCAATGTAGACAAATAATTGTAAGAATCATATCTGAGAACATGGATGTAGACAAATAATTGTAAGAAACATATCTGAGAACATGAATGTAGACAAATAATTGTAAGAAACATATCTAAGAACATGGATGTAGACAAATAATTGTAAGAATCATATCTGAGAACATGAATGTAGACAAATAATTGTAAGAATCATATCTGAGAACATGAATGTAGACAAATAATTGTAAGAATCATATATGAGAACATGAATGTAGACAATTAATTGTAAGAATCCTATCTAAGAACATGAATGTAGACAAATAATTGAAAGAATCCTATCTAAGAACATGAATGTAGACAAATAATTGTAAGAATCCTATCTAAGAACATGAATGTAGACAAATAATTGTAAGAATCATATCTAAGAACATGAATGTAGACAAATAATTGTAAGAATCCTATCTAAGAACATGAATGTAGACAAATAATTGTAAGAATCCTATCTAAGAACATGAATGTAGACAAATAATTGTAAGAATCATATCTGAGAACATGGATGTAGACAAATAATTGTAAGAAAGATATCTAAGAACATGGATGTAGACAAATAATTGTAAGAATCCTATCTAAGAACATGAATGTAGACAAATAATTGTAAGAAACATATCTAAGAACATGAATGTAGACAAATAATTGTAAGAATCATATCTGAGAACATGGATGTAGACAAATAATTGTAAGAATCATATCTGAGAACATGGATGTAGACAAATAATTGTAAGAATCATATCTGAGAACATGGATGTAGACAAATAATTGTAAGAAACATATCTGAGAACATGAATGTAGACAAATAATTGTAAGAATCATATCTGAGAACATGAATGTAGACAAATAATTGTAAGAATCATATCTGAGAACATGAATGTAGACAAATAATTGTAAGAATCATATCTGAGAACATGAATGTAGACAAATAATTGTAAGAATCCTATCTAAGAACATGAATGTAGACAAATAATTGAAAGAATCCTATCTAAGAACATGAATGTAGACAAATAATTGTAAGAATCCTATCTAAGAACATGAATGTAGACAAATAATTGTAAGAATCATATCTAAGAACATGAATGTAGACAAATAATTGTAAGAATCCTATCTAAGAACATGAATGTAGACAAATAATTGTAAGAATCCTATCTAAGAACATGAATGTAGACAAATAATTGTAAGAATCCTATCTAAGAACATGAATGTAGACAAATAATTGTAAGAATCATATCTGAGAACATGGATGTAGACAAATAATTGTAAGAAACATATCTAAGAACATGGATGTAGACAAATAATTGTAAGAATCCTATCTAAGAACATGAATGTAGACAAATAATTGTAAGAATCCTATCTAAGAACATGAATGTAGACAAATAATTGTAAGAATCCTTTCTAAGAACATGAATGTAGACAAATAATTGTAAGAATCATATCTGACAACATGGATGTAGACAAATAATTGTAAGAATCATATCTGAGAACATGGATGTAGACAAATAATTGTAAGAAACATATCTGAGAACATGGATGTAGACAAATAATTGTAAGAATCATATCTGAGAACATGAATGTAGACAAATAATTGTAAGAATCATATCTGAGAACATGAATGTAGACAAATAATTGTAAGAATCATATCTGAGAACATGAATGTAGACAAATAATTGTAAGAAACATATCTAAGAACATGGATGTAGACAAATAATTGTAAGAATCATATCTGAGAACATGGATGTAGACAAATAATTGTAAGAAACATATCTGAAAACATGAATGTAGACAAATAATTGTAAGAATCATATCTGAGAACATGAATGTAGACAAATAATTGTAAGAATCATATCTGAGAATATGAATGTAGACAAATAATTGTAAGAATCATATCTGAGAACATGAATGTAGACAAATAATTGTAAGAATCATATCTGAGAACATGAATGTAGACAAATAATTGTAAGAATCATATCTGAGAACATGAATGTAGACAAATAATTGTAAGAATCATATCTGAGAACATGAATGTAGACAAATAATTGTAAGAATCCTATCTAAGAACATGAATGTAGACTAATAATTGTAAGAATCCTATCTAAGAACATGAATGTAGACAAATAATTGTAAGAATCTATCTAAGAACATGAATGTAGAAAAAAATTGTAAGAATCTATCTAAGAACATGAATGTAGACAAATAATTGTAAGAATCCTATCTAAGAACATGAATGTAGACAAATAATTGTAAGAATCCTATCTAAGAACATGAATGTAGACAAATAATTGTAAGAATCCTATCTAAGAACATGAATGTAGACAAATAATTGTAAGAATCCTATCTAAGAACATGAATGTAGACAAATAATTGTAAGAATCCTATCTAAGAACATGAATGTAGACAAATAATTGTAAGAATCCTATCTAAGAACATGAATGTAGACAAATAATTGTAAGAATCCTATCTAAGAACATGAATGTAGACAAATAATTGTAAGAATAATATCTGAGAACATGGATGTAGACAAATAATTGTAAGAATCCTATCTAAGAACATGAATGTAGACAAATAATTGTAAGAATCATATCTGAGAACATGGATGTAGACAAATAATTGTAAAAACCATATCTGAGAACATGGATGTAGACAAATAATTGTAAAAACCATATCTGAGAACATGGATGTAGAAAAAACAGCAAACCACTGAGTCCAACTGAATCTTATGCGAAACTTGCTTATTCACATTCCACTTTATACAACATTAAAAATGTATTGTCTGAGACAGCAAGGAGACTAAGAGACAAATGGAAATCAGAAGATCCATTTTAAAATGTGATATAAACAAAACAAACGAACCCTGCTGTAATAAAGTTAATAAAATAAACACCTTTGTCAAGTTACTTCACTTTGAGATGTAGTGTTTATTGTTGTCTTGGCAACCAGTGGCCCATCTCCCACTGTTTCGTCTGTGAGAACTTCCAGATTTGAAATCTAGCTTCTGGAAGAAAAGATTATGTATACAAATTTGTCGGACCAGCAGATATTTCAAAGTTCAGCACATTTTTAATACACTTGTTTTGTTTGTTTATTTAATACAAGGACACGGGGTGAAACATATTTGATTCTGTATTTTGATATGTACAAATAATCTGTATAATGATTTTATTATAATGATTAGGTTGTAATCTGTATCTTATTATATGTTTGTTTCTTAACTAGGGGATTAATGTCTATTTTATCATAAACACGATATTTTCAACCTAACAACGTGTGTTTTGTTTATATCAGGAGTTTTACCAGTGTGTTACCATTCTTTGATCCACACAAGGGAAGCAAAGAATAGTAACACTGCAGCCTAAAAGGCATGTCGTAAGAGGCGACTGAGGTAGGGCCTAGGGATGCTACCCTAGTAAATAAGAAACGTTGCCGAAAACGGATATGCTAGTCTACTTGTAGGCGCATAACTGGTACAACGTACAATCGCTCTTAGACTCAGATCACATACAAATCACAAAGAGTGGTTTAACAAATCGTCGATATTGATCGGTGGAAAAATAAGAAGAATATTAGGATTAGTAGGTCAACAAACATCAACAAATGAGACTTGACTTACTGGGGAACATTCAGATTTCCAGATTACCTGGAGGAAAGAGGTGAGGGGTGGGAGGAGATAAGGGGTGTACGTGGCAGAATGTTATTGCACCTCTTTCTCACTGCATTCTTCAATGTTCCTGGTTTTTTTTTTTTTTTTTTTTTTGCGTTCTCACTAGATTAGGATTTCGAATTCTCTAATAAAGGCAGCCATCTGCCTCAGATTATCAGCCACGCCATACAGTTTGTCTTGAACGCTAGTGTAAGTGGGCCACCTCTTTCTTCTCAGGTCTGCATACTGGGGGCAGTTCTGTAGAATATAATTCCTATGATTTCTGCTTCCCGTTTGTGCCAACCTCTTCCCGCAGTAAGTTTTGGCCACCCTTGTGTTGGTAGGTTTGACATTCTTACTGCGTGGCTAAATCTACGAGGCAGATTGGCGACCATAGAATCCGTTATCCCATTCCACATTGTGAGGGGTCGTTGCACCATGTTATGCGCCTTATAGCCTGGTGCATCCATTTTCTGCAAGCATTTGTTTCGGGTTAGCATTCCCTAGTTCCTTGTTTCAAATTTGGTTGGTTTTTTTCATTGTAGAACGTGTAATGTTAAGAATCTTGAAAATTGGTGGGAAATGTTATCCTAATTGATATTAATGATGTTTGCTCTAGTAGCAGCTTTACAACATATTCCTATTGATTTCCAATTGCTAATGATTATTTTGCAAACTTATATTAAACACGAAACGTACATTGTATAGTCTGTCAAAGCCTGCTCAGACTGCACAGTATGAGTGTCAGACAGAAGCACAGACTCTAGAGCACACCCTGAAGTCATGTCCATCATATATACACTAACGAAACGAAACATGGCATCATGAACAAAGCTTACAGGGCGAGCTATTGGGAACTCACGAGGAACTCCAGCTGACATATAGCTTCATAGAGGCAACCCAACTCACGGTTTAGACGAGCATACGAAACCGAACGCAAAGAAGAAGAAAATCTGGCTCTACATATTAGTGTAAGTGATGTACGGAAATCTACAAATCTGAGGTGGTCAGAGCGGATCAGATCAGATCTGGAGAAAACCGAGGGAGGCTGCGGCGATACTGTCACCAACAGGAATAGGAACTCAATTGTACATATATTGTCACCAGGTTCTAAAAATGTAAAGACGAAGAACTAGCTTCATTACACTGGGTTTGCCCATAGTACTCAGTCCCTATAGGCAGAAAGAAAGAGCAAGACTTCTGCAGGGGTTTTTAGAATGTCCAACACGAATGTCCAGCAATAACTCTAGGGATGTCCGGGAAAAAACAAGATCTAGTGAACTATACGACTCGGTCTGTATTTGAACCCATAACACACTGAACGCAAGGCACAATTCTTAACTACTTTGCCACAGAGACTAGGCGATAGAGCAAAGACTGGTATATACAGTATTACATAAGAAGGGAAAAATTAATTATAAGATATGAAAAAACAACACTCAACGTTTCGGTGCTTAAGACCTTTATCAAGAACACAAAAACTAAATTAACTAAAACATGATACTAACAAATGATCTGAATCAAAAGATACTGGCATACGTACCTGCATGGCTCTTGGTCAGCATCTCGTGAATGCCAATCCGGTATTACTGGCAAACTGCCTGCTCGTTCTACACTCTAGTGAACCGTGTACTTTTGGAGAGAGAGAAAAGCACCATTTTCACAATATCCCAGATAAGAAAATATATAAGTATTAATTATAAGAGCATCTGAGATCATAGATGTAGAATTGATTTATTGATTGATAGGAACATCATCATTGTACTTCGATGAGTAACCATGTGTGATCCGATCTCTTTCTTACACATTAAAATCTCAGCTGCAGTGCACGAACTCCGTAGCACCGGCGAAGGTCCCCGATGTAACACAATTTTGTCTAATGAATTTTACCTAGCAGCGGCTTTCAGCCTCTCTTCTCGATTTTGAACTGTCAAGAGTTCTTTTAGGTGCTCAAATTCAACACGGGACCTATGTTTTATCGTCCGTCTCCGATAGAACTAGGAACTCGATCTCACCTAAACTGAGATCTGGGATCTTTGGAAAAATATCCAGATGGCTCCACGAGGGAGCGAACCGGCTACCTTTGGCACGGAAGACGAGCATCTAACCTACAAGCTACGGATAACCTTGCGTAGATGTAGAAGAAACATCACAATTCTTGACACAGCTGTCTGAAGAGAATATTGCTTAGTCACCTACCAATCTTAAATAATATAAATATATATATATAGTCTGTGACTATATGTAATATATTTACAGTATATTAGTCCGAGACTGAGTCAGCGACGTCTCAGATGGCTGGGACACGTGTGCCGTATGAGCGATGATAGAATCCCAAAGAACATTCTATATGGTCAACTCGCAACTGGTACTAGACAGTATGGGTGCCCATTATTACGCTTCATTGACACCTGCAAGCATGATCTAACTTCATGCGGCATAGAAACAAAACACTGGGAACGGCTGGCCAAAGACAGGTAAGCATGGCGAGCGGCAGCTCAAAAGAAAAGAAGAAAAACAACATCACATGTGGAGGCAAAGAGAGCACAGAGGGCAGAGAGAACATCCCATGCATCAGCTCTAGTCTCCAGTTTTACCTGCAGCAACTGTGGCAAGGATTGCCACTCCAGAATAGGCTATTACAGCCATATGAAACGTTGTGATTCAGCACATAACATACTACGTGACGCAACACCTATTGTCTCCTGAGACAAAGAAGCCAATGATGATGATGATTAGTCCTAGAAAGAACTAAGAGACTAATGAATAAACAACATAAAAAAAGAACTACAACATCGTGATGTGACAATTTCATTTTCAGCTCAACAAGTTTCAACAAGTTTCAACAAGTTTCAACAAGTTTCAACAAGTCTCAACAAGTTTCAACAAGTTTCAACAAGTTTCAACAAGTCTCGTTGAGGTCTCTGTGGCGTAGAGGTTATGTACTCGTCTTTCGTGCCAAAGACACCATGTTCGCTCCTCGTGGAGTTCCTGATCTCAGTGTAGGTGAGATCGAGTTCCTAGTCATATCGGAGACGGACAACAAAACATGGGTCCCGTGTTCAATTTGAGTATTTAAAAGAAACATTGGTAGTTCAAAATCGAGAAGAGGAGGCTGGAAAGCCGCTGCCTGAACAAAATTCATTAGAAAAGATACAAAATAAATTCCCTACATAAATATCTTCAACTTCTTCAAAATTACATCGGGGACCCTCGCTGGTGCTACGGAGTTCGTGTACTGCAGCTGAGATCTTCCTGTGTAAGAAAGAGATCGGAGCACACATGGTTACTCACTGAAGTGCAATGATGATGGTTCTATCAATCAATCAATCAAGTTTCAACAGTGAAAATCAGTAACATATGGCGCATCCTGGACAAATTGGATAGACAAAATATATAATGTACATCTATAACATCTAATTATCGAGGTTACATCTAGCTGTGATAATGTTCATTTCATTATATGTTCATATGTCATATGTTCACATAATGTTGTCTATATCTCTCTACGTGTATCTTTGTTGTTTTTTTTAGTTCCGTTCACTCATTACGTATTCAGGCTCATTCTGAGCGCCTAATATATGCGGCACAGTTAATATAGGTTTTTGCATGATAGCTTGTTTTTCCTGTAATCAGTGTCGCCATTCAGGCGAGCTTTACTATGACTTTTGAGGTACTTGTAATGCAGATCTCCAGGAAAAGGATTGGGAAACATGTAGTCCAACTGCGTACAGTGTGTATACCGTACAAATGTTTGGCATGGAATACCGAAATTTGCATCCATTTGGTTACTAGGAAAGTGTGTTCGGCGCACTCAACATATAGTGAAACTCTAACTCTGGTAATGTTTATCAATATACTACACTCTCAACATGTGAACATCTAACTGTTGTAATGTTTCTTTTATCTTCAATATACATTTACTGATCTCTCAAAAATCCTACTGTAGGGAACATCTAGACGTGTGTAATGTTTGCATGTTTGTTTCAATATACTATTTACTGACTCCTCTCCGATCCTCGTGGAGCATAGGGTCTCACCAGTTGTCCATCACTTTCCCCTGTCTCTGGCTATTTTCCTTATGGTCTCCAAGGTAAAGGAACCCTTTCATACCTCGTGGTATATAGGTCAATACAGTGTTAGGCCTGTATTTTTCATTGACCGTCGGCACACGATGGGTGATGTGGTCAGCATCACGCCGGCCGCCTTTACTTTCCCAGAGCATGTCTGGTACCCAGTTGAGGCTGGGTCGACCTGAGAGCCGTCGCGGTCGGGAAAAATTCCACGCGCATTGCGGGAGCTGAACCCAGACCACCAACCTTGCAAAGCGGTCTCCAAGGTTAGTTGAAACCCCTTAAGTTCCTCAAGAAGACTTCGTCTCCAGGTTTGTTTTGGACGTCCTCTTTTTCGTTTTCTTTGCGGATTCAACTTTAGTGAATGTCTAGTGACACTCAAATGTGTCTTCCGTAGAGTATGCTCGACCCATCGCCATTTTCTCCTCAACCTGAGTATCATGGGTTCCTGACCTGTTCTTATCCACTGGTCTGTGTTTTGCAACACTGTCATACCATCTGAGTCTCTCTCTTTCTCTCTCTCTCTTGATCCCTTATACCATCTCTGAGAACAAACCGCAGACATCCGTTGAAAAAGGCCAGTATACTATAAATCTCATCATATAGTTAGACACCTAACGGTGGTAATATTCCCTTCATTATACTAAATCTCTGAAAATATAGTAAAATATATAATGGTGGTAATATTCCCTTCAAAACACTATAATATCTCACACCACATGACATAGGCAAGCGATTATTTTACCAATGAGTACGAAATTGATATATTCTTTTATGTTCTTCAAGCTGTTGCAGTTATTGTTCATATATAATAAATTATATTCTCTCAGGCTCGCTTACATAACTTGTTACGTTTTCATACTTCTTGTTTTAAGAACGAAGCAACCCAGTAGGTCAACGTTTTCCAAAATTGTTCAGGCCTTGCCCCTTCTATGCCCTTAACCCAATCCCCCCAATACCTCATCATTGCTGGGAAAAAATCATCAAAAACGAAAAAACACCCAAAAAACCAGAAAAATAACACTAAACTCTGATTTCAATTTGATTGAGCATGATATTATGATATACTATCATTGACATAGCTCAGTAAGAGTCTTTGATGTTACATGTAGTAACTTCACTATTCAGTATGTTTATATGTGATTGATAAACTTGGTGAAGTGAAATCAGCTTTTCAATGCCTGGGGTGAAATCGGTTATCACCGGTATTAAAACACCACAATCAAAGTGAAATCAGCTTTTCAATACCAGGGGAGATGTTATTTCTCACTGAAATGCAATGATAATGATCCTATCAATCAATCAATCAATCATTCTAAATCTTTCATGTTTAATGAGAAAGTTTATATTCTTATCTAAATCTCTCATTTTTAGTTAGAAAGTTTATATTCTTATCTAAGTCTCTCATGTTTAACTAGAAAGTTTATATTCGTATCTAAGTCTCTCATTTTTAGTTGGAAAGTTTATATTCTTATCTAAGTCGCTCATGTTTAATTAGAAAGTTTATATTCTTATCTAAAGTCTCTCTATGTTTAATTAGAAAGTTTATATTCTTATCTAAGTCGCTCATGTTTAATTAGAAAGTTTATATTCTTATCTAAGTCTCTCATGTTTGATATCTTCTTCTTCTTTTTCTTTGCGTTCGTTCTTTGCGACCAATTTTAATAACTCTTTGTGATATGTTTGATCTATGCCAAGAATGTGTATATGTTGCACATTGGTTTGGTAGGCCCTTAAACGCATAGACTTCTACATGTTTAGGACACGCACATCCGATTTCAGCCAAACCTCCTTAGTCGCCTCTTACGACATGCGTGGCAGGTAACAGTGTTTCTATTCTTTACACCCCAAATATTGGCCCCGGTAAACACTCGGGTGATGTTTAATATGAAAGTATATTTTCACCTAAATCTTGCATTTCTAATGAAAAAAGTGTATATTTTTATCTAAATTTTTATGTTTAATATGAAAGTATATTCTTAACTAAATCTTTCATGTTTAATGAAAAAAATGAAAATCGTTGCATATCCTTTACAGGGCGTAGGCATCAACCACAGTAAACTTGAGTAAACGATTCGTTGATTTTCTAGGCACCACTTATACATTCAGTAGTTTGCCATTTCTTTCTGAAGGGTTTGGTCTGTTTTTAACCTTTTATAAAAATCCCACGGAAACGAATTTGCTTCCAAATTTGCCAACCATGGGGTTTGAACCAGGTACGCTTGGGATTGTGATGGAGCTCACTACCGCTTGAGCTATAACGTAAAGGTGTATACTCTGAGCTAGTTCTTGTTATAATGTCATGCTATACTTAACCAATATCCTGTCAGATCTTTCAATTACTTGATACAATTCTGCATTTCCTTTACCAAACTTTCTCACATCTGAACTTACACCAACCTTTTCTTTACTTCTATACGTAATTTCTCCATATCCTATCAATATAACATTCCTTTAATGCACTCTCTAACTATGTATGTATCTACACAAAACAATTCCTACTCTAAATACCAGAGTCGGGTATGATAAAAATTAGAAATGGCTTTCACAATGTAACGTGACTATTCGTTACACTTGAGGTTTACTTGTCAGTGAATATGTATATTTATTTCCGTGAGTATTCGCATTCTAAATCTTGGCACTCACAAATAGCACTTAAAATGTGAACGCCAGCGGTTCTCCTACTTTGTAAAATGTTACATTCTAATATCATATAATAGATTTACTGCAAGAGTAACCTAGGAAGCTACCCTAGTAAATAAAAAGCATTGTAGAAATCAGATGTGCTGGTCTACTTGTAAGCGCATAACTGACACAACGTATAATCGCTCTTAGGCTCAGATCACATACAAATCACACAAAGTGGTTAACAAGTGGTCGATGTGGAGCGTTTGAATAAGAAGAAGAAGAAGAAGAAGAGACTGCAAAGGAAGTCTCTAAGGTCTTGCTCTGCTTTGTGTGGTTGTGCAAGATAAATATGGTTATTTTCTCTTGTATCCTTATAGGTTACATAGGGATAGCAGTATTTCTTCATATCGCTCTATCCTGGGCAACACGTTCAATTTCTTCTTTGGAATTGAGTGTTATATCTCTCTCTTCTCTTAGAACAGTTTGTTTCAATGTTTACATAGTGTGACATTTCTTTATTGAGCAATTTGCCTGCCACATTTTAAGTCAGTTTTATGAGTTATTGACAATTTCTTTTTAGAATATACATAACATATCTTCATCTTCTCTTCCTTATAACAGTAGTACTAGTGGTCGACAAGGCATTTCTTGATTTCATCAACTTTTCTCGATATTCGTCATATTTTATGCTCATTATTTTGTTGTAGACATCTATTTTCAAATGCATGCAAAGTACTTCCAATATTTTTCACCTATCACTGAGTAGTCCACAACAGAATATCAGGAAGGAAGGCGAGAGGAAGACCGAGGAAAAGGTGGATAGATAACGTAGTTGAATTTTGCAAGGGGCCTAAGAAAACCATCACATAAGTCAACAGAGAAGCGCAAAACAAATATACAAAACCACGACACTGGTTTAACAACCCGGTAACAGTGTACTGACAAAAGAAGAAAGAAGAAGCTGAGCAGTCGTGACTTTCTTTACATTAAATTTACTATCATCATTTCAATGAGTCAAGAGTACATACAAAGAATTACAAATAATAATGGACACACACACACACACACATGCTACTGACAATGTCGACCACTAACATTATCCTTGTAAGTTCTGAAAATGAGTGCTGTGTTGAACTCTGTGATATCGTTTTACACACATTTAACATATTTTCATTAATTATATTGTTGAATATCATTGATATAATTCTCAAGTTTTATTTTTAATGCTGTCCTTTTATCTTTTCATTTTCTTTCATTTTGTGCTTTTTCAAATGTGCTACTTAAGTATTCTCGATATGTTATTATTTATATATGCTTATAAAATGGAACGAATTCAGGAGAAGTGATGAAATCAGAGAAATGTTTGGTCAACCACTAGTGACAACTGTTATAGGAAAGAGAAGATGGAGATATGTTGAACACATCTTGAGGAGAAATGATCAACGAATATCAAAGCTGGCATTGAAGTGGAATGCAAAGGGTTCAAGAAAGAGAGGACGACCTAAGGAGACTCTGAAACGAACTTTTCTGAGAGAGGCAAGAAATATCGGTCCCAGTTCCATAGAGTAGATTGAGCGAGTTGCCCAGGATAGAGCGGTATGGAGAAATTACTTGCAGGCCCTATGCAACGTATAACGGTACGAGAGGAATTATTATTATTATTTATATATACGTATGAGTTTTGTGTGTATGTTTTTTTTTATGTTTTCAATTATCACAACTTGTTTTTCTCATTTTCAAATATGTTCAGTAAAAGTGGATAACTTTTATATCGTCTATACATTTCTGTTGAATTTACGTTTATTCTTTATCTCATCTCTTCTGTCGCCCGAGTGGTTACCGTGGCCCAAATTTGGGGTATAAAGAATAGAACCACTGTTACCTGCACGCTTGTCGTAAGAGGCGACTAAGGAGGTTTAGATGAAATCGGATGCACATGTCCTAAACGCGTAGAAGTCTATGCATTTAGGGAGGGGCCTACCAAACCAATGTGCAACGTATACACGTTCTTGGCAAAAAATCAAACATATCACAAAGAGTGATTAAAATTGGTAGTAAAGAACGAACACAAAGAAGAAGAAGAAGAAGAAGAAGCAGAGAAATATGTTCAGTAAAATTGGATAGTCTAATATTATCTATATATTTATGTTGAGTTTATGTTTCGTCTATATCTCATCTCTTCTCTAGTTTTCAAATGAATGTCTACCTCTTTCTTCTAAAATTACTTTTTCATTTACGACTGGTTTAGGTTTATTTAGTGTCATTCGCTACATACATTGTTCTTTTCTATTTTTAAGAAAATTGTTGATTTGAAACATAACCCATTCGTTCTACTAAGCTGATATGTAGGTTTGAATTACATTTAAAGATGGCACAAAGCCAGTGTACATGCTAGTTCAGTATCCATTGCCAAATAAATGTTTGGTTGATAGGATCATCCTCAATTCATTTCGGTGTGTAACCATGTTTGCTTCGATCTCTTTCTTACACAGAAAGATCTCAGCTGAAGTGCACGAACTCCGTAGCACCGGCGAGAATCATTGATGTAATTTTGAAGATGGTGAAGATATTTTTAGGAATTTTATTTTAAAATCTTTTTCTAAGGGATTTTGTCCAGGGGAAGCGTATTTCCAACCTGCTCTTCTCGATCTGAACTGCAAAACGTTCTTTTACGGACTCAAATTGAAATGGGATCTATGTTTTATCGTCCGTCTCTGATAGGACTTGGAACTTGATCACACCTACACTTAGTTCAGGGATCTCTGGAAAAAATATCCCGATGGCTCCACGGGGGAGCAAACCGGTTATCTTTCACACGAAGGTCGATGACAGAGACTCTGCGCTACATAGAATCTTTACATAGAATGAAACTATCAAGTTTTAAAAATATTCTTAATTTTTTATTTCGGATTCTTTATTAAGTTAACAACATTTAAAAACCAACATTTATTTTTTGCAAAATCAGAAACTTTTCTCACTAGTTTAAGTTCATCATGACAAAGGTCAAGTGGTAAGCCCCAGGCTGGGAACCGTTGTTGAAGTTGGAGAGACTCAGTATACCAACATACCTTACGTCAAGGGAAACAATATATCGCACATTACAAATTATAACCGCTGATGGAAATGTGTGTGTGTGTCTGTTCCTTTGTTTTATGAGAGATTACACCATGTTGAAGTCAAGGCAATAACTTTCAACCTTGAGATCTGAATATTTTTTTTGGTTATATCAGGGAGTGATGGTGATACAAGCAAGAAAAATAAGAACTCGTCGTGTAGAACTCGGTTAAATACAAATAATGAAAACAAAACATCACTGCTATTATATGTTGTGTTGTTAATTGAATGTGTTTGTATGTTTGTTTGTTATATAGAGAATTAAAGCCTTTTTAAGCCAATGTATGCACTTTCAACCTAAGAACGAGCCTTCGTTTGGTTATATCAGAGCGTGTAGAAACACACAAGAAAATAAGAATTAGCTACTTGCGTTTTTGGTTGTTTTTTTTAATTATTGGGCCCTACGTATTTTTTATAAGGGCCACAACGAGTGGACACAGTTATGGTTGAGCGTGTACAAACTTTGAGCGTCATCAATCTTTCGAGTGAGTGCTGCACAGAATTTGTCTAAATGTATTTAATTGCATATTTGTTCTATGAAGGCTGACCTATTTCGTGGCCGTGATCATGTGGGCATTACACTTTGATCTTAGCTAACCGCCGCGAAAAATTCAGGTTTGGTATTATTCATTTCTTATTATCAATCTTGTGAGATCACGACATTTGCCCAGTCACAGTGGCGGCTCGTGGTCAGTTTTCTTGGTGGGGCCAGACACAAATTTTTTGAAAAATCATGGTTTTTTAGTATTTACTATTCCAGGAAGTTATTCCCCCTTTCGATTATTGGTGGGTTCGTACCCCACTGGCCCTTAATGACGAGCCGCCCCTGCCCAGTCATATCTGCTGTGGTTGTTCACAGAATAATTACAAACGATTTTAGTAAATGCCAACGCCCACTTACATCACTGCTTGCACATGTTAAATTGTCAGAACTTAGAATTGTAATTAGTTCAATATATGAGTGTTTATGTGCATTTTAACTGATTCTTTGGTTGTGTTTGTCGATTTTAAAGCATGTAGGGACGGATGTGTCCAGTGTGTAAATCGTTTTCTTCTAGAAGTAAATCACAAAATGTATCGTGGGTTCATTCCTACGCTCCAGTCTGTTTCAAAATGTCTCTAATTGATTTTGAAAAAACTCTAGACTGTTTCGAAAAGTCTGTAAATTATTTGAAAAATTCTCTAGACTAATTCGAAAACAAATTGTATCGCGTGGATTTTTACAAAGGACGATGGCATCACCCGTTCAGAAAGCAATGGCAAATTACTGAACGTAATAATGCCTAGAAAAACATTCACAAAATATATGAGACTGGAGTAAAACTATTTGATTGGCAAAACACGTAATTACAAGGTACAGTAGTTTTACAAATTAAAAAAACAATGACAAAATATAGCAACGTTTCGACCAACAAGGCCTTTATCAAGCAAACGAACAACAGGAGTGACAAATTTTAAAAACAAATGGACGACCAAATGCAAACGTTTCTAATGAAAATCTGGGAATAAAAACCCAGACGTTGCGTGGTCTAAAAAATAACCCGCGTTAAAAAGTTGGGGTTGATTCGCAAAGTCCTGTAAATGATATGCAATTAACTTTTTAATACAAAAGTCTCTAAATTATTTGAAATATCTCCAAACTAATTCGAAAAGTCTCTAAATTACTTGAAATATCTCTAGACTATTTCGAAAAGTCTCTAATTTACTTTGAAATACTACTGTTATTTAATAAACTAGCTGCAATGGTATAAGGAATAAAATAAGTTTTAAAATGCTCCTTATTATGTTCAGGTAAGACAAAACAATCTCTGCAATGTCTGTTTTGACTTGAAGCTCTTTCACTAACTAACTCCATATTAAAAGCTGATTTCACTGTCAACAAATGTGAACAAGCGCACATTAATGTTGTGGGTTTAGACAAAAGGTATGCGTGAACAACTAAAAATCTAAGAATTCTGTACACATGTGTACGCTGACATTCTCAGCCGTTTCTAAAGCCTAACCGAGATAAACTATGCTAGACTCTCTCCAACAATGCGTGTTTCAGGTATCACTACTTGTCGCTTCCTAACGTTCCAGAATACATCCCCGACGGTACCTTTCACCTTTAGCCAAATGGTGGGGATCAAATATTGAAATAATTTACAGGTAAGAAGAATGAAACGAGCACAATAGGGTCAAACGTATTAACAACTGGTTGGAAGCATGGATCAGTTGTATGAAGCGTTCTAGAGCAGGAGATATTTGTCTCTTTGATTTTTGTAAACAAAGAAAGAAAAGATACAAAGAAATTGTGGAATGAAAACTAGAGAGAGCGAAACAGAGTTGGGGAACGAGAGGGAAAGAAAGAGAGTATAGTAGAATGTAGGACAGATAACAATGATGAGAAAGCGACAGATAAAGAAAGAGGGAGTATGAAATACTTGATTCTTTGACTTTATTAAACAGAAAAAGAAATAGATGCAGATGAAAGCTAGAGAAATAGAGAGAAGAACTAACAAACGAAAGATGGAAAGAGAGAGAGTATGGTAAAATTGTATCAAGACCAGCGCTTGTATAGCCGTCCTCTATCAGTGTTTTCTTTTAGTCTGTGTATCATTATCTGATGTGGTATATCATTATTTGAAATCAATCTTGTTATCCGACCGAATTATTTGTAGTGGTGCCTCTAGGTGAAATATGTTACTGATGTTACACCCACTTTGGACTTGATTCTATCATTTCTAATCTCTATGTTTATATTGTTATTATGTTTTTCAATATTGAAGATTCTTCTGCTTTCACCCGATGTGAATTCAAGCCTTAGCCATGACGCCTGGTATGGCGCTTCTGACTGATTTGTTCGTGAAGGCTTGCTTCTATCATTTGTCTGGTGTCCGCTATGCAGGCAAGCCGTCGCCAACTTCAGAGATGTGAAGATTCTACTATCCAACATTCAAATAACTTACCAAATGATATGTCAAAGTTTGCACTGAAGAAATGTGAAAACTTCATGTTTCCTACATATTTCTACAATACTTTGTGATTACGTGTTTCACCAATCAAATAGTTTTACTGCAGTCTCATCTATATTGTACATATTTCTATAACCTGTAGTGATTTAGTTTAACTTTTGACTAGTTGTGTAACATGATAACCAGAAAAACTTTCTAATGAGATTTGCTTTAGTTGTCATATAAAGAGATACCGCTAACAACTAAAGCAAATCTCATAAGAACGATTTTCTGGCCAACACTATGTTACCAGTGTCAAATATGGCCAATAACAGCAGCTAATGAGCGGAAAATCGTGACGTCAGAGATGAGGTGTCTTAGAAGAGCTGCAGGTATGACAATAAGAGACAAAATTAGAAATGAAGAAATCAGAAGAAGACTTGATGTGAAACCAGTCATGCAATTCATAAAAGAACAACAGATTAAATGGTTTGGACACCTGACAAGAATGTTCTGGTATCGCCTACCACAGAGATCCACACATAAAAGTATAATGAGTACAAAGCAAGAGGAAGACCACGCAAAAGATGGAGCGACAGCATCAAGAACAGCCTTACGAAAATGAATATCAGCTTACAAAGTGCCTTAAAACAAGCACACACAATATCACTATCCCACCCAACCCCCCACCCCTACACTTCTATAAAGAAGTAAATGGTGGACGTGAAGAAGAAGAAGAAGTCTAATATATGATATTTACATGTTAACATTAGCGAAAGATTAACACTATTTCATCGGGTCTACACATATAACTTGGTCACTCTCCGCAGAAATATCACACACACTACCTCCACAGAATATTGCACAAAGCACGAACTCCGTAGTTCCAGAAATAGTCCTAGGGATCGACGGAAAAAAGTATTCTCGTGATCCGAAATACACTGTCAAGAATCGAACCCACACTCTTCAAAACGCAAGACAAGTTGCTTAACAAAATCATCACAGAGGATCGTTACCAAAGAGAAATGATAGGATATTGTTAAATAAAAGTGCATGGCTAACTAGTGGTAAAACTCATTTTAACGTAATTAATAAAATTATGTCATAAATGAACAGGAAAAAAGGATTGCAGGAGGATCTGGTATAAGACTAGTACAGAGATTACCTATATATATTTTCTTTGTGTCCCGTTTGACATATAAGGCTTCCCTGTAAGATTTCCGCATGAAGGGCAATTGGGGGAGCACCGGGGTTTGCTGGCGTTCATCGGTGGATGCATGCGAGAGATGCTCCATCTGCGATGGTGTGACAGGGCTGCAGACTGGGGCTCTGGGATGGAGCAGGATGGCGGCGGGTAGGGCGAGAGATGAGAAGCAGAGGGGGGCGATGGGTGGAACACACACTGAGGAGACCCCATAGCGGCATCGCTGGATGGGCTCTCCGGTAAGGCCCCCGGGGCGGTAGAGGTAAGGGAGGACCCAGGGGCACCTGGGGACGGGAGTTGGAGATGTAGTACCAGAGGATGGGGAGAGAGTGAAGAGATCTGGAGCAGATGGCCTTGTATGGACGGGCTTGGCAGGCCTTGGTTGCGGACCTATGCTTCCCTAGGGGCGAAGAGGGAAGAAGAAAAATAAGAACTTTACTGTTGTCGTTCAACTGCCTTTCTATTAATTGTTTCCCGCGTCATGTCACACTCTTTCAACTCGATTCGATTAGGCGAACACTTACGCATTACGCTAATCCATCCCACCTATTGTTGACTACTGCATGCACTTAAATACACATAACTTTTAAATGTGCTTTTAGCCGTGTTTGTCTATTACCAGATTGTTTCAATTACTGTGGCCAAAACTCTGACGTACAGAACTATAGGGTTATCGTTCAGCATATGCTCAACACGGAGCAATAACTTTCTTCTTTGTTTCCAAATATCGTAATCTCAGATTTAAAGACACGCTGTTTGCTAAGACAGATTTGTATACATTCTTTGAGAGCTGAGGTTAATGCCAGTTAACTCCTGATGACAGCAAATACATCCGTCCGTTAGTTTCTGCTGAATGCTCTCATTCTCTTCTACCTGCCAGTATTCAACGTCTCATACTTTCACCTGTGCCACTCTATTGCTAGATATATTGCGAAATGTGGTACTTGAAGACTAGAGTCAATAAATCTAGATCATCTAGAGCAGCGGTTCCCAAACTTTTCAGTACCGCTCACACCTTTTTAAAAACATTTTGCTGCCTCGGACGCCAACAAGTTTCTGTACATAAAAATGGGCATGAATAAATTATCTGTATGTTACAGTAGTAAACAATGTTATCAGAATGCAGGAAACTAAATGATCTTTCACTTTGTCCATAACGCATTTAGACTCCGGTCTGGTCTGGGACCTTTGATTTCGAAACATAACTAGTTTACCATTGTTTTTATACATGTTTTAAAAAATTATTTTTCTGTTTGAAATGTAAAAGATCATAATATTTCCTCAAGCACATGAGGAACCATTGTGAGTACCTTGCGGACACCCAGGGTGTCCATGGACCACAGTTTGGGAAACGCTGGTCTAGATAATGAAGGAATGTTTCACTGACATTACTAAGAGTAGATAAAATTGTTTTATTGTGGATGTGAGAGTCAAAGGTGGCCAAAACTGACCGTTCTGAATCATATTGTCACGAATGCAAGCAGAATACATTTGTAAATACATATATTATATGAGCATGTTGAAATACATATATTATATGAGCATGTTGAAATACATTTACCTAGGACATGTCACACTTTGAATTTTCTGTCTTACTTCCCTTGACAAATGACTTATATAAGATATACTCAGTTGTATAGGACATTTTTTACATATAGGATTTT
This sequence comes from Arion vulgaris, assembly GCA_020796225.1. Classification (NCBI taxonomy): domain Eukaryota; kingdom Metazoa; phylum Mollusca; class Gastropoda; order Stylommatophora; family Arionidae; genus Arion; species Arion vulgaris. The sequence goes on along the minus strand of CM036763.1, from coordinate 19,621,581 downwards.
TTTTTAGATGTCTGTATATATCATGAAAGTAGCGATGGATCAGGTCGTAACGCACGGCAACATTAGGAAATCGAAAATCCTGTTCACTGTGAGCTGATTTTTTATATGTTTGATAGAACACTGTAAGCTTTTTTGTAATTTTACTTAATTCTATGAGTCTATGGTTATTTATTGATGAAAATATTAATAATAATGATATTCATTATTGTTAAACTTATCTTGTTACATAATAAAACCTTGATTTAGTATGTTGTATTGTTTTTTTAAAAGGAATTCGTCTTCATACAATAATACTGGAATGCGAGAACACACGATGATTGTGGTCTTATTTCCTCGAATTTTTACCTGAGCCTGTTGTCCGTATGTTATCGGAGGTCACGGTCAGGCCTACCCTACTGCAAAAATGAAACCATTGAGGAAAAAAAAAATAGTTATCAAAGTAACTTAATATCTGGAAGAATTAAACGCCTGGCGAAGCTTGAACCTTGTACACTTGTTTGTTAAGTTCATATGTTATGATAATGTTATATTAAATAAAAAATTTTTTTAAAGTTAATTGCATATCCTTTACATACTTTGCGAATCAACCCCAGCTTTTTAACGCTGTTTGTGATTTTTCTAGGCATTATTACGTTCAGTAGTTTGCCATTGCTTTCTGAACGGGTGGTGTAAAAATCCTTTTGTAAAAATACACGCTAAACAATTTGCAACCAAATTGTCCGCAACTTGATTCGAACTCAGAACGTCGGGGTTAATAGTGCGAATCACTATCCCCTAAGCCACAGACGTCACCTTAATAACATTGCTTCTGTCAAATTAAATGATATTTGTATACCTATGAAAGGTCAAGTAACAAGTAACAAACTGTGTTTAGTGTATATTTGACAGAAAAGTAATATTAATAAACAATAAACAGAGATTAGTCATTTCAATAAAAGAAACACAACAATCGGTAGAATATGATTGACTTCTTTAATGAAAAATCACACAGTGAACAGTAAGATATGATTGACTATTGCAATAAAATATCACACAACGAACAGCACAATATGATTGCATATTGCAATAAACATCACACAACGAACAGTACAATATGATTGCATTTTGCAATAAAAATCACACAACGAACAGTACAATATGATTGCATTTTGCAATAAAAATCACACAGCAAACAACACAATGTTATTGCATATTGCAATAAAAATCACACAACGAACAGTACAATATGATTGCATATTGCAATAAATATCACACAGTGAACAGTACAATATGATTGCATATTGCAATAAAATTCACACAACGAACAGTACAATATGATTGCATATTGCAATAAAAATCACACAACCAATAGTACCAAGTAAGTGCTGCCTTCAATGAAAAGTCACACTCCAAACTCCCATTATTTGTTTTTGTTTGTCCGAACCAACGATAGCAATGTGTTATCTAGCACGTGCTGTGATTCATCATCATTTTAAAACCTGACCTCATTTTGTTAACAGCGCATGTTAACGCTAAAAACCCAAAAAATTAACTCACACAACAACTACACAGCACAGATGTGCTAGTGGTTTAATGTAAAGCATGACACACATACACACAGATATTCATGATTAAAGAGAAAAAATAACAACAACAAAAGGTCATTTTATGTTATATTTTTTTCCTATTTGCATTAGGATAGCTTGAGACCACGATCGAAATCAAATCCAACAGACCTGTCTCGCTCGCGTAACGTGTCCGCTAACTCCCAGGCATGCAACAGATGGTTACAACTGTCACTTAAACATATTCTCATAACTGTGCCCCTAACCATTTTTACCCCTCTTTTTGTTATCCAGGGGCCGTAGGTTTAACGAGTTATTGATGATACACAACCCACTTTTTTCTTTTAATTTTATACAATATTTTTATTTGGTATTAGCAATCATCTTCATTTGGTCAAATAAATGTTGGTGCATCAACGTTTGTGCACCAGTCTACTACTTCTTATACAGAGAGATCACAACGGCTACTTAGTACTGGTGATGGTCTCCAATGTAATCTTTATGATTGTGTTTTTCTGTCTGAGTTTTTTCATTGATATTCTTTTTTTCATTTGTCCTTCTCTGCGTTTTACCGTTAGGAGCAGAAGGTTTAACTGATAATCGGTTTCCGAGATCGGTTCCCTTTCGCTGCTACATACTTTCCGAAGGCTGAGCTAAAAATAGCTACTCTTTGTTTCTAGGTCACAAATGTGAACGTACGCCTATAGCAGTGACAGTAGCAATGTATAACGTGTTAACACGTCTTTAGTCCACAGAGGAGGATAATAACAGACGTGTTAATGCGTCTTTAGAAGTGAATTTGAAAAACGTATATATACGTCCTTAGCAGCTAAAGGGTTAAGCTGTCTGTAACTCCACCAATCCATCTTTTTCTTGTTCTGCTCTTTCTCTTGATTATTCCATTTTCAGTTTGTACGCTCTTGCAAATGGGGTATTTCGGGTTCCTTCTCACCAGGTGGCCAAACCATTTGAGTCTATTTTGTTCAATGAATCTAATGACAAGTGTTGTTCCGACTGTTCTTCTATTTTTTCATTTCATTTATAAGTTCCTCAATTCATTGATCATTATATATTACACTTTTATTCGATTATTCAAATGTCTATGACTGTTTTACTTCAACGACGTGCATATAATTTATCATTCGTCCTCAACAGAAACGAGAACCGCAGCTGCAATAGCGTAGTTGTTAGTAAACTCGCTTCTTATGCTAGTGGTACGGGTTCAATTAGACAGCAGACGTAGAGTATTTTTTTCTGACCGTTAAAGCTCTCAGGTCAACCCAGCCTCAGTTACACGTACCATGATAAACATTGGAAAGTATAGTCGGCAGCGTGATTTTCCATATGGTTACATCAACATCTATAACATTGAAAAGTATAGTCGGCCGGCGTGATGTTCCATATAGGGTTTCATCAACATCTATAACATTGAAAAGTATAGTCGGCCGGCGTGATGTTCCATATGGTTACATCGACATCTATAACATTGGAAAGTATAGTCGCCGTGCGATGTTCCATATGGTTACATCGACATCTCTATAATTATTTCTTTGATCACGATAACACTTGTAATTCTAAGACCCTTGGTCTGAACTTAATGCGTACACTAGATAATTCGACACAACATCAACTAATCAATTCCAGAATAAATGTTTTTAAAAACGAATTTTGCAATTTTTCTGCGCTAATACTAAAGTAAATTAAGAGCTTTAAATTTATTTTGATTTTAAAGCTGTACTCTATTGGGGAACATCATTTAAAGGCAAAGGTGGAGATGGATTGCTCATGTGTCCTGTATGCCAATAGGACAGTGGTTAGGACAGTCATCCAATGGACAACGGGTGGTAACAGAAGGCCAGAACTTCCAAAGAAAAACGGAGAAGAACGACGCATAGTGAATTGAATGATTGTGTCCTGACGATGGACAGGGGTGGTAAGAGAAGACCAGAACGTTTAAAGGAAAACGGAGGAGAATGACACAAAGTGAGTTGAATGATTGTGTCCTGGCGAAGGAAACAATTATTTGAAAGACAGCAGAACGGCGACAGTAGAAAACTTTTGTGAAAGTCTTTATGTCTAAGAGAAGGCCAGAACGTCAAAGAAAACGGAGAGGAACGACGCAAAGTAAATTGAATGATATCCATAAACCAAGCATCATCATCTAGTTAGTCCTTGTGGATACTTGTCTTTCATGGCAGCAATTCTAAATACATCCGTGTCGTTAGTGAGATTTACAGCCTCTGTCACAGTCATACTCAACTCGTATATGACATCTTGCACCCATCGTCCATTTGCTTTCCTCTTCCTTGTCTGCACAGTATCATGATTTCCAGAAGGATTTTCTCAGAAAAAATCATGTCGTTTAATATGTCCTGCGTCTTCTTCTTCTTCTTCTTCTTCTTCCATATCGACCCGTTGTTAAATCCCTCATTGTGATATGTATGTGATCTAAGTGCGATTGTACGTTGTATCAGATATGCGTCTACAAGTAAGCCAGCCCATCAGATTTCTGCGACGCTTTTTAGTTACTATAGTAGTTTCCCTAGACCCCAACATTACCCGTCTCTGACGATATGTCTTGTAAGTCGCACTGTTACTATATCCCCCTTAACAAACCCCGGCAGCATACAGGTGTTTAATATGTCCATAACATTTCATTTTCCTTGTGGTTTCATTTCAACCACCTCTCTTTAATTTTAATCTGTAACAAAATAGACATGTATGTTCATTTTCCTGTACAAGCTAGCCTATTCGGTCCATCAATCAATATATTTTGGCAATATCTCAATCAACAACTAAACGATTCTACTAAAACAAAAAACCACACAAACAGAAAAAGTGATATTTCTAAACACAACTCCTGTTCCCCCTGTTTCAATTATTACCCGATACGATACATAATAGAAATGCACGTTGATTATATTCCATTATTCCATTGAAAGGAAAGCAGGATATGTTTGCCATTTTATATTTATTCTGTGGGATTGTTTTATTTCTTCCGCTGACAGGATACTCTCAAACAATAAAAGGATGACTTAAACTGTATCCGCCCATATTTGTGACGGTAGCAGTCCATCTTTACTCCTCTCCAGTGGCGGCTCGTGCTCATTTTTGTTGGTGGGGCCAGACACAAATGTTCGGAAAAATCATAGTTTTGGGTTAGGTTATATTTTAATTTATAAAACAATAAATACACGCTAGACATTATTTTTGGTGAGGTTCGGCCCCACTGGCCCTTAATGACGAGCCGCCACTGCTCCTCCCTTCACATCCCCTCCATAATGCAAAATATTCTTCGTTGTTAATGTTGGTAGATCTGTCTATTGCAGACCGAATTAATGGAGGTCCTTTTAATTAAAACTAACCATTGGATCAATTTATCGTTCAAAATGGCGTCCCAGCAGATAGGAACAATTTTTCAAAGATATTAAATTGGATTAGTTATTGCCCGTAGGCATTGTTATTGATTTGTAGCTACTTCCCTCACCACTACCACACATCCCACACATTTTCCCAACCAACACCACCACCACCAATCGCTTCTTGATTTCTTTGGATACTCTGGGCGTAGACTAGGTGGGTTCCCTCCTCACCGCCACCCATGATCAAAGAGTTCTCGTATAACAAACAATAACATCTGGCACCGCGGACAATTTGCAACGTTCTATTCTGCTTTCGACAAAAAAGGCACTAATAATTATCTCCCCCTTCTCTGTTCAACAATTTATCTCCCCCTTCTCTGTTCAACAATTTATCTTCCCATTCGGCGTCCATTTAGATTCAGCACGATTTTGTATTGTTTTATAACAATGGCGAGTGGGGAAGAGAGAAAGAGTGTCAATTCATTTTCATCTGAAACATTTATATTGTCGGTGTGGAAAGAAAAACGACAAAGGAGCTCTTGTTTTGTTCATTGACTTTGCGACAAAACAATAGCCGCCATTGATATTTGGGTGATAGTCAACAGGAAGAAAATGTCACCTCGTTAAAATTAATGTTTGCGTTTTTGTTCGTTTACAACAATTTAACGAACATGAGTAAAAATGATCAATTCTGTAGATGCTGAAGATACTGTTAAAGGATTTCATATTTTTTTTTAAACATTTAATTCGACAGTTATCAATTCAGGTGTGGTCACAGTGCCTAACGTGACACATGTGACTCATTTTTGCGTGAAGGTTTGCTATCTAAATCATCAGTGTCCCTTGCCTTTCAATGTGAATCTTTATCTTCTTCTTCGAACGTTCCATATCGACCACCAATTAACCACTCTTTGTGATTTGTATGTGATCTGAGCCTAAGAGCGATTGTACGTTATTCAAATTATGTGCATACAAGTAGACCAGCAAAGAAACAACAAATTAAATGGTTCGGTCACGTAAGCAGATTACCATCAGACAGTGCACCCAAAGAGCAATGCTGCTCCGATACAATAGGTACAAAGCAAACGGCCGGCCACGCAAAGATGAACCTCAGAGATAACAGAGGCGACGAAAGAGACTATCTACGAAGCGCATACTAGGGCCCGTTTTAGAAATCTCTTCCTGACCTGACGCTGTGAGGCATACAGGATTCGAGAAAGAAAGAAAGAAAGAAAGTAGACCAGCACATCCGATTTCTGTGTCGTTTTTTTATTTACTAAGGTAGCTTCCCTAGGCTCCTACCTCAGACACCTCATACGATATACCTTGTAATTCGCAATGTTACTATTCTTTCTTCCCCTTGAGGGCCAACACACTTACTTTTTTCATTTAATTCGACAGCTATTAATTCAGGCATAGTCACAGTACCTAACATGGCACCTATGACTGATTTTTCCGTGAAGGTTTGCTTTCTAAAAATCACCAGTCTCCCTCGACTTTCAATGCGAGTCTTACTAAGACTAAAGAGGTAGGATTTAAATCAATTGACGGTCGTAGGAAGGAAGAAAAAAAAACGCTGTATGTGCTTGTGTAAAGCATTTCGTGTGAAACACTGTTGATTTGCTAATTGAGTTGATTTGTTTGTTGAATTTTATTTGATTAGATTGAATAAAGACTAAATTATCTGATTGCATTTCAGGAAGAGCTTAACCATTGGCTGCTCTCTGATATCTTTCTTCCACATGAAGATCTCAGCGGCAGTGCACAAACTGCGTAGCACCAGCGAGGGTCCATAAAAGTCACATCAAATACTGTCTTCAGTGCTAGCTACAAAGATTGTGATCTACGGCTGATATTTTAAAGTGTGAGACATATCTATCTATATCTCTCTTATGTTATCTTTTATGCCTAGAACAGGTAAAGGAATAGAGAGAAAGAGTAAACTGATAAGTATGAACATGGCCTGGAAAATTGCTAAAAATGGCGTAATCGGTAGGAGTGTTTGATTCTTCTTGATGCGACGCCTGTAGGAAAGAAAATCGATTGAACTGAATCTTGCAAAATAAATCACAGTTCTTGTAACCACTTTAGAATTAGAACGATAAAAGATAACACTTCTTTTGTTTTGGTACTGTTTGCGTGGAAGGTAGAGCAGACGTCGAGGGCCAACAACACAGTCACAAAATACATTTCATGTGGGTCTCGTTAGCGTCTTACATTACAACCCCTCATTAAATGTATCACACAGTTTTGCAATTATCTATATTTTTCTCTCTCACAAGTCTCTTCTTAATCTTTTTCTTTGCGTTCGTTCTTTACGACCAATTTTAATCACTCTTTGTGATATGTTTGATCTTTGCCAAGAACGTGTATACGTTGCACATTGGTTTGGTAGGCCCTAAACGCATAGACTTGTACACGTTTAGGACATGTGCATCCGATTTCAGCCAAACCTCCTTAGCCGCCTCTTACGACATGCGTGACAGGTAACAGTGTTTCTATTCTTTACACCTTAAATTTGGGCCCCGGTAACCACTCGGGCGTCTCTTCTTAATAATTATGGGGTTGATTTTTTTTTTTTCTTAGGCGCGGGGTTCGGGTTCAATTCCACAATAGGTGTGGAATATTTATCCGACCTTAACGGCTCACTGTCTCTCTCTCTCTCGCGATCACCGCCCAGACCGATGTACCAGACATCCCCATAAATTCTATTCATGTGGAAATCTGATTCATGCAGCCTTAGCATTGGTGTGTTTTACATCACATCTTCAGCACCATTTGGAGCTCTGGTGCTTAACCTTCGGCGATGTGTCCGGTTTCAGCCAGCGTTTACTCGGTTTGCTCTCCGTTCTGTAGCCATCTAATGTTTTTACGGTGTGGGGTAGCTAGCCCCACGCCCAACCTTCTTGGTCGCCTCTTACGACATGAGTGTCAGGTAATAGTGGTTCTATTCTTTACACCCCAATTTGGGCCCTGGTAACTACTCGAGCGGGCGCCCATGTCGACCCAGCCTCAATTCGGTACAGGAAAAGCACTGGAAATTAAAGACGGCCGGCGTGATGTTGACGACATCATATATCGTGTTCTGGCGGTCAATACATACTACGCGCCTAACAACACATTCCTCAATAAACCTCGAAATATGCAAAAGGGTTCCTTAAAAAAAAAGTTCTCATCATTGACTGATTGATTGATTGATATGAACATCATATCAGGGAAGTAACCAAATGTGCTCCGATCTCGTTCTTTCACATGAAGTTCTCAGCGGCCTTGCACTAAATCCGTAGCACCGGCGAGGTACCCCGATGTAATTTAGAAGATGATGAACCCATTTTCTTCTGATCTTTTTCTTCATTATTATCTTCATCAAGACATCAACAAAGGCAATTCCTTCAAATGTCTATGCCATCTTTTCCCACCAGCTGTCCACCGGAGATCTATACTAGATTATGTCACTACTTGCATTACGACATACGTGACAAAATTAACATCCATCAGCCTGCTAATGATGATCTCAATTGATGCATAATTTGTTCGTTTAAAAAGCTCTTTATTTGCTATTGTATTTTGCCAGAATATTCGCTGGATTCTTTTTAACCGTTTATTTAGGAATGTCTTAACTTGCGTATGGTGTTCTGTGCCATTTATCAGGACTCATTACTGTTAAAATAACACTCCAATGACACTTCTTCTAAATATTTTAAGTTTTGTTTTAAGATTAAATCCTTTGAATTTCCAAATGTTGTTGAGCGTAGCGTAAGGTTGACTTGTTTTCTAGATTTTTTTTCAATGATGTCGGTTTTCGTATCACCATCCTGTGATATTGTATTTTCCATGTACACAAAATCCTGAACTTCTTCTATGATTTTATTTTGTAATATAATTTGGGTTTTTCTATTATTTAAAGTAATTGAATTGAATTAATCTCGTACATTCACAAATTTCTACTAAATTATTCCAATGTTTTTACTATCCTATTCTCTGTTATGTTTGGATTGATTTTTCACTTTTCTTCCTTGTTTCCTTTCGTTTCTTTGGTCTTGTTTTTTTTCTGTCAATATACAAGCCAAATATTGCACAATCCTTCTAGATTTTTCTACAGATTTTATTGTCTATCTCTATTTCTACTTGCCAACAGTATTTTTTTTGCAGCGTACACTGTTTCTTTACAGTCTCTTACAGATACAGTAATATTATGTGGTTCTTTACTTGGTTAGTACCTATTCGATAATGCAAACGATAGTGTGTAGCCTGTGCATTAGGTACTAGAAAAGCACAATCCTTGACAATTGCCAATATAGCTTGTAATTACAGACATCACTAAGGAACGCTCTGTCTAATAATTCTAGAATACGGGTTCCAAAAGTGGGCGATACTGTCCCCAGTGGGCGCTGAAGCATTCGGGGGAATAGTGGGTTCAGAAGCATTTGGGGGATTTTTTTTCGTGATTTTGCGATTGAATAATCATTAAAAATTTGAATTCTGCATTTTAACTCATCTTATGCCCGTCATATACAATCCATTTTTTTCATCAATTTTCTATTTCATGCATTTATTCATTTGAAAATTGACCATGTATGACAGAAATATATATCAATTTTCTATGTCAAAGTGAAAATAGAGCATGTATGTGTGGGGGGGGTGGTGGGGGTTGGCAAACTGTTGTAATTGGGAGATGGGTGTTACAAAGTTTATTTCGTGCAAAGTGTGGCTGTGGAAGAAAAGTTTGGGAATCTATGGTCTAATTATTGCATGGTATTTGAGAGACTATATTGTCCCCCGGTACCTGGATGTATCTCTGGTGGAGAAATATTGTTCTATGAAAATGTTATGTTTCTCCTTCACTTGTTAAAAGTAAAAGCAAACAAACAAAACAAAGAAACAAACAAACAGCCAGACAGACAGAGCTGATTATTAAGTTACTAAAAGTGAGAGAATTATTTACAAATTAAATGTTTCTCATATCTTTCATATTTGCAAATGTTTAAATTTTCATGATCTATTTATCATATTACCATCCAGTGTCACGCTAGATTCAAATGAGCTCTTTCTGTTTCATTTTTGTTATGCAACGCTCAATACGGATGAACTATTTCTGGTATGTCCTTTGTTGCGTATCGTTGAATTATACATGACATTTTGTTCATTTGCTCACTATTCAGTAAAGATCAATTTAATATGTTATATTTCTTATGTTTTCCTTGTTGCTTAATATTCAATAGAAATTAGCTGCACATATTTTTATGTTGCTTTAGGTTCTATAGAATTCAGCTGTTTCTCTTGTGTTCACTGTCGTGTATCGCTCAATATGTAAATATGTTTATAATCCTTTTTGAACATTCAATAAAGATGAGCCGCTATACAAACTTGTGTTTTATTTGTAATCGTAACAAAAGTTTGAGATCTGTTCATATTTTATGATTATACGTGTGAAAAAAGAAAATCCCCGGAGAATTATCATACGGTTAATACTGTAGCTTATGAACTGAAGCCATTACTGCGACGTCTAGATATACATAAAAACAATATTCGAATAAACAGCATATATAAATCAATTGTCGTTATCAATGTCAAGCATGATTACAATGTAAAACAGAACACGTAACAACGCCTGAGGAGACACGCATAAAATAAGCTGTTTTTAACTTCGGACTGGACAGAATAAAGAATGAATAAATCATGAAGTTGAAATGAACATGGCAATACAATAACTAAATAGGGAAGTTGAAAATAAAATGGGTTTGAATACGCTTTAGGGTGTAGGAGAATATACACTTATTATATGAAGGTTTTATGAGTTGGCCTTTCAAGAATGTTCTCAATGCTTGGACAGGGCAGGTCGTGATGATTCGGGCATGTTCGTCGCATGAAAACAGTGGTAATAATGAAAAAAAATGTTTACCTTGCCTTGTGAGTCGAAGGTCGTGGGTTTGAATCCGGACCGCGCCGTTCTGTTCACGAGTGCAGTTTTTCCAGAGACCCTAGAGTGCTGCTGGAGTTACGGAGTTCGTGCTTTGTGCAATACTCTCGACAGGTGGCGTGCCATTTTTGCGGAGAGGGACCGAGCCATACGGGGTAAAATCCCTTGCAATGAAGTCAATCCTTCGTGTTTAACGGAAGAGATTCCAGCAGCTGGTAGATCGAAACATGTGTTCAAGTATCTAGATGCTGCTTCTAAAACGGCGTAAGAAGTCTCTGTGGCGTATAGGAGTATAGATGCTCGCCTCTTGTTCCAAATGTACTCGGTTCGCTAAATCGTAAAGCCAACGGGATATTTTTCCAGAGGTCTGTTTTTTTTAGTGTTGGTGAGATCGAGTTTCTAGTCTTATCGGAGACTGACGATAAAACGTAGGTCTCATGTTCAAGTTTAGCACGTAAAAGAACCCGTTTGCAGTACAAATTCAAGAAGAGCAGGTTGGAAAGTAGTTGCCCGGGCAAAATGTATTAGGAAAGTTAACTCTTAAACATTGGGATAATGTGAATTGGATCATTTATGATCGATGCAACATGCCTATTTAAGCGGCCGTAATTTTTTTAATACATTTTGCACTTAAGTTAGTAAAATGTATGTTAACTAATGAAAACATATAATAATTTCATAAATAATTGTAAAAAAAAATAATTATATATTTTTAAGATGCCTAATCTCGTTATCATCAGAGATGCACGCTGGTGCAGCGGTGTTTGTGCACTGTAGCTGAGATCTTCATGTGTAAGAAAGAGTTCGTAGCACACATGGTTCTCACCGAACTGCAATGGTCATGTTCCTATCAATCAATCAATCAATCAATTAATCAAAACAACATCTTAAGTATGGTGAAAAAATTTACAAAATTCATAGCCAGTTCTCGAAATATGCTGTCCTTCTCTACTTCTTCTTTTTCTTGTTACGTTCGCATGCTTTGACTTCAGACGAAGTGATGGCGCCTTGTGTGGCGCTTCTGGTTGAATTGTGCGTGAAGGTTTCTTTCCTTTTATCGGTGTCCTTTCTTGAATACAGTGTACATGTGGTGTCTCATTCTGTGGTGACCCTTCTGGAGGCGAAGTATGGCATTCTGGTTCCTTGTGACAGTTGCATGTTAGAACTAAACTTTACATCCATTGCGTCACAAGTTGGACTAAAGATAAGATACCATAACACAAATATAACAAAGAAACATAACAAGTTGGATCTATAAATAGGATAAAAACTATAACTAAGAGAATAACATAAATATCAAAATTATAACAAACAAAATAACATAAATATAAAAAATATAACCAAAATCGTAAGTATCAAAATTATAGCCCAAAAAATCATGAATATCAAAATTATAACAAACAAAATAATACAAATATCCATATTATAACAAATAAAATCACATAAATATCAAAATTATACCAAATAAAATCACATAAATATCAAAATTATAACAAATAAAATCACATAAATATCAAAATTATAACAAACAAAATAACATAAATATTAAAATTATAACTAACAAAGTTTTGTATACGCTTACACTCTGTTTATAGAGATCGTAAAGATAATGTTCTGTAACTGACAAACTAATTAAGCTGCAGAAAATCTTGAGATAAATTAGAGAAATAGTACTGAAGACAATTAGAGGAAATCTAATAAATACAGTTTGTCTATGTCAAAGAAAACCAACAAAATAACATGACTAGCAACACTAAAACTAGCAGAATAACATGGAAATCAAAACTATAACAACATATCATAGAAATCCAAAAACTAATAGAATAACATGGAAATCAAAAATTATAACAATATACCACAGATATCCAAAACTATAACGATATACCAAAGATATCAAAAATAACTATAAAGATATACTATAAATATCAAAACTATAACGATATACCATAGATATCCAAAAACTAACTATAAAGATATCAAAACTATAACATATACCATACAAAACTATAACGATATACCATAGATATACAAAAACTATAAGATATACAAGATATCAAAAATAACATATAAGATATACAAAAACTATAACGATATACCAAAGATATACAAAAACTATAACGATATACCATAGATATACAAAAACTATAACGATATACCAAAGATATACAAAAACTATAACGATATACCATAGATATACAAAAACTATAACGATATACCAAAGATATACAAAAACTATAACGATATACCATAGATATCCAAAAACTATAACGATATACCAAAGATATACAAAAACTATAACGATATACCATAGATATACAAAAACTATAACGATATACCAAAGATATACAAAAACTATAACGATATACCATAGATATACAAAAACTATAACGATATACCAAAGATATACAAAAACTAACTATAAAGATATACTATAAGATATACATAAAACTATAACGATATACCAAAGATATACAAAAACTATAACGATATACCATAGATATACAAAAACTATAACGATATACAAATATCAAAACTATAAGATATACCATAAATACTAAAAACTAACGATATACCAAAGATATCAAAAAACTATAACGATATACCAAAATACAAACTATAAGATATACATAATATCAAAACTAACGATATACCAAAGATATACAAAAACTATAACGATATACCATAAAACAACTATAAGATATACAAAATATCAATAACTATAAGATATACATAGATATACAAAAACTATAACGATATACCATAGATATACAAAAACTATAACGATATACCATAAATACAAATAACTATAAGATATACTATAACATATATATAACTATAAAGATATACCATAAATAAAAACTAACTATAAAGATATACTATAAATATCTAAAAACTGTAACGATATACCATAGATATACAAAAACTATAACTAATAGATTAATATGAATATGAAAACTGTCGATTAGAGAGATTAAATAGGAATAAATTGTGACGCTTTTTTAACGGCTCTAGATAGTGGAGCACTTTTATGACAGTTTTGCTTCATATAAACCTCAGGGGCAACTACTGCATTAAGTTCTTGCATTCGCTAAGTTATTCTTTGTATTCATCAACAAAGCGATAACCCTTATAGTTATGTTCCTATAGAAAGGTTGCATAACGGATGAAGGTAAATTGACTTGCAAAAGTTTGTCCCAACGGAAGGTCCGACCTGCAAGCAACCCAGAGACAATTCTACCACCAAAGGTCACTGCTACGATCTGACAGTTCATTCAATAATGTATATAGTAGATAGATGGGTTAGCTTCTGAAATTAAAACGAGATTGGGGACTTATAAAATGTGGTTGTTCTGTTTTGTGTACGTTTACATTTGTCTATTGAGAACGTAACGAATATGTTATGTTTTGTATATGTTTACTTCTGTCTATTGACAACGTGAAGAATATGTCCTGTTTTGTATATGTTTACATCTGTCTATTGAGAACGTAAAGAGCATGTTATGTTTTGTATATGTTTACTTCTGTCTATTGACAACGTGAAGAATATGTTATGTTTTGTATACGTTTACTTCTGTCTATTGACAACGTGAAGAATATGTTATGTTTTGTATATGTTTACTTATGTCTATCGAGAACGTAACGAATATGTTATGTTTTGTATATGTTTACTTCTGTCTATTGACAACGTGAAGAATATGTCCTGTTTTGTATATGTTTACATCTGTCTATCGAGAACGTAAAGAGCATGTTATGTTTTGTATACGTTTACTTCTGTCTATTGACAACGTGAAGAATATGTTCTGTTTTGTATACACTTCTTCTGTCTATTGAGAACGTAAAGAACGTGTTCTGAAACCTACGGGACCTACGTTTTATCGTCCATCTCCGATAGGGCTAAGAACTCGAACTATATGTGATTTGTATGTGATCTGAACATATGAGCTATTGTACGCTGTGCCAGTTATGCGCTTACAAGTAGTCCGATTTCTCCGATTATTTATATTTACCATGGTAGCTTTCCTAGTTCCTACATCAGTCGCTTCTTACGACATGCCTTGTAGGTCGCAGTGATACTATTCTTTGCTTCCCTTGCGGGCCTCGGCACCACATAGGCGTCACCTACACTGAGATCAGGTATCTCTGAAATAATATCTTGCTGGCTCCACGAGGGAGCGAACCGAGAACCTTTGTGTCGAGAGACAAGTACCTAACCTCTACACCACAGCCTGGCATTACTTAAAGCATCATCATAATCAAGGTGCGTATCCTTTATAGGACATTGCTCTCTTTGCAGCGCATCTTAAAATCACTGTCTCTAGTCAGTTCACCTACTTCGTCGATGGTCATATTCATGGTTTCTTTAATATCTTGTAGCCATCTTCTTCTTGGTCTGTCTCTGCGTCTGCGTCCTGGAATGGTTGTTTACTTAAAAAAAAACATTAACAATTATACTATATACTCTTTTTTTCTATTATCCTTCCTCCAACCATTTCTTTCATCCTCTACTACCTCTACTCTTCCTACACCCTGAATCTCATGTCTTCACTATGCTTTGAAGATGCCTGGCATCTCTTAAAACAACGAGTTCATTAATGCTCAAATACCAGGTAGCAAAGTTCAACGCACCAAGGACATTACGGTTTAATTGAACTCAGAGCTTGTAGTAACTCTGCCATTTGACTTTCCACGTTGCAGGTGAGAAAATGGCTGACAAAGTTGGCATTTCAGAGCAATATTATAGATTTCTTCCATTTTAATCTTTAGTACATTAGTGGTATTAAAGTTATAGAAGGATCCGATTGTGTTAGTAATTGTTTCATTATGTTCACGCCTCGTTGAAAGGTTAGACAAACACATAAGAACGGGTCTGAGATGGAATAGAAATAATGAGCATCAACTCTATTCGCACAGGCAATAATGAAATGAAAACAATCAATTAGAAACTTGACAAGGAAGAATAACAAATTGAAATGATGAAAGAAATGTAGTGTTTAATAGACTTTTAAATCGCTAGTACGAACAGACAAATCTACAATATACATGTTTGTTTCAGTGATAAGGGTAAACGTTCCAATTTTTTTAAATACTGAAACAGTGATGATGATAGTTAAAGTTGTAAGTTTGGAAGTTAGAGTGCAATATGAATGAAGATGATGGGATGTGGAGGGGGTTTGATAACCTGAAGGTCAAGGAATAATTAGAGAGTAGATGAAGAAGTGAAAGTCAGAAAGGTTGTAAGCGCACGAACAAAGAAGAAAATTGTAGATAATAGAATTTGCAGTTATAGCATTGTTTTCCATTGGTAACAGCAAGTCCGAAAGTAGTAGTAGTTGTAGTAGTAGTAGTAGTGGTAATAGTAGTATTAGTTGTAGTACTAGTTGTGGTAATAGTAGTATTAGTTCTTGTAGTAGTAGTAGTAGTAGTAGTGGTAATAGCAATAGTAGTAGTAAGAGTAATAGTAGTTGTAGTATTAGTTGCCGTTCAGAAAACAATGGCAACCTACTGAGTGTATAAGTGGTGCCTAGAAAATCAACGACCCATTTACTGTGGTTGATACTGTGATTGATACTGTGGTTACTGTGGCACGTCCTGTAAAGGATATGCAACGATTTTCATTCAGTAGTAGTTGTAGTAGTATTAGTTGTGGTAATAATAGTAATAAGTAGTTGTAATAGTATTAGTTGTAGTAGTAGTAGTAGTAGTTGTTGTTGTAGTAGTAGTTGTTGTTGTAGTAGTAGTTGTAGTAGTAGTAGTTGTGGTAATAATAGTAATAAGTAGTTGTAAAAGTATTAGTTGCTGTTTTGTAGTAGTAGTTGTTGTAGTAGTAGTAGTGGTAGTAGTAGTAGTTGTAGTAGTTGTTGTTGTAGTAGTAGTTGTGGTAGTAGTAGTTGTGGTAATAATAGTAGTAGTTGTAGAGTAAGTAGTAGTAGTAGTAGTAGTAGTTGTAGTAGTAGTAGTAGTTGTTGTTGATGTAGTAGTAGTTGTAGTAGTTGTAGTAGTAGTAGTAGTTTTAGTAGTAGTAGTTGTAGTTGTAGTAGTAGTTGTAGTAGCAGTAGTAGTAGTAGTAGTTGTAGTAGTAGCAGTAGTAGTAGTAGTTGTAGCAGTAATAGTAGTTTTAGTAGTAGTAGTTGTAGTAGTAGTAGTAGTCTTAGTAGTAGTAATTGTAGCGTAGTAGTTGTTTAGTAGTAGTAGTTGTAGTAGTTGTAGTAGTTGTAGTAGTTGTAGTAGTAGTAGTAGTAGTAGTAGTTGTAGTTGTAGTAGCAGTTGTAGTTCTTCTTCTTCTTCTTCGAACGATCTATATCGACTGACAACATACTGCGTGAGGTCTTGAATATTTTCGAATTGATGAAGCGTATTTTGTATAAACAATCACATGTCAAATAGTACTTGAAACAAACTGACAGCTCACTATTTAAAGACTGTTTTCCACGCTTCGTTCAGGAATGACTGAATGATATATTTTATATACTTTAAATGATTGTTCAGGCTGAAGAATGAAAACACATACAAAATTCAGGATAAAGTAAACATCAATGAGGCATTTCATTTCATTTAATCTATACCAACTCCAGATTCTTAACTTAACTGGCACCACTCAGACACGGTTGTTATTTTGACGGTAAGAAAAACCAGAAGGTCTGTGACACAAACACCAGAGACAAACAACAATGTGTATTCTTTTCCCCCAGGCCTGGCAATCTAATGAAATAATTAAACAACGCTTAGACCGGGTCAAGTTGCCACCAAGTAGCTAAAACACAGGAAGGAATATCCATTGGATAAACAAGGAATATCCACTGGATAAGCAAGGAATAACCACTTGGTCTTTATCTCTTTAAATAATATATGTATGTTAATGTAACAACATTGTTAAATCGGACCTCACGTTTCACATATTTAAACAGAGGATATTTTGTTGGTGAAATACTTTTCAAGCAAGGACAGGGCATGGTCTTTTTTTTAAACATTATCTCTTACGCTGGCGTCGGACTGGGGAAACAGAAAAAGTTGAAATAAAAGTTGTTTAAGTAAAAGAAGAAGTTATAAGAAAGGTGAGCTAATTTAAAGAGGAAACATAAAACCTGATACGAGCTTGATGAAACAGTGATTAGTTTATATGATATATTTTAGACACGAATTATAGGAGAAGTGTACACAAACGGACACGGGTATTTACATATTTTTCAGCCAGTTGTTAGAGAAACTGAAGTCTTACTCTTTACATTGGCTCGGTTAGGTTCGGTCGAGGATGTGTGAGTTTGCATGTCAGTTCAAATTGAGAAGAACGAAGCCGGCAAATAAAACTACTGCAAATTGGAAACAGTTGAAAATGGATGCCGGAAAAATGAAACAAATCCGCTAGTGGGTTGGCGGGAAATGGATCAGGAACAAGAAGGACAAAAAAATAAAACTCAGAGACAGTAAAATGGCGCAAAAATAATAAGAAATCTATGCACACCGCAATTGTCATTCGACATCCTCAGCGACTCACATTACCATGTTTATTGGCCGCATATAAACCGTTTGAAACCACAGATCTCTTTCCCGCCCCACTCGGCATCGATCTGAACCGGTCCTGTCCTCGCGATTTGCAAATTTCTCAAAACTGCGTAATTGCATGGTCAAGATATTGATGGGTCCCCGAAAATTCAAAACCGAAAGGGAAATGAAATGGCCTTCATTACAAGCCGAACACTCGGTTTAATTACAGCATTCAGCCTTTCCTCGATCGATGGACTGAGGCAATTGCTTCATAATAATAAAGCCGTGTCTCGTTAAGATAAGAAGTACTCTGGTTAAGGGTGGAAATATGGACAAACCTTAAAAGCCGTCAGACTGGGTATAATAAAGGATAATGCTTCAGCGATTACAATTTTAAATGATACTATTAGAAACGCACAAACATAGCTTTATTACAAAAATGCTGGCTCCAGGTTCGGTGTTTTATATTGTTATTATTCGTTCACTCCACATACACTAGCACGGTTTTGGGAGTCTCACTGGCACAGTGGTTACGCTTCTGCCTGTCGTTGGGAGTCTCACTGGCACAGTGGTTACGCTTCTGACTGTCGTTGGGAGTCTCACTGGCACAGTGGTTACGCTTCTGACTGTCGTTGGGAGTCTCACTGGCACAGTGGTTACGCTTCTGCCTGTCGTTGGGAGTCTCACTGGCACAGTGGTTACGCTTCTGCCTGTCGTTGGGAGTCTCACTGGCACAGTGGTTACGCTTCTGCCTGTCGTTGGGAGTCTCACTGGCACAGTGGTTACGCTTCTGCCTGTCGTTGGGAGTCTCACTGGCACAGTGGTTACGCTTCTGCCTGTCGTTGGGAGTCTCACTGGCAAAGTGGTTACGCTTCTGCCTGTCGTTGGGAGTCTCACTGGCACAGTGGTTACGCTTCTGCCTGTCGTTGGGAGTCTCACTGGCACAGTGGTTACGCTTCTGCCTGTCGTTGGGAGTCTCACTGGCACAGTGGTTACGCTTCTGCCTGTCGTTGGGAGTCTCACTGGCACAGTGGTTACGCTTCTGCCTGTCGTTGGGAGTCTCACTGGCACAGTGGTTACGCTTCTGACTGTCGTTGGGAGTCTCACTGGCACAGTGGTTACGCTTCTGACTGTCGTTGGGAGTCTCACTGGCACAGTGGTTACGCTTCTGACTGTCGTTGGGAGTCTCACTGGCACAGTGGTTACGCTTCTGACTGTCGTTGGGAGTCTCACTGGCACAGTGGTTACGCTTCTGACTGTCGTTGGGAGTCTCACTGGCACAGTGGTTACGCTTCTGCCTGTCGTTGGGAGTCTCACTGGCACAGTGGTTACGCTTCTGCCTGTCGTTGGGAGTCTCACTGGCACAGTGGTTACGCTTCTGCCTGTCGTTGGGAGTCTCACTGGCACAGTGGTTACGCTTCTGCCTGTCGTTGGGAGTCTCACTGGCAAAGTGGTTACGCTTCTGACTGTCGTTGGGAATCTCACTGGCACAGTGGTTACGCTTCTGCCTGTCGTTGGGAGTCTCACTGGCACAGTGGTTACGCTTCTGCCTGTCGTTGGGAGTCTCACTGGCACAGTGGTTACGCTTCTGCCTGTCGTTGGGAGTCTCACTGGCACAGTGGTTACGCTTCTGCCTGTCGTTGGGAGTCTCACTGGCACAGTGGTTACGCTTCTGCCTGTCGTTGGGAGTCTCACTGGCACAGTGGTTACGCTTCTGCCTGTCGTTGGGAGTCTCACTGGCACAGTGGTTACGCTTCTGCCTGTCGTTGGGAGTCTCACTGGCACAGTGGTTACGCTTCTGCCTGTCGTTGGGAGTCTCACTGGCACAGTGGTTACGCTTCTGCCTGTCTTTGGGAGTCTCACTGGCACAGTGGTTACGCTTCTGCCTGTCGTTGGGAGTCTCACTGGCACAGTGGTTACGCTTCTGCCTGTCGTTGGGAGTCTCACTGGCACAGTGGTTACGCTTCTGACTGTCGTTGGGAGTCTCACTGGCACAGTGGTTACGCTTCTGCCTGTCGTTGGGAGTCTCACTGGCACAGTGGTTACGCTTCTGACTGTCGTTGGGAGTCTCACTGGCACAGTGGTTACGCTTCTGACTGTCGTTGGGAGTCTCACTGGCACAGTGGTTACGCTTCTGACTGTCGTTGGGAGTCTCACTGGCACAGTGGTTACGCTTCTGACTGTCGTTGGGAGTCTCACTGGCACAGTGGTTACGCTTCTGACTGTCGTTGGGAGTCTCACTGGCACAGTGGTTACGCTTCTGACTGTCGTTGGGAGTCTCACTGGCACAGTGGTTACGCTTCTGCCTGTCGTTGGGAGTCTCACTGGCACAGTGGTTACGCTTCTGCCTGTCGTTGGGAGTCTCACTGGCACAGTGGTTACGCTTCTGCCTGTCGTTGGGAGTCTCACTGGCACAGTGGTTACGCTTCTGCCTGTCGTTGGGAGTCTCACTGGCACAGTGGTTACGCTTCTGCCTGTCGTTGGGAGTCTCACTGGCACAGTGGTTACGCTTCTGCCTGTCGTTGGGAGTCTCACTGGCACAGTGGTTACGCTTCTGACTGTCGTTGGGAGTCTCACTGGCACAGTGGTTACGCTTCTGACTGTCGTTGGGAGTCTCACTGGCACAGTGGTTACGCTTCTGCCTGTCGTTGGGAGTCTCACTGGCACAGTGGTTACGCTTCTGACTGTCGTTGGGAGTCTCACTGGCACAGTGGTTACGCTTCTGCCTGTCGTTCTGAATGTTGTGGGTTCGAATCCGGACCGTGGCCTCATGAACAAAGTTTACAGAGCAAGCTATGGGGAACTCTCGAAGAACTTCAAATGACATGCAGCTTCATAGAGGCAAACCATCTCATGGTTAAGACGAGCATACGAAACCGAAAGCGAAGAAGAAGAAGAAGAATCCGGACCGAATCACATGTGCAATTGTTTTCATAAGATTCCTTAGATTGTTGCTGAAGCTACGGAGTTTGTGCTTTATGCGACACTTACGACAGGTGATGTGCCATTTCTGACGACATGGGCGGAACCATACAGTGAAACCCGGTGCAATGAAGTCAATCCTTTGAATTTAGAATCTTTTTTAAAGACACATTTAGAAGTAAACTCGCCCATGCTGTGCCGGGGCCCGCAAGGGAAGTAAAGAATAGTACCACTGCAACCTACAATGCATGTCGTAAGAGGCGACTGATGTAGGCCCTAGGGATGCTAACCTAGTAAATAGAAAGCTGCGCAGAAATCGGATGTGCTGGCCTACTTGTAGGCGCATAACTGGCAACAGGCGTACACTCGCTCTTAGGCTCAGATCACATACAAGTCACACAGAGTGGTTAACAAGTGGTCGATATGGAGCGTTCAAAGAAGAAGAAGAAGTAAACTTGGTTGTGTTGTAAGAGAAAGTTAATCAGTCTGTTAGACTAAGAGAAAGTTAATCAGTCTGTTAGACTAAGACACAGTTAATCAGTCTGTTAGACTAAAACACAGTTAATCAGTCTGTTAGACTAAGACACAGTTAATCAGTCTGTTAGACTAAGACATAGTTAATCAGTCTGTTAGACTAAGACATAGTTAATCAGTCTGTTAGACTAAGACACAGTTAATCAGTCTGTTAGACTAAGACACAGTTAATCAGTCTGTTAGACTAAGACACAGTTAATCAGTCTGTTAGACTAAGACATAGTTAATCAGTATGTTAGACTAAGACATAGTTAATCAGTCTGTTAGACTAAGACACAGTTAATCAGTCTGTTAGACTAAGACACAGTTAATCAGTCTGTTAGACTAAGACACAGTTAATCAGACTTTTAGATTAAGACAGATTTAATCAGTTTGTTAGACTAAGACAGATTTAATCAGTCTGTTAGACTAAGACATAGTTAATCAGTCTGTTAGACTAAGACATAGTTAATCAGTCTGTTAGACTAAGACATAGTTAATCAGTCTGTTAGACTAAGACACAGTTAATCAGTCTGTTAGACTAAGACACAGTTAATCAGTCTGTTAGACTAAGACACAGTTAATCAGTCTGTTAGACTAAGACACAGTTAATCAGTCTGTTAGACTAAGACACAGTTAATCAGTCTGTTAGACTAAGACAAATTTAATCAGTCTGTTAGACTAAGACACAGTTAATCAGTCTGTTAGACTAAGACAGATTTAATCAGTCTGTTAGACTAAGACACAGTTAATCAGTCTGTTAGACTAAGACAAATTTAATCAGTCTGTTAGACTAAGACACAGTTAATCAGTCTGTTAGACTAAGACAAATTTAATCAGTCTGTTAGACTAAGACACAGTTAATCAGTCTGTTAGACTAAGACACAGTTAATCAGTCTGTTAGACTAAGACAGATTTAATCAGTCTGTTAGACTAAGACACAGTTAATCAGTCTGTTAGACTAAGACAGATTTAATCAGTCTGTTAGACTAAGACACAGTTAATCAGTCTGTTAGACTAAGACAGATTTAATCAGTCTGTTAGACTAAGACACAGTTAATCAGTCTGTTAGACTAAGACACAGTTAATCAGTCTGTTAGACTAAGACAAATTTAATCAGTCTGTTAGACTAAGACACAGTTAATCAGTCTGTTAGACTAAGAAAAATTGCGGAAAACGTCCAGATATGTAGGTCCTAACAAATAAAATATCCTTTTGTCTTTTCAGCCATTGGCCACTTAATAAGAACGCACCCAAACTCCACAGTATACAGAGTCTTCTACAACAGAACACTAGGAAAGAAGGCGAGAGAAACACCACGAAAAAGGTAGATGGCAAAGGAGAATCATGTCAAAGAGGAAAAATAGCAATCACCCATGTCCCCAGAACAGCGCAAGACAAAAACAGAAAACCACGACACTGGGCAACAACCGGGTGGCAGTGTGACGTCAAAATAAGAAAGAAGAAGACATTATAATGAATGTCAGTTAACATTTTTAGACCTTAGTGTACGGGAGGTAGGAGGGTGAATTCCTTTCTTCGCGTGTGAAACGTCGAGAGTGGGATGGAACCTACAGCATTCTTGTATCCGAAACGATATGCGAACATTTATGCATTATGTCAATCGATCTACACACATAATATCACTTCGTCTCAGCTGACGAATCTTCTTTTACGTGTTCTAATTGAAACCGGGACGTTAGCGTTGTCCTTTCGTCTCTAACAGAAATATAAACTCGATCTCACTTGCAATGAAATCAGGGATCATTGGGGAAACAGCCAGATCATTCCACACAGGACGCGAACCTAGTACTTTTGAAACATGAGGCTACTATGGTACCTTAACCCTTTCGCTGCTACATACCTTCTGAACGCTGAGCTGAAAATAGCTACTCTTTGTTTCTAGGTCACAATCGTGAATGTACGGCTATAGCAGTGACAGTAGCAATGTATAACGTGTTAACACGTCTTTAGCCCATACAGGAGAGATAATAACAGACGTGTTAATGCGTCTTTAGAAGTGAATGGGAAAACGTATATATACGTCCTTAGCAGCTAAAGGGTTAATACTTTCACTCCGTAATTTAAGTTGAAACGAACTCTTCTTCGGCTTTGAACGCTCCATATCGAGCACTTGTTAACCACTCTGTGTGATTTCTATGTTATCTGAGAATAAGAGCGATTGTACGTTCTGCCAATTATGCACTTACAAGTAGGCCAGCATTTCCGATTTCTGCGTCGCTTTTTATTTACTAGGGTAGACTCCCTAGTACGCACATAATTCGCCTCTTACGACATGCCTTGTAGCTACTATTCTTTGCTTCCCTTGCGGATCCCGGCACCGCACGAAACGAACTCCGAAACACCAGATTCAACACCCCAATAGCAGAATGCCATGAAATATCTATGAACCCTATGCATAACATGTGAATTCTACGTCAAAGTTCGCAGAGTCGTTTCCATGGGATGGACTAAGAGAATTATACATGTTCAGATACAAATCCAGCAGACATTTTATTTGCGCACTTAGTTCAAACACCAACGTGTAAAATGTCACCCATTATTATTACTATGTCAGTTTCACTGGGATGACCTTGGCACCAGCCCTAATTTGGTTAAACAGCGTTCGTACTAATTAGTAACATTTGGTGGGGTTGAAGGAAAGAAAGAAAAAAGGAATAAGGAAGTCATTAGCAAGATAAGGCTGTAAAGTAAATTTTAACCCTTTCATGCCGTCATTTTATTTATGCCAGGATTAGGAAAGCCCGACAGCCTCTGCTATCCTACACATATTGTGGAAATCCACTATCATCTCCACGAAAACAAAGCTCAGGAAATTCAGCTCAAATATGAAATCTGTGTTGCTGTATGCTCGGAAACGTGGGAAGTCAAATACAAAAAAAGATTCAGACCTTTGCCAAAGGAGGTCTTCTGAGGATTCTCAGTCAGAGATTTTATAACAGAGTTGCAAACACAGATCTGTGGATAAGAACCGGACAGGAATCCATGATGAGCCAGGTTAAGAGAAGAAAATGGCAATGGGTCTGGCATATATCGCGGAAGACACAGTGGAGTGTCACTAGACAAGCACTTGAGTGGAACCCGCAAGGAAAACGAGAAAGAGGACGCCCCAACCAGACCTGGAGACGACGTCTTCTTGGGGAACTTAAGAGTGTTCGACTATCCTGGGAGAGAATAAAGAAAACAGCCAGAGACCGAGAAAAGTGCCGAACAAAGTTGAGGCCCTATGCTCCACGTGGAGCGGAGAGGAATAAGTCAAGTCAAGTATACTGAAAAAGCTATTATACTGGCTTTGCGTCATTTTAAAAAGGACAACGAGCCTCTGTATCGGCTCACAAAGGCAAAGGGGTTAATAATATAGAAAGATGTTGATAGACGTATAAGAAGAAAATGTTGAAGGAAATGAGAAAAGAATGTAATCTAAATGAGAAAGAAACACCATAAGTGCTACAGTGGGAGAACAAGGGAGGAACTGTTAAAATGTGGGAGAGATTCTTTAAGAGAATTTCAAGTGGGAGGCAAGATAGCGAGGAAAGCTATGTTAAAAAGTCTTAACATTTGCATGTTTCCGTTATCGTCCATTTGTAAGTGTTCTCTATAATTCGTCACTCCTGTTGTGTCGCTTGCTTGATAAAGGCCTTTGGTCGAAACGTTGCTGTTTATCGTCACTGTTTCTGTATTTTGTAAAACTATAGTACTTTGTTTGTACGTGTAAAGCTATGTTACACGTAGAGGTGAAATATTACGAGAGAAGGGTTACAAGTGGAAATAAAACAATAAGAGAGGACCATTGATACATTGATACATTGATACATTGATACATTGATACATTGATACAACTAAAATATCAAATTTCAATTCCAATTTTGCATTAGTCTTAACATATGTCGCAAGGGTTGGAAAATGACACATTACAGTAACGTATAACAGTAACGTATAACAGTAACGTATAACAGTAACGATTAACAGTAACGTATAACAGTAACGTATAACAGTAATGTACAATAACAATGTGCTACTCTAATATTTCATTCTAATCTGTTATTCCTTCGTTATAAAAATAGCTACACCTCTATTTTATTTCTTTGTTACACTTTACGAAAAAGAAGACAATGAAAATACAATGGTCGCAAACTTCTTAAGACATTTTAATTTGTCTCATTTTCACGCGACAAGTGGACTCCATTCTTGTTGATTTTATCCACGTAATATAAGCAAGCCATGTTTTGCTTTCATTTCAAATCTGGTGCCACATTTTAATCATTTCAGAGTTAATCGGACATAGAATAATATCATGTGTTATTGTAAGGCATGTCTTCTCGTTGTTCAAGTTAGGTTTGTCTTGTCGACGTTTTGCCAGTACGACACTGGGCAACAACCCGGTAGCAGTGTGACGACAAAGAAGAAGAAGAAGTGACCAGTACTCACATCTGCTTTTGTTAAGTCAGTGGATAATAGATATTAACTAACCTAGTATGTTTTGATACTAAAATAACAGGTGACCATTATCATCATCAAGTAGCTTGTCTCTTACGGAACTTGGCTCCCATGACAGCATTCCTGAAAAATTCTCTGTTCTGTGCAAGTTGGCCCACGTCAGCTGCAGTCGTTCTCAGATCGTCAATGACATCCTGCACCCATTGTCTTCTAGGTCTTCCTCTCCTTCTTCTTCCAGGCACCATTCTTTCCAAAGTTAATTTCTTTAGGCACTCATGTCGTTTGATGTGTCCGAAATATTTAATTGTCCTTGTTTTTATTCTTTCTTAATATAACATTTCCCGGAGACGTTTCCAGAAGTTAAGGTATGAAATACCTGTCACTTCACATTTATAGATCCTAGTGTACAGGAGTGGGCGTCCGTAGCTTAAGCAGTAGTGAGCTCAATCACAACCCAGGGGTACCTGGCTCAAACTCCACGGCGGGCAGTTTGGAAGCCCATTTATCATAGTGGATTGTTACGAACGGTAAAAATAGACCCTCCGTTCAGAAAACAATGAAACTACTGAACGTATAAATGGTGCCTAGAAAATCAACAACTCATTTATTGGTTGATGGCGAAATCATATAAAGGATATGCCACGATTTTCATTTTATTTCATTGTCCAGGAGATAGAAGGGGTAATTCCTTTCCTCACATGTGGACTTCCAGTGGGGATTGAACCCACAACCCTCTGGTGTCTGAGTGGATATGCAAACGCTTATGCATTAGTTATTTGCACTTTCTCCCACAAACTCAAGGAACACATGAAGAGTCAGCACTTCAGCTGTAATGAAGAGGGTCTCTTTGGCTATGTGGTATGCATTAGTTATTTGCACTTTCTCCCACAAACTAAAGGAACACATGAAGAGTCAGCACTTCAGCTGTAATGAAGAGGGTCTCTTTGGCTATGTGGTATGCATTAGTTATTTCCACTTTCTCTCACAAACTAAAGGAACACATGAAGAGTCAGCACTTCAGCTCTAATGAAGAGGCTCTCTGTGTCTATGTGGTTACGATCTTGTGTCGCATCCTGAAGGTCGTGTATTCGAATCCGGATCACCCCGTTCTGTTCAAGAGTGCATTTCAACCAGAGACCCCCTAGTATTGTTGCCGGAGCTACGGAGTTCATGTTTTGTGCAATACTTTCTATAGGTGGGGGTTCCATTTTAGCGGAGAGAGACCGAGCCATATGGGATAAAAATCGGTGCAATAAAGTCAGTCTTTTAACAATATAGAAACAAATTTTTTAAATGGTGAAATCTGAAGTGAGGAAATGGTTTCAAAAACAGAACACAGATTTCTTTGCGAACATGTTTAAAAAACTAGTGCACAGTATTCGAAAATTTATTGACTGCCGTGGTGATTTTGTAGAAAAATAATAGGGCAGCTTTAAAACTATACGGTGCAGGTATATTTTTGTTCTTATTTCATTAAAATATATTTTTCCGTTCATTTCCTTTTTAAGTAGAGGCAGCAATTTTCAGCCCACACTCGTATCTTCTCATCCATCATCAAATATCTTGTCCTGAACAGAATTTTGCCAACCCAACAGTCCTTCGGAATTTCTCTTTCTCTCATAGGCCAGATGTCCTGTCTCTGCAGCTGTCATGTTCAAACCATCAGTTACATCCTGAATCCATAAATTGAAAGAAGTCAATAAATGCCCTTTCTTGTTTGTTGTTGTTGACGTTGATAGTTAGCTATTGTATTGTTAAAAAGAAGAGCTTACTCTGACCTGATTGTTAGCAACAAATATTAATTTATTTGTACTGTGCATATGTTTATCACAGGTGGTAAAAGAGATGCAACACTATAAATTACACATTCTAGGGGTCAGCAAAAGTAGATGGACAGGCTTCGGACAGACGACAACTAGAACAGGGGAAAACCCTCTTATACTCAGGAAGAGACGACTGGAATCATTCAGCAGGAGTTGCACTAATAATAAGGAAAGGATTGAATAAACATCTCTTAGAGTGGCACCTGATTAATGAAAGATTGTTGAAAGCTGATTTAATGGGAAAAAAGGAAAGCTAACTATCATTCAATGCTATGCACCCACTAACGAAGCCGAAGAAGAGGACAAAAACACATTTTATAGAAGGTTACAGGAAATAGTGGACAAGGTTCCAGCTCAGGACGTTTTGTGCATAATGGGAGACCTAAACGCAAAAGTTGGAAACAATAACAGACACAGAGAAGCAATAATGGGGAAAGAGGGATGTGGCACTGCAAATGAAAATGGAGAAATGTTGAGCAATTTTGTCTAGAAAACAGACTGATCATAGGAGGCACATTGTTTTCACACAGGACCATACACAAGTACACATGGATATCCCCAAATGGAAGAGATGAAAACCAGATAGACCACTTTATGATCAACAGCAAATGGCGAAAGACATTACTTGATGTAAAGGTGAAAAGAGGAGCTGACGTGGGCAGCGACCACCAACTTGTCGTTGCCATGATCAGGCTCAAACTCAATAAAACATATATACAAGCCAAGACAAGAACAGAATACTTTAATGTTAACCTATTAAAAGACAGGAGATTGCTACAAAATATAGTGGAACTAAAGAACAGATTTCAAATCCTGTCAGACACAACACCAACTGAAAGTATCCAAGAAAAATGGAATGCGATCAAAGGCACATATAAAATAGTTAGCAGTGGGTACTGGGAACCAGTAAGGACAACATAAAGAGTGGATAAGTGGCCAGACCTTAGAATACATCCAAAAGCGAAAGGAGAAAAAAATCTCATCAATAGCATTAGATCAGAACGTAAAAAAGATAAGGCAAGAAAAGAATATACAGAACTAAACAAAATGGTAAAAGAAGTGCTAGAACAGACAAGAGAAATTTATGGAAAAGACAGCAGAAATAGCAGAAAAGGCTGCTAAAGTACATGATCTGCACACACTATACAAGATTACCAAACAATTATGCGGAGGTAAAAGACACAACCATAACATGCCAGTCAGAAACAGTCTAGGACAACTGTTGACAACAGAGCAGGAGCAGGATATGAGATGGACATCCCACTTTGAAGATGTGCTAAACAGACCTGATCCTGAACATCCACCGGATATCCCACCGGCCGCACAGGATATTGATATCAACCTCAAATTGCCAGAAAAGCAAGAAATAGTAAAAGCTATTGGATCCCTGAGAAACAACAAAGCACCGGGAAATGATGAAATGACAGCAGAGCTTTTCAAGATCGATCCCATCTTAGCTGCAAACATATTAGAGCCATTGTTTGCAGATATCTGGGAGAAAGAAGAATTGCCTAAGGATTGGACTAGGGTACTGTGTGAAAATCCCCAAGAAAGGAGACCTAACAGATTGCAATAACTGGAGAGGAATCACGTTGCTTTCAATCCCAAGTAAGATATTCTGCAAATTGTCATAATGCGAATACAAGAGCAGTAGACAAGTGTCTACGAATGGAGCAAGCAGGATTTAGGAAAGGAAGAGGAACAAATGAACATATATTTACCCTGCGTAACATTTTAGAACAATGTAGCGAGTGGCAAAGGACTATATATATCAACTTCATAGATTTTGAAAAGGCATTCGACAGCGTCCACAGAGACAGCCTATGGAAGATACTGAGACAATAAGGCGTACCGCAGAAGCTTGTCAACATCATAGCCCTCTTCTATAAAGATTTCTCCTGCAACCTAAAGAATTCCAACAAAACATTCCCAGTAAAAACTGGTGTAAGACAGGGATGCGTAATGTCCTCTCTTTTGTTTAGTATTACAATTGACTGGGTGCTAAAAATGCCATAAAACAACAAGCACCAAGAAGAATAAGATGGACCCCTTTCGAGATGCTTGAGGACCTGGACTTTGCAGACGATATAGCCCTGGTGTCACACAAATATGAACATATACAAGAGAAAAGTACAATACTTTACAGCACGGCAAAGACAGTAGGCCTCAAAACAAACACAGGAAAAAAAAAAATTATGACAAACAGTGAAATCCAACAACCAGTAATGTTAGAAAATGAAACACTGGAAAGGGTTGAGCAGTTTACATATCTTGGTAGCGTACTGACACTAAATGGTGGCACAGAGGAAGATATAAAATCACGTCCAAGTAAGGCCAGAACCGCTTTTGCCAGAATGAAACCAGTATGGAAGTCCAAAATCTACAATAGGACCACAAAGCTTAAACTCTATAAAAGCATTGTTTTGCCAGTTTTGCTCTACGGATCGGAGTGTTGGAGGATGACCAAAGGAGATACTAGCAGGCTGTCAGTTTTCCACCACTCTTGTCTTCGCAGAATCTTGGGAATCTTTTGGCCATTAAAAATATCCAATAACCAACTACTCCAAGACACAAGACAAGAGGCAATGAATGACATACTCAAAAAGAGAAGATGGAAATGGCTCGGGCATGTTATGAGAATGAGACAAGAAATGCCTGCAAGGATAGCCCTCACTTGGACACCAGAGGGAAAGAGAAGAAAGGCAGACCACGGACAACATGGAGGCGCATGATGGAAGAGGAACTGGGCACCGCATCTCTGACGTGGGCTCTGCGCTGAAGGTTACAGGGACAGAGAGCATGGGAAAATCCTTTCTGAAGCCCCATGTGTCACTAGGCATGACGGGATTAAGGCAAGTAGGCATATGTTTTGTTGTGGATGGCCCAGGCTGAGAAAACAATTGGTAAGCAAATAAATATGTGTAGATCAGTTTGTATTGATTATTTATGCATCTATTTTTTAAGTCATCTTTGGTATTTCTAAAGAAACAGTCAAAGAGTTTAACAATCAACATTAATAAGGAAAAACAAATACAACTTATATTTAGCTCAACAATAACAAAACAAAATGGTCAGCATAACAATTCTTGATAACATTCTTCACTGTACACTTTTTATAATGTTCAATTGAACATTTCTAAATACGTTTTCAGTTGAAGTTACTAACTTTCTTCTTCTGTACACTTTTTATATCAGATTGACAATTTTCAGCTTAAGTTCAAATTTTCTTTACAATTTTCATTACAATTTTCTTTACACTTTTCTGTACACTTCACTTTACACTTTTCTTTACACTTCACTTTACACTTTTCTTTACACTTCACTTTACACTTTTCTTTACACTTCACTTTACACTTTTCTTTACACTTCACTTTACACTTTTCTTTACAATTTTCTTTACAATTTCCTTTCACTTTACTTCTACACTTTCATTACAATTTTCTTTACACTTTTCATTACAATTTTCTTTACACTTTTCTTTACGCTTTTCTTTACACTTTTCTGTACACTTCACTTTACACTTTTCTTTACACTTCACTTTACACTTTTCTGTACACTTCACTTTACACTTTTCTGTACACTTCACTTTACACTTTTCTTTACACTTCACTTTACACTTCACTTTACACTTTTCTTTACAATTTTCTTTACACTTCACTTTACACTTTTCTTTACACTTTTCATCATTAAAATCATTAAAGAGTGTTTATCTTACGATGCGTACGGAACGACCTCACGAAAGGCAGTAAATCCGATCGAGCAGTCATCCGTTCTGCCTCACTAACTAACTCTGTCCGAGAAAGAGTTACAAGGACACCAGGTCTCCTGAAACGATCACACTAGAAGGATCTAAACTTCAAGTACCTCTGAAGTCGACGAGGCTGTCCATTTGGTTGAGGGTTGCATGTAAAAGGGTAATATAGGTTTCACGAAAAAATCAGTCAGTAGTGTCATGACTTTCTGCCTGAATTAACAGCGGAGTACAAGAGAAGAAGAAGAAGAAGACTTGTGTGTGTCCGTAGCCCCACAGCGCCTAGTCGTGATGTGAGGCAGTCTGAAAATTTAAAAGTCCGACTATGGTCTCGATAAAAGGCCTGGTTCTCGCAAAGAGCAATGACTCTGCAGTTGAAAATTAAGTTTCGTTCTGTGGCTGCCGAGGGTGTAGTTTACTTTCACGATATCTCGGGGATGTCGGTGTCCGCTCTGAATTGATTGCTGTCTCGCTACCCCGAGATATATTGGTGCAGTAGTGTTTATGACAGCTATCTAGTGGCTCCTGCTAGTAATAGGATTGTCTCAAATATTTGTTCAACAGGCTCATCCTGTCTCACGGTGAAACAGCTAAGGGCTGATTAAATCGGTAAAGGCTCGAAAAGGTGTAAAGAAAAGGTTAAGGTTAACCTATTTACGAAAGCTTGTCTCAAACATTAATCCAAACATGACTATGTTCGGTGAAACCGCTAATGGTTTTTTATAATATATTATTATGGTTTAATATAAAGCGACAAATTGACAATGAAGAAACTGTCGACACAGAGCAGAATAAAATTAAAATAAACTTTTCCAATTATTTTCTGGACATTACCCTTAATTCCTGCTTCTGGAAACCCTGAGCAAACATTTTCAGTTTTAATATGACATGTAAAAACTCAAGGATATAGATGATAAAGCGCTAGAAAATTATTGTACCAGTCTCCAGTCAATATTTTCGGTAGAAAATGAATCAGAATGCAAATGATCTTCAAGAAGAATTGTCTGATGTATCCAGAATACTACAATATTCTATAAAACCTTTGCATGTTTTAAATTTCTTTCTTTCTCGAATTCTGTATGCCTCACAGCGTCAGGTCAGGAAGAGATTTCTAAAACGGGCCCTAGTATGCGCTTCGTAGATAGTCTCTTTCGTCGCCTCTGTTATCTCTGAGGTCCATCTTTGCGTGGCCGGCCTTTTGCTTTGTACCCATTGTATCGGAGCAGCATTGCTCTTTGGGGTGCACTGTCTGATGGTAATCTGCTTACGTGGCCGAACCATTTAATTTGTTGTTTCTTGATGAAGTCTAGTACTGATGTTGTACCCAATTTTTCCTGATGTCTTCATTTCTCAACCGGTCTCTTCTTGTTACACCCAGCATTCTGCGTAGACACTTCATCTCTGTTGTGACTATGTTTTAAATTATTTGTGCCCAAATAACGTAATTACTTTGTATCCGAATACTGTTGTAGCTCTGAGAATTTTATTAACACTAACTGTCTCTGTAGCTACTGGGGAAAGAAGTGTTTTTCAAATTAAAATTAATAAAACACTACTTAAGAAGTTCAATAAGCCAAACAAAACTTAGAAATCAGTCATTAATTTCTATTGAATCTACATTGGCTGCCACTCTAGACTACACATTCCTAATGAACAAATTTGCTAAAGTTAAAGTTAGAAAGGTAAAACTGTAGTAGATTGTTGTAGTCGATAGTTGATGTCATTATTTTAAAGTAGTTTATATTTTCCACACAAAAAATAGTATTCGTACATTGTGGATCATTTTTTCAATAAAATCCTAATCGAAGGTTATTTTAAAGAAGAAAAAAATTTAAGGGGCCCATTTCGAAGACTTGCATCATACTGAGAAAATATACCGCACGGCCCTGCAACTATATATAAACAGTTTATAACAATGTATAAACAGAATATCATCACAAGAACAATCAAATTATGTAAACGCAAATGATACAAAACAAAATCAACAGGGTAGGAAACATTAGCTTAAATTCAGGTTTAAGCGAAATAGACCTTGCAATAAGTGGTTTGTGATTATCAATTTCGTGTTGGGAATATGAAAATTCATACACTTGTCCTGTATCTATTAACTGCACTGTATACTGTATGAGGTTTACATATTGCATGCATTATAATGTACGTTACAGGGAACATTTGTTACAGTCTGGAAGTAATTGTCCTAGTAGTTAAAAGCGAATATATTTACAGCGAAATTTGCATCAAGAATTGTTATCAGGGTGAAATTAATGGCTTTCGTGACGTGCACATAATTTATTTCATTATTATGGGAGGTAAATAGTGTTGAACCAATTTTCCATCTTTTTGTTTAATAAGTTTAGTTGGTTATTAATAGGAGGCTGTTTTCAGGGGCAATAACTTTGTGCAGAACTGGCAAACTGTTTGTATTAAATGAATAATACACCAACAAGGAAGGGAAGTTTTTAATGAGTCAAATTATTTTCTGTGCAAAACATTTGCTTTCAAATAGAAAGTTATAAATATTCAGATTTTTATCATTTCTACGCCAAACGTTTTT
The DNA here is from genome assembly GCA_020796225.1 of Arion vulgaris. Taxonomy (NCBI): domain Eukaryota; kingdom Metazoa; phylum Mollusca; class Gastropoda; order Stylommatophora; family Arionidae; genus Arion; species Arion vulgaris. The sequence goes on along the minus strand of CM036763.1, from coordinate 19,587,252 downwards.
TTAAATGGGATTTTACGAGTTATATAACGAGATATTACTAATGACTAATTTGTAAAATGAAACACATGTTGCATATACAAGAGTTTCTTTAATTCAATGTATTCAATTCTGGTTTCAAACACAGAGACTGTCGTACACGGTGCAATTAAAAAATGTTAATGTTGATTTATACTTATATATCTACCCATTCCGATGAACCACAAGCAACAACTGTTATAAGGAGGAGAAGTTAGAGATATGTTGGACACAAACGATCAAAGAATATCAAAGCAAGAATAGAAGTGGGTTCAAGAAAACGAGAACAACATAAGGATAGTCTTAAACGAACTTTGCTGAGAGAGACAAGATATATTCAGTTCCATGCAGAAGATTGAACGAGTTGCCCGGGATAGTACGGTACGGAGAAATTACTTGCAGGCCCTATGTAACGTATAACGGTACGAGAGGAATTATTATTATTATGTACTCATTCCCGTATATGTTTATCCAATCCATGCAAATATATATCCTGATACTGTGAAGCACATCAAGTTTGGAGAAAAGAAAGAAAGAAAGTACTAACACACAGTGGCGGCTCGTGATCATTTTTGTTGGTGGGGCCAGACATTTTTTCCGGATAAACCATGGTTTTTGGTTGCTATATTTTAATTTATAAACAAATAAATACACTTTATACACTATTTTTGGTGGGGTCCGGCCCCACTGGCCCTTAATGACGAGCCGCCATTGGTAACACATAACATGATACTGTAGGAGTGACAGCAGCAGAATAATGGAGAAAAACTGGATAGGTGTAAGAAAGAAACATAATGGATCCTGTTACGGAACAGTGACATAGAGAGTGACAGAACAAGAGATCAGTTACAACAGGGTGACGGTAAGAAACAAGAGAGACAGGTGCGGATAGCAATGCATAGATAGTTATATACAGAGTGTTTCTAAAGTCTCACTACACTTTATGTGTAGAACAAATGTGAAAAACAAAGTACATGATGTCATCAGAAAATGTGCTCCATAGTCATCAAGTGTGAAGAAATATGCAAGTGAATGACTTGTCGGCTGGATTATTTCTTTCAACTCAAAACAAAATGGTGTTTTCAACGGAAGAAAGCATATTTTTTAGAAGTAACATTCGCAAATCGGATAATAGCACGTGGAATTTGGTCTGCTCGTTCTCCAGATCTCTCTCTCTCTCTCTTGCGATCACCGTCCAGACCGATGTACCAGATCTCCCCATAAATTCTATTCATGTGGAAATCTGATTCAGCCTTAGCATTGGTGTATTTTACGTCACATCTTCAGCACCATTTGAAGCTCTGGTGCTTATCCTTCGGCGATGTGTCCGGTTTCAGCGTGCGTTTACTCGGTTCACTCTCCGTTCTGTAGCCATCTAGTATAGTTTTTATGGTGTGGATACCTAGTCCCATGCCCGACCTCCTTTGTCACCTCTTACGACATGCGTGGCGGGTAGCAGTGGTTCTATTCTTTACACCCCAATTTGGACCCCGGTAACCACTGGGCTCCAGATCTAACTCTATTAGATTATTATCTAGAGTGTTCCTTGAAAGCAAATGTTTCACAATACGACTCTACAGAGAAATAGAAGCTAAAGTTCATGAAACAATTGCTCTCAATTACTAACTAAGCTCACTACTCAAGCATACAAACATATCCCTCTTAGTTTTTTGTTGGTTTTTTTTCTGATCCAGAAGCACTTGAGTTTTTCAGCTCTTCGGCTCGGTGCCATGGACATCGTAACCCTTCGGTTCGGTGCCACGAGCACAGTAAATCTGGAGAATCTGTGACTATTATGCCAGCCAGCTGAATTGAACCGCACTCACAGAGGGCTTGTCACCCATTGTCCAACGAGCTACGAACACGCTGGGCAGGCGGGCCCATCTCTTAGTTAAAAACCAATCAATGGCGTCTTCAGTTGAAATGTATGCAATCAGTACTAAACATGGACAATGAATACAACACATGCACAGAAAATAACAACATGTGAAATGTGATGTCTTCAAAATGTCATTAACATCACAAGAAAAGACATAGTCACATATGTCAGCATCAGAGACACATTTGGAACAAGAACATACTTATCATACATAGAAACACATGAGTATGAAATGGTTTGGCCACTTAGTAAGAATGAAATGAGACCATACTATGGCAGAACATCCTGATAAAAGGCGAGAGAAAGACCAATAAAAAGATAAATATATTGAATGTTCTAATTATATCAAAAGATGCAGAAATACTTCACTTCAGGCATCTCTGAGAAGAGCAGAACAACGGAATAAAACGAAGACATTGAGCTACATCCCGGCATCAGTGGGACAACAAATCAAATATATATATGTATATGTGCGTGTGCGTGCGTGTGCGGCGTGCGTGCGTGGGTGCGTGTGTGCGTGCGTGCGTGTGTGTTGTGTGTGTGTGTACACAGAAGAGGAGATGTGTGTGTGTGTGTGTGTGCACAGAAGAGTAGACTGTGAAGTTTAATAGAGAGAGTGAGAAAGAGAGATAGCGCGGGTAAAATAGGGAAACAAGGGGACATAAACAGCGATAAATGAATTACAATAACAGCAAACAACGTTCAAAGAGAATTGGTAAAGTACAAAGAGTACAACAGAAACGTACAGACCATGAATTATATATATATATATATATGTACACAGGGAAAAGTAGTGGACAGAGACCATGTGCTCTGTGAGAATGGAAAAGGAATATGGAAGGAAGGAGTAAATATGCCCTTTTTCGTCTTTACAGACGGTCAATTGGTATGTGTTTTACTTTGACAACTTCTGAGTTTTCGCTTTTTTCTCTTGTCGTTCAACTCATACATAAGTCTCTCCTAGCCTGGGAAGCTGATATAGAGAATGTGTCTTGCCCATTTTGCACAAACCCCTCTCTACCCTACTGTTTCATCCAAAGGAAAGACAAAGTCTATACGTTTGGAATCAAGCAGGGTTTGCAGAAGATGCCAGAAGATGGCAAGGAATACACAGTTAAATATCAACTGCCTTAAGGTTCCTCCTTCCGGATTTTTGGTCAAGACTTACTCCTCTAGCCTCTGCATTACCGTGCTGACCCACAAGGCAGTGGGGATTTTCGATCAGGGTTTACTTCCCTAGCCTTTAGCTCTCCCGAGCCCCTCTCCACAAGGCAGTGGGTGAAGGAGTATACAAATGTGTATATGTATACATATATATGTATATGTTAGATTTATATTAAATATATATTTATAGAACGAGAACGAGAGAGCGAGAAAGAAAGTGAAAGAGAGAGAGATAGACAGAGAGAGATAGAGAGAGAGAGAGAGAGCGAGAGAGAGAGAAGGATGCTAATGGAAAGCACCTCTAGCTCAATTTTAATAATTGTTAGAAACAAGATGAATCCAATAAAATATTATCACAAAGTCACATCAAAACGACATATAAATTACTGATAGTGCTGCCGTTAATGTCGCTCAACTAACCCACTAAATGGGAGGTAAGGGTGGGGAAGCTGTGAAAGTTTACCCAAACGAACACATAAATAATGACAAACACATAATATTAAACGCACCTGTTACACAAATATAAACGAAACAAACCAATGGTTATTGCCTGTTCTAGTGCTTGAGTTACATAAAAACTAATAATAATAGCGATAAAAAGTTTATTAAAGGTTATTATTATGCAAAACAAATCACGTGTTTGTTAGATGTATGTGTTTGTAGTATATGTCAGTGCATTTAATATACGTCAAACAAAGGGGAAGCTGGTATGTACAGGCCTGTTGCGTTCATTATCCCTGGTAAAACAAGAACTTAATCACGTATAACCATTTATTTCTAGGAGTTATTAAGTAGTTTTTATTTTCTTTGATTACAGATAAGAGAGCTGATGTAGACCATCACATTGGTGGTTTTTTTTTCAAGTGTATAAGGTTATCAAATGCAGTGCTGGGGGCGAGTGTTAATAAAATAATTATTATTAAAAGAAAGAGAATGAAGAAAAAAAGTTATTGGTAGTTCTTGTTAGTCTAAATATAGCGTAAAATATGATACAGGATATGATAATAATAATAATAATAAAATGGTATGATCGAGGACATAGACAAAGAAGAAGTGGTATAATTTCGTTTGGTAAGACAAATCGGTTGGTGATAGGTGGGGCATACCCTGCGGTAGACACAGACGAGTGTAACTAGACAAGCACTTGAGTGGAACCCGCAAGGAAAACGAAAAAGAGGAAGCCCTAAACAGACCTGGAGACGAAGTCTTCTTGAGGAAGTGAAGAGTGCTCAACTATCCTGGGAGACTATAAAGAAAACAGCCAGAGATTGAGAAAAGTGACGAACAACTGTTGAGGCCCTATGCTCCACGAGAAGCGGAGAGGAATAAGTCAAGTTATGACAAATTGGTTGTGAAAACTTTCAGCATCTGTAACTCCAATAATATGTATATATATTAACTTAGACATACTTTTTAAGGAACCAGTTTCATTAATAAGAGGTATATTGGGAAATCAATGGCAAACTACTGAACGTATAAGTGGTGCCTAGAAAATCAACGACTCGTTTAATCTGGTTGATGGCTACGACCTTTAGGATATGCCAAGATTTTCATTTCATTTTGGGAAATGGGGGCGTCTGTGGCATAGAGGTAGTGAGCTCAATCACAACCCAAGAGTTCCTGGTTCAAACTCCGTGTCGGGCAGTTTTAAAGCAAATTTGTTCCAGTTAATTTTTACAAAAATTGACTGCCCTAACAGTCTTTCAGATTTTCTTTCATATGTCGTATGTCTCGCCTCTGTAGTTGTCATGCTCATATCATCAGTCACATTTTAAATGTATTCTTTGTGGATTTTCTCTTCGTCTCATTGCTGAAATGCCTACTTTCATAATGGTCATCTCCTATCTATCGCGTCATTATTTCTATTAAAAGGTAAACACTCTCCAATTTTCTCAGTCTTATTAGTAACATCATCCAGTTTTCTTTAATTGTGAGTTCCTTCTATATATATCTATTTGTCCTTTTCTTTGTACATTGTATATGAACTCTGTAACATTGATATTCGTAAGCAACAGGGGAGGCTCGTCATTAAGGGCCAGTGGGGCCCGACCCCACCAAAAATATTGAGTAACGTGTACTTATTATTTTGGACATTATTTGTTCATAATTATAACTTTCAACGGGATACTGATTAGCTTTGAAAGTTGATATATAACGCTAAAATATCACACAGACAGTTTGAAATCTTACATTCAGCTTCTTTCCTCCCTAATTAGTATACGCCCCTGATAAGCACATATATGCTTTCCTTCTTCTTTGATAAATTTCATGTTTTTCTTACGTTGTTTCTTGGTGAAGTTTACGGAGCAGAGAGACAATATATCAACAAGTATCATTTGGGTATATGAGATCAAGAATAGTAAGATGGTTGATGTACTGATGAAGGAAGCATCTATGAACTTATTCACCAGAGCTCATCCGTGTGGTGATGGGGCCCGCAAGTGGAGCAAAGAATAATACCACTGCGACCTACAAGGCATGTCGTAAGAGGCGATTGAGGTAGGGGGCCTATGGAGGCTATTCTTGTAAATAAAAAACGTTGCAGAAATCCGATGTGCTGGCCTACTTGTAGGCGTATCGTACAATCGTTCTTAGGCTCTGATCTCATACAGATCACACAGAGTAGTTAACAAGTGGTCGATATGGAGCATTTGAAGAAGAAAAAGAAGAAGTTCAATGAGCATTTTGCTTTTAGGATTCTTAGAATTGTTGGCGGAGCTATGGAGTTCTTGTTTTGCGCATTACTCTCGTCGGGGATGGGGTAGGGTGACTTTTATGCTGAAAGGAACCGAGCAATATGAGGTAAAACTCAGTGCATTGAAGTCAATTCTTCGTTTTTATATCCTTTAGCAATATAAAAACAAATATTGGGTAAATAAAATTGCAACTATAAATTGCACGGAATAAATATTAGTAAAACTACTGACCACTTGGTTGAAGAGCATATGAAAGCAGATATAATAATCATGTTGACCCACCCAAATTCATCCTCGGTGCACATTTGCCAGTGTAGACAATATATGTTTGATGTAGAAACAGCCACACAAAAAGGCATGATTCCATGTTGTTTTTTCTATCTTTCTCCGTATACCTTATCAAATTGATCAAAATTACTATTCATTTTATTGGAAAGAAGCTTACAGCTTAACAAATATTAATAACTTCTGCTCAGCCTGTATTGATTATGCCCCTGGCTTGGGCTCTACAATGTTATAAATTTCAGAACAATTTCTGAACAAACATTGGTATTTTTGGCAGAAAGGCCACTGGGGGTAAGTCTGGAGCATAGGCAGAGACGGGGAGAGGTGTTGGGATGTAGTGACCCTGGTCGATATTTCTGAATGTATCGATCGGGTTAAAATAAAAGGGAGACAAGGGGAGAGCAGCAAGAATATGGTGCAGTGGAGTTCTGTGATAACAATGGGCTGACAACGGAACAGAAGCAATGCAGATAATGATATGGGATAATTTGGGAGGGAGAAAAGTTGCAATGGGGGAAACAAGATATTGGAACAATGGAAACAATGAAAGAAGAAAAATAAAGCAATAAAAAAAGCAAATTTTAAATATAGTAATATGTCTTCTTGTTCTTTGAACGCGTCATATCGACCACTTGTTAACCACTCATTGTGATATGTATGTGATCTGAGCCTAAGAGAGTTTATACATGGTGACATTTATGCGCCTACAAGTAGACTAGCATATCGGATTTCTGCGACGTTTTTTATTTACTAAGGTAGCTTCCCTAGGTCGTATATCAGTCGGCTCTTACGACATGCATTGTAGGTCACAGTGATACTATTCTTTCCTTCCATTGCGAGCCACGACAACACATGGTCGATATGTTTTGTATAAACTATGAGATGGGTTGCCTCTATGAAGCTACATATCAGTTGGAGTTTATCAACGATTACCCATAGATAGTTCTGTATATTTCGTTCGTGGGACCATGTTTTACTTACATAGGATACAAAGTCTGCGAACATGACATATGATACCGTCATGGATTCAAACACGTAACTTGTAGTTTGGCTCACATGACCACCCATGTGTTGCAAGGGCCATCAAGCGGAGCAAAGAAAAGTAACACTGCCACCTACAAGACATGTCGTAAGAGGCGACTGAGGTAGGAGTCCAGGGAAGCTAGCAAAGTAAATAAAAAGCATCGTAGAAATCGGATGGGCTGGCCTACTTGTAGGCGCATAAATGGCATAACTTACAATCGGTGTTAGACTCGGATCACATACAAATCACAAAGAGTGGTTTACAAGTGGTCGATATGAAGCGCTCCAAGAAGAAGAAGAAGAAGGTTTGCATGTCTATTTTTTAAGAAAACTATAGGTTTGCTACCAGAGCTATGAAATTCATACTGTGTGCAATACTCTTGACGTGTCATTGTTGCGGAGTAGTACCAAGCCAAATTAGAAAAACCTGGTGCAATTCAGTCAATGCTTGTCCTTCAAACGCTTTTTAACCTCAAACATATACAACCACGCATTCACTCGCGCAGCTACGGTCACACCCATACAACAATGATGTTTCCCCCCTTCACATGTTTATACTCTTAATGGAATCGCCTCTGTCAAGAGTGAAAAATGTGGACATTTCGTGTTGTTATTGCTCTGGCTAAAGATCCCTCGGCATATGGTAATCGCAAATAGTAGGAGCCTTGTCTGATATCATAGAAACTAGCCAATGGGATATCAGCTATTCTGAACAATGTGCAGATAAAAGCACTAAAGATGACTGATGCTCTCATTTATTTCTTTTGAAACGGGGCAAACGCAAAATAATGAGCTGATAATTCCATTGCTGAAGAACAATCTAACAGCATTGCGTGATGCAGTTTGCTTTTGACATTTTAGATGGGTGTTGGCAAAAAATGTATTATTTTGACTTTCCGAAACGTTCAAATAATAATTGCGAACCGTGTATAATTTATGAATATATTCTCAACTCTGATATGAGTTATTCGGTTAATGAACATACTTCAAAGCACTCCAGGCAGACACATAGGTGTTTAGTCTCTAGAAGCAGATGTAGAAGGTGCGCATGATGATGATGATCTATGAGACGTGATGGATCAACACGTTTCGATTTCAACCTTTTTTTTCTTGTATAGTTTTTTTATCGAACGCTTGATATCGATCACTTGTTAACCACTCTTTGTGATTTTCATGTGATCTGAGCATGAGAGTGATTGTACGTTGTGCCAGTTATGCTCCTACAAGTAGGCCAGCACATTCGATTTCTGCGATTTTTTTATTTACTAGGGTAGCTTCCCTAGACCCCTTCCTCAGTCGCATCTTACGACATAATTTGTAGGTTGCATTATTATTATTCCTTGCTTCACTTATGAACCCCGACAACACATCTGCGGGATTCTCTAATAAAGGTCGCCGACTGTCTCAAATTATCTGTCAGCCACGCCATGCAGTTTGTATCGAACACTGATATAAGATGGTCATATCTTTTTTCTCAGGTCTATATACTGGGGGCAGTTTTGTAGTATATGCTCTGTTCTTATACTCGCCAAAAGTCTTTATTTTAATTTCTTCATTTATTATATATATATATTCAAATGTGCTTATAAAACATACATCTAATTGATCTTGGGAAAACAAAGTCCGCGTACATATAATATTTCAGATTGATGTCTGCTACAACAAATTTAAAATTGACACAGCTAGCCTGTGCCACTGTGAAAAGGCAGGGCATGACGGCAGAGCACATACTGCAAGACTGCCAACTATTAGCAGACCTGAGAAACGAAACCTGGCTCAAAAATAACGAGTTTAATGAGAAGCTGTACGAAGGGACGGAGCCTAAAAACAACAGCAGAATCCATGAGAAAATCTGGAAAATCAGTCTAAGCGGGGATCGAGAGAGAGAGAGATGTTCGCTATAATTGCTTGTTTTAATGTCACTAATTATTTAACGTCAGTGTTAAATCTCTGCGGTTTTTACTCCTGACTCAAGACTCAAGACGATTTCTTCATTTCAATTTTTGTTTGTTTGTTTGTTTGTTTATTGTGATGTAGTGCTTTACAGCCTCTTGAAGCCTTCGCATGACATTTCAACCTACTTCATTGCGTGTAGGGCAACAAACATGAAACATAAAAACTAACTCCTTGAGGAGAATCCCAGATTGTTTAGTATAATTAACCAAAGACATTTGACAATTTACAAAGTTGTTTTTAAAGTTGGCTATTAAAGGACATACAAATCAAGAAAATTAAATATTTCTTACACATCAAACGACATGAGTGCTTAGAGAAGATAATTTGGATGGAATGATGCCTGGAAGAAGAATGATAGGAAGACCTAGAAGACGATGGGGGCAAGATGTCATTGACGATCTGAGAATGACTGCTGCTGGCGTGGTCAACTTGCACAGAATAGAGGAAGACCTGAAGACGATGGGGCAAGATGTCATGACGATCTGAGAATGACTGCTGCTGGCGTCTCAACTTGCACAGAATAGAGAGTTTTCAGGACTGATGTCATGGGGCAAGTTCGATCAAGCTACTTGATGTTGATTGCGGTGTTGTACTAGTGTTGATTTCTGATCTTTCTCATATCACTTCAACATGGGTAATGTATTCACTATTGTAATCATTGTATTTTAATCATTTCAGGTACAATATCATTTTTTCAATTGATTCCCAAGTTATTTAAATAGCTACCCCCATCCAAGGGTCGTATGCCCCACGTTGAGAAACATTATTTTTGAACACTAATAACTTACTATTGGAAATCAGTCACAGAGAAATAAATATCACACGTTGGCTACGTCTGAATGAACAACCTTCAAAATCACACATAAATAATACTATTTAACAATCATGTGAAATAGTGTGCTTCACTGATTTATTACCAGATAGTTGTATGTGTATGTTACATATTAGCTGGCACAATAACGTTTAACGATACAGTGTGTATGCAATGGGAAACTGTATCTGCTTTATGTTACACAGCTTTACTACACAGCTTTAAATTTGCATATGCAATTTATTTTCAAATCGTAACTGCTTTTAATTAAGGCGACCCAGATTGTATTTGGTATCAGAATAAAATTGGGAAGTAAGGGTAGTCGTTGTGATATTGACCACAACCCTCTTCGTATGTTGTAGGTCAATGAAAAATAGTTAACCAACACCATTTCACCAAAATACAAGATGGTATAAAAACGTGTTCCTTTACAAATGTATTAAAATAAATTGTAGATTTCAATACATTATACAGGCAAACAAATCTAAAAGAAATTGATGATTTTAAAAAAGCAAACTAAATTTGTTTCTTGTGTTTTGATAAGTTAAAAAATGTTTATTCTGTTTTTTTATTGTTTTTATCCTTTTACAAATAGTGTAACTACGTTCTTTCCTGTTCACCGCTACGTATGCTCAGTGACCTAGTATAATAGTTGATTAAACACGTTATGAAATGTCGATAATTTGTAACTAACTTAAATAACTCTAAGGAACTCTACCTGAGTAGGAGTCTCCGCAGCACTAAGCATAACACTACACGCCTAGCGCTGTTCAAGGTTTCTGGGTTTTAAAGAAAGCCGGGTACTCCCCCCTCCCTATTGTAATATGGGGAAAAAAAAGTGAAAATTCAGAATTCCTGAAGCTCAAAGAAGAAGAAGAACTAACTCTAAACTCCGTAAAGAAAGAACGTAACAAGTTGAAAATGGTTGGTAATGGGACCTATACGTTTCCACATAAATAAGCTGTTCAATTGTTTTTATTTTCCTGATTGATTTTCTTAAGCACTTTGTCTTGTAGCAAATAAAAACAGACAAGCAGTTTTATAGTGACAATAGCTGCATCTGTAGGTCAGCTATTAGTTAATACAACTTCATTTAACGGTACAGTTTGTATGCAATGCAGTTTGTTACCTTACCCCATATGGCTCGGTCCCTCTCCGCAGAAATGGCACGCTACCTGCCGTGAGTATTGCTCAAAACACGAACTCCATAGCTCCGGCAACAATCCTATGGATCTCGGAAAAAAATGCACTCGTGAACAGAACGAACGCGGTTCGGATTCAAACCCACTCCTTCGTCTCGCAAGACAATGGATTAACCATTTACCACAGAGACCCCTGTGTTTCAGCTGTGATTCATTCTTTTCAGTTCCTGTTCTACAGTTCTCCTCTATTTTAGGTCTTTCACTTTTTTTGTTTGTTTACTCTTTGGTGTCTATCTCAGTATAATATTTGTGTCTGTTAGCCTCCATGCGTATCACATTTTCGACTTGTTCCCAGCGTCTCTTTTAGATAACGATACTCAAATTCTCTTGGTGACAGTGTGCTAGCAGTTTGGGTTTTTTGTGGTTTTTTCCATCCAGAAGCACTTGAACTTTTCAGCTCTTCGGCTCGGTGCCATGGACATCGTAACCCTTCGGTTCAGTGCCACGAACACCGTAAATCTGAGGAATCTGTGGTTTTTCTGCCATCCCGCGGAATTGAACCCGCACACACAGAGGGATAGTCACCCGTAGTCCAACTCGCTACGAACACGCTGGGCAGACGGGCAGCAGTTTTGGTTAGAGATAGTTTTTAGTGCCAAACAGACGTAAGACTATTAAGTGTCAAAAGTGATAACTATAGAACAAGGCAGAATCAACATATTTGAAATTATGACATCCCCGTTTGGAGATCTTTCTTTCTTTCACGAAACCTGTTTGCCTCACAGCATCAGGTCAAGATGAGATTTCTAAAGCGGGCCCTAGTATGCGCTTCGTAGATAGTTTCTTTCGTCGCCTCTGTTATCTCTGGGATCCATCTTTTGCGTGGCCGGCCTTTTGCTTTGTACCCAGTATATTGGAGCAGCATTGCTCTTTGAGGTGCACTGTCCGTTGGTAATCTGCTTACGTGGTCGAACCATTTAATTTGTTGTTTCTTGATGAAGTCTAGTATTGATGTCGTACCCACTTTTTTCCTGATGTCTTCATTTCTTCATGATGTTTTCATGTTTGGAGATCTCTGTGGGACAAATAGTTATTCCGTTCGTTTAGTGTAGCGAAGGCAGTGGGTTCGAATCTGGGCAGCCCCGTTTTGTTCACGAGTGCATTTTTCCCAGATATCTAGGATTTCTGTCGAGCTAAGGAGGTCATGCTATCTGCAGTACTCTCTGTAGGTGGCGTGACATTTCTGATGAGACGTAATGAGCCACATGTGGCAAAACCCGGTGCAATGAAGCGTGACATTTCTGAGGAGACGTAATGTGTCATATGTGGCAAAATCCGGTGCAATGACGTGTGCCATTTCTGAGTAGACGTAATGAGTCACATGTGGTAAAACCCGGTGCAATGAAGTAAAACCTTCGACTTAGACGCTATAGGCGTCCTCAAATGTGATCGGGAAGTCTCCAATATTTGTCAATAACAAACCACGTATTCCGCAGCCCCAGCGAACATTTCAATATAACCCATCATCAAGGTGCGTATCCTTTATAGGACGTTGCTCTCTTTGCAGCACATCTGAAATTCACTCTGTCTCTTGCCAGTTCATCCACTTCGTCAATGGTCATGTTCATGGTTTCTTTGATATCTTGTAGCCATCTTCTTCTTGGTCTGCCTCTGCCTCTGCGTCCTGGGACCTTGCCCTCTAGTATTGTTCTTTCCAGGCCAACTTGACGCTTGATGTGACCAAAGTATGTAATTTTTCTGTATAGTATGTTGTTTATCAGCAAATTCTCTTTAACATTTAGTTCTTTCAGGACATCAGTGTTCTTTCTTTTTTCTGTTCATTGTATTCGTATGATCTTTCTGTAGCATTTAGTTTCGAAGGACTGGATTTTCGTTTTTAATTTCTGTGTCAATATAACCCACAAAGTCAAAGTATTCTTGCACCACATTGAAGTTTGGTATGACTGACTAATATTTGATTGATTCGTAATACTGACTTTTAGTTTGGTGTACTTGAAAATCGACCCACCTGGATTTGAACATAATTCATTGATGTCCACGTCCAACTAACTGGTACTATGCAACGCCGTCCCTTTAAACATTCATAAGTAAGTGAGACGCTGGCGATAGATAGGACACACATTGAGATGACCGACCGGAAGCATTGCAAGACAGGCAATATTTTGGAACCCGCAGGGAAAGAGAAGTAGAGGAAGACCTAGACAGACCTGGAGAAGAGAGCTGGAGGCTGATATTAAAGGATAGGTAAAACATGGAAAGAATTGAAAGAGATGACACGAGAGAGGAAGAGCTGGAAGAAGTTTGTTGAAGAACTGTGCTCCATTGGAAGTTGAGAGGTGAAGGAAGGAATACAAATTATAATCTGTACAATATTAATTGTATTAATGACAGCGGTACTTATGTTCATTTCTATATTAAAATAACACCAAAAACTGTACAATAACTTAAAAGACATCTGTAGATTCTAGTTTGAGATTCATTGCTTTGTGAATGTGATACTTTTTGTTAATATATCTATTTCTTTGGGAATAATGCTGCTACTCAAGATATGGCATGAAATGGAAGATGCAAGTGTCAGAACTAATGCATTCTATGCATATGGGAAGAAGAAAGATAAAGACGTTTCTTCCCTGTGAATTATGCTCTCTCTCTCTCTCTCGCTCGTCATATTGTCTGCTTCTCTAGGTCTCTCTCTCTACCTCATATTGTCTGCTTCTGGTCTCTCTTCTAACCTCTCCCTCTCTCTCTTCATTGTATTGTCTGCTTCTCGTTATCTCTCTCTTCCTCATATTGTCTGCTTCTCGTTATCTCTCTCTTCCTCATATTGTCTGCTTCTCTCTCTCTCTTCATCATATTGTCTGCTTCTCTCTCTCTCTTCATCATATTGTCTGCTTCTCTCTCTCTCTCTCTCTTCATCATATTGTCTGCTTCTCTCTCTCTTCTTCATCGTATTGTCTGCTTCTCTCTCTCCTCTTCATCTATTGTCTGCTTCTCTCTCCTCTCTTCATCATATTGTCTGCTTCTCTCTCTTCATCTATTGTCTGCTTCTCTCTTCATCGTATTGTCTGCCTTCTCTCTCTCTCTGCTTCTCTTCATCATATTGTCTGCTTCTCTCTCTGCTCTCTTCATCATATTGTCTGTTTTCTCTCCCTTCTCTATTGTTGCTTCTCTCTGTTCATCATATTGTCTGTTTTCTCTCCTTCATATATAATTCTGTGCCTATGCTTTTTGTCATTTGTATTTATTTTCTTAACTAAATCTTTCCAGTATGTCTCTTCTTTCTTTCCATTGTCTCTCTCCCTCTCTATCTTTCTCCATGTTCGTTTGTCTTTCTATCCGTTCGTCTCTCAAAATATGTGATTGTCTGTCTGTCTCTCTCTCGCTCTCTCTTTGTATTTCGTTTCTCTTTCCCTCTCGTCTTGAATGTCTGTCTATGTGTAATTCTTTCTCTGTAGTTAGCTCTCTCTATTTCTGTCACTCTTGTCTATCTATCGTTACCTCGTCGCATCCTCTATGTTTATCTCTCTCTTTTCTTCTCTCTCTTCCTCGATCACTCTTTTCTAACTAAATATAAAACTGTTCAAACATCTTTCTTCAATTTAACTCAACTGTCTCCCTCTCTTTACTTTCAAAGTGATACCTCCTCCCTGCATCATTTATTTGCTTTCTTTCAACTCTCTCTTTATATTGCTATTGTAAATTCTACCTCACACACAAACACATAAATATCACTTTATTTTCTGTCCCTTCTCTTGTATCCTTAAACTCACTCCCTGTTATATCCTCCACGCTCACTCTCGCCATAAATCATGCTACTAAACCGACCCTAACGTCACAAATGCCTGTTCTCTCTACACTTCCAACAAACAAGCCATAAAGCCGGTTTTATTTTGTTTGTTCTCACTACAATCTTCTATTAATTTCAAGCATACGCGTGCATGAGCGAAAAATTGAACATACGTTTGTAAGTGACAAATATGTCACGCACTTCGCTTGAGAAGATGAAATTAGGAAGGTTAGGGAAACTAAAAAAAGGATTGAAGGGGGTTGGCGTCAATTATATTCATCTTCTTATTCGAGTGGTGTAACATGTGGGATAACGCGCTGAACATAACTAACACGATACATATGATGGGATGTTGGTGAGCGTGAGCAGTCCAAAATGTTGCTTGTTGAGGGGGGAAACTCCATGAAGGATAGGTATGATGATGCCAGTCTGGCACGGAGACAAGTAAGTGAGAAAAATTGGATCTACAGCCAACTGGAAATTTGAACTTAATTTCAAGAAACGAGAGTCAGAGAAACGTAGGTTTTAGTTGTCTACTTTCGAACGGTTCAATTCTTGAACGAAGACAGGCGTGAACTTTAACATTTGTTCTTTACTTCAGGGAACAATACATAAGAGAGTTTCTTCTTCTTCTTCTTCTTCAAACTTTCCTATCGACCACTTGTTAAAACACTCTGTGATTTGTATGTGATGTGAGCATAAGAGCATATTATACGTTGCGTCAGTTATAAGATTATATGTACGCCAGCACATCCGATTTCTGCGAAGCTTTTTATTTAATTAGGATAGTTTTCCTAGATCTCTACTTCAGTCGCCTACGACACGCATTGTAGGTCGTAGTGTTAATATTCCTTCCTCACATTGCAGCTCCGGCAACGAACAGGTGTAAGAGAATTTAATGGGTGTAAAGTCGAAAGTTTGACTTTATAGCACAGGATTCGAACCACTTACCCTCATTTCTTACGACACCCATCGCTTAGCCTAACAATACGAGCGTCCTTACGAACACAACCAGCGAGCGGGAGCTCTTAATACTTGTACACTGTTTATTTGTTAATCTTCTTCTTCTTCTTTGCGTTCGTTCTTTACAACCAATTTTAATCACTCTTTATGATATGTTTGATCTTTGCCAAGAACGTGTATACGTTGCACATTGGTTTGGCAGGCCCCTAAATGCATAGACTTCTACACGTTTAGGACATGTGCATTCGATTTCAGCCAAATTTCCTTAGTCGCCTCTTACGACATGCGTGGCAGGTAACAGTGGTTCTATTCTTTACACCCCAAATTTGGGTCCCGGTAACCACTCGGGCGACTGTTTATTTGTTGATCATATTCTTTGCTTCCGATGGTTCTACTAGGGTTCTTGCAAAAAAAACTCCTTGTTCTCATCTCGACTTTATTGCACCGAGTGTTACCCCATATAGTTAGGTCTCTCCACAGAAGTGGCTAGTCACTTTCCTTTATGCCGAGTTTTACCCCATATAGTTAGGTCTCTTTCCACAGAAGTGGTTAGTCACTTTCCAAGAGTATTGCACAAAGGCATTTTGGTCGAAACGTTGCTGTGTATTGTTATTCTGTAAAATTACAATAATTTGTTATTAAGTGTTTCGCCATTGCTACATAGTTTTACTGCAGTCTTCCCTATATCGATAATACTATTGCACAAAACACAAACTCCGCAGCTCCGACAACAATCCTAGAGATGTCTGGTAAAAACAAACTGCACTTTTGAACAGAACATCGCGGTACAGATTCAAACCCACGACCTTCGACTCGCAAAGCAAGATTGCTTCATATTTCCCCACAAAAGAAAAGGTTGACATATATCACTTTCCAACACTCAGTTTCTGAACTGATCATAAATAGAGTCAGATTTGTATTTCCGTGATCATTTTTCAACAAAGAATTATAAATCAAAGAAGAAATAATTCTAAGCTAGTCATCCATCACATTGCTACAGTATTAGATGATAACGGATAATATTATCACACACAGTTATAACAAAATCGTTGATGATTTCGATTTTAGAGAGAAGCATGATCAATCACTTCTTTTGACTGACAATTGAAAAATCTGTATTTCTCATAATCAGCTTAGTACCGAGACAATGAGTACCTGATCCGACTAAAAATATGAAGACAGCTCAGACGGTGATTGAGAAAGTTTGTCATACCTGTAAGATTTTCTTTGTTGTTATAGCTGGCGTTGATGCCGCTGTGGTGTAGAAGTTAGTTGTTCGGCTCTCGTTCCCAAGGTACTCGGCTCGCTCCCTCGTGGAGCCATCGAGATATGTTTCCAGAGATCTTTGATCTCAGTGTAGGTGAGATCGAGTTACTAGTTCTATTGGAGACTGACAATAAGAGGTAGGCACCGTGTTCATTTTGACCACGTAAAAGAACTCATGGTAGTTCAAAATCGAGAAGAGCAGACTGGAAAGCAGCTGCCCGGGTAATATTCATAAGAACATTTTTTTTAAAATTCCTACAAACTATCTTCAGCATCTCCTAAATTACATAGCGACCCTCGCTGTTGCTACGGAGTTTGTGCACTGCTGCTAAGATCTTTCTGTATAAGAAATAAATCGGAGCACATATGGTAACTCCCCGAAGTGCAATGATGGTGGTCATAACAATCAATTAATCGATAAATCAATCTTCAACACTGGTTCTAGAAACTTAACTTGTCCATACGTTTTCTGTGGAACTCCAAACAGTTTTAATATTCCTTGGTTGGATTGATCATTGACAAGGGACAACAAATATTTAAAATTAAAACGTGTCACATGCAGAGTGGAAAATATTGTCTTCGTAAATCAGGACTCATGAAAATGTCATCATATCGAACAACTGGCGATATTGATTGATTGATTGCTTGAATCAGGCCCAGGTTGCCCACGCATTGTGTTATGTCGTTACAACCATTTGATGGCGGAAGGTCATTTCAAGTTTATGATTATCGACCTTGGTATTATTAAAACTTCACTGATGTCGAGAAACCATTTCGTGTGCGCTGTAACCTAGCAACCATATTTTAAATATGCACTACATTCAACTTTATTGGGTGCCACAAATGTCACATGACAGTTAGAGGTGGAGTCAAACGTTGATATCATGTGTCTAAGACTACAGACTAAGGAAACAGACAAAATAATAAGATAAAATTACTTCGGAACAGTGGCGGCTCGTGATCGTTTTTGTTGGTGGGGCTAGACCCACATTTTCGGGAAAATCAAGGCTTTGGGTTAAGTTGTATTTTAAGTTATTAAATAATAAATACAAGTTACACATTATTTTTGTTGGGGCTCGGCTCCTCTGACCCTTAAGGACGAGCCGCCACTGCTTCGGAACATACTTGCGACGGGACTCTAGAAATAGAACAGACAGTTACAGACCAAGGCTAATTTCAACATTTATATATTCATTGGAATCTTAATTGCTGGCGATCTGCTGGTCATTTTCTGAAAACTGGACTTATGTTCCTCGTTCTTTACTCTTTTAGTTACTTTGGAGAATCTGAGATCTTGAAATAGTAATTGGGAAACGAATAGTAGACTTTTTTTATGTACGGTATTTTTTCCTGGTATTAGCCAAAGATGTATAACAGTTCTTCTGTCTCTCTCGCGATCCCGGTCTAAACTGATGAACCAACTTTTATCATGAATTTTACCGTTGTTTTTAGTGACTCCGTCCCCCCATACAGGTTTCCGCGGAGCTCAGTGTTATCGGGCCAAATTTCTTTTCTCAGGGCTGCGAACCGCTGGAAGTCTTGCAGTATGTGTTCTGCTGTCATTTCCGCCTTTCGCAGTGGCACAGGCCAATTAACAGTTCTTCTGTCTATCCACACACACTTGATTTCACCTTCAGTCACCATTGTTCATTTAAAAATTCATCCGGGAATCTCCGGGAATTCCGTAGCACCCATTAAAATACTTTTGATCTCTGTCACTGCGACCTACAGGCATGTCATACGAGGCGACTAAAGTAGGGAACGAGGGAAGATACCCTAGTAAATAGAAAGTTTCACAGAAATCGGATGTGCTGGATATCCGAGTGGTTACCAGGGTCCAAATTTGGGGTCTAAAGAATAGAACCACTGTTACCTGCCATGCATGTCGTAGGAGGCGAATATGGAGGTTTGGCTGAAATTGGATGCACGTGTCCTAAATGTGTACAAGTCTATGCGTTTAGGGGCTTACCAAACCAATGTGCAACGTATACACGTTCTTGGCAAAGATCAAACAAATCACAAAGAGTGATTAAAACTGGTCGTAAAGAACAAACGCAAAGAAGAAGAAGAAGAAGAGGATGTGCTGGACTACTTGTAGGCGCATAACTGGTACAACATACAATCACTCTTAGGCTCGGATCACATACAAATCACAAAGAGTGGTTTAACAAGTGGTTGATATCGAGCGATGGAAGAAAAATATAAAGATATCTGATAACAATGCACCCTGAACCAAACGACGTGGTCTGGATTTAAACTCACAATCACCTGCGCTGTTGCACTATAGCTGCTCAGTCTCTATCACCTTAGAAAACAAGACAACCCCAGAACACTTACATAATAGCTCCGCTGTAAAACAAAGAACGAAGATTTGTCTAGACACCCACAAAAAACATGAAGCTAAGTTGAAGTCATTGGATGCACACGATCGTTTCACGTACACAGATTTGTACTTTGAGCTGTTTTTGTTTGCTTTGGAAACGAGAAAACCTTGATACATTTTCAACCTGGGTACATCCTCAACCGCTGACGTGTTCCACTGGTTACCGCTCATTTAGCTAGAGACATGATACCAATGTAAGAACAATGATTCCTCTCTCTCTCTTTTTGTTCTGAAGGACGAGACCTACTGCGTTATATATCACATAAGTGCGGTAAAAGTGTCTGACATTGGCATTCACGTTGACTTCACAATTGTTCCAGAGATTGTTATTGTTACTATTGTTAGAAGAAAAGGATATACATAACAACAACAAAATGGATGAATGCTTTGATAACAATCTATTCAGTCATCAATAACAAACATAACCAAGAATAGATGAACTATTTTTTCTGATAGACTTAAACAGAATTGGCAGTCAATTCGGAAGAATTTAATGGAGTAAAAGTAAACAAAAAAACACCAATGTACTGATAACAGTTGAAAAAATAAGAAGACAACTTCTGAAAGAAATTTTTTGTTAAATAAGCAAATCAGTCATTTTCACGCGCCCGTGTGGTGCTAGGGCCTGCATGAAAAGCAAAGAATAGTACCACTGCCACCTACAAGGCATGTCGTAAGAGGCGATTGATGAAGGACCTAGAGAAGCTACCCTAGTAAATAAAAAGCATTGCAGAAAACGGATGTGCTGGCCAACTTGTAGGCGCATAACTGGCACAATGTACAATCGCTCTTTGGATCAAATCACATAGAAATCACAAAGTGTGATTAACAATTGGTTGATATGGAGCGTCTGAAGAAGAAGAAGAAGACATTTTATACATAAGAGGAATTATTAAAGTTATACTTGGAAAAAGTGTTTAGCTAAAGTGTTTTTTAGAAAAACTGCCCTTACTGCTTGTAGTGCTTTTTTAGGGCGGTATAGGACTAATGGGACGAGAGCCTGAGAAATTTAATGGCCGCTTGGCTACTGCAGTCGTCGCAACGCTGTTTGTGTTAGGATTTTTCATTTATGCCCACAACAGAAACAAATCCTTAGCGTTACCGTGAACTGAACACGGGTCTCTCTCATGAGAGCCACGCTCTAATCCATTCAGCCAGACGCTTCTCACTCAGGCAAATTGTCAAAGGATAACTTGCTATAGCTTTAAACTGAGAGTTAATATGAGAATATTCCACCCTTTGTTTCCATCAGTCTAGGTTTAGTTTCTGCCATCATAGTTTCCGCATCTGCATTTTACAACATAGCCATACTTTTTTCCTGCATCTTGAAATAGAAGTCATAATTTCCTTCACTTCAGCTTTCACAATTCAGCAATTGTTTACTTCACTCACAATAATTGTCTAACTTACTCATTTTTATAATTTAGTTTACAAAGCAGTAATGTACTCTTAATTACCAATTACTACCGTTTAGTTGTAGTCATTCTTTCAATGCAATTGTTTTATTTTTAAAAATGTAATTCATCGGCATACATATTTTTGTTTCACTTTGTTATATCTATACATAAATAAGAATCAGGTGAGTTACATTGTATGTCTGTCCCAATTGTTTGAAGATATATGGATATTCTACGAACCTTAAATTTGGTAAGTGGGTAGCTTTCATATATGGCAAGAGGTAAAAATTATCAAACTTAACTATTTGTTCCTTTCTATAACCATATTGCAACTTAACGCACATGGTCATTCTGCGTAGAAATCGTCGAAAAATTATATCAATGTTTTCACAACGTTCCCGGTCACATGATCATGTTGTTACTTTCCGCTGGCGAAACGCGTAATCACAAAGTACGGTAGTTTTACAAAATACAAAATCAATGGCAATACACAACAACGTTTCGACCAAGAAGACCTTTATCAAGCAAACGATACAACACAGTGACAAATGTCACAGCATACTACATACAGACTTTGACAAATATATTACAACCAAATTATTACTTTCCGCTCAAGTCCCGGTCAAATAATGATATGATAAGGTCACTATTGTATAACAGCATTTTAAACACATTTATTTCTAAGTTTCTGTAGCGTAGGTGATAACGTACACGTCTACATTGCAGGAGACAATGAGCACAATTCACGTTCGGGCCCATTTTTTAAAACACTTGGTCAACTTTTTCTTTTTTTAACCACGGCGATTAGTTAATATTCTGAATAAATGAAATTTACCAATTGTTATTTTTCAACTTTCACGGGAATTCAATTGTATCAGGTTTTACTGACAATCGGAATGAGTTTATGTGGGCTCGAAAGATTAGCGGAAAAGGATAATAAATGTAATTTTAGAAGTGATGAAATATTACAACTAGATTTAACCTAAATTCTACTTTCACGGGAAAGGGAATTCTATTGTTTCAGGTTTTACTGGCAATCGGAATAAGGGACATTTTAGATTGCTATTTGTCAACTTTCACGGGAACGGGAATTCTGGTGTACCACGTTTTACTGGCAGTCGGAATGAGGGACATTTTAATTGTATGTGGTCAACCGACAAAGTTTTCAAACCAAGCATGGAGACAAAACATATCGTTTTTAATTTGGAAGAAGCCGATTTTGAGGCAACGATGCATGTTTCTTTAAGGGACTTTACAAATAGATTTAAACTAAATGCCCCGTGCGAAGAACGGGTAAAACTGCTAGTATATATATAAAGGGCAAAGTGTGCATGTGTGTATGTCTGTTTCATTTATTATTTATCTTCCCGACATGCTGCAAACTTGAAATTTGGCCCGTCGATAGCATTTCTAATGAGGATGATATGAAAAGTATAAAACTGCATTGTTGTTATTACGTTATATCTTAAAATCAAACTTTATTACAAATTGTCACGAAGCGTAACAAACGAAAGTGTTTTGAGCTACTGGTTCAGGAAATTTACAGATCTAAGGCGGTCAGACCAAATCTTGAGACAACCTTGGGTAGGCTGCGGTGATACTAATAAATTGACGTTTAAGGACAAAGACACGTGTGTATAGTTTCACATAAGTAAGCAAACATTTAATTAAATATAAAATTAACAACAATCCCATGTTTCGATCATGGTCTTTATCAAGGGACATATAGACAGAATAAACACTAATAGTTCCAAATAGGAAATATGACGAGATTTGATACTGGTTCCAACTTTATTTTAGACTACCGAGATTTCCAGAACCGTACCATGTCGAAATTAGTAAAGAACACGACAGTGACTTGACTGCTGGTTCCATCATCACTTTGGACTACTGGGATTTCCCGAAGCCAATACATCAAACAATAATAAACAAATATCTAAATTATGTAGACAAAATCATGAAAAATAATGCACTATTATATATCCACACGTTGTGTTTTCATTTAACATAAACAAGTGTGAACCGCCTCTTTTTATTCGATAATTAAATACACTTAGATGTACAACTCCAACCAGTAATGTTAGAAGATGTTAGAAGATGAAACACTGGAAAGGGTTGAGCAGTTTACATATCTTTGTAGCGTACTGACACTAAATGGTGGCACAGAGGAAGATATAAAATCACGTCTGAGTAAGGCCAGAACCGCTTTGCCAGAATGAAACCAGTATGGAAGTCCAAAATCTACAATAGGACCACAAAGCTTAAACTCTATAAAGCATTGTTTTGCCAGTTTTGCTCTACGGATCGGAGTGTTGGAGGATGACCAAAGGAGATACTAGCAGGATGTCAGTTTTCCACCACTCTTGTCTTTGCAGAATCTTGGGAATCTTTTGGCCAGTAAAAATATCCAATAACCAACTACTCCAAGACACAAGAGTCAATGAATGACATACTCAAAAAGAGAAGATGGAAATGGCTCCGACATGTTATGAGAATGAGACAAGAAATGCCTGCAAGGATAGCCTCACTTGGACACCAGAGGGAAAGAGAAAGAAAGGCAGACCACGGACAACATGGAGGCACATGATGGAAGAGGAACTGGACACCGCATCTCTGACGTGGGCTCTGCGCTGAAGGTTGCACGGGACAGGAGAGCATGGAAAGTCCTTTCTGAAGCCCCATGTGTCACTAGGCATGACGGGATTAAGTAAGTGCAAGATGTACAACTCTCCCCACGAGGTCATTACCTTGTAGTAGTGGAGAGATTGCGTACCGACATGATCCGGAAAGTTATGCTGACAAGAGCGTTGCTCCTGGTATTGACACCCATGTCAGAAAGATTGAAGGATAGAGGGCAGACGAAAGGTGACCTTCTGGTCCTCCAGGTTGGGGATTAGGCAATGGGCTAACACAGCATTCCTTTTTTTCTAAAAACATGTTACGGAAACAGAAGCAAGAGATGCCATTGTTACAACGGGTGAAGGGAGCGAGGTCAATCAGGCAACTGATTTCAGGAAGGGGTGAGACCAAAATCTAAGGAAGTCTCCACCCAAACGACTAACCTTCTTACACATAAATCGCATTTTGTTATTGGCAGCGGATGGGAAGAGAAGTCCTGAAAGTCCAAAGGAAACATCGAAAAGAACGGAGGAGAGAGAGCTGAAGGAATGTGGCCTTCTTCTTCTTCTTCTTTGCGTTCGTTCTTTACGAAACAATTTTAATCACTCTTTGTGATATGTTTGATCTTTACCAAGAACGTGTATACGTTGCACATTGGTTTGGTAGGCCCCTAAACGCAAAGACTTCTACATGTTTAGAACATGTGCATGCGATTTAACCAATCTCAGCGATTATGCCCTGACGTAGAAAGGCAGCAGAACGGCAACAGTGGAAATCTCTTGTGAAAGCCTGATTGTCAATCGGGACACGAAGAGGATATAGATAGATTGACAACTAGATTTAAACTATAAGTTTCCATGCTACAGGGTGTTCAACTTAAAAGCAGCCCGTGAATGGAGCTAATCTGGCATATATGCCTGGAAATGAGAAGGTTCAGTTATGACGTAGTATAGGTCAAGGTTGTGTGACGGTGTGTAATTGTAGTGCGGGAAGGGGCGATGAACAAATGTGACGTAGGACGAACTAGTCAGAACCGGTTGAAATAGTAAATAAACACAACTCAATTTGTACCTGGCAACTTTCGAATTGTCAATGGGGCTGCAATTATCTTGAACACCCTGTATAATCGGGTGCATTTACTTAACTACCTAACTGTGCAAAGAATTTACGTTTTTGTAAATATATATAAGTTGGACTGGAGGTTAAACTATGAAACTACAAATATAATGAAGACACATATATATAAGTTGGACTTTAGGTTGAACTAGAAACTACAAATATAATGAAGACACATATATAGTTGACTATTAACTATGAAACTACAAATATAATGAAGACATATATATATAAGTTGGATTGGAGGTTAAACTATGAAACTACAAATATAATGAAGACACATATATATAAGTTGGACTGGAGGTTAAACTATGAAACTACAAATATAATGAAGACACATATAACGAGTAATGCAGACAACCCCCTGGAATCCAAAATGTTAAAAAATAATAGATCAGTTTACCTATTTGGTTAGCACTTTTGATTGTACTGAAAATATATTGTTTTTTTAAATTATGCTACGGATGACAAAGCAACATCAGCTTTTCAATAAAATGAAGTTCCATGTTATATAGTTTTAAAACTAAATTTGCGATTTTCAACTTCAATGTCGTATCAATTATAACATATACCAGTGAGAGTTGGAAATGATTTAGAATATAGAAAATAACTTGAATGCATTTAAAAACAGATGTCTGCGAAAAAATAGCATAAAATGATGAAAGTAGAGAGATGTATGGTCAACCACTAGTAACAATAGAAATGTGAATGAAAGGATAGAGATATGGTGGGCATACTCTGATCAGAAACGATCAAAGAATAACAAATCAGGTATATAAGTGGGAGAGAAAGAAAGAGAGACAGAAAGAACGCCATATATAAACTCTGTAACGCACTATACTGAGAGAGGCGACTAGTAGCAGACTCAATTTCTTAGAAGAAATTGAACGTGTTGCCAAGGCTAGAGCGGTATGAAAAAATTACTTGCGAGCTCTATGCAACATGTAACCATACGAAAGGAAAATAATATATATATCCTTATCATCATTAGGTGCCGTGCCGGTCAGCATTGGCGATCATGGATCACCACAATCTGTCTCTGGTGTTTGTTATTATCTCAGATGTTGACGTTCTTCCGTGCCATGAGGTCAGGCTGTCCAAAATTTTCTCTTTGTATCTTCCTCAGTCTCTCTTACCCTCAATTTTACCGGTTTTCCCAATGTTTTCTAAACCTCCCATTCTCATCACATATCCAAAAAATGAACTATATATATATATATACACACACAAAATGTATATCAAATAAAGTAATTAATTGTTCGATAAATGCCTCTCAAATGACAGAAATAAATCACAAACATTAATATATTTTATTGCTTTTTCCTTCCGACTGTACAGCTTTTAATTAACGTCTGTGTCTGCTTGTTTTTTTGTTTTTTATTTAGTCAGATTTTATATTTCAATCAGTTGTAGAATATGATGCGTGACATCCAACATGATAATCGGACGATATCATGTAACATCTGTGCCAATTGGTGCATTACATTGCACATCACGTGCATCCTGCATAAAGTATTTTAGATTTGAGTAATGTTACCAACATGCAAATAATAGTAATAGTCATATTAAATAGATGTATACGGTGATGATAAAAAGCTTCAGTTTTAGTTGTATGGTGTCACAAAGGAGAAAAGAGAGAGTTGTGGAGAGACATGATCGCCTACGCCGGCACACATGGCACTTGATTGATTGAGTGTCACCAACAAGCAAATAAGAGATATAGTCATATTAAACAGATGTATAGTATGAGGATAAAAAGCTTCAGTTTCAGTTGTGTGATCATCGCCCGTGTGGTGATGGGGCCCGTAAGGGAAGCAAAGATTAGTACCACTGCCGTCAGAGTGGTTACAGGGGCCCAATTTTGGGGTGCAAAGAATAGAACCACTGTTACCTGCTACGCATGTCGTAAGAGTCGACTGAAGTTTGACTGAAATAGGATGCACATGTCCTAAATGTGTAGAAGTCTATGCGTTTAGGGGCCTACCAAACCAATGTGCAACGTATACACGTTCTTGTCAAAGATCAAACATATCACAAGCCCGAGTGGTTACCGGCCCAAATTTGGGGTGTAAAGAATAGAACCACTGTTACCTGCCATGCATGTCGTAAGAGACGACTAAGGAGGTTTGGCTGAAATCGGATGCATGTGTCCTAACCGTGTAGAAGTCTATGCGTTTAGGTGCCTACCAAACCAATGTGCAACGTATACACGTTCTTGGCAAAGATCAAACATATCACAAAGAGTGATTAAAATTGGTCGTAAAGAACGAACGCAAAGAAGAAGAAGAAGGAGTACTACTGCGACCTACAATGCATGTCGTAAGAGGCGACTAATGTATGCATTAAGGATGCTACCTAGTAAATAAAAAGCAGTGCAGAAATCGGATGTGCTGGCCTACTTGTAGGCGCATAACTCGCACAACGTACAATCGCTCTTAGGCTCGAATCACATACAAATCACACAGAGTGGTTGACAGGTGTTCGATATAGAGCGTTCGAGGAAGAAGAAGAAGCTGTGTAATGTCACAAAGGAGAGAGAGAGTTGTGGAGAGACATGATCGCCTATGTCGGCACACATGACACTTGATTGATTGATTGATGTCACAGACCGACGAACTGCACAATTCTATTCTAACAACATACTATTTTATCACATATGTTGATCACATAAACGTAGTTGACATTAGTGGGTTTGTAGTAATAATTCTCACTTTTTGAACAAAGGGGTATCTATGGCCTAGAGGTTAGACGCTCGCTTCTCAGTCCAAAGGTGCTCCCATACACAAGTAGGGTCATGTGAACCGTGGTGCAACGTACAGTTGTTCGTGTCAAAGATCATTTATATATCACAATAAGAATGATCAAATTTTATCTCAAAGAATGAACGCCAAAAAGAAGCAGCAAAAGTTACAAAAGTACTCACTTTGCTATTTCGTGAAGCTATTGGGACATTTTTCCAGAGATCCCTGATCTCAGTGTAGGTGTGATCGATGTCCTAGTCCTATCGAAGATGAACGATAAAACATAGGTGTCGTGTTCTAGTTGAGCTTGTAAAAGAACCATTGGCAAATCAAAATCGAGAAGAACATGGTGGAAAACCGTTTCTCGTGAATACAATTATTAGAAAAAGTGTTGTTTTTAAAATTCCTATAAAATATGTTGTTTGTTTGCATTATTTTTAGACGTCTAATTTCATCATTCTCATTGTGATGTATAATTGATCTTTGATAACAACAACTGTACGTTAAACCTCGGCTCTTAAACCCCTACTTGCCCTTCTGCCCAGCGTGTTCGTAGCGCGCTGGACTACGGGTGACTATTCCTCTGTGTGTGCGGGTTCAATTCAGCGGGATGGCAGAAAAAGCCACAGATTCCCCAGATTTACGGTGTTCGTGGCACCGAACCGAAGGTTACGAAGTCCATGGCACCGAGCCGAAGAGCTGGAAAGCTCAAGTGCTTCTGGATCGAAAAAAAAACACAAAAAAACCCTGACTACAAATCGTTTGCTATATTGTGCTTAAAAAAAACCCAACTGAATCATACTTTTATTCCGCACACATTTGTTTTCGTGAAATTCTTATTAACGTTAAGGCTGGGGAATACAATAGGGTCCCATGGACGTACCACACGAGCGCAATGGAAGCCACAGCCCCCGCATTGGACAACCATACCACAGTGCGTAGCTCAGCATATTTAGTTACTTCATTGTAATGCAGTTTCTAAAGGGCCCCCAGACTACTTATTTGATGACTACGCCACTGAATGTTACAAACGTAAAGCACGTAACAGATATTTGGCGATGATAAAGTCGACAGTTACCAGGAACTAGCATATTTAGTTACGCCTTTGTAATGCCGTCTATAAAGATTCCCAGTACTACCTATTTGATGACTACGCCCCTGAATGTTACAAACTTTAAACACTAGCAAATAGTTGTCGATGATGAAGTCGACAGTTACCAGGAACTAGCATATTTAGTTACGCCTTTGTAATACTGTCTATAGAGGTCCCCAGTGCAACTTATTTCATGACTACGCCCCTGAATGTTACAAACGTAAAACACGTAACAGATAGTTGTGGATGATGAAGTAGACAGCTTCCAGGAACTAGCATATTTGCAAGCAGCAACATCTGTGCATTGACTACACTACGCCACTGAATACACGAGCTATGTTAGCGCTAGTATCAGTTTGATAGTGTTAGGAGCACACTGTTTACTCTACATGTCTACGCCACTCGGATATTTCAATCATCTTAATGTATCCTTCTAACTCAGTTCAGGGGATACAATGTTGCCTGGTTACACAGTCAAAGTTAACCGAGAAGTAAATCCCGATAGAATAGAGTTGCCAAGGCTGTCTGGTAGCGATAGACAGATATTAAAGACACAAACCATGAGCCACTCTACAGTCATCGCTTACACTTCAATATTTAATAGAAATACCACTTTTAAGCAGGCAAGGAATACTATCGCTCAAAATGTAAACCATTCCAAAGTGGAAAATGAATTTGTAAAAGTGTTTGTTGATTATGCATGATCATGTTACTTGTAGTATCTTCTTTCTCCTTCTTTTTTGTATTGATAACAGAAAAGACTACAGTAAAACTATGTAGCAATGGCGAAACACGTAAAACAAAGTACTGTAGTTTTACAAAATACAAAACAATGACAATACGCAGCAACGTTTCGACCATTAAGGACTTTATCAAGTAAATAATACAACAGAAGTGAAGAATTTCACTTCTTTCATAGCACACTACATATAGAATCCATTTTTATTGCTTATCTTCATTTTTCCACTTCTTGTTTTTTTGCGTTTATTTCCTTACTTGTGTTTTAGTCACATATTTTTTAAATTTTAGGGCCGTTATGATTTTATTGTTGTATTCTATATGTAGTGTACTGTGAAAGTAGTGAAATTCTGCACTTCGTCTGTATCCTTTTCTTGATAAAGGCCTTTTGGTCGAAACGTTGCTATGTATTGTCAGTCTTATTTTTATCTAATTATGTTTAGCTTCACAGCGTCACGATAAAAATAGATTTCTAAGATGGGCTGTGTTGTGTGCTTCATAAATAGTGTTATTCGCTGCCTCTGTTATTTCTGTTGACCACGTTTTGCGTGGACCAGTTTTTTTTCTTTTTATCATCTGTATCGAAATAGCATTATTTATTGATTCGTACTTGGTTGCTAGTAATCTGCTTGTGTGTACGAAGCATTTAATTTGTTGTTTCTTGATGAAGTTCAGTACTGATGGTGTACTCACTTTGTTTTCCCTGATGTCTTCATTACTAAACCGATGTCTTCTTGACACTCCCAGCGTTTTGCGTAGACACTTCATCTCTGTCATGACTCATTTTCTTCTAATTTGATGTCAATTTCCCAGATTTGGCACTGGTAGCATAAAGTCTGGAGAAAACTAGGTTGAACAATGCTCTTTTAGGGTTCATTGTATCGTATTGTCCGTAAACCAAACCCATCAAATATAATTGTAGTGAACCTAATAATTTAGTTCTGTAAAATTAAATGTTCTTTTATCATCATATTCCTTCAGTTTGTCTACTTATAATATATGTACCTGTCTCTTTTTGAATACACACCTTTATACAATCTGAACATACTTCTTTCATCCTGTGTACTGATAATATATACAGATATTAAAACTTTGTGACAACCGGTAAAATTGAAGGTAGATGAGATAAAGGAAGACAGAGAGAGAGAGAAAATATTAGATAACCAGACTACATGGCACGGAAGAGCGTCAACATTTGAGATGATAGCAAATACTAGAGACAGAGATTTGTGGAGATCCATGATCGCCTACATCAGCCGGAACAGCACCTTATGATGATATATATACCATCATCATCATCGTCATCAAATAGATTGTCCTGAGCAGATCTTTACCACCTTAACAGTCCTTCAGAATGTCTCTCTCTCATAGGCCAGATGTCATGTCTCTGCTCAAACCAGCAGTTACATCATCATTCATCTTCTTCGTGGTCTTCCTCTTCTCCTCTTTGTCTGGATGCCACCTTCCATACTTGTCTTCTCCAGCATTTCGTGTCTCTTTATATGTCCAACATCCTTTAATTATCTCATTTTTAAATAAATAAATATATATATATATAAAAAAAGTAAAGTAAAGGAACCCTTCCATACCTCGTGGTATATAGGTCAATACAGTGTTAGGCCTGTATTTTCATTGACCGTCGGCACGATGGGTGATGTGGTCAGCATCACGCCGGCCGCCTTACTTTCCCAGAGCATGTCTGGTACCCAGTTGGGGCTGGGTCGACCTGAACCGTCGCGGTCGAGAAAATTCCACGCACATTGCGGAGCTGAACCCATACCACCAGCCTTGCGAAGCGGTTCACTAACAACTACACTACAGGCTCTCGATATATATATATATATATATATATATATATATATATATATATATAAATATATATTACATATTACTACTTCAACCTTAGTACCTATAATGTAAATACATATTACTACTCAACTTCCTACATATACACACCTACATATTACATCTACATATTACTTCTACAAATTACTATTACCTGCGTTCTAATACCAAGAATAGAAAACATACAACGTCTTTTAATTTACATACTTGTAACATACATACTAACTATTTCTTTCATATTATGTAATTGTGTATTTATGGTGAACACAATCTTTCCCCTCACATTATCATGTCAGTGCAAAACCTGGACACTGGCATTCAATGATAGTAGAAAACTAGTCACCATAGAGCTGAAGTGTCTACGTAGAATGCTGAGACCTGTTGAGAATTAAAGATATCCGGAAAAAGTGGGTATATCAGTACTTCTTCTTTGCTTTCGTTCTTCACGATCAATTGTAATCACTCTTTGTGATATGTTTGATCTTTGCCAAGAACGTGTATACGTTGCACATTGGTTTGGTAGGTCCATAAACGCATAGACTTCTACACATTTAGGACACATGCATCCGATTTCAGCCAAACCTCCTTATTCGCCTCTTACGACATGCGTGGCAGGTAACAGTGGCTCTATTCTTTAACCCCAAATTTGGACCCCGGTAACCACTCGGGCGACATCAGTACTGAACCTCATCAAGAAACAACACATTAAATGATTCGGTCACATAAGCAGATTACCAACAGACAGTGCACATCAAAGTACAATGTTGCTCCAATACAATGGATACAAAGCAAAAGGCCGGCAACGTAAAAGGTGGACCACAGCGAAAACAGAGGCGACGAAAGACGATATCTATGAAGTGCACACAAAAGCTCGTTTTAGAAACGCTGTGAGGCAAAAAAGACTGAAGAAAAGAAAAAGAAAGTACGTATGTATATTCATGTATTGAAAGTATAAATCGTCCTCAGATGTTTCTTCTGATTGTTTCTGGCCAGCAACTAACATCCACACTCCCTGGCATCTGCCACTCAGAAAGAAATGACAGAGCATCAATCAGGCCAAGTGAATAGCCCAGGGCACGCAATAGGGGTTCACAAGTTTCACACTGTGGTCGACAAAACGAATAATGCCACAAACAAGACCCCTACAACATCACTCATATTTAACCCCAAAATTAGTCTCCAGAGACTAACTGTTAATTCTACCACCTGACTCAGTTTAAGTCACACTCCATTCTTAGAAGGATGTTTGTTAGAGGATGCATGACTTCACAGTTCACCCACCCGTAACAAAAATTTTTGGGAAAATATGTTCTGGTCACGCTAGTGCTACTACGGCAAACATCAAACACGATGAAGTGCATGGACAAATCTACCTCACAGTTTCTTCGCAGAAGGACATTCTCAGATCGTCAATGACCTCTTGCACCCATCGTCTTCTAGGTCTTTCTCTCATTTTTCTTCGTCAAATTGCTACTGGGTTGTTTCCCAGTATCATGGGTTTTGTTTTTGTCTTACTCTGTTCTGGTGGCTTGTGTGATTGCTATTTTTTCTCTTTGACTGGGTTCTGCTATGCTATCTAACCATCTTTCTCGTGGTCTTCCTCTCGCCTTCTTTCCTGATGTTCTGTTGTTGAAGACTCTGTAACTGTGTAGTTTGGATGCTTTCTTATTAAGTGACCAAAACACTTCATTCTTTATTTCTCAATGTAGTTCACGCAAGGTTCTGTCTTGACTTTGTTCTATCTCTGTTTGTTCAAGGTTCTGTCTGTGTTTCATTAAGCCCTCCCCCTCCATTTTTAAAATGATGTCTGTAAAAGCATGACTTCACAGTTAGCAAACGGAACAATGATTCAAAAATAGTGAGTTTTATGTGTTTATATCAGAGAGGAGAAAGTCGAGATTTATCGATTGATTGATAAAAAACATCATCATTGCACTTCGGTGAGTACTCTTTCTTACACATGACGATCTCAGCGGCAGTGCACGAATTCCGTAGCACCGGCGAGGGCTGCTGGAATAATTTTGAATATGATGAAGATACTTTGTAGGAATTTTATTTGTAAACTTTTCTAATGAATTTTGCCCAGGGAGCGCCTTTCCAGCCTGCTTTTCTTTATTTTGAACTGCTAATGGTTCTTTTAAGTGCTCAAATTTAAAACGGTTCCTACGTTTTATCGTCCGTCTCCGATAGGACTTGGAACTCGATCTCCCCTACAGTGAGATCAGGGATCTCATGAAAAATTATCCCAATGGCTGCACGAGGGAGCTAACTGAATACCTTAGGAACAACAGGCGATAACCTATCTTCTACGCTACAGAGAACCCTCAAAAAGGTTGAGAGAGAACAACAAAGGGAAGAGAGAGAACAACAAAGGGAAAGAGAAGAACAACAAAGGGAAGAGAGAGAACAACAAAGGGAAGAAGAAAGGAAATATAGAAAACGGAATGGAGAGAAAGAATATTGGTGAGAGGAAGAAATCATATTGATGTACACATATAGTTTATTATTTAAAATTAACAACTATTATCTTCCTTTGGTAAAACTGTTAACCTTAACACATCACCTTTGCTTATCCTTTGTACCAGAAACTGATTATCTTAGTCTTAATCCACACACCGGGACTTTTTCTGATCCAGAAGCACTTGAGCTTTCAGCTCTTCGGCTCGTTGCCATGAACAAGGTAACCTTCGGTTGGTGTCACGAACACCGCAAATCTGGAGAACCTGTCAGCCAGCAGAATTGAACCGCACTCACAGGGGGGCTTGTCACATGTCGTCTAAAGCGCTACGAACACGCTGGGCAGGCGAGCCCCCTTAATCTTTAAACTCCCTTAATCCTTAGGGGGTGGTTCTCTGTGTCGGAGTCGCTCGTGTGTTGTCGTGGCTAGCAAGGGAAGCAAAGAATAGTACCACTGCTACCTATAAGGCATATCGTAAGAGATGACTGATGTAGGACATAGGGAAGCTACCTAGTAAATAAAAAGCATCGCAGAAATTGGATGTGCTGGTCCACTTGTAGGCGCATAACTGGCACAACGTGCAATAGTTCTTAAGTTCAAATCACACGGAGTTGGTAACAAGTGATCGATCGATATGGAGCGTTCAAAGAAGAAGAACGTGACGAAGTGGTTAAGACGTTTGCCTTGCGTTCTGAAGATTGTCGGTTCGAGTCTGGATCGCGTCGTTCAGTTCACAATGTAAGTTTTTTTTCTGGTGTTCCATCGAGTTTGTGCTTTATGTAACAAAGGCGAAGGATTGCCTTCATCACCAGGTTTCACCATATTGCTCCGTCCTCGTCAGCAGAAATTACACGCTATCTGTAGAAAGTGTTGCAGAAAGCACAAACTCAGTCGCACTAGAAACCATCTTAGGGATTTGATAGAAAAATGGCACATGTGACTCGGTCCACATTCGAATTCACAATCTTCAGGGTGATATGCAAACGTCTTAACCCATTCACCATAAAGTCCCCCAATGTTGTAAATAACATCATCAGTTATCTGCTCTGATTGCTTGGGAGATAATGGTTCATTGTCTGTCGAAGTGGTTAAGCATCTTGCTTGCATTGTGTTCTGACGGACGCGGGTTTGAATACTCGTTGTCCGATTTACGCGCACATTTTGTTTGCGGAGATCACAAAGAATTATTGCTAGAGCTACGAAGTTCGTGCTCTACGCAATACTCTCGTCAAGTTGCGTGTCATCTCTTTAGAAAGTGACAAAGCGATATGGGAAAATCCGATGCAGTTACGTCACTTCTCCAGATTTGGACCTCTTTTATATCTGCAACGATTACTTCTTCTTCTGTTGCCAACTTCTGATATGCGACTACTCCAGTATGTGTCGTAAGCAGGGTGGTGCGCTTGAGGTCTTCGCCCAGTCCCCTATAGTTGGTCTTGTATGGTTCTTTCTGTTGGCCGAACCGAAATCTCCATTCTCACACTACTCAGACTGGGGCAGTCTTGCAGGATGTACTCTGGAGACTGCTTAGGTGCTCCACAGGTGCAGGCTGCCGAGTCCCTGAGACCCATTATGTGGAGGTGTGCTCTGAGAATGCAGTGTCGCGATCTAAGTGCAACGATTACTGAATCGATATGAAATATTTTATACACTAGATCCCACGACATATTATCTTATTCTGAAAAAACATAATCGAATACAACTATTTGTACTTTTCTAATAGTTTTTCAATGAGCAATATTTCATATAGATCTGCCTCTCTCTCTCTCTTTCTCTCTCTCTCCCTCTCTAGCTATTTAATTAAATATTGTTTGTCACTCTTAGGGAGGCTGATATCAGGATTTGTTTATTAGTTTTATGATTCGCCTCTGTAATTCGAACCATGACGTCAGACACATGAATTAAAACATACACTTCAATATTCAACCAGATGTTTTATGTCATCCACATTTTCTTTATGTTTTTATTCTTGTTCTTTCTTTTCTTCCTTTCGTTCGCTTGAAATATTTATATATTCAATGTCGTCCTTGTATAAACTTCAGTCTTTTTTTTTTTTTAGCTCAGTTCTAATTTCTAAGGTACTATTAATACTTCAAACGACATGAGTGTCTAGAGAAGATAAGTTTGGAGGGAATGATGCCTGGAAGAAGAATGAGAGGAATATCTAGAAGACGATGGCTGCAAGATGTCATTGACCATCTGAGAATAACTTCTGCTGACGCCGGCCAACTTGCACAGAACAGAGAGTTTTTCAGGGCTGCTGTCTTGTGGGCCAAGTTTCGGATGAGACAAGCTACTTAATGATGATGATTAATACTTCAAATGAGATTCAGACCTTTGTCAAAGGATGTCTTAGTCTGATTCTCAGACTGAGATTGTATGACAGAGTTGCAAACACAGACCTGTATATAAGAACTGGACCGAAACACATGAAGAGACAGGCTAAGATTAGAAAATGACGATTGGTCGGGCATACCCTACGGAAGACACAGTCGAGTTTCACTAGATAAGCACTTGAGTGCAATCCGCAAGGAAGAATAGAAAAGAGAAATTCCTAAACAGAACTGGAGACGAAGTCTTCCTGAGGAACTGTAGGATGCTCGACTATGCAGGGAGACCATAAAGAAAATATTTTGAGACTGGTAAAAGTGGTGAACAACTGTTGAGACCCTATGCTCCACGAGGAGCGGAGAGGAAAAGTAAGCATATAAGTAAGTATTAATACTTGTGTGTAGATGTGTGTGTAGATGTGTGTGTAGATGTGTGTGTAGATGTGTGTGTAGATGTGTGTAGATGTGTGTGTAGATGTGTGTGTAGATGTGTGTAGATGTGTGTGTAGATGTGTGTGAAGATATGTGTGTAGATGTGTGTGCAGATGTGTGTATGTGTAGATGTGTGTGTGTGTAGATGTGTGTGTGTGTGTGTAGATGTGTGTGTAGATGTGTGTGTAGATGAGTGTGCAGATGTGTGCGTAGATGTGTGTGTAGATGTGTGTATAGATGTGTGTGTAGATGTGTGTGTGTAGATGTGTGTGTGTAGATGTGTGTGTAGATGTGTGTGTAGATGTGTGTCTAGATGTGTGTCTAGATGTGTGTGTAGATGTGTGTGTATAGATGTGTGTGTGTAGATGTGTGTGTGTAGATGTGTGTGTGTAGATGTGTGTGTAGATGTGTGTGTAGATGTGTGTGTGTAGATGTGTGTGTGTAGATGTGTGTGTGTGTAGATGTGTGTGTGTATAGATGTGTGTGTGAAGATGTGTGTGTAGATGTGTGTGTGTGTAGATGTGTGTGTGTAGATGTGTGTGTGTAGATGTGTGTGTGTAGATGTGTGTGTCTAGATGTGTGTAGATGTGTGTGTGTAGATGTGTGTGTGTGTAGATGTGTGTGTGTAGATGTGTGTGTGTAGATGTGTGTGTGTAGATGTGTGTGTAGATGTGTGTGTAGATGTGTGTGTGTAGATGTGTGTGTGTAGATGTGTGTGTGTAGATGTGTGTGTATAGATGTGTGTGTGTAGATGTGTGTGTAGATGTGTGTGTAGATGTGTGTGTGTAGATGTGTGTGTGTAGATGTGTGTGTCTAGATGTGTGTCTAGATGTGTGTGTAGATGTGTGTGTGTAGATGTGTGTGTGTGTAGATGTGTGTGTCTAGATGTGTGTGTAGATGTGTGTGTGTAGATGTGTGTGTGTAGATGTGTGTGTGTGTGTAGATGTGTGTGTGTAGATGTGTGTGTGTAGATGTGTGTGTGTAGATGTGTGTGTAGATGTGTGTGTAGATGTGTGTGTGTAGATGTGTGCGTGTAGATGTGTGTGTGTAGATGTGTGTGTGTAGATGTGTGTGTGTAGATGTGTGTGTCTAGATGTGTGTGTAGATGTGTGTGTGTGTAGATGTGTGTGTGTAGATGTGTGTGTAGATGTGTGTGTAGATGTGTGTGTGTAGATGTGTGTGTGTAGATGTGTATGTAGATGTGTGTGTGTAGATGTGTGTGTAGATGTGTGTGTAGATGTGTGTATGTAGATGTGTGTGTAGATGTGTGTGTGTAGATGTGTGTAGATGTGTGTGTAGATGTGTGTGTAGATGTGTGTGTGTAGATGTGTATGTAGATGTGTGTGTGTAGATGTGTGTGTGTAGATGTGTGTGTGTAGATGTGTGTGTGTAGATGTGTGTGTAGATGTGTGTGTGTAGATGTGTATGTAGATGTGTGTGTGTAGATGTGTGTGTGTAGATGTGTGTGTGTAGATGTGTGTGTATATATTACACCAGTCTTCTTCTTCTTCGAACGCTCCATATCAACCACTTGTTAACCACTCTGTATGATTTGTATGTGATCTGAGCCTAAGTGCGATTGTACGTTGTGCCAGCTAAGTAGGCCAGCACATCCGATTTCTGCGTTGCTTTTTATTTACTTAGGTAGCTTCCATAGGTCCTACATCAGTCGCCTCTTACGGCATGCCTTGTAGGTCGCAGTGGTACTATTCTTTGCTTCCCTTCTGGGCCCCGGCACCACACGAGCGAACTATTACATTTGTAAAAAAAAAATAGTTACTGAGCTTAAATTTTAAACAAGTTTCTGTTAGTCCGGTTTTTGAAATAAATAGTAAGAAAAAAGAAACGAGTTTAAAAGTACATAAAATAAGATGAATAAGGGACTCCCAAAGAGTGTAGGCATCTGTTTCATGTACTCTGACATTTATTACCCAGATATCTGTTTGATTTCAACGACGTTCTCTAACGAAGAACAATAAACATTACACTTAACAACCGGTAAAGTTCTCTTCAACCTTAACACTTCCATTGCAGCTGGTTTTTTTTTGTTAAACAGTCTAACTTTCTCCTTTCTCTAGCCTTTCAATATTGCCACTTTGTTTAATGCAATGTTTGACAACTCCTTATTCTGCTTGCCTTACAAGCTGTGGCTCTAGGGTTTGAGCATAGTCGTTGGTTAATTTAAACAAGATTCAAATATACAATCCCCAATCATTGTTTTTCGGAAAGTAATGGACCGAATCCTTGTCGGAAAACTTGAAATATTCCATATGTGCAACAGGTTCTTATCTTATTTTTTTAAAATCTGTTGAATGCAACTAGTTGCTGATACAGATACATAGAACTCTTTATATTATTTAGAAATGATCAAAGGATGGCTTCGGCGGATTCTCAGACTGAGATGGTATGGGGATCGCGAGAGAGAGAGAGAGAGAGAGAGAGAGACTGAGATGGTATTACATAGTTTCAAACAAAGACCTTCTTATCTGTAGATAAGAACCGGACAGGAACCCATGATGACCCAGGTCAAGAGGAGAAAATGGCGATGGGTCAGGCATACCCTTCAGAAGACACAGTTAGTGTCACTAGACAAGCACGTAGTAGAACCCGCAAGCAAAACGAAAAAGAGGACGCACTAAACAGACCTGTAGACGAAATCTTCTTGAGGAACTGAAGAGTGTTCGACTATCCTGGGAGACCATAAAGAGAACAGCCAGAGAACGAGAAGAGTGGAGAACAATTGGTGAAGTCCTATGCTCCACGAGGAACGTAGAGGAATAAGTCATAAGTAAGTACTAATTATACAAGATCTCCAACTGCTAGCAAAGAACCGCATCACATGGAGATCTTCTTCTTCTTCTTTGCGTTCGTTCTTTACGACCAATTTTAATCACTCTTTGTGATAGGTTTGATCTTTGCCAAGAACGTGTATACGTTGCACATTGGTTTGGTAGGCCCCTAAACGCATAGACTTCTACACGTTTAGGACACATGCATCCGATTTCAGCAAAACCTCCTAAGTCGCCTCTTACGACATGCGTGGCAGGTAACAGTGGTTCTATTCTTTACACTCCAAATTTGGGCCCCGGTAACCACTCGGGCGACATGGAGATCTAAAACCTCTGCTCTATGTGCCGCCTTTGGCACGAAAGGAACAAATTAACTAACTAACTAAGTACTACTGGTACATTTCAGACACGATATATATCTATCTATAAAAACATCGTCGCTGAGATTCTATAACAATTTTAACAGCAAAAGAAACTTACAAGACATTATAAGAAATGTGTATGCTTTATACAGTCAACGTGTATGTACTGTACGACTGTCATTTCCTGGTTGGGATAAGTTATAACATGTGGAAGTGTCCAATCAACCTAGAAACTAAGCTTTAAGGGGACTTGACAGCCCTATAGCTGACTGTCCAGTTTGTAGTCTACAGTAATTTAAACGCTCACTGATCAGAGATGGCTGAAATAAGAAGATTGGTTATTGGTTACTAAACTGACGTTATTGACCCATAGGTGCTCAGTCTGCCCCAACAGATTTCGAAGAGTATGCATACTGATGGTTCCTGTGGCTCGCTGATTAAACACACCTCTCACTCTGCCTCTCATGCATCCAGTTCCACTTGAACAACGGGTAACTCCAAACTGCTTAAATCGCTTGATCGATTCAACATCGATTTTAGTGTCCTCATCCAACAGACAGTCGCGAAGAGACCGAAGAATATCCCCTTATCCATCTTCAACTACCCAACAATCGATGCTGTTGATGCAAGCCTGTCCGCTCTCTCATTACCGTAAACACCCGCATGCCCAGAACAGTATATCCACGTAAGCAGCTGGAGGTTAGAAACTTCTATAGACGACATCCACTCATACCGAAACCTGCCCTTCTGGATCTTGTGAAGCATCGACTGAGAGTCAGATACAACAACTGCCCCAGTAAATGAAGTCCCAGAAATCCAATGGAGGGCAGCAGTAACGGCCTCAACCTCCATCCTCATACTAGACGTAGTTGTCCTGTATGCCCAACTTCGCTCTGCAACAACCCTACCATGCGCATTAGCCAAGAAACCCCAGCCGGATTTCTCACCACGTTGAACCGACCCATCGATATATACAACAACATCATCATCCCTTGCATTATCTTCTATCAGCTGCTTAACTGCGAGATCAGCCTTCATGTTGCCCCAATCTCTACATTCTCTTCCAAGAGTAACAATAACATTGAGATAGTTGGTCGTGCTACCATCTGTTGGGATCCATTCTTCCCCCTTTGGTAGGGTCGCAACCGTAGTCACCTGGCCAATTGTTCTCTCAGCCTGGGCCATTCACGACATGCCACGCTTGATTCTCGTGCCCTTAAGATCATTAGTGTTCTTGTGTAGTGGGTGTCTCTTATCCGAAGTAACCCGCATATATGCCTTGGTTTGGGCGATTGCATGACGGGAGCGTAGTGACAGAAGGCCAAGCATATATCTCATCTTCACATTCAGAAAACATGGCATACCATCTCGGGTTGGTGTAGAGTCTCGCTCTCAGGTCAATCCTGAAAAAGCGTGTATGTTGTGGTGCTCGTTAAATAATCACATCGTCAAGGCTGACCTACCATGTGTAATCTTTGATGAACATACCATCGAGCACAGAGACAGGCTGCGCTATTTTGGAATAAACTTTGATCGTAGTCTATCTTTCAAACACCATATTGAACAGACGATACAACGGTGCAAGCGTGGTCTTGCGGCTCTCAAAGTTATGGTGGCCGTACACCTTGAGCAGAGACTACTTGCCCTTTTGTTTGATCGACTGGTAATGTCAGTGGTAGATTACGGACTCGGAATTCTTACGATATCAAGATCACAATGTGAACGACTCGAACGGGTTCAGATTGAAGGTATGCGTATAGTTCTGGACTGCACTAGAGATACCCCCATTGTGAAGATGAGATATAATAAGAAGATGATACAGTTAACGACTATATTTAGAAATCCTACAAGGAATGGAGATGCCACTGTTCATCATACTGGATTCTTGGGCGCAACGTTTCTGTTTATAGTTATATTGTAAAATGTATGTTAAAGTAATGAAATATTTTAATTTCCTTATACTATATATATATATATACACACACACATTTGAAATGCAACCATATATTTTTAAAATTGTATATTAGCAATAATAACATACAAAATATAATTAACGAATATAATGAAAGGAAAGTCGTGACATGTCCTTTACAGAACCATCAATCACAGTAAACGAGTCATTCATTTTCTTGGCAACACTTATACGTTCGGTAGTGTTACATTGCTTTCTGAGCGGTGATGTCAAATGCTACCGTTTGTAAAATCCCATGGAAACGAATTTGCTTCTAAACTGCCTGCCGTGGAGTTTGAACCAGGTGCAACAATTCCAGATGTAGACAAAAAGGGTCAAGAAACAGGTAATATTCTGATAGCAAAGGCACTAGAACACATTGACACCTCATATCGTCGACCCGAGTGGACCCATATAAACACAGATTGATCATCGGAGACGGCAGCGAGGAAAGGAGGGGCCAGAACCATCGTTATACAACAAGACGGAACAACAATAAAAAAATTAAAACGCCACCGGAGAACTATCAACAAATTTTGAGCCAAACAACAGGCAATTGTGGATGCCTCAAAAATACTGAAACAAAGAAACATACAAAGCAACAAACTTGTCTTCCTTTGCAACTGCTTGTCAGTCCCACAGGCCACACAAAGGGAACCACAAGATAATATGGAAAGAGAGCTGACACTACAGCTAAACAAGCTCTCAGAGCACAACAAAATTATTCTCCAGTGTATATCATCCCACTGTGCGTGGTATATCAGGAAAGGAGAGAGCAGACAAGCTGGCTAAGGAGGGAACAATATTAATACCTCCCAAACACACAGTGTCACTACCATAAATCAAGA
Organism: Arion vulgaris; assembly: GCA_020796225.1. Taxonomy (NCBI): domain Eukaryota; kingdom Metazoa; phylum Mollusca; class Gastropoda; order Stylommatophora; family Arionidae; genus Arion; species Arion vulgaris. The sequence continues at coordinate 19,545,142 of CM036763.1, read as the reverse complement.
TACGTATCAAGAGAAAATACAAAGAGTTGTGAGACAATAAACCCACAGCAAACACCAACAAGATCCCATCAACAGACTAAACATAAAACAGCACACAACAATCTTTCGCCTAAGAACAGGTTACCTGCAAGCTCAACCACCACATGCACAGAATAAAACCTGCTCAGACTGTCCATCAAATAAACACCAACGAAACGAAACATGGCCTTATGAACGAAGCTTACAGAGCAAGCTATGGGGAACTCTCTCTAGGAACTCCAACTGACATGCAGCTTCATAGAGGCACCCCATCATGAGCATACGAAACCGAAAACAAAGAAGGAGAAGAAGACACCAAGAATCACTACTAAAAAGACCAAGAGAAAAATATAATAAACTCGATCATACGCATTCATTAGAAATATAACACTTTGGTAGTTAAAAAAAGTATGAGTCTCAGGGACTCGCTGCCTGCACCTGTGGAGCACCAAAGCAGTCCTCAGAGGACATCCTACAAAACTGCCCCAGCCTGAGCAGAGTGATGATGGAAATCTGGACAACAGGAACAACCCTTCAAAACAAACTATGAGAGACTGGTGAAGACATTCAAGCGCACCGCCCTGTTTATGGCACATACCGGAGTAGTCGCATAGCAGAAGTTGATTGCAGAAGAAGAAGAAAGTAGTAAAAACTTTTTATATATGCAATGTTTTCGACGTGAATGAACGACCTACGTCTCCATCGTGTTTTTCATCGGTAACTTTATATATTTTTTGAATGAACAGTTGATGGGGGTCAACAGAAAGGCAAGATAACACGATGACTTTAAAAAACAAATCACAAAATGTTGGTAGATAAGATATCATCGGATGAGATATCAAAACTACTTGGTAAAATGGCCGTCCACGAGTAACGGCGGGTGGGGTGTTGGGGTACTCCTCCTGAAAAATGTCTTTTTGATAAAACATTGTGGACTATTGTAAACTAGTTATGGTTTAAACATTTATCAAAAGTTAATAGTTCTATGCATGGAGCCCGTAATCGAAATGGGATTTGCATCTGTTTCTCTCTATTTTTGTTTAGTAAATTATCAATTACATTTTTATTATTTATTTTTCCTTCGCCCATCACCCTTCCCCTCCGCACCCCTGCTGGAAAAATGTATGTGCACGCCCATGCCTAGTCAGATTAATTTTGTTAAGACACATGTGATGAACTGATTTCATTGCATCTGGTTTGATTTTGTTCCGGTCTACAGAAATCACAAGCCTATTACCGAGAGTATTTCAAAACTTGTAGCTTGAGCAGCCATTTTAAGTTTCTTTGAAAAAAGTGCACCGGAAACAGATCGAAGCTGTCTGGATTCGAACAGACAGCCTTCAGAACGCAAGATAATCGGCTTGACCACTTTGCCACAGAAGTCATTGTCAGAAAAGATCAACTACTTTTCCTTTGATAGAGTGGTCATTTACTACCCATATAAACTACTATTTCTTGTGTTAACGTTAATTGCAAATTTTCATCGTGAGTAACTTAAATACAGAACCTGCTTTATATCGTCCGTTTCCGATATCACTAAAAATTCGAGTACACATACATTGAGATAATTGATCTCTTGAAAGACAACCTCATCGCTCTACGACGGAAACAATCCGAGTACCATTGAAGCTAGAGTGGAGCAGCTTACCTCCCCGCAACATAGACCCCACTAAAATAAATAGAAAGATCAGAAACTTCAGTATCATAAAGGTATGAGAGGTACAATGGAACGAAAGTAACAGATAGTAACGTAACCATCTAATTAAAATAGTTGCACTTTAAAGACAACTGTATCTATATCCTCTTTGTTTCCCGTTAGACACATAAGGTTTCCACAAGAGGTTTTCGTTGCTGCCTGTCTGCAACATTTATAATATTTCCACAGTCAGGATACAATCTTTTACCTCTCTTTCTAACATTCTTCTACATGTTTTCTTTGAAAAACCATGCTTTCCTTTCCCGTCCGCTGTCCATCGGAGAGCTGCCCTAGCAAACTTATAAGGCATGTAACCTATGACATGTTTGAGATGTTACGCGACATACGCCAATGCTCTGTGACCCCTGTAGCCACTCATTTCAATGGAACTGACCATTTAGGAAAACTAGGCATAAAGAAACAATTATTAAGAGAAATAAAATTCAGACAAATAAAGTATTTTGGGCACATAAAAAGACATGACACCATGATAAAACATTTACTAGAAGGAAAAGTTGAAGGGGGAGAGCAAGAGGAAAACCGAGAGATAAGTAGGAGGAAACTTTAAGAAATGGACAGGTTGCAGTCTGGCAGAGTGCAACACCAAGGCGAAAGACAGATGATGCTGGAGATTCATTGCAGCCAACCTTCGATGTGGAGACGGCACCTGATGATGATGATGACCATTTGGAAGCACGCGAAGTTTAGATCATGGCCACCGATCATGTTCCTCTGATGATCGTAGTCGATTTGCTCTGGAGAATCGCTTTATCTCGTTATATGGTACCTTGCGACCTCATTGACTCAACGCACTACATTCCTATGCTTCTTAGTACTTTCTCTTCTCATGCTCTATATTCTATATGTGTATATGTTAAATGTATATAAGTCATATATTTACTATATTTTGTATTGTTTTTCTTCTTTTTCCACTTCTAGTTTTTCTGCATTTATTTCGTTATTCGTTTTTAGTCACATATTTTCATTCATTTTTTACCGTTGTAATACCTTTGTCGAAGTATATTTGTAGTTTGCTGTGAAATTCGTCACTCCTGTTGTATCTTCTGCCTGATAAAGGCCTTTTAGTAGAAACGTTGCTGTATGTTGCCATTGTTTTTGTATTTTGTAAAACTACAGTACTTTGTTATTACGTATTTCACGATTTTACAAGACTAGATCTTATCTTCTGAAGGGAAAGTAGTCAAAATGATCTTGGTTATCTTCCCTTTCCTCAGTTATAACCTCTCTTTCCTCAGTTATAACTTCTCTTTCCTCAGTTATACCTTCCCTATTCTCAGTTATAACTTCTCTTTCCACAGTTATAACTTCTCTTTCCTCAGTTATAACTTCTCTTTCCACAGTTATACCTTCCCTTTCCTCAGTTATAACTTCTCTTTCCTCGGTTATACCTTCTCTTTCCTCAGTTATAACTTCTCTTTCCTCAGTTATAACTTCTCTTTCCTCAGTTATAACTTCCCTATTCTCAGTTATAACTTCTCTTTCCACAGTTATAACTTCTCTTTCCTCAGTTATAACTTCTCTTTCCTCAGTTATAACTTTCCTTTCCTCAGTTATAACTTCTCTTTCCTCAGTTATAACTTCTCTTTCCTCAGTTATAACTTTCCTTTCCTCAGTTATAACTTCTCTTTCCTCAGTTATAACTTTCCTTTCCTCAGTTATAACTTCTCTTTCCTCAGTTATAACTTCTCTTTCCTTAGTTATAACTTCCCTTTCCACAGTTATAACTTCCTTTCCTCAGTTATAACTTCTCTTTCCTCAGTTATAACTTCTCTTTCCTCAGTTATAACTTCTCTTTCCTCAGTTATAACTTCCCTTTCCACAGTTATAACTTCTCTTTCCTCAGTTACAACTTCTCTTTCCTCAGTTATAACTTCCCTTTCCTCAGTTATAACTTCCCTTTCCTCGGTTATACCTTCTCTTTCCTCAGTTATAACTTCTATTTCCTCAGTTATAACTTCCCTTTTCTCTGTTATAACTTCCCATTCCTCAGTTATAACTTCCCTTTCCTCAGTTACAACTTCTCTTTCCTCAGTTATACCTTCCCTTTCCTCAGTTATAACTTCTCTTTCCTCGATTATACCATCTCTTTCCTCAGTTATAACTTCTCTTTCCTCAGTTATAACTTCCCTTTTCTCAGTTATAACTTCCCTTTCCACAGTTATAACTTCCCTTTCCTCAGTTATAACTTCTCTTTCCTCAGTTATAACTTCCCTTTCCTCAGTTATAACTTCTCTTTCCTCAGTTATAACTTCTCTTTCCTCAGTTATAACTTTCCTTTCCTCAGTTATAACTTCCCTTTCCTCAGTTACAACTTCTCTTTCCTCAGTTATACCTTCCCTTTCCTCAGTTATAACTTCTCTTTCCTCGATTATACCTTCTCTTTCCTCAGTTATAACTTCTCTTTCCTCAGTTATAACTTCTCTTTCCTCAGTTATAACTTTCCTTTCCTCAGTTATAACTTTCCTTTCCTCAGTTATAACTTCTCTTTCCTCAGTTATAACTTCCCTTTTCTCAGTTATAACTTCTCTTTCCTCAGTTATAACTTCCCTTTTCTCAGTTATACCTTCTCTTTCCTCAGTTATAACTTCTCTTTCCTCAGTTATAACTTCTCTTTCCTCAGTTATAACTTCCCTTTCCTCAGTTATAACTTCTCTTTCATCGGTTACAACTTCCCTTTCCACAGTTATAACTTCTCTTTCCTCAGTTATAACTTCTCTTTCCTCAGTTATAACTTCTCTTTCCTCAGTTATAACTTCCCTTTCCTCAGTTATAACTTCCCTTTCCTTAGTTATAACTTCTCTTTCCTCAGTTATAACTTCTCTTTCCTCAGTTATAACTTCTCTTTCCTCAGTTATAACTTCTCTTTCCTCAGTTATAACTTCTCTTTCCTCAGTTATAACTTCTCTTTCCTCAGTTATAACTTCCCTTTCCTCAGTTATAACTTCTCTTTCCTCGGTTATATATCAGGCAAACATTTCAATTGATTGTTTGATAGGATCATCATCAGTGCACTTCGGTCAGTAACCATGTGTGCTCCGATCTTTTCCTTTAACAGGAAGATCTCAACTTGAACACGGTACATACGTTTTATCATCTGTCTCTGATAGGACTATTTACTCGATCTCACCTACACGAGGGAGCAAATCGAGTGTCTTTGGAACGAGTGACGAGCACGTAACCTCCACGACAAAGAGACCCTATAGAACGAATATTAAATGTGTTGACTAGACACGAGCTCAATAAGGAAGCGAACGCGCTACCTTACTGTTAGCACACCAAATATTTACCATGTTGACTTAGGTCAACATTGATATTTTCTGTTTAAAATAGTATATATTTGAAGAACCATAATTTGTACATATATATCGCCCGAGTGGTTACCGGGCCCAAATTTGGTGTGTAAAGAATAGAACCACTGTTACCTGCCACGCATGTCGTAAAAGGCGACTCAGGAGGTTTGGCTGAAATCGGATGCATGTGTCCTAAACGTGTAGAAGTCTTATGCGTTTAGGGGCCTACAAACCAATGTGCAACGTAAACACGTTCTTGGCAAAGATCAAACATATCACAAAGAGTGATTAAAATTGGTCGTAAAGAACGAACGCAAAGAAGAAGAAGAAGAAGTACATATATATAATAATAATTCCTCTCGTACCGTTATACGGCCTGCAAGTAATTTCACCATACCGCTCTATCCTGGGCAACTCGCTCAATCTCCTCCATAGAACGGAATCCGATATTTCCTGCCTCAGTAAAGTTCGTTTCAGGGTCTCTTTAGGTCGACCTCTCTTTCTTGAACCCTTTGCATCCCACTTCAATGCCTGCTTTGATATTCGTTGATCATTCCTTCTCAAGGTGTGTCCAACATATCTTGATCTTCTCTTTCTTATAACAGTTGTCACTAGTGGTTAATATATATATATATATATATATATATATATATATATATATACCGCATGTGTGTGCTGTCAGCTTTCCTACACGAGATTCGGAATGGTGGAGAATGATCAAATAACATTTTCGTAAACTGTCCACCTTCCATGCAACTTGTCTACAAACGATATTACGTATGTAAGAACGAAGAACCATCTCTAAGCAAGAACCTATTAAATAGTGCCAACTAGACAATATGAACACCATCATCTGAAAGAGACTCTCGTCCATGGGTTGCCGGTGCTTGCATGGGGAGAAGAAAAATAGTAACACTCCGAGCTACAATGCATGTCGTAAGAGGCGACTCATGTAGGCACTAGGGATGCTACCCTAGTAAATAAAAATCATCGCAGAAATTGGATATGCTAACCTACTTGTAGTCACATAGCTGGCACAATGTACAATCGCTCTTATGCTCAGATCACATACAAATCACAAAGAGTGGTCGATATTGAGCGTTCCCAAGAAGAAAGTAGTTTTGATAATGAATTTATCTAAATCTAACAATACTTGAATGCAAGAATAATGCGATGGAACAAGGATGATTTCTGGAAATTTCTTCTCTCGCTGAATGATTTTATGTTATGGGAAGTGTGGCATGAACAATAAGGCGGTAACACTGCCAGGTATTCCTAGAAGGTGCAGAATATGATGACCGATACTTGATGTTGGTGATGATTTGAGCAGTATTAAGTACTGTCATTTTTCATATTTAATCATTTATTTTTACGAACTTATGTAATACTATGTAATTATGAAAGAGGACGCCCTACAGACTTGGAGACGAGGTCTATTGAGGCTGAAGAGTGCTCAATTGACCTGGGAGAACATAAAAAGAACAGCCAGAGACCGAGAAGAGTGGCGAACAACTGTTGAGGCCCTATGCTCCACGAGGAGCGGAGAGGATTAATGATGATGTAATACTGTAATTTATGTATCATTGTCCATATCGCCCCTTTCTCTTCACCTTTCAACTCCCAACGGAGCACAGGTCCTCAACAAACCTATACCAGCTCTCCTCTCTTCTGCCATCCTTCCAATTCTGTCCATGTTTTACCTTTCCTTTTCTTATCAGTCTCCAGTTCTCTTCTCCAGGTATGTCTAGGTCTTCCCCTACTCCTCTTTCCATGCAGGTTCCAAAACATTGCCTGTCTTGCAATGCTTCCGATTAGCTCTTTCTCTACTGGTATCTGTTTAGTTCTTCTTCTTCTTTGCGTTCGTTCTTTACGACCAATTTTGATCAAACTTTGTGATATGTTTGATTTTTGCCAAGAACGTGTATTTCGTTGCACATTGGTTTGGTAGGCTCCTAAATGCATAGACACGTTTAGGACATGTGCATCCGATTTCAGCCAAACCTCCGTATTCGCCTCTTACGACATGCGTGGCAGTTAACAGTGTTTCTATTCTTTACAGCCACATTTGGGCCCTGGTAACCGCTCGGCGATCTGTTTAGTTCTTTCTCTGAGTTCTTCGTTTTATCGCCATTCACTCAGTACTATCGCCGCCTGCCCACTGTTTTCCCCACATCTGATCTGATCCGGTCTGACAACTTCAGATCTGTAGGTTTCCTTATATCGTCTAACGCTACTGAACAAAATGTATTTTCAGTACCAGGGAAGAATAAAATTATTCCGTTGTTTAGTTAGTTAGTGGTTGAATGCACACTGCGGCACTGCTCACCAGACATACCAACATGTCAACAGGCTCTTAACTCTTAGAATACTAAACTCCACCTGACAGATCATAAAGTTAGTTTCCATTTTACGCAAAACCACTTCACGGACCGTATGGTTCTAACCAGTTGTTAATATATCGTAGAAGACTTTAATGCTTTAAGTGTATTTAAAAAAAAATCAAATACAGCAAGTGGATGTTTATAATAGATCTTTCAATTGCGCACATTTTGATGTATGCAGTTTGTCTTTGCTGTTGAATGTAAGAAAGTTAAAATAAATTTTGTAAGGACATCTTCGCCTTAAAATTTGTTCCTAAAAACAGTGCGTAAAAAGGCGGTTTTAGTACGCGTATTGTAAGAGTTAATACAGATAACAAAGGCATACACTTAGCAAATTAAATGAACAAAACTAAGGACATTGCACACCAGCCATGCATTTATGTATGTATTATCTGACGATAGATATCACAAGTATACATTTAGCTAGTTCATAAACAACACTAACAATAAAACATACAGGATATACCTATATTTGAAGGACTGGGAACTCTGTAGCCATGTAGTTCAATAGTTTTCTTAACGTTCTGATGAAGGACAAATCGTGATATAACCTTTAGAAGACGTCGTCATTAACCACATTAAAGAAGCCGTTGATTTTATAGTCACTACTTATACGTTCAGTAATTTTTCATTGCTTTCTAAATGGTAAGGCCTTTTTTTAACTTTCGTAACAATCCACTGAAGTTTTTCTTCCTCTTCTTCTTTGCGTTCGTTCCTTAAGACCAATTTTAATCACTCTTTGTGATCTGTTTGATCTTTTCCAAGAACGTATATACGTTGCACATTGGTTTGGTAGGCCCCTATACTCATAGAATTTTACACGTTTAGGACACATGCATCCGATTTCAGTCAAACCTCCGTAGTCGCCTCTTTCGACATGCGTGGCAGGTAACAAAGTTTTTATTCTTTACACTCTAAATTTGGACCCCGGTAACCACTCTGGCGCCACTGTGGTTAAGAGCCTAGGTTTCAGTTACTGAGCTTTGACCTTTGACTTTCATTGACGTCTTTGATAAAGGTAATGAAAAACAAGAAGACATGAAGAAGATAAAACCCAAAGTAAAACCAGAGATATAAAATAAATGCAAAGAGTTTGTTGAAAGAAATGTCATCACTGAAAGAAAGTATATTGATCTGTTTGGTTCGGAATTCTGTTTTGTAAATTTGTTAAGTATAAATATTTCTGTTTTATTGCAGGCATCAAAGAACATGTGTTAATGCTAGAAGTTAATAGTTGGAAGTTGGAGGTGGAAGAGAGAGAGAGAGAGAGAGAGAGAGAGGTAGAGAGTTAGAGAGGTGGCGATTTGGGATGTAGATGATCGGGAAAAGATATTGGTGGATGCTAACTCTTACCATACCATGATTGTTATTTGATTCTAACCACAACCATGTTATGACAATAGAATTTGTATTACTCAAATGTTTTATGTTTCAATTGTTTGCAGTAGGTACCATATATCAATCAATAAACTATATACTAAATATATATATATATATATAGTAGGGGCTCGTCATTAAGGGCCAATGGACCGTTCCCACCAACAATAATATGTAACGTATATTTATTATTTTATAAATTATATGTTTATAATTATCACTTTTAACATGATATTGACTAGCATTGAATAAAATATCACATATAGTCTGAAATTCATCATCTTTCCTCCATAATTAGTATACTTCACGCATTTATTTACTGTCTGACCCCAAATACAAAAATGTCTGGGATCGCAAGGGGAGCAGAGAATAGTAATACATGTCGTAAGAGAACGACTACGTTTTTTTTTTAAAGCATCTCAGAAACCGGATGTACTGGCCTATTTGTAGACGCATAACTGGCACAACGTATAATCGCTCTTATGTTCACATCACATACAAATCACAAAGAGTGGTTAGTATAATCGCTCTTATGTTCACATCACATACAAATCACAAAGAGTGGTTATGGAGCGCTCGAAGAAGAAGAAGAAAGAAAAAGAAAGATTCTAGTCTGTTCTTTGCACAGAAATTCATAGTCTATTTTAATGTGTTATTCAATCAACGAATAGTTCATAGTTCATAAGTACGGTTCCAACTTCACTGCAACGGGTCACCCCATAATTGCTCGGTTCCTGTGCCAATGAAAATCACACGAAATGCTAACAACTGTGAAATGTTTCCTGTGTGAACTAATTCCAGAATGAAACAGCCGCGTACCGCCACAAAAAGGAACCTGCACCGCATAAAATACATATGGCCGTCGCTAATGTAGCAACACAAAACTGTTCATCACTTGATTGCAATTCTTGTCGAAGTGAACATCAATCGCGACAAAATTCAGCTTTCTGCACTCGCAATATAACTGCATACGGCAGATTGAGCTTGTTGGTCATAACCGCTGTCCGCCATTTTCTGAATACACACAACAAACGCACGGTTGACACAGCAAATTCCATGTAACAGTCATAGCTCACAGCGTTGCTATATCTATATAGTTGATAATGCTGCATATTTCTTTGTGTTACCTATAAGAAACTATGGAATGATGTGACTATGCGTTCTATCTTAATGAGAGTGGGATGTGTCCAGCAAAATCAAATAAAAGATATTTGTCTTTTTTTTGAAACGTAGATCTTTTAATGAACCTTACTCTGATGATGTGCTCGGAATGGAAACATATTTGCAAATAACCATTTGAATTGTGTATTCTTTACTTGATAATGATCGTTTTGTCAAAACTCCGGTTCATCTTCATCATCACATAGCTTGTCTTGAGCAGAACTTTGCAACCCCAACAGTCCTCCGTAATTTGTATCTCTCATAGGCCAGATTCCTGCCTCTGCAGTCGTCATGTTCAAACCATCAGTTATATCCTGAATCCATCTTCTCCGTGGTCTTCCTCTTTTCTCTTTGCCGGTATGCCTCCTTCCATGATGGTCTTCTCCAGCCCTTCATGTCTTACTCCGATTACCGCTCTTATGGCAACTTATTTTACTTTAGAGATTCGTCTTGGATTCAGAAAGGATTCGAATCAGGAGAACAGAAGAAAAATAACTGAAATTAATGAATCATAGCTGGAATGCAACACCGAGAAAGGTCAAAAATAGAAAAGAATGTTGTGCATTTGTTGCTATTCTAAGCTCCATGGAAGACATAAGCTAGGGAGAATAGAAGTGACTACGACAATGACGTGAGACCACATGTGGTTTCTCAGCTTACCAAGAAGAGGACAATCTTTTCAGGACATGGTCAGATCGCTGTTCTACCTGTTGACACTAGCAGAAAACTGTTTGACTTATTCTGATTTTATGCAAGTGTCTTTTGAGTCTGCAGTGTCCAGTTCTAAGCGAAATATAATGATCTGCTCTGTTTTTCTGAGATCTTTGATGAAATCTTGTCCCAAACTAATGATTACTATGTCTAAGGACCCAAAAAATGAATTATATTGCTGCATGAATTACACAAAGTGCGCTGACGTTGGTAGAGATAGCATGCCGCGGACACCCAAGGGTCAAGATTACTGACATAGCAGTCTAGGGTTAGACACAAGAAAAGACACAATGTTTAGGGATGCGCATGTCTTGCAGGAGTCAAATCAAAAGAGATCACTTCCAATATTAATTTGAGAAGTTATAAGTTAATGAAGTTTCTTGAAGGTGACGAGAAGGAAAGAGAAAGCGAGGGCATTAGAGAATTAGCGGTGAAACTAGAGTTATCTAGGAAGAACGTCATACATATGAAAATGTTTTGTTGATAAAGACGTGTGATCAAACCGTCGAGTGTTATCATATTTCATATTTAATCATTTATTTGTTCTTGCGTTTGTAATACTATAATATACTTGCTTTGTCTATATCACCCACAGAGGGAGGATTACACAGATTTTGAATCTAAAGAGAAGCAGAGAGATTTCGAAAAATGTTGAATAAGGTAAAAAGTGTGAGAATGAGTAAAAGAGTCATTGGAGTGAGCAAGAATGAGAAGGTTAGAAGAGAAAATGAGAGAGTTAAAACGAAATGAGAGAGTTATGCAGAGAGAGTGAGAGAGAAGGATTGTGAGAGTGAGAGAGCAAGAGAAAGGTAATAGAGGAAACAGATGAAGTTGTAAAGGTCGTATAAGAACTGACTCCCACGGCAATATTTCAAAGACCAAAGGCTCAAGTCTTAAATGTGGTATTTAATGTTGGAATCTCAAACCGGTGCATGTTTTTTCATACGTTCCCGCCTCGAACACTCGCATATCCTCCGTTTTCCTCTGAAATATGGTTCCAATTTCAATCTCAACTGATGATATTTACAGAAATATCAAAAAGCCAGGGGCAATTTGGTATGAAAGGGGGATGTGGCCGTTTTATTGAATTCCTTTCAAACGGTTGCTATGGTAACCACCAGGAGCAGGACAGATGGGCTTTGTAAATAGTGAAATCTTTTTAGCGTTACCACCCAATATTTTTGTGTTTTGTTTGTTTATTCTCTTTGCTCTGTTTGTCAGCTTACATAAAATATTACAGTCAAAGATTTTGCATTCTATTTTAGGATACTTATGACAAACCACTAACCATTTAACAATTAATATTCATATTTCAATGTAATATTTGCCCGTGCGGTGCAGAGGCCCTCAATGAGAGCAAAGAATAGTACCACTGCGACCTTTAAGGCATGTCATAAGAGGCGACTGATGTAGGACCTAGGGAAGCCACCCAAGGAAATAAAAAAAGCATCGCAGAAATCGTATAAACTGGCCTACTTGTAGTCGCATACTAGCACAACGTAAATCGCTCTTAGGCTCAGATCACATACAAATCACACAGAGTGGTTAAAAGGTGGTCAATGTGGAGCGTTCGAAGAAGAAGAAGAAGAAGAAGAAGAAGAAAGAAAAATTGTAGTATTTATTTGATAATGTAAACAATTATTTGTTAGAGATATTCATAGATTTCAAAAACACAGTTTAATTTTTTATTTGCATCTTTATTTTATATTTAAAAATGAAATGGGGCGTAGGTCATCATCATCATTATTATTATAGTCACAGTCACTGTTTCGCCACTCTTCTTTACAACACCGACCTGTATGTCGACAATGTCTTGAACATGTGTGTAGAATTTTATAATTTTATGTTAATCTTTTCAATGAGTTTTGTCCGGCAGAGACTTTGCAGCTTCCTCAAAGTTGTTTTCAACTGCCAAGAAATCTTTAACGTGTTCAATATGAACTTATTACCTGTATCCCGATCACTGCCCGTGGGGACCGAACCGACTTGCTTTTGAGCGAGATGCGAGCACCTAACCAGCGTGCCACAAGACCCCCCCACATGTTGCAAAAATATATACAATTTTTTCAATGCTATGCAAAATTTAAATTTTGGGGAAAGGGTGTGTCTGTGGCAAAGTGGTTAAGCAACTTGTACTGCGTTCTGAAAATTGGGGATTCTAATCTCGCTGCTTCTTTCAGTTCGCGATTACATTTCTTATGGTGTACCATTCCTGCATATAATCAGTCCCCGAGTCATTTAGGGAACTTTCCGTGCAATGATGTCAATCTCGTACGTTTTTAAGCATAAATACTACAGCCCGTCTGCCCAGCGTGTTCGTAGCACGTTGGACTACGGGTGACTATCCCTCTGTGCGTGCGGGTTAAATTCCGCGGGATGGCAGAAAAAGCCACAGATTCCCAGATTGACGGTGTTCGTGGCATGGAACCGAAGGGTTACGACGTCCATGGCACCGAGCCGAAGAGCTGAAAAGCTCAAGTGCTTATGGATCGGAAAAAAAGCATAAATACTACATTGCATCCACAACGTAAATCGATCATTGAAGATGAAGCAGACGATGTGTTTGTTTTACTAGATCGAATGAAGAAGCAGTGAGAAACAAAGAAGGAAATGGTTTTAACACTTTATAAGAATGCAACCAAACTCCACAGTATACAGAGTCTTCTACAACAGAACATCAGGAAAGAAGGCGAGAGGAAGACCACGAAATATATGGTTAGATGGTATAGCAGAATCCTGTCAAAGAGCAAAAATAACAATCACAAAACCCACCAAAAAAACAAAAACAGAAAACCACGACACTTTGCAAGAACCCGCTAGCAGTGTGACGACAAAAGAAGAAGTGGAAGAAGAAGGAGAAGAATGAAGAAGTGGAAAAATTGTTCATTGTTTCGATCCTCTACTCGCTACACTATCACGCCTATGCACAACACTACACTCCCAATTTGACAATAGATGGAAGCTGGGAATTTTTGTTAAGCCACACAACGGCTATCAGACACCAAGCACTCGCATTGTAACCCAATACAAGACACACTGTCCCTGTTTATTAAAGCAAATGAAATAGTTTTGTTTCTTTCCTTTTCCAAAACACGCATTAGAACAATATGAGCACTTGTAAGCGGTTTACATTTCGAGTTTCTAAAACAACCTGCACCATATGGTCTTTTCACTTGAAAGCTACAGGTCGATCCATATGCTCCACATTCTGTTAATGAACAAACTTGTTTACTTTCATAAACTGATTTTTTATCATTAATATTGTTTTTTTAATATGTCCTCGGAGAGCATGAACAATTGAAATGGGTATTTATGTACGGAAACCCAAATTGATCAATGTTTGCGAGATTGTATAAATTATGATTCATTGATGTGCAACTGAAAAGAATGGACGCCCATTCACTCAGTGAGGCCTCCATAGGCTTTCGGTTATATTCAGCTGAAAATGTTATCATTAGATCACTTACAACGTAGCTCTGTCGATCATTCCGTACATACATTTAAAGTTACTGTATCATCATCATCAAATAGCTTGTTCTGAGCAGAACTTTACCACCCCAACAGTCATTCTGAATTTCTCTCTCTCATAGACCAGATGTCTTGCCTCTGCAGCCATCATGTTCAAACTATCTCTTACATCCTGAATCCATCTTATCCGGGGTCTTCCTCTTCTTCTCTTTGCCGGTATGTCTCCTTCCATGATGGTCTTCCTCTTCTTCTCTTTCCCGTGATGTCCTTCCATGATGGTCTTCTCTCTTGCCGTATGCCTCCTTCATGATGGTCTTCTTCTTCTCTTTGCCGGTATGCATCCTTCGATGGTCTTCTCTTTTTGCGGTATGCATCCTTCCGATGCCCTTCTTTGCCGGTATGTCTCTCCATGATGGTCTTCCTTTCTTTGCCTATCATCCTTCCATGATGGTCTCTCTTTTTGCCGGTATGTCCTTCAGATGGCTTTTCTTGCCGGTATGCCTCTTCATGATGGTCTCTTTCTTCTTGCCGGTATGCATCCTTCATGATGGTTCTTCTTCTGCGTGCCTCCTCCGATGGTCTTCCTCTTCTCTTGGCATCCTTCCATGATGGTCCTCTTCTTTGCTGCATCCTTCATGATGGTCTTCCTTTCTTTGCGTATGTCTTTCATGATGGTCTTCTCTTCTCTTTGCGTATGTCTCCTTCAGGTCTTCCTTTTTGCCGGTATGCATCCTTCATGATGGTCTTCCTTTCTTTTGCCGGTGATCTTCGATAGTCGTCTCAGCTTGTCTTATATGTCAAAATATCTCAATTTTTTCTTTTTTATTTGTAGCATCAGCCAGTTTTCTTTGATTTGGAGTTCTTTCTGGATAGATTTATTTGTTCTCTTATCTGTCCATAATAAATGAAGGACTCTTCTGTAACACTTATATTCAAAAGTAAATATGTTTTTTCACTGACTTATTAAATATCCATTTACTGTATATCTCTCATATTTACACTCATTTTACACTCCAAGTCTTAAATGTATGTCTCTCTTAAAATTATATCAACTTGATTGAAATGTATTCATACTTTAATCTATGTACACTTTTCTCCATTTGTTGTACGCGTTATTTAATTTTGTGTACACATCACGTCAGCTTATTCACATCTCACTTCTAATTATTCTCTAGTGACAAGTATAAGACGCACTTTCTCCTTAACTTATTCCCTGCATTCAATTAGTTGTATTCTATCCCAGGCTTCGTAGGTAGCAGTAGAAAATTGTGTCTACGCCCTTCCAAAGTTTACCGTTAATAAGACTATAAATTCCTCTAGCTGTTTCTATGTCATGGATTTAACTATTGGCAAACACAGACTGTTAATTCTTAACAAAGAGAACAAGGATGATGTGTAAAGATGGGGACTATCGCAAGACTTGATCTCTTTGTACAGCTAAAACATATTGTAAATCCACGGAGGGTGTGCCAGGAACGTCTTCAGCTTGTAGACAAAATATAAAATATTTTGCCATAAGATAATGCTGTTATATTATTGTAGTGACAAACAATTTAACTCACACAATACGATAAGCCACCTGGCCAACCGTTCTCAGGCAGTACCAGTTCTATAAGTTACTTCACAAGCCAAAATGTTTTACTTTAAAAAATTAGTGTTTTAAGGGTTTTAAACTTAAGGATTGACTTATTGCACCAGGTTTTACCCCATATAGCTCGGTCCCTCTCCGCAGAAATGGCACGCCACCTATCGAAAGTATTGCGCAAAGCACGAACTCCGTAGGTCCGGCAACAATCCTTGGTGTAACTGAAAAAAAATGCACTTCGGACAGAACGGTGCTGTCCAGATTCAAACCCACGACCTTCGACTCGCAAGACAAGGACGTAACCACTCAGGCACAGAGACCCCAGTTCTTTACAGAATACGGTAGATTAATATATAAAATATAGAATTTAATTTTGTAAACTATGACATGTTAAATATTGCTCTGATGTTTAACTTAAAACTTATTAATATTCTTTTTGTAATTGTAACAAAATTTTATTCTAATTTCACAGAGTGAAAACGTGATTATAACTTTCTCGTAATAAGAGTTCTTTTCTTTCTTTTGTCCTCTGCTTTTTTGCCGCTAGGTGTAGCAGGTTTAACTGATGATCGGTTTCCGAGATAATGCACGCTCGGTCGCTTGATATGGTGTGGTATTGTGGAGTTTTAAGATGTCTGTAACTCCATCAACCCATCTTTTTCTTGGTCTGCCCTTTCCTCTTGATGATTCCATTTTCAGGTTGTACGCTCTTGCAACTGGTGTATTCGGGTTCATTCTGACCAAGTGGCCAAACCATTTGAGTCTCTGTTTTTTCAATAAAACTAATAGTAGGTGTTGTTCCGACTGTTCTTCTAATTTCCTCATTTCTTATATGGTCTCTTCTTGTTTTATTTTCTGCTTTCCTCAGGCATCTCATTTCGCATGTGGTAATTTTCCTTTCTTGTTCTTTTGTCAGTGCCCATGTTTGGCTCTGGTAGCACAGTGTTGGTATAAAGATTGAATTTATAATCTGTCTTTTAGTCACTACTGGAATAGCTGGGTGTTTCAAAATTGGGGTAAGCTGGTATGTAATGTTGTTGGCTTACTGGATTCTAGTTTCGATCTCTCTGTCAAGTCTACTATCAGATGTGAAGATACTTCCAAGGTATTTGAATTCTCTCACCTGCTTTAGCGTTTGGTCATTCATTTGTATGTTGATATCTTTATGTTCTCTGCTTATAGTCATGACTTCTGTCTTTTGAATGTTGATCTTCATGTTGTATTTGAGGCAGTTATTGTTGAGTAAGTTTATGTGTTCTTGAAGCTGTTCAATATTATTATGGAATAAACAATGGTCGTCAGCAAAGAGCAGTTCATTTTGTTGGTCTGCGTTGAGGGATGCTTCATCTATTTTGGTGATACTAACCATGTATATAATAAAGAGGAGAGGTGATAAAACACATCCTTGCCGTACTCCTGATGTTACTGGAAACCAATTTGTGAGTCCGGCGCTTGTTCGTATGGCACTTTCACTTTCTATATATATGTCTCTAACACAGTCTAGCAGTGTTCCTTTTATTCCGTAGTTTTGTTCGTATGGCACTTTCACTTTCTGTATATATGGCTCTAACACAGTCTAAAGAGTTAACAGTTAAAATTAAAAATATTGAGA
This sequence comes from Arion vulgaris, assembly GCA_020796225.1. Classification (NCBI taxonomy): domain Eukaryota; kingdom Metazoa; phylum Mollusca; class Gastropoda; order Stylommatophora; family Arionidae; genus Arion; species Arion vulgaris. The sequence continues at coordinate 19,527,822 of CM036763.1, read as the reverse complement.
ACATGCATTTTTCCAGTGGCTACTTATGGTTGTGAATCATGGACCATTACACAAACAACAAGAACGAAAATCCAGTCATTCGAAACTAAATGCTACAGAAAGATCTTACGAATACCATAAACAGAAAATTGGAAGAACAATTGTCTGATAAACAATATACTATACAGAGAAATTACGAGATACTTTAGCCACATAAAGCGTCACGATGGCCTGGAGAGAACAGTATTGGAGACCAGGGTCCCAGGACGCAGAGGCAGACCAAGAAGAAGATGGCTACAATAAATTAAAGAAACCATGAATATGATCATCGGCGAACTGGGTGAACTGGCTAGAGACAGATTGAATTTAGATGCGCTGCAAAGAGAGCAACGTCCTATAAAGGACATATCTGCTTACCATATAATACTCTTCAATAGTCTATTCCCAATCGCATGTGTGTTTCCGGTGCTCACAAGAGGAGTAAAGAATAGTAACACTGTCACCTACAAGGCATGTCGTAAGAGACGATTGATGTAGAACCTAAGGAAGCTACCGTAGTAAATAAAAAGTTTCACAGAGATCGGATGCGCTTGCCTACTTGTATGCACATAACTGACACAACGTACAATCGCTCTTAGGCTCAGGTCACATACAAATTACACAGAGTGGTTAACAATTGGTTGATATGGAACGTTCGAAGAAAAAGAAGTTTCCATATCTAACAATAAAATACAGCCCAACCGAAAATGTTATAAAGTTAACCTTCAGTTTTTTACTAACCATACCATCAGTGGCGGCTCGTCATTAAGGGCCATTAAGGCCGGGCCCCACCACAAATAATGTGTAACGTGTATTTATTATTTTATAAATTAAAATATAAGTCTGGCCACACCACCTAAAATGATCACGAGCCGCCACTGCATACCATACTATTCAGTAGTCTATTCCCAATAGGTTATACATCAGATTGTAATAAAGAAAGTGACTTAATTTCCCGAAAATTGTGAAAGAATTTGAAAATGAAAGAAAAAGAATGTAACATAAGGACGCATTATAAGTCCCATATTGCCCATCTGACAAGTCACACGTTTTGCTCATATATTATATTCATATTGATTTTCTAATGTTTCATACATATCTCAGGCAGAGCAATAGTAATAACTAGAGCAGTGGCTACAGTAACTTAGATACGTGAGAATAACGCAATAGTTGGAAATATGTACGTGGACATAATATCACGGTTGTATGATCCTCCAAGGTTATGCGGTATTGAGTGTGTTGATGCTTATTTTAAAATCAGAATACGTACTTCTTCTTTTTCTTCGGTGACCTCTGGTCGCGTGCTTGGTCCTCGGTGGACCACAAACTGGTTTGAGATCTGTCAGGTTTCTTCGATTTGCAAAATTATTTGTTACGTGTTGATTCCTCCCACAAATAGTAGCTGACCCATATGGTCGATGCTATTTATTAACGGAGACGCCCGCGTGTCTAGCGTGTTCGTAGCGCGTTGGGCGATGGGTGACAAGCTCCCTGTGAGTGCTGGTTCGATTCCACGGGCTGGCAGAAAAGCCACATATACAAGTCCAGATTTAAGGTGTTCGTGGCACTGAACCGAAGGGTTACGATATCCATGGCACCGAACCGAAGTGCTGAAAGCTCAAGTGCGTCTGGGTCAACAAAAACAACAAGAAAATCATTTCTCCAGTAATTTATGCTAATAGAACCAAACATGAGCACTGACCTAAATTACACTGAACGATGGAATGTGTTGTCCATTCTTTCTTTAAGCGTAGGGATGAACGCTTTGAGTTTCAGGTTCAGATTTCTTGCCCTTGTTGTGTTATATCCGTGTTTATTTTGTGTGGTCTTGATATTGTCTATCCATCTTTTTCTTGGTTTTCTCTTGGCTCTAATACCTGATCTCTTTGTATTCTGTGCTGTTATTTGTGTTAGGCTGCATTCCATTCTCAATAAATCTCAGAACCACTGCATTTGTTGTTTTTCAATATATTCGGTGCGTGAAGTTATGCCCACTCTGCTTCTGATGTCCTCCTTTCGTAGTCTAACTTTTCTTGTGACACTCACCGCCTTCCTCAAGCATTTCAAAACAAACAAACAAAATTAACTTCATGTGAAAATGTGCTGCCTCTGTTAAGTCACCAACAACACAAGAAGAGACAATGCCAGCTTTAGAGAAAATACAACAAAAACTATATTTGATTACATTGAAAAACAAATAATCAAAGTAAAACTAAACTCTCACACATTTGTTTATAATTACAGTTCTCAAATAAACAAATACGCTTACATGACAAAAACATTTTTTTTAAACAATGTATCCTCCTTTTTCTTTTGTCATCACACTGTTACTGTGTTATTGTCCAGTGTCGTGACTTTCTGTTTTTATCTTGCGCTGTTTTAGTAACTTGGGACCTGCATATTTGTGTTCTTTAAAGATTGTTCTAGCCATCTAATCATCTTTTTCATGGTCTTCTCTTGCCCTTTTTCCTAATGCCCCGTTGTAGAAGACTCTGTAGACAGTAAAGTTTGCTTGCATTCTTGTTAAGTTGCAGAACAATTTCATTCTTTGTTTCTCAATGTAATTCAAGCAAGTTTCTGTCTCAAAATTCTCGCTTATGCTGATGTTAGTGACTGTCTTTTCTGATGTTGGCAACTTTTCGTATGCATCGCATTTCACATATAGTTGATTGATTGAATGATGATAAGAGACCATCGTCATTACACTTCGGTGAGTAACTGTGTGTTCTCCGATCTCTTTCTTACGCAGGAAGATGTCAGTAGCAGTGCACGAGCTCTGTAGCACCGGCGAAGGTCACATGTCGTTACAAAATATAACAGAATACATTGTGGACACAATAACAGCTTGAGATAATTCAGTTTCAGTTTGGAATATCTTCATTGCACTCTGGACATGTCCATAGGTGCTCCGATCTCCTTCGCAATATCTCCAACAGCGTCCAGCGACTGACCGTACCAGTTCGATTCTGATTGATGAGCCTACTCGTATACCTGTTGTACCGTTCTTTTCTTGCCACACCAGTCTTCAAACCCAGTTCTCGCAATCTAGTAGTTGACGTGGATTGGTTTAGATGAAGGTCTTCTCTGCGGCCACGCTCTATGAGAGCGTTCACGATGTCAGCTCTGTCCATTGGCTGGCCCTCTGATATAGCGGCAGAGCCAGCCAGTCTGTCTGCTCTCTCATTGCCAACGACACCTATGTGCCCCGGAACAAAGACAAGTGTAATTCTGCAAATTGTTGACGCCTGCAGTGATTCAGTCCATTGCCTACGCACCGAACCGGCCTCCACCTTTCGGATCATACTCAATGAGTCACTTAGAATGCACGAATGATTGTAGTTTTGTGACTCTAGCCAGAGTAGTGCATTGGTCACCGCCAGTACCTCCATTGTCCTGCTGCTTGTTGTCATACTAAATGCACCACTGGCTTCCTTGACCATTCTGCCACATGAGCTTGCAGAGAAGGCCCATGCAGACTTTTCGTGACGAACTACCAATCCATCATGTAAATCACAACGTCGTCTGCATTGCAGTTTTCATCGATAATGGCTTTGACGTCTGCATTCAACGCCACGGGATTTCCTTCTCTGCAACTTATGTCAAATTTAATGATGGTTGAAAAAGTGTTCCAGTATATTGGAGACATCGGTATCCATTCTTCCCCATGGTCAATATTATTGAGCCCGCATACCAGCTGAACAGTATCTGCGGCACGGCCAACTCATGACTTGCCCCGCTTTAGCCGATTTCCACCACTGGTGCTGAGATGTTCATGCAATAGGTGATCCTGTTTGACACTTATTTTGAGATAGGCACGTGCTCTAGTTATCTTGAGTCTATACTCCATGGTCGGAAAATCCAGGAGAAACTTCATCGCCACACAGGGTGTATTCCTTGTGCAACCGAGGATGATGCGCATAGCTTCGTTCTGTATTCTCTCCAGTCTTTCGATTTGCGTTTTGCGTTTTGCTGACAGTGAGGGTGGCCATTGGATATTCAATTGTGGAGAGGACCAGTGTCTGATACAGGATGACAAGCAGTCGTTGCTCGATGTTAACAGCTGCCATGACTCTCATTGCCGCCAAACCTTTGCGTGCCTTAACAATGACATACTCAACATGTTCCCGGAAACACAGGCTGCGGTCAAATGTCACACCCAAATATTTCATCGATTTATCTATGGGCAAAACAATACCGTAACGTTTCACACTAGGCGTACATGCGTTAACGGTGTGATTATTGAGTGAGAACCATGTCACTGCTGCTTTGGTAGGGTTGACTAGTGCACCTGAGACATCACACCAGTCTGTGATGCGGTCGAGTTCCCTCTGTATCTCACCGGCAACTGCATCCCTGTCTTTCCCTTGTCTATATACTAGGATGTCATCAGCAAATGACAGAGTTCTACCTCTAACATCGAGTTGAGATAAATATGAATTTGTAAACAAGGACCACCCGTGTGTTGCCGAAGCTCGCAAGGGAAGCAATGAATAGTAACACTACGACCTCTAAGGTATGTCGTAAGAGGTGACTAACCCCTCGGGAAGCTCATCATCATCAAATAGCTTGTGCTGAACAGAACTTTGTCACCACAAAAGTCCGGATTTTCTCTCTCTCTCGTAGGCCAGATGTCCCATCTCTGCAGCCGTCATGTTCAAACCATCAGCGACATCCTGAAACCATCTTATCCGTGGTCTTCCTCTTATCTTTGCTGGTATTCCTCCTTCCATGATGGTCTTCTCCAGTCCTTCGTGTTTTTTTAAATGTCCAAAATTCCTCAATTTTCTCTTTTTTATCTGTTGCAGGTAAGCTACAATAGTTTTAAAAAAGCGTCGCAGAAATCGGATGTGTTGGCCTACTTGTAGACAATAGCTAATAGACTCTGAATAATATTTTCTTTTTCTCTTCCACCATTTATTTCTTTATAGAAGTGTTGGGGGGGGGGGGCGTAGTGATCTTGTGTGTGTGTTTGTTTTAAAGCACTTCGTAAGCTAAAATTAATTTTCCTACTGCTGTTCTTGATGCTGTCGCTCCACCTTTTGCGTGGTCTTCCTCTTTCTTTGTATTCGTTATACTTTTTCTGTGTGGTTCTCTGTGGTAGGCGATACCAGGATATTCAGATCACATACAAATCACAGAGTGGTTTAACAAGTGATCGATATGGAACGTTCCAAGAAAAGAAGAAGTAAATGAGGCCTGCTTGTTCTTAGATACAACATTTTAAACATGATCAAAGTGGTTGTGATTCGTGTGTGCGTGTGTTAAAGATTGAAGTGTGTTCTTCTTCTTCTTCAAACGTTCCATATCGACCACTTGTTAACCACTCTTTGCGATTTGTAGGTGATCTGAGTCTAAGAGCGATTGTACGTTGCGTCATTTATGCGCCTACAAGCAGACCAGCACATCCTGTTTCTGTGACTTTTTATTTACTAGAGTATCTTCCCTAGGCCCCTACCTCAGTCGCCTCTTACAACATGTCTTGTAGGTTGCAGTTTTACCAGTGGCGGCTCGTCATTAAGGGCCAGAAGGGCCTTGCTCACCTAAAATAATGTGTAACGTGTATTTCTTATTTCATGGATTAAAATATAACCTAACCCAAAACCATGATTTTCCCGAAAATGTGTGTCTGGCCCCACCAACAAAAACGAACACGAGCCGCCGCTGAGTGTTACTATTCTTTACTCCCCTTGGGAGCCCCGGCAACATACAGACGATTTGAAGTGTATAAAATTGACAGAACACACCGTGGCGATTCTTTACTATTTGTTCACAATTTTATTATCCCTAATTCAATTACAGTTTTCAGTGCACTGATCACACACTTGAATTCGTTTACTTTTCCATAATTTTCTATTCTCAATTTATTGCCCCAACCTCCGCACCCACTCCTCCAGCCTTTTGTGCTATTTTTGCAAACTGTTTGTTCCCTCAAATCAATGCATTGATTAATATTCTTCAGCACAAATTGAGGAATTGTATAGAAATGAAACAAAATCAGGAGAGAAAGGAGTTGGCGGGAAGGAAGGCAAATCGATAATGATGAAAATTCAATTCCTCAGTCATTAGGTGCGGGTCGAGCAGCACATTTGATAACCGTGAAATGAGCAAAAGTTGGGGCAAAATTGTATTTACAGTACTCCTATAGAAGAGTGATTTGAACGCGGACAAAGGATTCAATAGCGGCTCAATGACGTTATGGGAAATGACCACTGTAAGGGTTTTTTCAGTGCGGGCCAGATATGGGAAAATTAGTTTAAATGTCAAATGTGATTCAATTTATCAAAATTTAATCTGGTAATCCGTCGATTTAACAATCTTTTCCAATATTTGATTTTGATATCATAAGTTATTTGGAACTTGTCGCTAGGACATAACATATTTATTCAGTTCTTGCTTCTTTTACAAACAAATCTGAACATGTTAATGGTGTTAAAATTAGATTTGCTTTCATAATGTATGAATCTTATAATTGTTTTCATAAGTTGTTAAACTTATGTTTGTTTCCAAAAAAAAGAGTTAATTTTTTTGTCATAAATGTTACTTTTATGCTTGTCTCAATAAGTGGTAATTTTATGTATGTTTCCGTAAAGTGGTAATTTTATGTTTGTTTCCGTAAAGTGGTAATTTTATGATTGTTTTGTACAGCTTTAACTTGTTTGTTTCCATAAAGTGGTATTTTTATGATTGTTTTGTACAGCTTTAAATTGTTTGTTTCTGTAAAGTGGTAGTTTTATGTTTGTTTTCATGAAGTGTTAACATTGTGTTTGTTTCCATAAATTGTTAATATTTTGTTTGTTCTCATCTTTTTACAGTTTCTTGCAGATTAGTGTATGAGTCACAAACAACATTCTCTGAGCTACCATAAACTAATTTATACAATAAAACCAAGAACTGGTCTCTATGAGTAACCAATAACTAGGCTCTCTGCAACCATGAACTTTTCGTTCCATGTAAATACGAAATTAGTGACAACTGTTATAAAAAGGAGAAGATGGAGATATGTTGGACACACCTTGAGGAGAAATGATCGACGAATATCAAAGCAGGCATTGAAGTGGGATGCAAAGGGTTCAAGAAAGAGAGAACGATCTACGGAGACACTGAAACGAACTTTGCTGAGAGAGGCAAGAAATAAGAGGTCTCAGTTCCATTGAGGCGATTGAGCGAGTTGCCCAGGTTAGAGCGGTATGGAGAAATTATTTTCAGGTTCTATGTAACGTATAACGGTACGCGAGAAATTATTATTACTATTAAATACGAATTAGTATCTCCGCCGAGTGGTTTTCGGGGCCCAAATTTGGGGTGTAAAGAATAGAATCACTGTTACCTGCCACGCATGTTGTAAGAGGCGACTAAGGAGGTTTGGCTGAAATCAGATGCACGTGTCCTAAACGTGTAGAAGTCTATGCGTTTAGGGGCCTACCAAACCAATGTGCAACGTATACACGTTCTTGGCAAACATCACACATAACAAAGAGTGATTAAAATTGGTGGTGAAGAACGAACGCAAAGAAGAAGAAGAAGAATTAGTATCTCTAATTAACCAAGAACTGTTTTCTCTAAGTAACGATGAATTGTTATTGTCTATGTAACGAACATAACATCCACATCATACTAACAATTGGATTGGATTCGTCCTTAAAGATGATTCGGATGTTATAGAAAGAGCTGACAAGCTTTTGTCCCCGAAAAACAAACGAACGAGATGACCACCAAGATCAAGTTGTGGGGAGACGTGGAAGACTGAACAATTTCAAGCGAAGACATCTTGGAGCTGTAGAGCACAGAAGAGAGATCAAGCAATGACAACTTGAATGGAAGCTGGATGATGAGGATCAACATCACACCGGCCGCCTTAAGGGGCGATTCGGGGGTATGGGGATCATGAAGCTATTTTCGTTGTTTTCACATTAATGTAAAATTTGTATAGCCATTTTGAAAGATTATGTCTTAGAATAGTAGAAAAAATGTGTAAAAAAATAATGTCAAAGCGTTGCATGGAAACAATACAAAATGGCGCCAAAAACACAAAATTTCAAATCCTAAGGCTCTGAATCTAATGAATGTAAATGAATTCTGTTTTCACTCTAAGGTGCGCAGTTGTAATATCTAAAATATTACACATGATTTTTAGGATATATTAAATATTTATTTTTGTTATAAATTTTTGGTAAAAATTCCTCAAAATTCGGTCACAAATAGCTGTTTTGTGGTGTGTGTTTACCCAAAAATTCATAAAAATGTAATATTTAATATATCCTAAAATCATGTGTAATTTTTTAGATATTACAATTGCTCATCTTGGAGTGAAAACAGAATTCATTTATATTCATTAACTTCAGAGCCTTAGGGATTTGAAATTTAGTGTTTGGCGGCCATCTTTTATTGTTTCCATGGCAACGCATTGACATTTTTTTTTTAATAATTTTTTCTACTATTCTAAGTCATAATCTTTCAAAATTGTTATACAAATTCTACATTAATACCAAAGCAACGAAAAATGTTTCAAGAGCAGAATACCCCCCCTTCCCTGCCTTAACATCCCAGTGCTTTTCTTGTACCCTTTGACGTTAGATCGACCTTAGAGAAGTTGCGGACGAAACAAAATTACACACACAGTGTAGAAATGAACCCTGACCACGAGTCTAAGAAGCAAGTGCACTAACAACTGTTCGCAATGAGCTGTAGAATACAAGAGAACTCGGAGAGAAATCGACCAAAGATAACTTGTAGTTGAGCTGTAGAAGAAGGAAGAATGATCCAGCAGATACAACTTAGTGATAAGCTGTTGATGGTGGAATATGAAATTTAGCACAGTTATGGTGTATCTCCACAGTGGTCTGGAGAGAAAAGTAATGGAAGGCATGGTTCCGATATACTGTCTTTGTGTCATCTTAACAAATACTAGGAGCCAATATAAAGGCTAAGAAGGGCGACGCGGTTAAATTACGTATCACATTTTTTTTTCGTTCGCTCACTATTCCTCTTTTTCTTCATTGAAAGCTCCATATCGACCACTTGTTAAACCACTCTTTGTGCTCTGTATGTGATGTGAGCCTAAGAGCGATTTTATGTTGTGTCAGTTATGCGTCTACCTAGCACATCCGATTTCTGCCACGCTTTTATTTACTTGGTAGCTTCCTCAGGCCCCTATCTCAGTCATCTCGTACGAAATGATGTGTAGGTGGCAGTCGTACTATTATTTGCTCCTTGCGCGCCCGGCAAACACGGCCGGTTTGCAAGCTATAAATTCAGGTATAGTCATGGCGCCAAAAAAATGGCACACCTGACTGATTTATTCTCTAAATGGCACACCTGACTGATTTATTCTCTAAATGGCACACCTGACTGATTTATTCTCTAAATGGCACACCTGACTGATTTATTCTCTAAATGGCACACCTGACTGATTTATTCTCTAAATGGCACACCTGACTGATTTATTCTCTAAATGGCACACCTGACTGATTTATTCTCTAAATGGCACACCTGACTGATTTATTCTCTAAATGGCACACCTGACTGATTTATTCTCTAAATGGCACACCTGACTGATTTATTCTCTAAATGGCACACCTGACTGATTTATTCTCTAAATGGCACACCTGACTGATTTATTCTCTAAATGGCACACCTGACTGATTTATTCTCTAAATGGCACACCTGACTGATTTATTCTCTAAATGGCACACCTGACTGATTTATTCTCTAAATGGCACACCTGACTGATTTATTCTCTAAATGGCACACCTGACTGATTTATTCTCTAAATGGCACACCTGACTGATTTATTCTCTAAATGGCACACCTGACTGATTTATTCTCTAAATGGCACACCTGATTGATTTATTCTCTAAATGGCACACCTGCCTGATTTATTCTCTAAATGGCACACCTGACTGATTTATTCTCTAAATGGCACACCTGACTGATTTATTCTCTAAATGGCACACCTGACTGATTTATTCTCTAAATGGCACACCTGACTGATTTATTCTCTAAATGGCACACCTGACTGATGTATTCTCTAAATGGCACACCTGACTGATTTATTCTCTAAATGGCACACCTGACTGATTTATTCTCTAAATGGCACACCTGACTGATTTATTCTCTAAATCCCCCTGATTTATTCTCTAAATCACACCTGACTGATTTATTCTAATGGCACCTGACTGATTTATTCTCCCAAATGGCACACCTTGACTGATTTATTCTCTAAATGGCACACCTGACTGATTTATTCTCTAAAGTTACTCTCCTTATCATTAGTGCCCCTCGCCATTCAAGCAAACCTTACTTTAACTCCTGAGGTATTTGTAATTTAGATTTCTAAGTAAAGGATAAGGAAACATGTAATCCGACCCTGTATCGTGTGCATGCTGCAAAACTTATGGCCCCAAGTTTGCCTGGGATCCTGTAATTAACATAACTATTAGAGAAACGTAGAACAAGACAGATTCCAGTGAATCAGGAGGTTAAACAAGACTCTGGCGCTGGATAAAAAACACTTTGCGAAAATCGGAGGAAATATAACAAGAAGGGTCCTTTTCTGGAACCCGCAGGAGCAGTGAAAGAAGAGGAGGCCTAGAAATACATGGAGACGAGATTTGGAGGCAGAGATCAACAATATAAAGAAGAGCTGGAGAGAGCTGTAGGAGATAGCTAGAGATAGGAGACTTGGCATGAGTTGGTTGAGGGCCTATGCCCCAATCCGGGTTAAAATGCAGAGAGAGAGAGAGAGAGAAGAGAGAGATAATAAAGAAACGTGTTATCGACTTTGTTAGCGCCCCCACGTCCCACGTTATTTTTTTTTTAAATTGTGTGCCATACATGCTATGTATTCAAAAAATGTTAACTCTGTGGTGAAGTTTACTGTAATGTAATGTTCAACTGTATAATAATGTTTAACTGTATAGTAATGTTTAACTGTATAATAATGTTTTAATGTAAAGTCATGTTTAACTGTAAAGTAATATTTAACTGTATAGTAATGGTTAACTGTAAAGTGATGTTTAACTGTAACGTGATGTTTAACTGTACTGTAATGTTTAAATATATAGTAATGTTTAAATGTATAGTAATGTTTAACTGTAAAGTAATGTTTAACTGTAAAGTAATGTTTAACTGTATAGTGATGTCTAACTAAATGAGATGACATCTTAAATAGCCCCTACTCTGTTCATTTTGAATCCAAAAAAAAAAAACTCAAATCAAAGGAACAAATACATAAATGCTTTCAAAATAAAATCCAGACTATTCATGTAGTAATTAATCAAATGAGGAAACTGTTATAAATTGAAAGTAAAGAAAAAAAAACCAGAAACATTCAAAACAGATCAAAAATGAAAGCAATTTTTTTTTTTAAAGTGAAAAAAACGCAAGCATAATTTCTAAACCCCGTCGACATTAAATAGATCAATGGTGTGCGGTTTTTTTTCTTCTGATTAATGCAGTCGATAAAACATATTGAAAATGAATATTTGAAACATTACATCAAAGTCTGAAACGATCGGTCGGCCCAGCTTTTATTATAATTAAATTAGTAACACTCAAAACGAAAATCAATATGTTTTTGTTAGTTTGTATCAATCATTATTTCAAATTCATGACAAGCATTGCATATATTTAAAATGTTTTTTTTATTAAGTTAGAATTATTTGATAATTAATTTTTAATAAAGGTATAAGACCGAAGGATTTATTGCACCTGGTTTTACACACATGGCTCGGTACCTCTCCGCAGAAATGCCACGCCATCTGCCGAGAGTATTGCACAAAGCACTTCTTCTTCGAACCGCTCCACTTTCTAACCACTCTGTGTGATTTGTATGTGATCTGAGCTTAAGCACGGTTGTACGTTGTGCCAGTTGTGCGCCTACAAGTAGGCCTGAACATCTGATTTCTGCGACGCTTTCATTTACTAGGAAGCTTCCTAGGCCCCTACATCAGTCGCCTCTTACGACATGCCTTGTAGGTGGCAGTGGTACTATTATTTGCTTCCCTAGTTCTTCCCGATACCACACTGGCAAAGGAAAAAGCACGAACTCCGAAGCTTTGGCTACACTCTAGGCGTCTCTGAAAAAAATGCACTCGTAAACAGAACGACTTGGTTTCGAAACCACGCCCATCGGAACGCAAGTCAAAGGTTTAACTACATAGCCACAGATACTCCCTTTTGATACCCACTAACCTCTGAAGTCGAAGAACGCCCACCTGTATGGCGAGGAAACCAATAAAACGGTAAGCAGGCTTTCACGCAAAAATCAGTCAGAAACGCAACACCAGCCGCCATGGCTACGTCTGAATTCATAGAAGGAAAACGCAGAAGAAGAAGAAGGTACCCACTACAGACACGCCCTGCCCGTCTGCCCAGCGTGTTCGTAGCGCGTTGGACTACGGGTGACTATCCCTCAGTGTGTGCGGGTTCAATTCCGCGGGATGGCAGAAAAAGCCACAGATTCCCAGATTTACGGTGTTAGTGGCACCGAACCGAAGGGTTACGATGTCCATGGCAACGAGCCTAAGAGCTGAAAAGCTCAAGTGCTTCTGGATCGGGATAAAAAACCAAAAAAACCAGACATGGCCTGTTTTATAATACAGAACAACAATGGGGTTAGGTCGATTATAGAGTTATATTAAATGGAAAGTATATCAACTGTTGAAATTAGAAGACGGTATGTGTCCCAACTGCAAGATTTTTTTATTGAGGAATGCATGTTAAAATATATTGCGTCTTTACATGCAGGGACACTGGAGGAAATTGCAAATTATAGTTTGGTTGAAAGTCTTGTCAAGCGGAAGTTGACATCGCATTTATAGTTTGTATTAAATTTATTGATTTAGAAACGGAGGGGATTATGGAAATGATTTTGATAGCTACCATTTACAACTTGGTGATCAATCATAGAAAGACATGAATTTAATTATGCTTTTTCCTGTGATCTATTTTCTTTATTGTGAAATGTTTATCAAAATAGGTTAGGTTCGTTGAGTGTACACCCTGTTTTTTTTTTTTGTGTACGCAAGGCTTGCTTGAGTGCTCTGATAAATAATTGCATTTGGAGAGGATGTTTAAAGGTTATTGGTCTTTGTGAAGTATGCGAATGATCTGTTGTATTCTAGTTCCAAGTATATTATAGCTGTAGTATGTACGTATGTATGTATACATATTGCTACTTATATATTCTCTTTATCTTTCTTGTCTGTGAGCGAGTGTAAGGAAGGGGTGTAGAGAAATTAGAAAGTCTAGAATATGAAGAGTGGAGAGACTGAGATATGAAGAGTGGAGAGACTGAGATATGAAGAGTGGAGAGACTGAGATATGAAGAGTGGAGAGACTGAGATATGAAGAGTGGAGAGACTGAGATATGAAGTATGGAGAGACTGAAATATGAAGTATGGAGAGACTGATATATGAAGTGGAGAGACTGATATATGAAGTGTGAAGAGACTGATATATGAAGTGTGGAGAGACTGATATATGAAGTGTGGAGAAAGAGACTGAGATATGAAGAGTGGAGAAAGAGATTGACATTTAGAGTGGCGAAAAAGACTGAGTTAGAAGGAAAGAGAAAGAGAAAGAGGGAGAGAGCGAGATAACCAGCTATGTAATCAAAATCAATGCAATTTGGTTTATAAAAGTTATCAATAAAGACATAGGTTCTCCTTTGTCTCACAGTGTACTCCTTTTATTATGTACATTCTCACACTCAAGTATGCTCACTAACATGTAAAGGACAAATACGGGCTAATAAAGGTTTCTTTTAAAATGTAAATAATATCGTCGACCAGGTCAGTGATACTTCTCTCTATCTATCACTCTCTATCTCTCTTTATCTCTCTCCCTCTGTCTCTTACTCGTGTGCCCTTTTTTCACCACGGTTGGAGTGAACACGACCGATCGTTTTAGACTTTTTGTAATTTTTTCTCTCTCTCTCTCGCGATCACCGCCCAGACTCATGTACCAGACTTCCCCATAAATTCTATTCATGTGAAAATCTGATTCATGCAGCCTTAGCATTGGTGTGTTTTACGTCACATCTTCAGCACCATTTGGAGCTCTGGTGCTTATCCTTCGGCGATGTGTCCGGTTTCAGCCAGCTTTTACTTGGTTCGCTCTCCGTTCTGTAGCCATCTAGTGTTTTTACGGTGTGGGGTAGCTAGCGCTACGGCCAGCCTCATTAATCGCCTCTTACGACATGCATGGCAGGTAACAGTGCTTCTATTCTTTACACCTTAATGTGGGCCCCGGTAACCACTCGGGTGGTAATGTTTCATATATTAATTCTCATACAAACATTTTTTTTTATTTTTCGGGAGAACCAAATTCCTGTCTACTATTTACTTAACATTGTCATTGACTGTGGCGCTTCCTTCAAACTGTGTTCTGAAATCTCTTTATTCATTTGTTTAAAGGTTTTTAAGCCGAAGGATTGACTTTATTGCACCGGGTTTCACCCCATATGGCTCGGTCCCTCTCCGCAGAAATGGCACGCCACCTGCCGAGAAAATTGCACAAAGCCTGAACTCCATACAGGCTGGAACTCCGCTGTCTAGGAAAAATTCATTGGAAACGTTTAATTAATAAAATTGCTACAAAAAATATTGTCAACATCTTTTAAATTGCATCGAAACCTTCGCCTGTGCTACAGACTTCATGCACTGCCGTTGAGATCTTCCTCTGTAAGAAAGAGATCGGAGCACATATGGTAACTCACATAAGTGCAATGATAATCAATGAATCAATGATTCAAACAACACAAACGTTCCTTAAAAAATCGAATCTTTGGAAAAATATGCTTCAGAAAAATTCTTCGAATGTTCCTTATCGACAACTTGTTAGCCCCTCTTTGCGATTTGTATGTGATTCTAGAGCGATTGTACGTTGTGTCAGTTATGTGCCTACAAGTAGGCCAGAACATCCGATTTCTGCAAAGCTTTTTATTTACTAGGTAGCTTCCTAGGCTTCTACCTCAGTCGTCTCTTACAACATGCCTTGTAGGTTGCAGTGGTACTATTCTTTGCTCTGCTTGAGGGCTCCGACAACACACGGTCGTTGTATATATATATATATAACAAACGTGCGAGCGGACACACAAACACACAAAGATGACATTAATAAAATGACAATAAAGATGAAGTGAGGTATTAATTTTGAGAAATAAAAACAGTACTTGGAGGAAAATCAATAATGAACAGCGATTTCAATTACCGAACACGTGGTAAACCACTCACAAGTGCAATATTGTGGCAGTTACATGGCGTAGATTTATATTCCCACAATTAATAACTGCATATGTGTTTGTGTGGAATTGTGGGAGGATAGTGTGGAGTGAGGTATGAGTCTTCGTGAAAGTAATTATGATATGTGGGGAAACCTTGCTCATATAGGGCTGTTACCAACACTTAACTCTCTCTCTCTCTCTTTAGCCTGCTACGCCCTTGGCGTTTAGGGCAGCAACAAACGTACACCATTCTTCCCTGTTCATGGCCTTCCTCTGTATTGTGTTCCAGCTATGATTCATTTCCTTCAGCTCTTGCTCTATCGTTCTCCTCCAGGTCGTCTTGGGTCTTCCACGCTTTCGCCTACCCTCTGAGTCCATCTCAGTGCAGTTTTCGTGTCGGAGCCAGTCTCCATGCGCATCACATGTCCAATCCATCTCCAGCGTCGTCTTCGGATGATAGTGCCCATATTCTCTTGTTGGCATCGTGCAAGCAATTCTTGATTCGAGATAGTAGTCGGCCAGTACACGCGTAAGATTTTTCGCAGACAAGTTGTATGAAAGGCGGAGAGTCTTGACATATCCTGTTCTGTCATTCTCCAGCATTCCGATCCGTACAGCAATGTTGACAGCACACAGCTGTTATAGATACTAGTCTTGGTTCTGATGCTGTATTGGGCAGATTTTCAGGCGGTCTGAAGGGTCATGAATGCACTTCGTGCCTTACTCAGTCTGTTTTTAATGTCAGATCCAGCGCCTCCTTCATTGCTAATAACACTTCCAAGGTATGTGAAAGCGGTTGTATCTCGGAGGGTTTTACCTTCTAGTTTGACTGGTGCTGGGGTTGCTATGTTCAGAGTCATTACTTCAGTTTTCTTCTGATTTATTTTCAGCCCAACCATCTCACTATATTGGTTAAGGCGGCAGGTCTTTTCCTGGATATCTCTATGTGTATGAGATAGGAGTGCGATGTCATCTGCAAAATCTAGGTCTTCCAGAGTGGATGTGAGCGTCCATCTAATACCTCTTGCCTTATCTTCCGTTGTTTTACGCATCACCCAATCTATGACAGTGTTGAATAATAGGGCTGACATAACACATCCTTGTCGCACGCCTGTTTTTACTTCAAACTTTAGTTCTGAAGTTTCAACACTGCATGCAAACTTGCTGTAGCAGCTTTTATAATATTTATAAAACACAGTGGGATTCCATACCACCTTAAGATACGCCATAGACTTTCGCGGTGTATGCTATCAAAAGCTTTTCAAAATCTACAAAGTTGATATAGAGTTTGCTTTGCCATTCTGTGCATTGCTCTATGATATTTCTAAGAGCAAATATTTGGCCTATACAGCTCCGTCCTCTGCGAAATCCTGCTTGTTCCTTTCTTAGTTTCTTATCCACAGCATCAGTAATACGTTGTACAATGATTTTGCTTAAGATTTTACTTGGGACAGAAAGCAGTGTTATTCCACGCCAATTATTACAATCGGCAAGGGAGCCCTTCTTGGGGATCTTGATGATGACTCCTCTATTCCATGCATCAGGTATTATTTGGGTATTCCATATAGTAGTAAACAAGGGTTGCAATATATTAGCTGCAAGTTCTGGGTCTATTTTGAATAGTTCTGCGTTTAAGTTATCATTCCTGGTGCCTTGTTATTCTTAAGAGATTTAATTGCTGTAATGATCTCATCCCGGCTGGGTCAACAGGGCTCCGACAACACACGGTCGTTGTATATATATATATATAACAAACGTGCGAGCGGACACACAAACACACAAAGATGACATTAATAAAATGACAATAAAGATGAAGTGAGGTATTAATTTTGAGAAATAAAAACAGTACTTGGAGGAAAATCAATAATGAACAGCGATTTCAATTACCGAACACGTGGTAAACCACTCACAAGTGCAATATTGTGGCAGTTACATGGCGTAGATTTATATTCCCACAATTAATAACTGCATATGTGTTTGTGTGGAATTGTGGGAGGATAGTGTGGAGTGAGGTATGAGTCTTCGTGAAAGTAATTATGATATGTGGGGAAACCTTGCTCATATAGGGCTGTTACCAACACTTAACAAGGCGTGTGATTTCTAAAGATGATTGTTATATTTCAGTAATGTAAAAACACATTTGCTATCATATAGAAAACTAACCTGCTGCCTTGCAGGTCGGCTGGGGACAGTCAATGGCTGACGGAGAACGAACCCAGTAAACGCTGGTTGAAATCGGACACATCGTCAAAGAACAAGCACCAGAGCTCCAAATGGGACTAAAGATTGTGACGTAAAATTACGTTCTTGATAAAGGCTGTTTATATATCACAATAAGAATGATAAAAATGGCCGAAAAGAACGATCGCAAGAGAGATATATGATACTGAGAGGTTTGTAATATTCGCTGTCCAGTTTTAAGAGAACAAGTATTAGGGACTTCATGAAAAAAAGTATTCAAACTGCAAACCCTTATTTCTTACGGTACCCATTGCCTAGCCCTACAGACGAGCGTTTATAAGAACACAGCCAGCTAGCTCCCCAGAGCTCACTGGAGAAATAGTTGGCTGTGTTCTTTAAAAACAGCTCGTCTTTGTGACAAGTAGACGATGGATGCCGTAGGAAATAAGAGTTTGTGGTTCGAATCATGTGTTTGGTAATTTGTTTGTTTACTCCGGAAGCCTTAATACTTGTTCACTGACTATTTATTAATCACTTTCATTGGATTCATCGCTTCCACTGAGGTTCTTAAATCTCATTATTCTCTGTCCGATTTAGTATATTTAAAATCAAAGTACCGCCCGAGCGGTTACCGGGGCCAAAATTTGGGGTGTAAAGAATAGAACCACTGTTACCTGCCACGCATGTCGTAAGAGGCGACTAAGGAGGTTTGGATGAAATCGGATGCACGTGTCCGCTAGGAAAGCTAACCCGAAACAAATGCTTGCAGAAAACGGATGCACCAGGCCGTAAGGTGCATAACATGGTGCAATGACCACTCACAATGAGGAATGGTATAACGGATTCTACGGTTGCCAATCTGCCTCTGAGATTTAGCCACGCAGTAAGAATGTCAGACCTACCATCACAAGGGTGGCTATAACTTACTGTGGGAAGAGGTCGGCACAAACGGGGAAGCAGAAATCATAGGTATTATATCCTACAAAACTTCCCCAGTATGCAGACTTGAGAAGAAAGAGGTGGCCCACGTACACCAGCGCCCAAGACAAACTGTATGGTGTTGCTGATAATCTGAGCAGACGGCTGCCTTTATTAGAGAATCCGAAATCCCAATCTAGTGAGAACGCAGAAGAAGAAGAAGAAATCAAAGTACAATGGCCTACAGAGAGTGTTCGGTGTCTGACGCTGCATTTGCAAAATTAGTGTCGGCCGGCAACAGAAAGGAGACCTCAGAGATAACAGAGGCGACGAAATACACTGTTAATTTTGTGTCCAAGGCTGTGTCCGAAAAATAGTCAATACTTTATTACAGAAATAACAAAAAGCCTTCATTAAATAATATTCATTTAATTGTTGAGTATGTTAGTTTTGGAGACAAACATCTAGTATTTTTATTCTATTATGGTTTATTTGTTTCTATTCTTAAAATGTGGTTGGTGGCGTCTGTGGTTTAGGGGATAGTGACTCGGTCTATTAACCCCGACGTTCTGAGTTCGAATCGCGCTGCGGATAGTTTGGTTGCAAAATGTTTCGCGTGGATTTTTACAAAAGAACGATGGCACAACCCGTTCAGAAAGCAATGGCAAACTACTCAACGTAATAAGGCCTAGAAAAATCACAAAAGCGTTAATAAAGCTGGGGTTGATTCACAAAGTCCTGTAAAGGATATGCAATTAACTTTTGTTTAAATGTGGTTACCAATTCTTTTTTATTCGTATTGCATGGTCTCAATTGTGTCTTTTCAAATGCTTCTTATGTGTCCGTGTTTTCACACTATCCTTACCCTATACTTCTCCGCTCCTCATGAAACATAGGCCCTCAACATTTGTTTGTCATTTTTCGGGTCTCTATCTGTCTTCTTTTTTTATTCCAATAATAGTCAAATATTTTTCAGCTCATTATGAAGACTCAATCTTCAGGTCTGTTTAGAACATCCACTATGTTTTTTTGCGGGTTCCACTCAAGTGCCTGTCTATTGACACTCGACTGCGTCTTTCGTAGAGTATGCCTGACTAATCGCCATTTTTTTCTCTGAACCTGGGTCATCATGGGTTCCAGTCCAGTTCTTATTCCCAGGTCTGTTTGCTGCTTCCACACAAACACACATATCTAAATTATCTAACAGCGAAGGATTGACTTCATTGCCCATATGGCCACGTTCTTGTCAACAGAAATGGTCCGCCATTTACCTAGAGGGCTGCACAAAGCACAAGCTCCGTAGCTCCAGCAGTAATCATAAGGACCTCATGATAAAATTGCACATGTGAATAGGTCTGTATTCGAACCCCCATACTTCAGAACCACAGGCAAACGTCTTAACCACTTCGCCATATGAAATGAAAATCGTGGTGTATCCTAAAGGACGTAGCCATCAACCACAGTAAATGAGTCGTTGATTTTCTAGGCACCACTTATACGTTCAGTAGTTTGCCATTGCTTTCTGAATGGTGAGGTCTAGTTTTACCTTTCGTAAAAATCCCACGGAAACGAATTTGCTTCCAAACTTGCCCCCAGTGGGGTTTGAACCAGGTACGCTTGGGTCTGTGATCGAGCTCACTACCGCTTGAGCTACAGACACTCACTTCGCCATATAGACACCCAGTAAACGTAAATCCTATACGTAAATCCTATATGTAAATGTGTGTAATATATATATAATAATATATATATATATATATATATATATATATATATATATATATATATATATATATTGATATAATATACGTATTCTCATCAAACGCATACTAAAGAATGTGTATATAATGATTCCTTAACATATGGTGTGATCTATTGTATACGTCTGTCTAAACTTAACGTGCTCAAGTAAACTTCTGTCAATATGTGAGCCATCAGTTAAGTGCAGTTCAGGTCATTGAAAACTGTAGGTCTAACCGTGGTTCCCGGTAACATAAGGTCGACTAGCTGATATAGAAAAACTAAAATTTCTGTTTAATGGGGCGGGTTTTGTATATTTTTGATAAAACACTAAACTTGTTCTTTAAATTATACTCAATTCTATGAGTCCATGGCTAATTATTGATGACAAATATTAATAATACTGATATTCCTTATCGTTAAACTCAACTTGTTGCATAATACTGATATTCCTTATCGTTAAACTCAACTTGTTGCATAATATAACCTTGATTTAACATGTTGTGTTGTTTTTAACATGAATTTTTAAAAACAATAATGCTGGAATGCGAGTCACGGGCCGGTTGTGGTTTTATGTCCTGGAATTTTTACCTGAGACCGCCTGTCGTATGTTACCGGAGATCACAGTCTAACTTGTCTACAAAGATAAGCAATACTATACATGTTAGTCTTCTCTTCTTCTTCTTCTTCTTCCTGCTAATGGTATATATGTATGTCTTTTACCTTTAACGTTTACTGCTTCCCGTATTGTATTTATTTATTTAATCAATGTTTCTTTTTTTATTGTTCTTTTTTCTTTCATTTTTGATTTGTTAAGTTCATCATTTCTTCGTAAAATATATTTTTTTAAATTCTCTATCTTTTGCTAGAACAAGAAGCAATAAAAAACTTTTGTCTTCCTCTTCTCCATTTGCTCAAGTACCCAACACACCATTTGCAAGAGCGAACAAACTAAAAATGGAATCATCAAGAGAAAGGGCAGACCAAGAAAAAGATGGATTGATGGAGTTACGGGTATCTTCACAATTCCACATCATATCAAGCGACCAAGTGTGCACTATCTCGGAAACCGATCATCAGTTAAACTTGCTACGCCTAATGGTCAAAAAAGCAGAGAAGGACAAAATAAAGACAGAACAACTTGTTAAACCACTCTTAAGATCTAAATGTGATTTGCAGATTAGAGCGTAATGTCTTTGGGACAGATGCATAGTGTACCATATGCAAGCATATCCTGTTTCTTCTGCGTTTGTTCGGGTTTGCTTCCCAAAAATAGTAGCATTAATAATACAAAATACATAGTACAAATACACTGCTATATGTTATTCCAAAGAAGGTGGATACTGTAGTAAACTTGAAAAATAGGTAAACACGTAAAACAAAGTACTACAGTTTTACAGATGCATAAACAGTGACGATAGACACATACTTTCGATCCAAAAAGCCTTTATCAAGCAAACAATACAACAAGAATGACGAATCTTCGAATCAAAGGCTAGCGGAGCATGCCGTACACAAAACTGGACGGCAGGCAAACCAAGTAGTCCAATAAAAACTGGTAACCTGGGCAGATGACGCTCAACAACCTGGGATGGAAGGTTGTCTAAGGGTAGCTACCCTAAAAGAAAATAGCAACAGATTTTCTCTGTATGGGGGTTTTGACCTCTTGAAAACAGTGGTTGGTAAATTTGCTATTTGACACTGCTTTCCTTAGCCAAGACATCGGCGCGTTCATTGCCTGCAATAACAGTGAGGATGGCATCCACGGAAAGTGAATTCAACATAATTATCTGAATAAAAATAACATAATTCAGCTAACCTTAACCCAGATGACACCATGTTTGGAAGCATGTAGATGAGAGGAGAAATGTACAGTTATTCGTTCTATTCTGATAATTTTGATAAGAAGAGAGCATTCATGAAAGGATGAAGAGACAATATAAAGACTATTGTATGCTGCTTCAGATGGTCTGTGAGTGATTAAGGAAGATTACAAATGATGTATCAACTATTGCCGGTACAGCTGATACTGATCAACCTTCTTCATCTTTGCGATCGTTATTTTGATGATTATACCGTTAGACGCGTTCTTATGATGAAGTCGACTGTTGTCTGGAGCTCATCTCTGGGACCATGTAGTTTTGATGATTATACCGTTAGACGCGTTCTTATGATGAAGTCGACTGTTGTCTAGAGCTCATCTCTGGGACCATGTAGTTTTGAATGTAGCGTTGAGTTGTAGGGCCAGCATTCCTTTCTAGAGAGAACACACGGAGGACAGTCTTACAGGATATGTTCTGTGGTTTTTGATCAACCTCATTCTGTGATTATAACAAATCTTATTTCTGTAGTGGCGAGAATCTCTGTGGCCTAGATATTAAGTGCTCGTATCTCGTGCCAAGGTTACCAGGTTCATTCTCTTGTGAAGCCATCTGAATATTTTACAGAGATCCCTGATCTCAGTGTAGGTGAGATCGAGTTCCTAGTCATATCGGAGACGGACAATAAAACGTAGATTTGAACACGTAAAAGAACCATTAACAGTTCCAAATTTAAAAGAGTAGGCTGGAAAGCGCTGCCTGAGCAAAATTCATTAAAAAGTATTATAAATAAATTCCGTCAAAAATATCTTCACCATCTTCAAAATGACATCGATACCCTCGCCGGTGTTACGGAGTTCGTGGATTGCAGCTGAGATCTGCCTGTGTACGAAAGAGATCTGATACATATGGTTACTCATCGAAGTGAAATGATGATGGTCCTATCAATCAATTAATCAATCAATTAATCAATCAATTAATCAATCAATTAATCAATCAATTAATCAATCAATGCATAGAATAAAGTCTGCTCATACTGCACAACGTGCATGTCAGACTGAAACACACACTCCAGAGCACATTCTGCAGTCCTGTCTATCATACATACACCAACGAAATGAAACATGATCTCATGAACGAAACTTACAGAGGAACTCGCGAGGAATTCTAACTGACTTTAAGGTTCATAGAGGCAATCCACATCATGGTCTAGACGAGCATGCGAAAACCGATCGCAAATAGGAAGACGCAGGAGACTGAGCACCAATAAGTTTGCCCAAACTGTACTGAAGTCGGTTTAATTAACTGAAAACAGAAAATGAAATATCACACACGTGCTAAATAGCGTTAACATATTCAACAAGAATCCAACGAATTACAGATTAATTTCCCCATTAACTTTGTGAATGCAGAAATAGCATTTAATAGCATCGAATTACACTGTATGACTCATAAATATGAACTCTGTACAAAAGCAGAGATGAAAATGAAATGAAGGTTTTTTTATTTAGATTTGGTGATATTTGTGTACGGTGCGAATGAACTGGACAGATGTAGAATAGAATGAACTGGACAGATGTAGAATAGAATGAACTGAACAGATACAGAATAGAATGAACTGAACAGATGTAGAATAGAATGAACTGAACAGATGTAGAATAGAATGAACTGAACAGATGTAGAATAGTAAGAACTGAACAGATGTAGAATAGAATGAACTGAACAGATGAGAATAGAATGAACAGGCAGATGAAGACAAAAATACATGGGCAGATGAAGAAAAGAATAAACTGGGCAGATAAGAAAAGAATAAACTGGGCAGATATAGAAAAGAATAAACTGGGCAGTTGAAGAAAAGAATAAACTGGGCAGATGAAGATAAGAACAAACTGGGAAGATACAGGAAAGAATAAACTGGACAGATAGAATAGAATAACTGAACAGATGTAGAATAGAATGAACAGGACAGATGTAGAATAGAATGAACTGGACAGATGTAGAATAGAATGAACTGGACAGATGTAGAATAGAATGAACTGGACAGATGTAGAATAGAATGAACTGGACAGATGTAGAATAGAATGAACAGGACAGATGTAGAATAGAATGAATGAACTGTGCTGATGTAGAATAGAATAAACATGTTGGTAATGATATTGTGACATACAGTTGGTTCATGTTTGTTAGTCACAACGAATGAAATTTATTTTGTTGATTGTCTTCTTTCTTTCTCTCTCTCTCTCTCTCTCTCTCTCTCTCTCTCTGTCTGCCTGCCTGTCTGCCTACTTCATTCCACTAAAAGAAAGTCATTTTTGACAGCAGGTTGTCTGGCCTGAGAACTATATGATCTGTCGATCTAAGTGTGTCACCCTGTAAGATCGTGTAGATACTAAGTTTTCTTTTTCTTCTAACGCTACATATCGACCACTTGTTAACCAGTCTGTGTGATTTGTATGTAATCTGAGCCTAAGAGCGATTGTATGTTGAGCCAGTTATGCGTCTACAAGTAGGCCAGCACATCCGATTTCTGCAATGCTTTTATTTACTAGGGTAGCTTCCCTGGGTCCTACATCAGTCACCTCTTACGACATCTTGTAGAGTCTTGTGGGTCGCAGTATTCCTTTTTCTTTTTTCTTTCGTCCGCTTTCAACTCAGACGAAGTTTCATCTCTGAAACTGATTTTTGCGTGAAAATACGTTTTTCCAATTTCTTACAATGGCAGCAGCGTGCACATTGTAAATTACTTTACACTGGCAGCCGTGTGCTCAATGTACTCGTAATTAGTATTCCCTCGCCATACAGGCAGATTTTCTCCGACTTCAGAGGTACTCACGTTATCGTCCTGAGTAAAACCAGGAACTCGAACAAATGCCGGACAGTAGGTTCGAACCCGAGCTATGAGGCGTCTCACAGCTAGCAGGCCGAGCTACTATCAACTACTCTAGGCAGTCCCCCCGCAGTATTACTATTCTTAGCTCCCCTTGTGAGTCCCTGCAACACACAAGTGAAAATAGATAATTAAGAGTCAGTTGTTTTATTATTATTTGATTGTTGTTCTGTTAAGACATATGAACTACAGTTGCGACCAGCTAAGTCGATGAGTGCTGGTCAGTTCAACCTTTGACATAGTCATGTGTCTATTCCCAGGTGGAAGATGGAGTTGGTTGTCCACTCTTACCGTTAAGCTTAGGGATGGCAGCTTTACTTTGCGTTCCAGGGCCATATGATCCACCCTTGTTGTGTTATATCCTTGTTTATGTAGTGTAGTCTTGATATTGTCTATCGCCCGTCTGCCCAACGTGTTCGTAACGCGTTGGATTACGGGTGACTATCCCTCTGTGTGTACGGGTTCAATTCCACGGGATGGCAAAAAAGCCATAGATTCCCCAGATTTACGGCGTTCGTGGCACCGAACCGAAGGGTTACGATGTCCATGGCACCGAGCCGAAGAGCTGAAAAGCTCAAGTGCTTCTGGATCGAAAAAAAAAAAATGTAGTGTGGTCTTGACATTGTCTATCCATCTTTTTCTTGATCTCCCATAGCTCTAGTACCCGATCTCTTTTTTTTGTATGCTGTTATTGGTGGTTGGTTGTATTTCATTCTCATTAAATGTCTAAACCACTGCATTTGTTGTCTGTCGATGTATTCGGTGCATGAAGTTATGCCCACTCTGCTTCTGATGTCCTCATTTCTTAATTTATCTTTCCTGATGACCCCCACTACCTTCCTCAAGCATTTCATTTCAAACATTTCTGTTACACTCATGTGTAGCAACACAAATGTTTTTGTTTCATTTTGATAAACTGGGAATTAATACCCCCTGCAGTCTCTACTTGGACATTCCATACGCAGATTTCACGGGAGACCATTACGCACTATCCAAAACCCATCGAAATGATAGTCACGGAAGGAACGGGATAGGGGGGTAGAACTGGTCAGTGTGGAAAGTCTGGTATTGTTTGTCTGTGTAGTCGGCCGAGGTGTGTGGCCAGTAACATTAAAAAATGCGAACTTATCAAGGCACAATGAAGCTCGCAGACTCCGCGCAGCCAGCATTTCTTAATAATGTTTTATTCAGTATTCAATATCTAGTACTCTTTTATGTTGTGCCTACTGTACACTTGTTCAACAAAGAGAAGAAGGTAGGTACTGATTTCTTGACTTTAAACTGTGTTTTCCTGGAGATTATAATGATAGTTTTTATATAACTGATAATTTATGGATTATCATAGGATCATGCAGCAACAGTGTGTAATTAGTATCTTCTTTCATTTTCTTTTCTTCAATCCTGTTTTTCACAACATCAGTATAAGATGCGATTTCTAGAACAAGCCATTGTGTCATGTGCGCGCTTCATAAATAGTATCTTTCGTCGGCTGTGTTATCTCTGATGTCCATCTTTTGCGTGACCGGCCTTTTGCTTTGTATCCATTGCATCGGAGCAACATAACTCTTTGATGTGCACTGTCTGTTGGTAGGCTGCTTATGCGGCCGAACTATTTAATTTGTTGTTTCTTGATGAAGTCCAGTACTGATGTTGTACCCACTTTAATTGCATGGCATATCTTATTGTGTGCAAGTTAAGTCGAAGTATTTATGGTTGCCGTTCTTTTCTTATGTGTTTTAGCAACTGTGATGCTCTCATGTATGCTTAACCTTTTAGCTGCTAAGGACGTATATATACGTTTTCCCCATTCATTTTTAAAGACGCATTAACACGTCTGTTATTATTTATCCTCTGTGGGTTAAAGACGTGTTAACACGTTATACATTGCTAATGTCACTGCCATAGGCGTACATTCACGTTTGTGACCTAGAGACAAAGAGTAGCTATTATTAGCTCTGCCTTCAGACAGTATGTAGCAGCCAAAGGTTTAATGTAGTACATAATACTTCTATCAACATGTTGTGCAGCTAAATGCAGTATAACAGAGACTCTACCATCATCATCATGTAAATAATATGCGTGGTACAACGTACTTCTACTATCATCATGTAATGTTAACTGTAGTACAAAGTACTTCTACTATCATCATGTAAGGTTGACTGTAGTACAAAGTACTTTTACTATCATCATGTAAGGTTGACTGTAGTACAAAGTACTTCTACTATCATCAATGATCATGTAAGGTTAACTGTAGTACAAAGTACTTCTACTATCATCATGTAAGATTAACTGTAATACAAAGTACTTCTACTATCATCATGTAAGGTTAACTGTAGTACAAAGTACTTCTACTGTCATCATGTAAGGTTAACTGTAGTCCCAAGTACTTCTACTATCATCAATGGTCATGTAAGGTTAACTGTAGTCCCAAGTACTTCTACTATCATCATGTAAGGCTAACTGTAGTACAAAGTACTTCTACTATCATCATGTAAGATTAACTGTAGTACAAAGTACTTCTACTATCATCATGTAATGTTAACTGTAGTACGAAGTGCTTTTATCGATATCGAAAAATTGAAAATCGAGTCATATCCTTTGCAGGACGTAGCCATCAACCACAGTAAATAAGTCGTTCATTTTCTAGGTACCACTTATACGTTCAGTAGTTTGCCATTGCTTTCTGAACGGTGACGTCTATTTTTCATCATTATTATCATCATCAAGTAGCTTGTCCCTCCCAGAACTTGGTTCCCATGACAGCAGTCCTGAAAACTCTGTATTTCTATATGTATTCTGAGGTCTATTATTACATTTCGTAAAAATCCCACGGAAACGAATTTTCTTCCAAACTGTCTGCCGCGAAGTTTGAACCAAGTACGCTTGGGTTGTGATCGAGCTTACTACCGCTTAAGCTACAGACGCCCGACATTATGTGATGTTAAATGTAGTGCAATGTCCTGGTATCGCCTACCACAGAGAGCCACATAGAAAAAGTATAATGAGTACAAAGCAAGAGGAAGACTACGCAAAAGATGAAGCGACGGCATCAATAGCAACCTTAAAAAAATATCATCTTACAAAGTGCCTTCAAACAAGCACACACAAGATTACTATGCACCCCCCTACCCCTCCCCCACCCCCAACACTTCTATAAAGTAGTAAATGGCGGAAGAGAAGAAGAAGAATTGTAGTACACAGTATTTCTATGTTAATGTAATATTGAATGTAATACAACATCATCATCAGGTGCCGTGCCGGCTGGCGTAGGCGATCATGGATCTCCACAAATCTCTGTCGTTGCTGTTTGCTATCAACTCAGATGTTGACGCTCTACCATGCCAAGAAGTCAGGCTATCCAAATTTTCTCTCTTTGTCTTCCTCTGTCTCGTCTACCCTCGATTTTACCAGTTGTCACAATGTGTTCTAAACCATCCCTCCTCATCACATTCCCGAAAAATGATGACTGTCTCTTTCTTATATTGACGATAAGCTTTCTCTGTGTCTTGATCTCATTCAACACTTCAACATTAGTCATTTTAGCAGTCCATGAGATTCTCATCATTCTTCTATAAAACCACATTTCTGTAGCCCTCAGAGATTTTTCGATCTGTGTATTCATTGTCCATGACTCGCATCCGTATGTCAGTATTGTTTCTATGTATCACTGTATAACTCTTATTCTGATCAGGATTGACAATGGCTTGTTGCAGATAATGCTTCTCGTATTCAGGAATGATGTTTTCGCTGGTTCTATTCTGTTCTTTGAATGTAATACTTTAATTGTTATTATGCAAGAGTAAATTTAGTACTTTTTCTTTCTTATTTTTCTTGCAACCTTCAATATCAACCATCTGTTAAACCACTCTATGTGATTTGTATGTGGTTTGAGCCTAAGAGCCAATGTACGTTGTGCCAGTTATGCGCCTACAAATCGGCAGCACGTCCGATTTCTGCGACGTTTTTACTTACTAGCTTAGCTTCCCCTTCTCCCTGCATCACTCGCATCTTACGACATGCCTTGTAGGTCTCAGTGTTACAATTCTGTGCCCCACTTGCGGGTCCCGACAACACACGGACGATAAATAAATCTTGAATGAACCAGCCCAAACAATAGCAGCCGTCATTAATAAAACACCGATGCAGAATTCTTAACTATCTAGTCCAATTGGGCGTAAAATTATATCTGAGAATATTACATACGAATACATCAATGAAGCACATTCCACTCTGACCTTCTCTTCTATTGTTCTTTGTTATATATTATTTGCCACCATCTCCATACAAATTGTCTCTTCACTGTGGGTTCCAGTCAAGTGAACAGATGGGCCATGGGAGATACAGGAAGAGATGTGTACAGCCATATGGCCAGCCCTAACCTTAATGACAACATCAACCACCTTACAAGAAGAGATCAGAGCACCATTTTTAGACTCTGAACCCAACACATAACACTTAATAATCACTTGAACAGAATTCATCCACAACACACTCCAGAGTGCCAACTGTGTGCACATCATCATGAAACCGTTCATCACCACCTCTTCAAGTGTCAAGCATTAGAGGACATCAGAAAGACCCTCCTTCCTCCAAGGCCAGATAAATGGACACATTATACGGAACAAAAGAACAACTTACAAACACATGGAGATACCACTACATAGCATTTGGGCCGAAGGGCAAGAGCTCAAGTGCTGCTGGATCATTGAAGAAGAAGAAGAAGTGACCAACAGCATCATATAGAAAGTGGAGACATTTCAAAATAAATGTTTAAGAAGTGTTCTGCAAATTGTCTTGGCATATACAACAGTTTATGAATAGGTTTTAAAACAAACAAATTGTTCATCATTGACCACCATCATTAACTCTTTGTGGACGAAACGCCACACTATGTGGCTTAGGGTTGGACATCTTTTACCAGGAGCCACACTAAATGGCGATTTTATTCTAAAACAAATGACCTGTAAAACAGGTTTGCCCGCGTGCCCAGCGTGTTCGTAGTGCGTTGGACTACGGTGACTAGTCCTCTGTAAGTGCGGGTTCAACCGGACTGAGAAGTTACAGGTTCCCAGATTTACGGTGTTCGTGCACGAGTGATTACGATGTCTGACACCGAGCAGAAGAGCTTTCAGCTCAAGGCTTCTGGATCGAAACGAACCAAAACATGGTTTACTTGGAGTTAAGGCGGATGGGATGTATTGTACATGTATTTTTGTAGTCCAGGTGGGGGTATTGGTTATGACAGCTCTTCAGTGGACAGCAGATGGGAATAGAAGTCCTGGCCGTGCAAGGAAAAGATGAACTGAACTGTACAAAGAAAATTCAAAGAGTCTTGCCTGATTTGAAAAAATAATTAGTTGAAAGTCGGCAAAACGGCATTATCGGATATCATGTGGACTCCTGTTGTGTCAAAAGGAACCCACAGAGGATATAGAGAAAACTGTATGTCTAGTTATATTAAGTAGTAGTGCCCTGAAGGCACGCACAATGATTCAGCTCATTCATAAACTGTATGTCTAGTTATATTAATAGTGTTCCTGAAGGCACGCACATAGTTCAGCTCATTCATAACTGTATGTCTAGTTATATTAAGTAGTGTTCCTGAAGGCACCTACAATGATTCAGCTCATTCATAAACTGTATGTCTAGTTATATTAAGTAGTAGTTCCCTGAAGGCACGCACAATGATTCAGCTCATTCATAAACTGTATGTCTAGTTATATTAAGTAGTAGTTCCCTGAAGGCACGCACAATGATTCAGCTCATTCATAAACTGTATGTCTAGTTATATTAAGTAGTAGTTCCCTGAAGGCACGCACAATGATTCAGCTCATTCATAAACTGTATGTTATATGCGTACCTACTTGTTTAATGGTATGAGCTCATAAGTTTTGTTCCTAGTTGATTGATTGACTGATTGAGTTTTGTTCCCAGTTGATTGATTGACTGATTGAGTTTTGTTCCCAGTTGATTGATTGACTGATTGAGTTTGTTCCCAGTTGATTGATTGACTGATTGAGTTTTGTTCCCAGTTGATTGATTGACTGATTGAGTTTTGTTCCCAGTTGATTGATTGACTGATTGAGTTTTGTTCCCAGTTGATTGATTGACTGATTGAGTTTTGTTCCCAGTTTTTTTTTTGTTTTTTCGTCCGCTTTCAACTCAGACGAAGTTTCATCTCTGAAACTGATTTTTGCGTGAAAATCTTTTTTTCCAATATCTTACAATGGCAGCAGCGTGCACATTGTAAATTACTTTACACTGGCAGCCGTGTGCTCAATGTACTCGTAATTAGTATTCCCTCGCCATACAGGCAGATTTTCTCCGACTTCAGAGGTACTCTCGTTATCGTCCTGAGTAAGACCAGGGGACTTGAACAAATGCCGGACAGTAGGATCGAACCCGAGCTATGAGGCGTCTCACAGCTAGCAGGCCGAGCTACTATCAACTACTCTAGGCAGTCCCCCGTTCCCAGTTGATAGGACCTTCATTGCACTTCGATGAATAACCATGTGTGCTTAAATCTCTTTATTACACAAGATCTACGCGGCAGTGCGCGAGCTCGCCACTAACGAGGGTTGCTAATGTAATTTGAAGAAAGTACATTTTTTAAGGAGTTTGTTTTCAATCTTCTTGCCCGAACTGCCGTTTTACAGCCTATCCGTATCGATTTTAAAATGTCAATGGTTCTCTTACGTGGTCAACACACTACCTACGTTTTATCGGCTTTCTACGATAGGACATGAAACTATATGACTCCTACATTGAGATAAGACATCTATGGAAAAATATCACAATCTCTACACTCGGGGAGCAAACCGATTGCCTTTGAAGCAAGGAGTCAGAATCTTACCTCCCACCAAACCCCCATATGTTGTTATATCCACCCCAAAAACCACATGTGTTGCTGCCTGTAAAACCACTTTTTAGGGCAGTGTAGGAATGGTGGGACGTGAACCTGAGGAATTTAATGGCCGCATTGCTAATGCAGTCGCCGCTAAACTTTAAGGTTCGAATTTTTTATTTTATGACCCCCACAGAAAAAACTCATTCGCATTACCATTGATTGAACACAGGTCTCCGGCACAGAAGCCGCGATCTAATCCATTAAGTCAGACGCTCCTCGTTGTTATATCAAATTCTATCAAAGAAGTTATCTCCTATTACCATCTTTTTTTTCTCATTGATTACAACTTTACTCGTTATTACACTTGCTTCCATTGATTTGTTATAACTTTTCTAGGCAATAAACAAATTAGAAAACTGGTGTACGCCGACGTTTCTGAAAAAAAAAATCCATTTGCAGTTGGTTAGTCCACAACCAACTCTAATATTGGGCCGTATAACTGACCAGGAAACCCTGACCTAGTTAAGTTGGGGGCGGTTGGATTTTATATTTGTTTAATAGAACACTAAGCTTTTTTGCAATGTTACTCAATTCTGTGAGTCATGTTTAACAAATTTAAAATTGGCACAACTAGCCTGTGCCCCTGCGAAAAAGCGGGCATGACGGCAAAGCATATACTGCTTAATAAAATAAACCTGGCCCGAAAACACAGACCTTCGTAAAAAGCTGTACGGATGGCGGAGTCCATTAAAACCACGGTAGCATTCATGATAAAATCTGGTTCATCAGTCTAGGCGGTGATCCAGAGAGAAAATTCTGTGAGTATGGTTATTTATTGATGGAAAATATCCATAATTCTGATATTCCTTATTATTAAACTTAACTTGTTGGATAATATAACCTTGATTTAGCAATTTGTGTTGATTTTAAAATGAATTCGTCTATATACAACAATACTGGAATGCGAAGTCACGTGACGGGTTGTGGTCTGATTTTCCATAATTTTTAGTCCGCCGGTCGTATGAGTTTATATTTGGCTGTGGTCCGAAAGTTTTAATGGTCAACACTTGGGACAGAGTGTTGTGGATAGTCATACTCGCCAGTAGATATCGCCGTGTGTTGATATTGTTTCTTTCTTTTTTCTAATTCTGTTTTGCATCAGAGGGTCAGGATAAGAAGAGATTTCTAGAACAAGTTTTTGTGTGCGCTTCATAAACAGTGTCTTTCACTGAACTACGCTAACTTTCACTGAAACAACACCACTCCTACTTCACTACTACTGCTAACTTTCCTGAACTTCCACTGAACCCTTCTCTTGAACTCCACTTCACTGAACAACTACCTCACTCTCTTTCCTGAACTACTCTTTCCTGAACTCTCTTCACGAAACAACACTCACTCGCTACTTTCACTGAACTACTACTTTCACTGAACTACTCTTCACTGAAACAACACTCCTCTACTCACTGAACTCCTCTTTCACTGAAACAACCACTCATCCACTTTCACTGAACTAGCTAACTTCACTGAACTCCTCTTCACTGAAACAACCACCTCCTACCTCTCACTGAACTACGCTAACTTTCACTGAACAACCACCTCCTACGCTCTTTCACTGAACTCGAAACTTTCACTGAACCACTACTCACTCCTTTCCGACTACGCTCTTTCACTGAACTCCTATTTTCCTGAACAACCACTCTCCTAACTTTCACTGAACTACGCTTTCACTGAACTACACTTTCACTGAAACAACCACTCACTACGCTAACTTTCACTGAACTCGCTACTTCACTGAACAACCACCTCACTCGCTACTTTCACTGAACTACGCACTTTCACTGAAACAACTCCTCACTGCTCTTTCACTGAACTCGCAACTTTCACTGAAACAACTACCTCACTCGCTACTTTCACTGAAACAACTACCTCCTCTTACTTTCTGAACTATCACTGAACTCGCTAACTTTCACTGAAACAACTACCTCACTACTAACTTCACTGAACTATCACTGAACTAGCACTTTCACTGAAACAACTACCTCACTACGATAACTTTCACTGAAACAACTACCTCACTCGCTAACTTTCACTGAAACAACTACCTCACTACCTTAACTTTCACTGAAACAACTGCCTCACTACGCTAACTTTCCCTGAACTATCACTGAACTCATGAAACTTTCACTGAAACAACTACCTCACTACGCTACTTTCACTGAACTATCACTGAACTATAGCTTTCACTGAAACAACTACCTCACTACACTAACTTTCACTGAACTATCACTGAACTACGCAAACTTTCACTGAAACAACTACCTCACTACGCTAACTTTCACTGAACTATCACTGAACTACGCAAACTTTCACTGAAACAACTACCTCACTACGCTAACTTTCACTGAACTATCACTGAACTCATGAAACTTTCACTGAAACAACTACCTCACTACGCTAACTTTCACTGAACTATCACTGAACTCAGAACTTTCACTGAAACAACTACCTCACTACGCTAACTTTCACTGAACTATCACTGAACTCATGAAACTTTCACTGAAACAACTACCTCACTACACTAACTTTCACTGAACTATCACTGAACTACGCAAACTTTCACTGAACTATCTCACTACGCTAACTTTCACTGAACTATCACTGAACTATGCTAACTTTCACTGAACTATCACTGAACTATGCTAACTTTCACTGAACTATCTCACTACCCTAACATTCACTGAACTATCTCACTACACTAACATTCACTGAATTATCTCACTACACTAACATTCACTGAACCAATCACCTCACTCCCTAACGCTACGCTTTGTTATCTCTGAGGTAACTCTTTTGCAGGAACGGCCTTTTTGCTTTGTGTATATCTAGAAAAAAAAATCTCTAAACAAATCTTTTTTTAATAAAAAATTTAAAAAATATATGTATATCTAGAAGGAT
Source organism: Arion vulgaris (assembly GCA_020796225.1). NCBI lineage: Eukaryota > Metazoa > Mollusca > Gastropoda > Stylommatophora > Arionidae > Arion > Arion vulgaris. The sequence continues at coordinate 19,493,227 of CM036763.1, read as the reverse complement.
CTGGAAAACCTTAAATGTGACCAGTGGTCAGCAGGATACTTTCATTAGCTTCAAAGCTAAGCTTAATCTAGTAGCTTAGTTTACCTGTTGGCCTATATTCTTTAATGAAAAATGGAAAGTTATTCTGCCCAGGGGTCAAGGATGGGCCTGGGTCAGTTCTGCCTATACAACCAAGCATTGAGCCTAGCCGGCTTATTATAGTATAATATATCCAAGATTGTATTCTTTTATTGAAAACTTCACACTGATACTACACATGACCTTTAGTTCAACTTAGTTTATAGCTTCACATGTCCCAGGCAACGTATTAAGTTTAACAGTAGACAATGCAACCCAGCAGGCCATGTAGAAAATGTATATTTTTGGTTAAGATCAATAAATTTTAGAGTAGTGAGGTGAACGTTAGAGTAGTCTTCTTCGTCTTCTTTGCGTTCGTTCTTTACGTCTATTTTTAATCACTCTTTGTGATATGTTTGATCTTTGCCAATAACGTGTATACATTGCACATAGGTTTGGTAGGCCCCTAAACGCATAGACGTCTACATGTTTAGGACACATGCATCCAATTTCATCCAAACCTCCCTAGTCGCCTCTTACGATATGCGCGGCAGGTAACAGTGGTTCTATTCTTTACACTCCAAATTTGGGCCAAGGTAATTACTCTGGCGGTTAGCGTAGTGATGTGGTTAGTTCAATGAACGTTAGCGTAGTGAGATGGTTAGTTCATTTAGTGAAGTGAGGTTGTTAGTTCAGTGAAAGCTAGCGTAGTGAGATGGTTAGTTCGGTAAACGTTAGCGTAGTTAAATGGTTAGTTCAGTTAGCTTAGTGAGATGGTTAGTTCAATGAACGTTAGCGTAGTGAGATGGTTAGTTCATTTAGTGAAGTGAGGTTGTTAGTTCAGTGAAAGCTAGCGTAGTGAGATGGTTAGTTCGGTAAACGTTAGCGTAGTTAAATGGTTAGTTCAGTTAGCTTAGTGAGATGGTTAGTTCAATGAACGTTAGCGTAGTGAGATGGTTAGTTCATTGTGAAGTGAGTGTTAGTTCAGTGAGCTGTAGTGAATGTTGTCGAAACTGCTGTAAATGTTAGTTCAGTTAGCTTAGGAGATGGTTAGTCATGAACGTTAGCGTAGTTAAATGGTTAGTTCAGTTAGCTTAGTGAGATGGTTAGCTCAATGAACGTTGCGTAGTAATGGTTAGGTTCAGAGAGGAACGGGTCAGATCTAGAGAAACCCAGGGTGGCTGCTGTGATCTTAATAAATTGTTGTTTTAGTTCACTGAACGTAGCGTAGGAGAGTATTAAACGCCATGTACCCCAGGGTTTAGAGCGAAGGTGTTTGAATGATGTAGTCTGATGTTTAGTGTGTTGATATCGTCAAAATGTTTAGAATGATGATTACATACTCTGGTAAATCTAACCTCTGTATGAAAATGAATGAAAATCGTGGCATATCCCAAAGGACGTAGCCATCAACGATTTTTTCTTAGCACCACTTATACGTTTGTCATTGCTTTCTGAACGGTGAGGTCTATTTTTACTTTTGTAAAATTCCACGGAAACAATTTGCTTCAAACTTGCCTACTAACTTGCCTACAAACTTGCCTACTAACTTGCTTCCAAACTTGCCTACTAACTTGCTTCCAAACTTGCCTACTAACTGCTACAAACTTGCCTACTAACCTTCAAACTTGCCTACAAACTTGCTTCCAAACTTGCCTACTAACTTGCCTACTACTGCCTACTAACTTGCTTCCAAACTTGCCTACAACTTTCTTCAAACTTGCTACACTGCTACAACTTGCCTACTAACTTGCCTACTGTGGGGTTTGAACCAAGTACGCTTTGGTTTGTGATTGAGCTCACTTCCTCAACTTCTGTATAATTTTTTTAAAGTTCAGGTTAGCCTTCCTTCATAGCACATCAAAAATTAACCTATGCAGACCACCCCCTATGTGATCCAGTCCTGTTAGTCTTTGTCTCGTGGTCAACGTTTCCTGGTTTATATCTTCCTGGTTCTCTATCCTCAAGTCTAGTCAGTATCATTCTGGTTTCTTTTCAATCACATGATCAATCACAGTTCAGATTGACTGATATGATACATTTGTACAGATTGAATACTGGAGCGGTCTTACAAACATAAAATCCAACTTTTTAGTTCCACGTAATAATTCTAATGAGATCCAGCCAGTGCTACGGAGTCTGTGCACTGTTGACTGGTCATCCACCGGATAATGCAAGGAAACTTCCGTACAGAAGAAAGAGTAAACCCTCAGTATCATACCCTTCGATATCTATTGGTGGAGACTGAGCACCTATGGTTCTTCCCCACGTGCAGTGTCGTCGGTTACCAATAACTATGTAGTAGCATAATGTCAGATCTGACTTGACTGGTTTTATATGAGGCCTTTAGAACGGACTCTTGCTCTTTCAGAACACAGATTGCTGTGTTTCCCTAAGAAATTAAAAGTATTCATAGAATGAACGACAGAGTTAGGAAGAAAATGAAAAATTATGGGAAATCAGACCACAATCGGTCACGTGATCTCGCATTCCAGTATTGTTGTATATAGACGAATTCATTTTAAAATCAACACAAAATGCTAAATCAAAGTTATATTATGCAACAAGTTAAGTCTAACAATAAGGAATATCGATATTATGAATACTTTTCACCAATAAATAACCATAGACTCACAGAATTGATTAGATTTGCAAAAAAACTTGCAATGTTCTATCAAATATATATAAATTCCAGCCCCCTCCCCACACTTCCCAACTGATACTAGATTCGGTGATTTCCTGTCAGTTATGCGGCCCAATATTTAGAGTTAGCTGTGGTAGGACCAACAGATATCTATACCACCCAAAACAGTTGATGTATGGCGAGCTTGAAGGGGCAGACGTTTAGCTGGTGGACAGAAAAAACGCTTTAAAGACACTCTTAAAGTGTCTTTGAAATACTTCGATATAGACAATACCTGCTGGGAATCCCTTGCGCATGATCGCCAAATGTGGCGCTGTAACAACAAAAGAGGAACCCGAATAGCTGAGAATCATCGTATTGTTGAGTCACAGAGAAAACGTGCAGCGCGAAAAGACAGAGCACACAACACGCACATGTCTAACCTTGATCATGTATGCCCCACCTGTGGTCGAGGATTCTGTTCTAGGATTGGACTCTACAGTCACCTCCGCACACACCAGAGAAATGCAACAGCACACGTCTGAGATTGTTGTCATCACCGCTTGCGATGGACGGCTATATATATATATACCACCAACTTAAAATTTAAAAATGAAGACTAGAATAAGGTTCTAATATCTATAAAACTGTAATCAAAGAATTCAAACAACACATAAAATACATGACAGGTGCACACACAAGGAACAAAAGAAATTACAGGCACATACAACTTAGTTACACAAATCCTTCCAACATAGTTTAACTTTTCACCCACCTGTTTTATCCGCCCTGAGTTCTACATTTCTGTGTCGCGAACACAAAGAGGAGAGTCTTTTGTCAAAGTACAGATGAATAGTTTGCAAAATAGCACCCCACTCGTCCGCACAGAGAAGTCGATTGTAAAAGTTAACAACCTGTAGATATGTGTTCACCTTCTCAAGTATTGCCATTTACTCCCTGTTGGGTGCGCTCTAATTTGTTGGTCATTACAAGTGGATTGTGAGGGTTAAATTTGCTTCGTCGTATTATTCAACACTGTCCCTTTGTTTTCTCGATATTGAGTTTTTTTCTCAACATTATCATGTGTCGTCTCTCCGTTGGCTGCAACATAATTCTTCCATTTATCTTCCATATGCTGATGGTACTATCTGAGAGACTGCTCCTTGTCTATCTCTTGATGTTTTTCTCCCGCACGTGTGTTGCCAGGGCTCACAATGGGAGCAAAGAATAGTAACACTGCGATCTACAAGGCATGTCGTAAGAGGCGACTGAGGTAGGGGCATAGAGACGCCACATTACTAAATAAAAAGCGTGGTAGAAATAGGTTGTGCTGGCCTACTTGTAAGTGTTAATACTGGTATAGTGTGGGACTACAGTAAAACTATATAGAATGACGAAACATGTAATAACAAAGTACTGCAGTTTTACAAATACGAAAACAATGACAATACACAGCAACGGTTTGATAAAATGCCTTTATCAAGCAAACGATACAACAGGCGTGACGAATTTCACAGCACACTACATATAGACTGAGAGCCACTGTAGCGTAGTTGTTAGTGAACTCGCTTCGCAAGGCTGGTGGTCTGGGTTCAGCTCCCGCAATGTGCGTGGAATTTTTCCCGACAACGACGGCTATCAGGTCGACCCAGCCTCAACTGGGTCCCAGACATGCTCTGGGAAAGTAAAGGCAGCCGGCGTGATGCTGACCACATCACCCATTGTGTGCCGACGGTCAATGAAAAATACAGGCCTAACACTGTATTGACCTATATACCACGAGGTATGAAAGGGTTCCTTTACATGTAGACTACGACGGACATATTGCAACGGGCATAACATGAATATATGTGACTAAAAACGAATAACGAAAGAAATGTTTATCTGTCCACCAGCATGACATCTGCCCTCTTCAAGTACGCCATACATCAACTGTTTGGGGATGCGTTTATCAGGCATCCGAGCAACGTGACCGGCCCATCTTACTTGGGTCTTCTGCAACAAGGTGTTGACGCTTGAAATCTTTGATATTACATGACTAGTAATATCAGAACAGAATAATAGCAAATTGAAAAATACATGGAAATGTTTAAATTAAGGAAATGAGATCTTTGACAAATTTAATCCAAAATCTAAGGCAATCTGTGACAAATTGAGTAAAACCTTGACATAAAATGCTGATATTCTAAACAGATGGAAGGAATACTGAGGCCAAATGTAAGATGAAGGTAATTCTCCAAATAACAATATTGATAACAATACAGAAGAAATGGAACCTGAAACAACACTAGATGAAGTAGAATGGGTCATATATAATCTTTAAAATGGCATGGCACCAGAATACGATGAAATAATAGCAGAGCTTATTAAGACATGGAGAAAACAGAGCTGAAAATATACCTCACATTCTGTAAGAAGATATATCAAAGTGAAATTTGACCGAGGAAGGAAGTGCTACAGTAGAGTTTTCAGAATACCATAGGCAAGAAATACAACAAATATGTCCATTTTATATCGGCTTAAAATTGAAGAAAAGTAGTCATCCGTCTGAGGCGAGGGTTTGCAAGGGTAGCAAATGTTAGTAACACTGCGGCCCCCAAGACATGTCGTAAAAGCGACTGATGTAGGGTCTAGGAAGATACCCGACTAAATAAAAAGAGTTGCAGAAATTGAATGTGCTGACCTACTTGTAGACATATAACTGACGCAACGTACAATCGCTCTTAGGCTCTGATGGCATACAAATCACAAAGAGTGGTTAACATGTGGTCGATATGGAGCGTTCGAAGAAGAAGAATAAAAGTAATAGTTATTTGCGCTCGTCCTTATCAACCAATTTAACCACTCTTTTGGGATTTCTGTAGTTTGCGCCAAGAACGTGAGTATGTGGCACACACGTTATACCTCTACGGAATGTAAGACAGGCACATCCAAATTTCCTCTAAAGTGTGTGCATATTATTCAATAAAGCATACAGACGGGTAACTGTCAGATTTTAATAAGAGAATCCATCTTACAGGTTATCAGATTTGTATATGTTATATGTTATTTGTATGATTTAATTATTCATTTTGCTTGCTTATGTGATACCATACATACGTGTCTTTGTCCAAATAACGCCAATTTTAAAGTATCACCACAACCACCCCTCGGTTTTCTTCAGATCCAATCCGCTCTGACCACTTCACATGTGTCAGTTTCCATACATCGCGTAGTCATTATTTAATAGTAATTTCATTATTAACATTACTTTATCATTACTATTAGTATTGTTCTTTTTCTTCTTCTTTAAATGTTCCATATCGATCACTTCTTACCCACTCTTTGTGATTTGTATGTGATCTGAGCTTAAGAGTGATTGGGCCAGTTATACGCCTAAAAATAGGTCAACACATCCGATTTCTGCGATGCTTTGAATTTACTAGGGTAGCTTCCCGAGGCCCCTACTCAGTCGCCTCTTACAACATGCCTTGTAGGTCGCAGTTGCTATTCTTTGCTCCTCTAGCGAGACCCAGTAACACATGGGGGTTTAATATTGTTAATATTATTTTGTGAGTTGCCATAAGATGTCAACGCATATAGAGGAATTAATCAGATGTTCCCTAATACATAAAAACGTTTGAGAACAGGATGGGCTCGGAGGCATTAGATAGAGTCGCTGGGAGGTCTAAGCTGACAAAGATCAGTTTTATTTTTGTGCCAGGGCATGCAGGTGTAAGGGGAATGAACGTGCGGATTGGCTTGCAGGTATGGCTGCTGTCCAAAGCGAGCGAGCAATGGACCAGGCTGATATTATAAATTCCTTAAGGAGAGAGGGCGTGTACATGATTCACGTAATAGCGGCGAATCCACAACACTAACCAGACTGCAAGAACTCCAAGTTAAGTGTGGTGTAGCTCGACAAGAACGCTATGCTGGCAGACAAAGAAGAATTGTAAACCAACAAAGAACCGGTGTCGTTAGTCGCCACACGCTGATGGACATACTGGGGGAGAGATCGGAGCACTTATGGACTAATTTGTTCGACGTGCAATGATGGTGATCCGACGACTAAACTAAACTATAAAAACGTTGGACGGCACAGGACTAGAGTCTTCCCAACTATAGTATAGCTTATCTGTCATTTAAAAAATCGTGCTACTAGTAAACAAGCCTGGACTCTGACATTAAATCACAGAAGGAAACTAGTCACGACAGAGATGAAATGTCTACGCAGAATGCTGGATGTAACAAGAAGTTTTAAATCAGGCATGCAAACAAAGAAACTTGATTAAAATAATAAGAATCAAGCAATCAAGATCATTCGGGCATATAATGCGAAAAGAAGGTTTAGAACATTTGGTGACAACAGGGACAAAGAGATCATGGAAGACAGAGGCAGAAAGTGTTGGATGGCCTGACATTAAAAAAGGGTTTTAAAGCCGAAGGATTTACTTTATTGCACCGGGTTTTACCCCATATGGCTCGGTCCTTCTCCGCAGAAATGGCACGTCACCTGCCGAGAGAATTGTACAAAGCACGAACTCCGTAGCTCCGGCAACAATCCTAGTGGTCTCTGGAAAAAACTGCACTCGTGAGTAGAAGGCCGCGGTCCGGACTCGAACCCACGACCCTGAACTCACAAGGCAAAGGGCTTAACCACTCAGGCCTGACATTATGATTCGACACAAGATCGACGTCAGAACTGATTACATACACCAAGCAGAGAGAGTTGTAGAGAGACATGATTGCCTACGCCAGCAGGCATAGCACTTGAATGATTGAACAAGAAAAGACGGGTTGAGAAATGAAGACATCAGGAAAATGTGAGTACACCATCAGTACTGGAAAATGTGTGTACACCATCAGTACTGGAAAATGTGTGTACACCATCAGTACTGGAAAATGTGAGTACACCATCAGTACTGAACTTCATCAAGAAAGAACAAATTAAATGGTTCGGTCACATAACTAGATTACTAACAGACAGTGTACCTCAAAGAGCAATGTTGCTCCGATACAATGGATACAAACAAAAACCTGCAACGCAAACGGTGGACCTCAGAGATAACAGAAGCGACGAAAGACACTGTTTTATGAAGCGCACACAAATGCTCTTTCTATCAATCTCTTCTTATTCTGACGCTGTGAGACAAAATAAAATTAGAGAAAAGGAAACAAAGAGTACATAAACCTAGAAGCCACCCAAACACATGTTAGATATTACCCTGTTCACAATCACCCATTTTATTTGACAGATCTTGCTATGACTCATGCTTATTTTACAACTAAACTACCCAACGTTGGTCGGTCAAAACTCAACATTAAATTAATATACACTAGAAATATGCTTGGCACGGTCTGAATCATTGCCACACAGAACTACAAATGCTACCACTTGCAATTAGTAACGGGCTTAGTCAGATGAGACTGGCAGCTGGCATATAACGAACATTTGTATCGTTTCAACCTTACTCAAATTAGGCTTCATATTTCTATCATTCACTTATAATATTCCATGACTAAATGATTGATAATGATACATTTTGTAGTTCTAGTTTAAGAGTGCACTTAGGCGTTTCTAGTTTCATATTTCTTTTTTTGGAAAAGTTCTGTTGAAGAATCTGAATAGGTGACTTGTAAGAACCGAATTACTGCTGTGAAGCCGTCCGAGTGGTTACCGGGGCCCAAATTTGGGGTGTAAAGAATAGAACCACTGTTACCTGCCACGCATGTGGTAAGAGGCGACTAAGGAGGTTTGACTGAAATCGGATGTATGTGTCCTAAACATGTAGAAGTCTATGAGTTTAGGGGCCTACCAAACCAATGTGCAACGTGTTCACGTTCTTGGCAAAGATCAAACATATCACAAAGAGTGATTAAAATTGGTCGTAAAGAACGAACGCAAAGAAGAAGAGGAAGAATGCTGTGGGGCTTCATTATTTCTGGTTTCTATCATGGTCTACAGAGTGTTTTCCCGCACCTGGTTCTGCATCCAGCAGAGCTAGGGTAGTCTAGTCTCTCTTAGGAAGGGTGAAAAGTAACCAAAAAAAGCCTTCGACAAGCATAACACACAAACTAACCACATCACCCAAGTAGCGTAGACAAGGAGGACACTTTCGATGCGAAGTCCAAGACTTACTGGCTTCTGGATCAACTACGGGGATTGATCCCCCCCAAGGTCAGGGTTTTGTTTGCAACTTATGAAGGCGAGCCTGAAAAGCAATCCTGCAGAAACTGGATGCTCTGACCTAGGGTCTTTAGTACCCTAACTGAAACAACAAACTCGCGCTTCAAGAAGCAAATCACATACAGACCACAACAAAAAGTGGTGTAACAGGTAGCTGAAGTATATCGAGCGAAGAAGAAATAAGATTTTACATTACTGATAATCAAGAATAAAGGAATACAAACTACTGCAAGTGTATACGCGTGAGACTTGTAAAAGCAATGATGAAAATTATCATATAAATATGTATTTAGTATCTCTTTTGAAATACAACCACCAAAAATTTAAGGCGATAAATCAGATTGAAAGGACGATATTTATGATGCACGGACAAAAGTCCGTTCTAGAAATCTCTTCTTATCCTGACTCTGTGAGGCATAACAGGGTTGGAGAAAAGAAAGAAAGAAGCAATTGTGCATAGATCCAGATGCAGCAATTACCCACCAGACGCAATACGAAAGTTAAGAATGCAGCAAATCACCGTATCTATGCTCTGCACCACACACGGCAAGTCGTACACCAGAAAATATTAGCTGCAAAAGCTGACCACTGTACTTGTCAAAATGATTCGCAGATTCGAACACATTCTGCAAACTTGTCTCCGTTTCGATCGTATTTAGCTTGTGTCCGAGAGACTAAATGGAAGGAGAAATTGTGAGGAACCAGTGATGGCTGGGGGACGGAATTCCACGATGACAACTTACTTTTGTACTAGACTTTTGAGCGTAACAACCAGATCGTGTAGTAACATGTGATTTGCGGAACGTCGTTTTCATCATAGCCCGCTTGAAAAACTATTGTTTCTAGTAAGTTCTTCCGCCTCCTTCATTGCCGTGTTCAAGATTTCTATGATGTCCTGCTGCCACCTTGGTATTGGTCGTCCCTTGTCTCTTTTTCCAGCAACCACGTCTTCCAGTACCATTCTCTCCAAACCGCTGACACGTTATCAAAGTATTTCATCTTCTGGGACACGATGTTATTTATTAGCCAATGCTCCTCCATATACAGGTCTTGATATCTTTGCTTTTTCTCTTCTCTGTCTAAGATGTTCTACAAACTTGTCTGTAACCTCCTAACAAACTGATGAGATAAGGTTAATGAGGAATATGTACTGTTATTCATTTATCAATCAATTTAAGGACACTATCAATCAATAAACACAATAAAATATGATGATCGCCCTGCTCTGTGGGCACAACAAATCTTGACTATAATAATTGTGATGTTACAATCATTTTCTGATGCTCGTTTTCACCTGACACCGCCTTCTGCTGCAACCCTTAACAGCATTCTGCTGATCAAATTTCAATCAGAGCGTATTGAAAGGAAGGATATGAGAAAAGTGTGATAACAATCATATAACACAGTTGATATCTATTGATTGATATGTCTGCTTTATTAACATCGTAGAACAATGGCTATATTCTTCTATTTATATAGACTCTCTCTCTCACGATCTCTATTTATCTTTCTTCAGTATATTCATTACATTCGGGGATCTTTGTGGCTAAGTGGTTAAGCCCCTTGCCTTGTGAGTCGAAGGTCGTGGGTTCGCATCCAGACCGCGCCGTTCTGTTCACGAGGGCAATTTTTTCCAGAGACGCCTAGAATTGTTGCTGGAGCTACGGAGTTCGTGCGTTGTGCAATACTCTCGACAGGTGGCGTGCCATTTCTGCGGAGAGGACCGAGCCATATGGGGTAAAACCCGGTGCAATGAAGTCAATCCTTCGGCTTTTAAAACCTTTATTTATTAAATTCTCTATATCTCTCACTGTTACACTCCCTCCATTTTTATCTATTTAATTTTCTTACTTTTTCTTCTTCTTCTGCTCCATATCAACCACTTGTTAACTACTCTGTGTGATCTGTATGTGATCTGAGCCCAAGAGCGATTGTATGGTGTGTAAGTTAAGCGCCTACATATAAGCCAGCACAATCTATTTATGCGACGCTTTTTATTTATTAGGGTAGCTTCACTAGGCCACAACCTCCGTCGCCTCTTAGACATGTTTTGTAGGTCGCAGTGTTACTATTCTTTGCTCCCCTTGCGAGCCCTGGCACTACACAGGCGACTTTCTCACTATCTTTCACATTCTATTTATGTTCCATATTCCATCTCTCTCTCTCTCTCTCACTCTCTCTCTCTCACTCTCTCTCACTCTCTCTCACTATCTCTGCCCCTCTCTCTCACTCACTCTCTCCCATTCTCTCCCTCCCACTCTCTCACTCACTCTCTCCCATTCTCTCTCCCTCTCTCTCCCTCTCTCTCACTCTCCCTCTCTCTCTCTCTCTCTCCCACTCTCTCTCACTCTCTCTGCCCCTCTCTCTCACTCACTCTCTCCCATTCTCTCCCTCCCACTCTCTCTCTTCCTCTCTCTCTCACTCTCTCTTCCCCTCTCTCTCACTCTCTCTCTCTCTCTCTCTCACTCACTCTCTCCCATTCTCTCCATCCCTTCCACTCTCTCTCTTCCTCTTTCTCTCACTCTCTCTCCCTCTCTCTCCCCTCTCTCTCACTCACTCTCTCCCATTCTCTCTCCCACTCTCCCTCTCTCTCCTCTCCCTCTCTCTCACTCTCTCCCTCTCTCCCCCTCTCTCTCCCTCTCTCTCTCTCTCTCTCACTCACCCTCTCCCATTTTCCATCTCCCTCTCTCACTCACTCTCTCTTCCTCTCGTTCGTTTCTTTCTTTCTCTTACAATCTCATATCTCCAATTTCTGTCACTCTCAGTAGCCCATATAGTACAGTGATAGTGAGCTAAATTCCTGGCACTCTCAGTAACCCATATAGTACAGTGATAGTGAGCTAAATTTCTGTCACTCTCAGTAGTCTCATATAGTACAGTGATAGTAAGCTAAATTTGCTCACTAGTTTATAGTATTCAATTCCCAGTACAGTCTACTCATCACTTATCAATCAGAAATAAGTACTCATGCTTTCTAAGTTAGGAAAAATTTAACCGTGTCGCCGAAGCTACTTCGTTAGTGATCTGCTCCTAGCACTTACATTTTTCTACTAAACTATTCATAATATTTTCGAAGGGTGGAGGGAGTGTCTTTATGTCGATGGGGCTATGCAGTTTACCTTGCGTTCTGAATGTCGTTGCTTCGAATCTGAAATTCGTTCTTTTATGAGTGCATTTTTTATAGAGATTCTTTAGGATTGTTGCTGAAAGTTCAAGGAAACAACACTATCAAGATGTGGCGCGTACTTTCTATGGATAGTGACAAAGCTATACTTAGAAACACTGTGCAATGAAGAAAATACTTCGCATTTAGGCCCTTTAGTCCTCCTTGGGGTGGCGTCTGTGGCTTAGGGGATAGTGACTCGGTCTATTAACCCCGACTTACTGAATTCGAATCACGCTGCGGACAGTTTGGTTGGTTTTATTGTGGTTTTTTCCCCCCGATCCAGAAGCACTTGAGCTCTCAGTTCTTCGGCTCGGTGCCATGGACATCGTAACCCTTCGGTTCGGTGCCACGAACACCGTAAATCTGGGGAACCTGTGACTTTTCTGTAAGCACGCGGAATTGAACCTGCAGTCACAGAGGGCTACGGACAATTTGGTTACAAATTGATTCTCGTGGATTTTTACAAAGGACGATGGCACCACCTGTTTAGAAAGCAATGACAAACTACTGAACGTAATAATGCCTATAAAAATCACAAACAGTGTTAGAAAGCTGGGAATGATTCGCAAAGTCCTGAAAAGGAAATGCAATTAACCATGAAGATGATATTGTTAGATATCTAGAGCTCCAGTCTACCTTGATGTGTTCCACTAATATATATTATATAAAATGTTGGTTAGCGGTTACTGAGCTGACATCACAAAACTTCGGGCAGACCTATAGGTGCTCAGTCTTCCCCAACAGATGTCGAAGAGTATGCATACAGATGGTGCTGTGGCTCGCTAGTTAAACATCATCCCCTCTCTGTTCCTTAAGCATCCATCTCTAGTTCGTCTCTGTCCATCCCTTCTTACTCCGCTTCTCTATCCCTTATTCTATACGCATATTTCATTGATTATCTACCGGAGAACCAGACGACAGTGCACGAACTCCGTAGCAACCACTGGAACTCATTGAAAATATTACATGTTACAACGCCCGTGTGTTGAGGGCCTTCAAAGAGAGCAACGAATAGTACAACTGCGACCTACAAGGCATGTCGTAAGAGGCGACTGAAGTAAGGGCCCAGGAAAGCTACCTAGTAAATAAAAAGGGTTGCAGAAATCGGATGTGCTTGCCTACTTGTAGACGCATAACTGGTACAACGTATAATCGCTTTCAGGCTTGGATCACATATAAATATCACAGAGTGGATAACAAGTGGTCAATATGGAGTGTTAGAGAAAGAAGAAGAAGAAGAAAACTTACAAAACAATATAAACCTGTGTTGATATTCACCTAACACAAACTCTTATTGTCACATGTTTCATTTTTACTAAAACAGAACTAATTATTTTTTATTTAACTTTAAGATTTTAAAGGTTTTGTAGCGAATGATTTATTTCATTCCACCGGGATTTATTCCACATGGCTCGGTCCCTCTCCGAAGAAATGGCACTCCACCTGCCGAGAGCATAAAGCACGAACTCCGTAGTGCCTGCAACAATCCTTGAATTCTCTAGGGAAAAATGCATCCGTGAACAGAACAGCGCGGCCCAGATTCGAACCTTCGGCTCGCAAGGCAAGAACTTAACCACTTAACCACATAGACCTGTTATAAAGTTAACACTACTTTGCACTAGAATGGTTACCCCTCAATGGTTCCTTCACATTAAATCAGTTTGAAAACCGTCGTTTCATTTCCACACATGTCGTAACAGCAGCTAAAGTTTAACTATAAAAAAAGTAATTTGTGCGCAAAGCAAAGATCATTCAATTGGATCGCTTAATATTGTAACCTTTGAATGTTTTTCTTTGTCAACTGTTACCATTTTGCAGCCGCTGCCAGCGATTTTCCAGAACCATTAATTTCATGGTGTCTCTCTCCTCGTTTATTTCCGACAGTTAGAGAGGGTAATTATTAGTGTGTGTGTCTGTCTGTCTGCATATCAAACTGTAAACGTAATCCTTCAAAACAGAGTACCATATAGGCGAGATACTTCACGGTAATAAGTGAATAAGGGTTTTTATGATTGATTGAGTGATTGATTGATTGATGGGGCCCTGTCATTGTACTTCGGTGAGTAACCATATATGCTCCAATCTCTTTCTTACACAGAAAGATCTCAGCTGCACCGGCGAGAGTCCCCGATGTAATTTTGATAGTGTAGATATTTGAAAGGTAAAAATAGGCCTCACCGTTCAGAAAAAGTAATGGCAAACTATTGAACGTATAAGGGGTGCCTAGAAAAATCAACGACTCATTTACTGTGGTTGATGGCTACGTCATTTAGGATACGCCACAATTTTCATTTTTCAGATATTTATATAGGAATTGTATTTTTAATCCTTTCTAATGAATTTTGTACGAGCAGCTGCTTTCCAGCCTGTTATTTTCGATTTTGAACTGGCAAGGGTTCTTTTACGTGCTCAAATTGAACACGGGACCTACGGTTTTTTTGGGGGAGGGGAACAACAGGAGAAGCAACAAAGCCAATTAATATGAAGAATAAATGGACAGTAAATATGTATTAAGGGCATCCGGGAACAAAAACAATTTACTAAACAGAGAATTCGAGCCACAACTTTGCTTCTAACGGCACTTACAGTACCAAGACTTTGCTGCATTTGGAAGTGTGATTATTAATTCTATAACTTGGTGAAACAGATAAAAATGTTGATCTGGTTTAGAAGACATAAATAAAAGAACACAACAAGAAGTTGGACATGTTCTTAGAATGGGAAAAACAAGAAGGAGCGGGATAACAAGAGGTTGAATAAGGAATAAGGCACAGAAGGTGGTGATGGATAGGACACACACTGAGGAAACCTCCTGGCAGCATCAAGAAAAAGGCCCTCCAATAGAACCCCAACGGTAATAGAGGTAAGGAAACACATAGGGACAACTGGACACGGTAGTTTGAGACGGAATACAAGAAACCAGGAAGAGAGTGAAGAGATCTGGATAAAATGACCTAAGATAGAAGGATTTGGAAGACCTTGATTGCGGGCATATGTCTTACTAGAGGTGAAGGGTGAAGATGAATCATCGGTCATTATCTGACTAAGCATGATCACAGCTAGAAAGAACACTTTATATTCTCTCAAAAACGTTCAGTTTCATTGGTTTGTATGTGATTAGTTGCAATCAAATTCCAATAAAATACAAGGAGACTCTGTTGAGTTTCTTAGAGTTAATATGTTTCTTAGTGAGCTTCTATAGCTTAAGTAGTTGTAAGCTCGATGACAACCCAAGCGTACCTGGTTCAAACTCCGTGGTGGGCAAGATTGGAAGCAAATTAGTTCCCTTGGATTTTTACGAACAATAGAAATAGACCTCACTGTTCAGAAAGCATTGACAAACTACTGAACGTATAAGTGGTGCCTAGAAAAATCAACGACTCGTTTACTGTTGTTGATGGATAAGTCCTGTAAAGAATACACCAGGATTTTTGTTCAAACATGTTCAGTTTGGCATCTGAAGTAAAGTAGAAGAAGACAGAACTCAATAGAATGAAGTCTTATAGCGTAATGTCCCACTTGCACGTAGAAAAACAGAACTCAATAAGAAATGAAGTCTTATAGCGTATATGCGTCCCCACCTTGCATCTATTCCTCTTTCTTTCTTTTCTTACTTTTTCTCAGGTGTTCTGTCTGTAGCTGATCGCAATCATAGGCATTCATATTTTTCAACATCTCTTACTGGTGACAAGTTTGTCCTTAACTTTCTTGCTTGTACTTGTGTTCTATGACATGAGGTAATTCTTCTTTTTCATGTTTGTTGGTCTACACGATCTGATATAACCTAAACAAGATCCGTCCTTAGGTTGAAAGGGCTGTGCCTCGGCTTAAAGATGTTGCAATCAGCTTCTTAACAAATAAACACAATAAAGACAGTTAATAAGTATCAAGGGCTTCCCAAAGAAACAATTTACCAAATGTAGGATTCGAACCACAACCTTTCTTCTTTAAGAACACATTGTCTAGCCCTGCAGACGAGTGCTTTTCAGAGCACGAACAATGAGCAGAACGACTCTTCCTGGATTCAAACCAACGAAATTAGGAACGCACAGCAAACGATCTAACCACTTAGCCACAGAGACCTCTGGTTACCTTCCTTCCTTTCATTCGCTTGAAATATTGTCTATGTATTCAATGTTGTCTCTTGTATAAACATCACTGCAGTGGCGGCTCGTCTATAAGGACCAGTGGGGCCGGGCCCCACCAAAAATAATGTATATCGTGTATTTATTATTTCTTAAATTAAAATATAGCAATCTAAAACCATGATTTATCCGGAACAAAATGTCTGGCCCCACCAATAATCACGAGCCGCCACTGCATCACTGTCTTGTGTAGCTCACACAGAAGTACGTGTAGTTTGACATCGAGTGTTTGGTTACCTATTGGAAGCATCAGGTGGACAGACGGCCTGATGGAATAACAATATAGCTGGACAACAAAGGATTTTCAGATTAGTTTGCTGGGACCCTTGACGCCAAGCGATTATGCAACCAAAGAAAAATAGTGACCACTAAAATTTTCTTTTCTATTTTGTTAATTTAGTGACTTTTGTTGGTAGTCACGGTGATCCTAGTCACATTGTTTCTGGCGAACATGGAGCTTATTGAATAAACAAAATAATTTAGACAGCTGTGTTACTCACAGCGTGTCATGTGAATAACTTTTAGACTTCCACACAAGCTGTCTACGCAGACTACTAAAATAAATTTTCCAGACCAAATTTCGGATACCGAAGTCCTCATAAGAACAAAGAACCCAAGCGTCAACACCATGTTACAGAAGGCCCAAGATGAGCCGGTCACATTGCTAGGATGCCTGATAATCGAAAAGCTTAGAGTAACCATTACAGGACGTAGCCATCAACAACAGTAAACGAGACGTTGATTTTCTAGGCACCACTTATACGCTTAGTAGTTTGTCGTTGCTTTCGAAGCGGGGAGATCTACGTCCGTTGGTTGCCGGATCCCGCAAGGGAAGCAAAGAATAGTACCACTGTGACCTACAAGGCATATCGCAAGAAGCGACCGATGTAGGACCTAGGGAAGCTAGCCTAGTAAATAAAAAGAATCGCAGAAATCGGATGTGCTTGTAAGCACAACGGGCAATTGCTCTTAGACTCGGATCACATACAAAACACAAAGAGTGTCTAACAAGTAATGGATATGGAGCGTTTGAAGAATAAGAAGAAGAGTCACCTGTTAATAAAACTGTTAGGCTTAGACGCCTATTCAACTGTCCGTTTATGCCTTGTTACATTCACCTACTAAGTCCACTTCAGGTTAACCTGAACGTTGCCCCGGGCTACCACCAGTCAACACTGACCTCTACCAGAGCAGCTTTAAGTGGTCTTCGAGTACCAAAAGGCGTTGATGAAAATTAAACGAAACTGGAGAAATTCCAGCGGCATGACGAATTCTATTGGCACACTCACATTTCTCAAATGTCAAAGTTTGACATTTTACTTCAAATAATCACAAGCTAACTCTGTCTTTGTCTCAGTTTGCCTGCGCGTGCGGTTCCACTTTTCGTTCATTCTGTACTTCCCGACATATCACACGTGCATATGTTTTTTTTTTTATTATTATTAAATCAGCAAATTGTTAATGTTAGTTTTCATTTTGATGTTATGCCCTGCCTGATGTGGTCGAAATATTACACTTTAGTTGTCTACTTCTTCGTTATCTTAACTTGTTCTCTTCGTCCAACTACTGTTTTTGTACTTTCAGCTTCTATTTCGTATTCCATTTGATGTCCTTCTATTCCTACTTCTAATAGTATCTGTTTTAATTGTCCACTCTTGTGTAGATGTTAGATAAATCCTGGTTGTTTAAGTTTCATTGTTCCTTGTTGACTTTTCTTTCAGCTTTGTTTCCCGTCTAAGTTTCCTAGTGTTTAAATTACATGTGGGTGTTTCTTTGTTTTCTTTAGAATTCCCGGAATTTTACTTTGCGTACATACTGTTATCTATTCTTAAAACATACATCAACATATTCTCTCTTACACATACATATTATGGGCGTCAACGAAATTTTTTTCTAGATGGAAAGGGGGAAGGGAGGGTACTTAACTTTTTAAATTTTAATTGGTAGTTTACTAAGTGGAAATGAAAAATACCAGATTCGAGTACTAATGTTTATCAAAAAGTTATCACCCTTCCATTACCCCTTGACTTAACGTGTGGACGCCCATGATACATAGTCTTCTTTTACACATACACTCAGACACCCACATTTACACCAACACAGAATGTCCGCCTTTGCACCAATGCAATGTAAGCACCATTTAAAAGTAGGAATCAAGCAAGGCATGCTAGGCGGGCCGTGTTTATTCTTTCAACAAATCGAAGCTGGCTTGACGCACTGTTTGCTCTCTTTGTGTGTGTAGTGTTGCTCACTTAATAATGCTCTTCGGCTTGTAGCAACAACAATAAGAGCTAATAACAGGAGCTCCCGGTTCACAGCAATTTCATGCTTCACATATGGCGCTGTTCGACAGGCCCATTCTTCGTGGTGGGTCTCTTCTCGGTTATAGAAGTCAAATGATGTACAAACTCAGACGCTACATGTTTCAGAGAGATACTTTCTTCGGATAGAGGCATCTGGAGCACTGTCTCTCAATGCTTCCAATCTACCAGCATGGATTTTCCTCCATCTTTCTTCTCGCTCGTGTGTTGGCGGGGCTCGCAAGGAGCAAGAATAGTTACACTGCGGCCTACAAGAATGTCGAAGTGAATGAAGTAGGAGCTTAGGGAAGCTACCCTCGTAAATAAATAGCGTCGTAGAAACCGGATGTGATGGTCTACTTGTAGGCGCATAACTTACAATCGCTCAGGCTCAGATCACATACAAATCACAACAAGGGGTTAACAAGTGGTCAATATGAAGCGTTCGAAGAAGAAGAAGGATAGAGGCATCTGGTTCACTGTCTCTCATTGCTTTCATTTCTTCCATTGCTTCCATTGCTTCCATTGCTTCCATTGCTTCCATTATTCATTGCTTCCATTCTAGCAGCATTGATGTATTCCTACATCTTTCTCTTATAATCGACATCCGCTATGTTTTTTTCATTATCTATTATCTATATTATCTACACAAGTTAAAAGTGCAACTGTATTTATGGGACCTATACCAGGGGATCGCGCATCAAGTAGCTTGTCCCTTTCAGAACCTGAATCCCGTGACAGCAGTCATGTAAATCTCTCTGTTCTCTGCAAGTTGGCCGGCGTCAACAGCCAACATTCTCAGATCGTCAATGACATCTTGCACCCATCATCTTCTAGGTCTTCCTCTCATTCTTCTTCCAGGCACAATTCCTTCCAAAAGTATCTTCTCTAGACACTGATGACGTTTGATGTGTCCAAAATATTTAATTTTCCTTGATGTTATGCTCATAAATAGCCAACGCTCTCTAATATCAAGCTGTTGAAGAACAGAAACATTTGTTCTTTTCTCTGTTCATGATATTATAAATACTCTTCTGTAGCATTTGAATTCTTCTTCTTCTTCTTTGCGTTCGGTTTCGTATGCTCGTCTAAATCATGAGATGGGTTGCCTCTATGAAGCTGCATGTCAGTTGGAGTTCTTCGAGAGTTCCCATAGCTTGGTCTGTAAGCTTTGTTCATGAGGCCATGCTTCATTTCGGTGGTGTATGTATGATGGACATGACTGCAGGATGTGCTCTGGAGTCTGTGTTTCTGTCTGGCATGCACACTGTGCAGTCTGAGCAGGCTTTTTCTGTGCATGTGGCGCATTTGAATTCAAAAGCATTAAGATTTTCTCCGCCGCTTTGTCAATGGTCCATGTCTCACAATCATATGTTGCAATGGAAAAAAAACGCAGGCTCTCAAACATCTGATTTTTGTTCCTATGTCAGTTCCCTTCTATAGGTTAGTACGTCTTGCACAAAATAAAATGACAGAGACAAAACAAGAAAAAATGTATACAGAATCACATGAACTTTTTAAAAAGCAATAATTTAAACTTGTTGCTCCGGGTTCAACTCCACATTAGGGCGTGAAATATTTTTCTGAATGGGACGGCTCTCTGATAGATCCAGTTACAATGGGGTAACAATTTAACACTGGGAAGTAAATCCGACCCGCGTGATGTTGACCACATCATCCAACGTGTACCAATGATCAATGAAAAATACTAGCCTAACGCCGTATTTCTTACTATACCTCATGGTATGGAAATGGGTTTTCCTTTCTTTTTTAATGTTTGATTGATTGATAGGACCATCAACATTGCACTTCAGTGAGTAACCGTGTCTGTTTCGATCTCTTTCTTATACAGGAAGATCTCAGCTGCAGTGCACGAACTCCGTAGCACTGGCGAGGGTCCCCGATGTAATTTTGAAGATAGTAAACATTATTTTGTAGGAATTTTATTTGTAATCTTTTCTAATTAATTTTGTCCTGGCAGCGGCTTTCCAGCCTGCTCTTCTCGATTTTGAATTGCGAAGAGTTCTTATACGTGCTAAATTTAACACGGGACCTACGTTTTGTTGTCCGTCTCCGACAGAACTAGGATCTCGATCTTGAAGAAGATTAGAAGTTTGATACTTAACTTGTAGGAAGAGTTTGATAAAATGATTTGAAAAGTTGACCCAGGAACTTGAAATTCTGCCAAAATTAGACCAAATTTACATTAGAGAGACCGACCACTTGGAGCCTCATTAACTTTGGGAAATAGGATTTTTGGAAGGAAAATCCCTCGCTCCTGCCTTCACAAATATAGCTAATCTGGACTTGAACCTATTGTTCATCGATTCATTGACTATTAATGCTGAGAGTAGACGCAGGATGAGGGGAGAGTATGGCTCACTCACGGACAGCTTCTGACCAAGAAACTGGTGTGCTGTTCAAAATATAGATAGAATCGACGTGTTCTTTGATGTGTGCTTCCACTTCTATATTAAGTAAACATATTTTCATGAGAGAATACTTACTTCTGAAGAAATAATTCATATGACCATCATCATTACACTTTGATGAATACCCATGTGTTATCCGATCTCTTTCTTACACAGTAAGATCTCAGCGATAGGGCAGAATTCCGTAGCAGCGGCGAAGCTTTCCAATGTAATTTTTTAATATGGTACAAATGTGTAGTGATTTTATTTTAACTTTTAACTAATTTTGTATGGGCAGCTGCTTTTCCCGCCAACTGTAAATTTTTAATTACGAAGAGTTCTTTTACGTTTAACACATAACCTACTTTTTAATCGTTATTCTAGGTTGGAAATCTCTCTCCCGATCGTTATTCTAGGTTGGAAATCTCTCTCCCGATCGTTATTCTAGTTTGGAAATAGGATCTATCACCTCTTTATTGCGACCCACTCGTGTGGTGTCGGGGCACGTAAGGGAAGCAAAGAATAGTACCACTGCGACCTACAAGAGGTAATTGATGTAGGAGGAAGATGAGTTTATAATATCTTCTTCTAATGCTCCACGTCGACCTCTTGTTAACCACTCTGTGTGATTTATATGCGATCTGAACCTAAGAATGATTGTACGTTGTGCCATTTATGTGCCTACAAGTAGGCTTGCACATCCGATTTCTGCGATGCTTTTTATTTACTAGGGTAGCTTCCCAAGGTTCTACATAAGTCGTCTCTTATGACATGCCTTGTAGGTTGCAGTGGTACTATTCTTTGCTTCCCATGCGAGCCCCAGTACCACACGGGCGGGTTTATAGTATAAAGGAGAGTTTCCCAAACTTGGGGGCCCGGGGGTCTGCGAGGTACTTATAGGTGGTCCTCAAACGCTTGAAGAAATATTATGATCTTTGACATTTCTAACAGAAAAATAAATTTTAGAAATATGTATTTTTTCCGATCCAGAAGCACTTGAGCTTTTAGCTCTTCGGCTCGGTGCCATGGACATCGTAACCCTTCGGTTAAGCGCCACGAACACCGTAAATCTGGGTATCTGTGGCTTTTTCTGCCATCCCGCGGAATTGAACCCGCACACACAGAGGGATAGTCACCAGTAGTCCAACGCGCTACGAACACGCTGGGCAGACGGGCTAGAAATATGTATAAAAACAGCGGTAAATTAGTTCCACTGTGAAATCAAAGGAGTCGGACGAGACCGGAGTCTTAATGTATGACAGGACAAAATAAAAGGTCATTTAAAGTTTCCGCAGTCTGAGAACATTGTTTACTATTGTAACACAAAGAGAGTTAATTTCTGTTGATTTTCATATATAGAAACTTTTGGGGTGTCCGCGGCAGCAAATGTATTTAAAAGGAGGTCCGAGCTAGTACAATGTGTGAGAACCGCTTCTCTAAAGTGTCTAGTGTGTAAAGTACAAATTGTTGTTGGCTGGATTTTGTCACAGCCAAAACTAGTTATATAAGTTTAAAGTTGGCTCTTGGTTTTGTCCAACTCTGGACAAAAGGTGACCGAATAGTTAAAACACCGCAGTAATTCTTCATGAAAGTGTCTGGTGTTCTGGTGTCTGGTGTTCTGGTGTCTGGTGTTCTGGTGTTCTGGTGTCTGGTGTTCTGGTGTCTGGTGTTCTGGTGTTCTGGTGTCTGGTGTTCTGGTGTCTGGTGTTCTGGTGTCTGGTGTTCTGGTGTCTGGTGTCTGTGTGGTCTGGTGTTCTGGTGTCTGGTTTTCTGGTGTGTCTGGTGTTCTGGTGTCTGGTGTTCGTTAACGTTAGAAGTTTTTTTTTTTACATTTGGGGTTAACAAATAACCAGTGACGTGCACATGTGTGGTGACAGCTTCGGGCAAGTAGCCTTAATTCCCATGCCCTATATAATCCACCAGCTTAACCACAGACATGGAAATAAAATTAGGTCATTATGATAATTATTTTTCATCCAACTTTTGAATGATTTTTTGTTAGTAATTACTGCAAGGTCTATTGTTCTATGCATACTTTGTTCAACCTTAGCAACTTTGCTGTTAAAAGCAAAATGTCACTTATATAACTACTGGTTCTAATTACAGCAATTTGGTTTTTTTAAAGATAATTATAAATGGGTGGCTTTGATTTTGGTATGTTCTGAATAATATATTATTATTTTTTTCCGATCCAGAAGCACTTGAGCTTTTAGCTCTTCGGCTCGGTGTCATGGACATCGTAACCCTTCGGTTAAGCGCCACGAACACCGTAAATCTGGGTATCTGTGGCTTTTCTGCCACCCGCGGAATTGAACCCGCACACACAGAGGGATAGTCACCCGTACTCCAGCGCGTTACGAACACGCTGGGCAGACGGGCAATAATACATTATTAAGACATACATAGCTAAATAGTCATATTATTATTATATTCTTCTAGTAACGTTACAGGGTCTGTCTGCAATGTGTCCATACCACTCTATCCTGGACAACTCGTTCAATCTCCTCGATTCTATAGAATTGAGTCTCATATTTCTCGTCTTTCTCTCTCTCTCTCTCTCTCTCTCTCTCTTTCTCAGTAAAGTAAATTAGTCGCATTCTGGATAAATATTATTTTTAATTTATTTTGTTTACGTTTTTTATAACAATTTGTATCAATGTTTTTCCTTCTCTTTCTTTCTCTCTCTCTCTCTCTCTCTCTCTTTCGCTCTCTATCTCTTTTTGTATATATCTCTCTCTCTCTTTCTCTTCTCTTTCTCTTCTCTTCTTCTCTTTCCTCCTCACAAACCATGAGAACATTCTTAGCTGCTTGAAAACACATTAAAACAAAGTACCGTAGTATTACAAAGTATAAAACAATAACAATATACATCGACGTTTCGACCAAAGTGCCTTCATCACGCTTCTACTTCTTTGAACGCTTAATATCGACCACTTGTTAACCATTCTCTGTCATTTGCATGTGATCTGAGCCTAAGAGCGATTGTACGTTGTGGAATTTATTTGCTTACATGTTGACCAGCACATCCGATTTCTGCGATGCTTTTTATTTACTAATGTAGCTTCCCTACTCTCCTCTTACGACATTCCTTGTAGGTCGCAGTGGTACTAATCTTTTCTTCCTTTGCGGGCATCGGCACCATACGTGCGGATAGGTATTTGATTTCAGTCTTATTCGTTCTCTCTCTCTCTTCCCTCTCTCCCCTCTCTCTCTCACTCTAGCTTTAGCGAAACAAATAAAACAAAGTACTGTAGTTTTACAAAGTACAAAAACAATAAGAATATACAGCAACGTTTCGACCAAAAGGCCTTTATCAAGCAAAGGATACACCAGAAGGGAAACAATTCTAGTTTTCTCCCTACTCTCTAACTTTGTGTGTTATTGTAATTACATATTCTATTTAAAGAAATACAATTTGAAAAATAACTATTCACACCTTCACATTTTTTCACCATAAATTCTAAGCAATAAAGTAACAACAAAAAAATACAAAATAAATCTAAATATTTATCGTCTTTGTGAAGTGTATACGTGACAGCTTGAAAAATTGCTGGAGAATAAAGTTTCAAGAAGACAGGTAAACGATTATGAGACATTTAACTTCACGGAACACGGCCAGGAAGTGAACTGTAACTGAATATATGTAACATCAAAATGTTGAAGAGCAAGATCACCAACGTCAGCGCCCGTGTGTTGCCGGAGCCCGCTAGAGAAGTAAAGAATAGTACCACTGCAACCTACAAAGCATGTCGTAAGAGGCAACTGATGTAGGACCTAGGTAAGCTGCACTAGTAAATAAAAATGGTCTCAGAAATAGGATGTGATGGCTTACTTGTAGGTGCGTATCTGGCTTAACGTACAAACGCTCTTAGGCTCAGATCACATACAAATCACGCAGAGTCCTTTAACAAGTGGTGGATATAGAGCGTTAGAAGAAGAAGAAGCACCCGTGTGGTGTCAGGGCTTCCAAGGGAGGCAACGAATAGTACCACTGTGATCTACAAGGCATGTCGTAAGAGGCGACTTATGTAGGACTTAGGAAGCCACCTAGTAAATAAAAGCATCGCAGAAATCGGATGTGCTAACCTACTTGTAGACGCATAACTGACACAATGTACAATCGCTCTTTGACTCAGATTATATACAAATCACACAGAGTGGTTTAACAAGTGGTCGATATAGAACGTTAGTAGAAGAAGAAGAAGAAGACCAACGTCAGCATACATAACTCATTATAATGGTAAGTTTATTAATCTGAAAAAATACTGCGACTCCCCTCAACCATTATTCCATTTCTTCTTTGTTTCTTCTTAAGCTGACAGCCAATAATTTAGCGAAGTTGCTAGCAATAATAATCCTTGTTAAGTGCTTTATGACAACGTGTTAGAAACACGGAGATAACGAGAAAATGAAAAATAGAAGTAATGAGCTCATTGTGATACTATGTGGTATATTGGGGGATACGGAGTTAAGAAATCTATAGATAGTTTTAATATCTTTAAAATTACATTGGGAACCCTCGCCGATGCTACGGAATTCGTGCACTGTCGATGAGATATGCCCGCGAGATAGAGAAATTAGAGAAGATGTTGTTATTCAGTGAAGTACAGTAATGTCAGTCTTATCAATCAATCAAATTGATAGTGTGACCAAAACGGCCGTGTTTAACAGAGAAAAGAGTAGGAAGAAGCCGGCGAAATAACATCAATGGACTGGTATTCCAGTATGGCTCAATTTCTCAACGCTAAAATTGCACATGCGTGCCCGCAGCATTGCAAATAAAGAATAAATACTAAGCTGAATCACAGCCAACTCTAGATAACTAGGCCAAACAACTGACCGGGGATTCCTGACCTAGATCAGAAAAGGGGCTGGAAATTACAGATGTTTGATAGAACACTGCATGCTATTTTGCAATTTTACTCAATTCTGTGAGTCTATTGTTATTTATTGGTGAAAAATATTCATAATATTGATATTCCTTATTGTTAAACTTAACTTATTTCATAATATAACTTCGAGTTAACATTTTGTGTTGATTTTAAAATGAATTCGTCTATATACATCAATACTGGAATGCGAGGTCACGTGGTGTAGTTGTGTTCTGATTTCCCATAATTCTTACCTGAGTCCGAAGGCCCATAAGTTTATAGTTGGCTCTTCTGAATGCACTTACATGAGGCAGTCCGGTTCGAATCCACGACCACAGAATGCATATAAACTGTTTAATCACTCATCACAGAATCCGCTCTTATCAAATAGAGATATACACAAAAAGTAAGTAAACTGTAAAGACATAGTTTGAACAAATCGAAAAACTTCTGAGGGCAGAAAGATGTGGTTTACAGAAGAATGATGAGAATCCATGGACTGCTAAAATGGCTAATGTGAGGTGTTGAATGAGATCAAGACACAGAGTAGCTTATCGTCAATATAAGAAAGAGCACTCATTTTTTCGGACACGTGATGAGGAGGGGAGGCTTATAACATATTGTAACAACGGGTAAAATCGAGGAGAAACAAGACAGAGGAAGACGGAGATAAAAAAATATTAGATAGCCTAAATTCATGGCACGGAAGAACGTCAACATCTGAGATGATAGCAAACACAGAGACAGAGATTTGTGGATATCCATGATCGCGATTGTGGATATCGCGAGCCGGCACTGCACCTGATGATGATGTAACAAACTACAAGTACAATGTCGACAAACTAACAAAAAATCTGACAACCACTAATACAGTCGACAAAATCAAGTCGACTAATAGTCGACAAACTAATACATGTCGACAAACTATACAGTCGGCAAAGTGAACTAATACATGTCGACAAACTAACAAAAGTCGACAAACTCACAAAAGTCGACTAACTACAAAGTCGACTATAAATCGACAAATAATGCGTGTTTGATACAGAAATTGACTTTAAAAAAGCTATAGGAACATGTGAAAAGCATGTTACCGTATGTCTTAATATAGTTTACTTTTAATTGATTTTTTTCATTGATTCATTTGATTGTTACATTTTGATGGAACTTGTCTCTAGTTGTACTTGTTACAGCTATCATATTTCGTATTCGTATCTATTGATTGATTGATTGATTGATTGATAAGACAATCATCACTTTACTTCCTTGAGTGATCATGTGGACTTCGATCTCTTTCTTACATAGGACGATCTCTCAGCGGCAGTGCTCCAACTCCGTAATACCAGCGAGGGTCCACTACGTAATTAAGAATTTTTAAAATTATTTTGTAGAAATTTTACTTTTATTTTTTATAATGAATTTTGGATGTGTGATCACGATTTTGAACTGCCAAGAGTTCGTTTACGTACTCAACTTGAACACGTTACCTATGTTTTATCGTCCGTCTCCGTTAGGACTAAGAACTTAATCTCACCTACACTGAGATCAGGAATCTGGAAGAATAGCCTGATGGCTTTACGAGGGAGCGATTCGAGTACATTTGGAACGATAGTCGAGCATTTACTTAGTTAACCTCTTCTTCTTCTTTGTGTTCGTTCTTTACGACCAATTTTAATCACTCTTTGTGATATGTTTGATCTTTCCAAGAACGTGTATACGTTGCATATTGGTTTGGTAGGCCCTAAACGCATAGACTTCTACACGTTTAGGACATGTGCATCCCATTTCAGCCAAACCTCCTTAGTCGCCTCTTACGACATGCATGGCAGGTAACAGGGGTTCTATTCCTTACACCCTAAATTTGGGCCCCGGTAACCACTCGGGCGGAAGTTAAACTCTACTCTACAGAGACTTCCCTGCAGTCTATGACAATATACACAAATTGTCAGTTTTTTGCTCATGCATCTTTGATGGATTAAAAATAGTGGAACTTTGTAGCCATGGAAAAATTTGACAGACCAGAGCAAACAATTGGAAAAAATGTTTAAAGAAAGGTAAACACAAACAAAATTCTGCAGATTGGGCTAGAACTCAACATTCCTCTCGCTGGAACAGTTCCTTGACGTTCATTTTCGTCTGGTCTGTATCCTAAGTTTCATCAGATGTCTCGCACATGAATAAGGTACCAAATTTGATACATATTTATATGTAGTGTTTTGTTTTTATGAAGTCAGTCAGGATATGAATTGGCAATGTTTGACACAATTCACATTTTGTTTTTAAATTGATGAAGGTAATAGAACAGATCTTGACTGTGGCAGGAAAGAATAAGTACAAAATTTGGCGAGCTCAGCTCAACACATTTCCAAGACAAGATGAAGATGTTGTATTTTTTTTTATATTGCACAGAAGTATGTGATCGCTTACATATGTTTTATTAAAACAAATAAAGAAACAGTTAGTTTTTTTCTTACCTTTTTGTTTATGACTTAAGTTATCTTTTCGTTCTCTAGTTTTGTACAGAACTGATAGATAATTTCTGAAAAATGTGAGATTATTTTGTAGTTTTAGTTTTGTCGTCGGATCATCATCACTGCACTTCGAACTAATTAGTTCATAAGTGCTCTGATCTCTCGATCTTGTCTCAGTGTGTCTCTCAGCGTGTGGCGACTAGCGACACCGGTCCTTTGTTGGTTTACTATTCTTCTTTGGCTACCAGCATAGTGTTCATGTCTAGCTACACTACACTTGCCTTGGAATTCTTGCAGTCTGGTTAGTGTTGTAGATTCATCACTATTACTTGAATCATGTAATCTCTCTCCCTTAGGGAAATTATAATATCAGCCTGATTCATTGCTAGCACGCTTTGTGCAGCAGCCATACCTGCAAGCATATCGGCGGGATATATTTCTATCCCAAGAAATACACACGTACTGATCAATTGATTCATAGGACAATCATAATTGCACTTCGATGAGTAGCTATGGGTGCTCCGATCTCCTTTATAAACAGACATATTTCAGCTGCAGTGCAGGAACTACGTAACGCCGGCGATGCTCCCTGATGTAGTTTTGAAGATGTTAAAAATTGTGTGAAGGAATTTTATTTTAACTTATTATAACTAATTTTGCCGGGTAGCGGTTTTCCAGCCTACTGCAAAATAAAATCATTCGTGAACCGAAAAAACGATTCTGAAGCGATCTGAACCCACGATCTTTAGAACTCAGGACAAACGGTATAAACACTTCGCCAAAGACACAGCAAATCGTCTTTAAATATCATCATATATATCTCTTCTTCGCTTTTCTCTGGGGTTTCCATGACGGTGATTGTCTGGTAATACTGTGTAGGGAGTTTAGCGGCGTATGACTCATTCACTTTCGTTTCCGTCTTAAGTTTTCGTGTTTACAGTTGTTCTCTCATACATACATATCTGTAACTTTATCGAAATAGAGACTTTAAATTTTGCATACGTACAGACGCTAATGAAAATCATAACAAATAGAGAAATAAGCAAATTTATGGTATACATGACTTTTCTGTCTTCTTTTGTCGTCACACTGCTACCGGTTTGGTGCACAGTGTCGTGGTTTTTCTGTTTTTATCTTGCGTTATTCTGGTGGCTTGTGTGATTGTTATTTTTGCTCGTTGACAGGATTCTGCTATGCCATCTAACCATCTTTTTCGTGGTCCTCCTCTTGCCTTCTTTCCCGATGTTCTGTTATAGAAGACTCTGTATACTGTGGAGTTTTAGTGCATTCTTATTAAGTGGCCTAACCACTTCATTCTTTGTTTCTCTATGTAATTCAAACAAAGTTCTGTACCAACTTTCATTCTTAAGCTCATGTTAGTGACTTTTCTGGTGTTGTTGGAAACTTTTCACAGGCAGCACATTTCACATGTAGTTATTTTTGCGACTGCGCTTTGCTCATTGTCCATGTTTTTCTCTGGTAACAGAAAGTAGGTATGACAATGCTGTTTATCATCTGTTGCTTAGCTGTCAGCGAAATTTTTGGGTACATGACTATAAACATAAAATATAAACAATAGTTCCAACCCATGGTTTCCATACATACCCTCATGCTGCGCGATGGATCGTGCTAGTGACTTTGGCCATCGAACCACTGCAAAGCTATCATTTTTCACGGCTGGTATTGATAGCTGTTTCTCTCGACACCTTTTTTGACACGAGTCCATCTTCTCTGGTCAGTCAAGCTGACATGGGAAGTGTAACAGATGACCAACATCCCTGTATGTCTACTTTGTATTGAAAATGAAAATCGTGGCATATCCTTTACAGGACTTAGCCATCAACAAAGGTAAACGAGTCGTTGATTTTCTAGACACCACTTGTCCGTTCAGTAATTTTCCCACAGTCAAACATGGACAATGGGCAAAGCCTTGTCCCAACAATTAACTACATGTGATATGTGAGGCCTATGAAATGTCTTACCTTCCACATGCGCTGTCTCAGGCGAACATACAACATCCGATGGTAAGATCACATCTTCAATATAGAAGTCCTGAACAGTGCTGGCATTCCAAGCATGCACACTTTACTGAGTCAGCGACGTCTCAGATAGCTGGGACACGTGTGACGTATGAGCGATGATAGAATCCCAAAGAACATTCTATATGGTCAACTCGCATCTGGTGCTAGACAGTATGGGCGCCCATTATTACGCTTCATTGACACCTGCAAGCGTGATCTAACTTCATGCGGCATAGACAAAAAACACTGGGAGCGGCTGGCCAAAGACAGGCAAGCATGGCAAGCGGCAGTGAGGGCGGTCAAAAGAAAAGAAGAAAAACAACATCACATGTGGAGGCAAAAGAGAGCACAGAGAGCAGAGAGAACATCCCATGCATCGACTCTAGTCTTCAGTTTTACCTGCAGCAACTGTGGCAAGGATTGCCACTCCAGAATAGGCCATTACAGCCACATGAAACGTTGTGATTCAGCACAGAACATACTACGTGACGCAACACCTATTGTCTCCTGAGACAAAGAGGCCAATGATGATGAAATGTACTAACAACACTGTAAAAGACAGAGTTACCAACATCAGCATAAGAAAAGTTGATACAGAATCTTGATTGAATTACATTGAAAAACAAAGAATTAAAGGTTTGATCATATAATAATAACGCAATCAAACTTCATTGTACATAGAGTATTCTACAACATAATTCAGGGGAAAAAGCGAGAGAAAGACCACGAAAAAAGATGGATCGCGGGCATAGCAGAATAATTGTCTGTCAAAATGAAAAAATAATTATCACCCAAGCCACTAGAGCAGCGCACTTTGGTAGGGTAACTATGCGTACTCCGATCTCTTTCTTACAAACGAAGATCTCAGCGGCAGTGAACAAACTCCGTAGCATCAACGAGGGTCCCATATTTGCAGCATTAGCCAGTTTTCTTTGATTTTGAGTTCTTTCTGTACAGATCTATTTGTTCTCTTCTCATGTCCATGATATAATCTGCACAGTTTTAACAAATTTTAAAAAAAACCAGCAAATATTACTGCACACTTTATGTTTATATTAAAACATAAAGAGTCTGAACTTTGCGAAAAGCAGAGGGAATATAACAAGAAGGGTCCTTGCCTGGAACCCGCAGGACAGCGAAAGAAGGGGAAGCTGAGAAATACATGGAGACGTGATTTGGAGGCGGAGATCAACAATATAAAGAAGAGCTGGAAGGAGCTGCAGAAGATAGCTAGAGATAGGAAGACTTGGCATGAGTTGGTTGAGGGCCTATGCCTCAATCCAGGGTAAAAAGGCAAAGAGAGAGAGAGATAAAGAGTCCGATAGACAATTTATAACAAGTAAATAAATATATTCTAATTTATCTTTATCTCTGGTTACGTGGTCTTGATATGTCTTGTTTATATGACCAATTTATTGCACTGCCACTAGTGTTGGATTCTTAATCTTGTGAAAACATTCACCGCCTGTCAGTGTCTGCCAAACCATTAATACCTTGATAAGTTCAACCCCGGTTGAACTATAATATATACTTCTGTGTAAATGGCTAATGTGGGGGTGACAGGTAGATGTACATACATACTAACCTTAGAGGGTGCAAGGTAGACTTTTCTGCTACAAAATGTTGAATGATCAACATCAGGTTTGAACAATTAAGGATGTCTTCTCAATTGAAACGTACTTTATTATTAATAATTCCTTTCGCACCATCATATGTTACATAAGGCCTGCAAGCAACTTTTCCATACCGTTCTATTATGGACAACCCGCTCAATCTCTTCCATGGAACTGAGACCAATATTTCCCGTTTCTCTCATCAAAGTTTCAGGGATTCCCTAGGTCACCCTCTCTTTCTTGAACCCTCTGCGGGGTCAAAGGCGCTGAGGACAACCCCGCGCCAGGATTAGTGAGCTGAACTAATCAAGATGCGTAAACCTCACCCTCACGGTGGTAGACCCTGGTACAGACTTTGGTCCTGCTGGTAAGCAGGCGAGGGATGATGAGACACTCATGATAGGTAGAATGCTGACGGTCACGTGGAAATACGCCAACACTGAGACAAACGGAGATGAAAGGGTTCCTTTACTTTACTTTTTTACTAATCAAGATCCTACCTCACTTCCACGTGGTGACCCTGGTAACAGACATTGGTTCCTGTCTGGTTAAGCGGGTAGGGATCGAGGGAGAGCTACTCTGGTATAGGTAGAGATGCTGACGCAGCCACGTTGGATTAGATCCGCCCACAACACAGACAAGCGGAATCCCAGAGTGACTACTAATGCACGTCTCTCCCGACCGATGTGAAAAGCTGAAGAGATAAACAAAAAGGGATGAGAGGTGCATCCAGAAAAGAGACGTGGGCCCACATGGGGCGAAACTCGGGTCCGGAGGTGGGGAACCGTCACCTCCGGGCCGAGTTGAGTTGCACGTGAGATCACTTACGGTGAAACTCGGAGCCCTGAGGTGGGGCCCGAGTTGAGCTTCGTGGTCGGACAGTCTAGAGGCATAGTAAATATGAGCACGATGTAAACTGATGGACATGGTGAGCAGGCACCAGGACAGAGCGAGCACGCATGTGGACAATGCACGGGTGGACCCACCGGTGAGGCAGACGCGCAAAGTGGTTATGGTGGAACGACGAAGAGGCGTGGAAAGCGTAAGGGTGAGCGGACCACCCAAATGGGCAGAAACACTGGAAAACCCAGCAGAGGTTTGAATCCAGCGCCGTTTCCGCTCGCAGGGAACTACTACTGCCTTGTAGTTAGATTGGGTACAATCAAAGTCTAGCTGAGTAAACCGTACACAAAACTGGACGGTAGGTAACCAAGTAATAAAAAATAACCCTAAAATAACCGGTAAGAGATGACGCACAACAACCAGGGAGGGCAGGTCGTCTAAGGGTCGCTATCCTAAAAGAAAATAGCAACCTTCTGCCTTGCAGGTCGGCTGGGGACAGTCAAATGCTGACGGAGAGCAAACCCAGTAAAAGCTGGTTTTAATCGGACACATCGCCGAAGGACACGCACCTGAGTTCCAAATGATACTGAAGATTGTGACGTAAAATTATGTTCTTGGAAAAGGATGTTTATATATCACAATAAGAATGATAAAAATAGTAAAAAAAAAAAAAAAGAAAGATCGCGCGTGCGAGAGAGAGAGATAACCCACTGCATCCCACTTCAATGCCTGTGTCCATACGACCATGTCGTTAGAGGCGACTTAGGTAGGGGCCTGGGGAAGATACTCTAATATATAAAAAGCGTCACAGAATTCATATGTACTTGTAATCTCATAACTGGCACAACGTACAATGGCTCTTATGCTCAGATCACATACAAATCACAAACAGCGTTTTAACAAAAGGTCGATATTGGCCGTTTGAAGAAGAAGATTCAGGTATGTGACATATTAATTAGACAGGAAATTAATCACCGAAGCAGGAGCGACGGAGAGCAGTTTGTTAACTGACAGCGATCGATCACAGATGAATTGGTTTTGGATATAGTGAAAGTGACTTTCAATTACGAAATAATAGAAATACTATTCATAAGATCAATAATGACAATTACTCCATCACATTTTCTATCAGACCCGAGTATTCTTTCTTCTTCAGCGATTCTGGATGCTTTTTGCTGCATCCTTCAGGTCTGTCATGTTCCAAAGCTTTCAGGTCGACTGGTGTGCCAATGTTGCTTCTCAGCTCACAGGAGATCTTACAGGATATACTCTGGTGTCTGTTCAGCCTGCTGCACTGGCAGAGAGCTGTTTGACTTTTTCCCTAGTCTATAAGTGTTGTCAGTCTGCAGTGTCTGTGTTAGTCAAATATAGAGAATCTGATGATATACTTGGTGTCTGTTCCGCCTGCTGACACTGCAAGAAGCTTTTGACATTCTAGTCTTTATAAGTGTTTGTTGAGTCTGCAGTGTCCTGTGTGTAGTCGAAATATAATGAACTGATGATATACTCTGGTGTCTGTTCCGCCGAGGCATTGACTCAAATCTCAAGAAATTTATATTCGTAAAATACAGCATTGTTACTTTCAATATCTTTTCAATGTAAATATAACAGTTCTATCGACACTAAGTATTTTGTAAGAATGTATTACATAATTTTTGTGTAATATTGTTAAATTATAATTATATTGATTTGTTGAAACGTATACCGGAATTTGTGACATTGTCAAAATATAATTATTTAATATTCTCTCTCTATCTCGCGATCACCGCTTAGACTGATGTACCAGATTTCTCTATAAATTCTGCTGTTGTTTTTAGGGACTTCTCATTTAAGTCGGTATTTTCCGTTCAGGTTTAGTTTCTCAGGCCTGCTAGCAGTGGACAGTCTTGCAGTAGGTGCTTTACCGTCATGTCCGCCTTCTTGCAGTGGTACAGACTAGTTGTGCCAATTTTAAATTTGTTGTAAAGGTGGGACCGGAGTCTGTCATATTATTTAATATTGAAACACATACCAGAATTTCTGAGAGTGTTAAATTAAATATTTTTGTTTATACATACTGTAGTTTGGAAATTAACCTTTTAAATCCGTTATATTTGTTTACTTTCGGACGCATTTATTTTGCAAGGTATATTGAATTAGTCAGTATATTGGCTTTGCGTCATCTTGCAAAATACTGTGAGCCAGTATATCGGTTTAGAAAGGCGGAAGGGTTAACTTTTATTTTAACTAATTGGTATAGGCAAGAAAATAATTGTGTGCATTTTCCTATATCACTATCATATCGGTCGAGAGTGGGTGGTTAAAGGGTTAAACAGAGTGGTGTTTTCTGACTAAAATGTCCTGTGTTCGACCACTAGGTAAGTGTTAAAAGGTATTTTTTCTTAGGAGAATATCAAACCTGTACATGCGTAACGACAGACGGGGACAAGCGGAAGTGGTCGTTGTTCCTCGGCAAGTCTCTGTGTCTAAGGTGTCCCCCCGACGATCCAGGAGCACTTGAGCTTTCAGCTTTCGGCGTGCCATGGACATCGTAACCGTCGGTTCGGCCCGAACACGTAAATATGAAGAACCTCTGGCTTTTTCTGCCAACCCGCGGAATTGAGCCCGCACACGAGAGCATTTTTTTCCCCAGAGACCCCTAGGATTGTTGCCTGAGTTCGTGCTTAATGCAATACTCTCGGCAGGTGGCATGCCATTTCTGCGAAGTGGGACCGAGTCATAAGGGGAAAACCCGGTGCAATGAACTCAATCTTACAGCTTTAAAACCTTTTTTTATAAACTCTCAGAAAATAATGCAATGTACGGAAACCTCAGTGGTCAGAGGGATCAGATCTGGAGAAAACAGAGGGGGACAAAGTAATATAGATTTACATTGTATAAAAGTAAGATACAGCAACGTTTCGACGAAAAGATCTTTATCAAGCTGAAAGTAAGACAATAAAAGATCAATCTCAGAAGATAAGGATAAAGTACTACCAAAATAAATGCTAACCCAATTACTTTGTTATATTATTATTTGTTTACTTCTGGACGTAGTTACATTGCAATTTATACTGAATTAGTATGCACAGAATAAAGCCTGCTCAGACTGCACAGTGTGCATGCTAGACACAAACACAGACTCCAGAGCATATCCTGCAGTCATGTCCATCATAATACAACAACGAAAGGGAACATGGCCTCATGAACGAAGAATACAGAGCAAGCTATAAGGAACTCTCGGGGAACTTCAATTGACATGCAGCTTCATAGAGGCAACCCATCTCAAGGTTTAGATGAGCATATGGAACCGAACGCAAAGAAGAAGAAGAAGAATGAATTAGTAAGTAAACGGTTTTTGCATCATCTTAAAAAAGTACATTGAAACAGTATGTGCGCTCAGAGGAACGAAAGGGTTAAAAATACACCACACCCTACTCAAATATGTATTGTCATTTGTTATGTCCGTTAACAGTTGCGAAAAATGTGCTCCCTTCCTGAAACAATCCCTGCTGACGCCCATGGTGACATGCGTAGAGAAAAAATTACAATACTTAAATAGCAGAGACACACGGCACTGGTATGTTTAAGCTATAAAGCGAAACACGTCAAAACTAAGTACTGTAGTTTTACAAAGTACAAAAACAATAACATGGTTAACAATAAACAGAAACGTTTCTACCAAAGGATACACCAGAAGTGAAAACATTACTATGTTTTTACATGTTTCGCCATTGCTACATAGTTTTACTACAGTCTTCTCTTATATCGATATGTACAAGCTAACAAATGGGAAAAGATATATTTTGTTTTTATAAAAGCGCAGTTCTCTATCCATGCAACGTTCTCATCTGGTAACGATAGAGAAAATCAACGCATTGCACGTGAATGTTTTAAGAACCCTCCTTGCACCGTGTTCGGTCCAGCTCCCACACTCTTTCCTCCCTCAATATTAGACCCACTACCCCACTTCTGATAATCTACACATTTGATAAATCTAGCGTTTCCCATCTCTTGTTCTAAACACCCTTATTCCTATTAAAGTTTTTGACGAGTTTAACACTGTATCCTTTTATTCTCATTTATTCAACCTAACTCCGCCTTCCATTGTTAAATGTTCCGCGCTTGGCTTGTCCCCTCCCAGCTGCGCTTGATGCGTGGCTCCGCCCATGCAGACCGCGCAATGCACGCGGGGACTTACTGTCGGCCAGCGGGCGCTCGCGACGCGTGCATCATCACTGCGCAGCGGAACACATTTCTAATGAAATTTACTCACGGACAATGCTACAAGTTCTAATTCAAAATGTTCAGTTATGGTAGTAGGATTTTCGCTGTTGCTTCAGGATAGATTCAAGAATGTGGTAGGGGTTTACCCTCAGGGAGAGGATATCCCTCCTTCCCCTCTCTTTGTGCATTATCCACAACGCAACAATGGATGGTACAGTATTTGAATAATAAACGGCTGACTAGTAGGTGGTAAAAATCACCCCCATCCTGCCTTTTTCAACTTATTGATTGCCAACTGTCACCCATCAGATCCACAGAAAGACTGAATAGAAATTATGACATGCCATTTATCGCTATAATTATACTTGACAAACACTGAAGCCAGCGCTTCAAGCGAAATCTTCTAGTCGCTGGCTGGACTTCGTACCTGGCGGATCGTGGATTGGTTCGCTTAGCGGGAGTTAGCATCAAACTTGAGGGTCAGTTATGGTTCATTGTGAACTTCAAGTGAGGTATCAACTACGTTTTTCAGAATAACGTTCCACAATTTCAAGTGAGTTTCATGGATTTTTGTGTTTCTGCAGACATAGAATTCATTTTCTTATCGGATTTGTTAAATGTTCTGAATTCATTGGAAGTTTCCAGTTTCGTGTATACAGCTGCATTATCTACAGGTAAAATTAAATTTAGTTTTGAATTTTCATATACATTTTAAAAAATAAAATAATTTAACTTGGTAGTTTTGATTAACCATATTATTCATAGCTTTAGCTCATTAGTACTTAAACTTGCTTTATTGTTGACATTCAATGCACCTACTGACGCCTAAAATGAATGACCCAGAGTAATGACGCAGCTCACAGCTGATCTTACGTCGTTGCAGAACAGGCTGTAAGTATGGAGACCCAATATGATCATATATTATTTTTTTTTCGCTTTCAAATCAAGCATCTTTCCTAGCTGTTCTGTAATAACAGTCAGTCATAGCTGGACCTCTGCCATTGTTAAAACTGGTCAGTATTCTTCGAGTGACAACATTAGACAATATAATTAATTCTATCATAAACATGAAATTATATAGGCAACCTCTAACAGTATTAAATCAATATATATCTTAGCATAAATTTACGACTACAGACGCTTGTGCTGATTTTGCACGTTTTGAGATCAATTGTCAATACCATGTTTAGCATGTCAAGTATCCCTCTATATCTTCTTTTTGTGTGTTTTTACTTACCAAGTTCGTTATATGTTGCATTTTATGCATTTTAATTTCATGAAGTTTATCATCTTACTGAAGTTTATCGTCTTGTCGTTTGAACCGGCCGGTGAGACCCATATTTGCACTTCAGTCAAAACATAACAAAACGTCACGTTGTTACAAGTGTTGATATTAACGATCAGTTTTCTTTGCAACTCTCTTGTTTATTGTAGAATTTCAATAGCTCAATTTAAGCATCCCACACCAAAACTTTCGTATGTGCCTGCCATACACGCGTAGAGACCTACGAACGGAGACGCAACATATAGTCGTTCTTGGCAAAGACCAAATATATCACAAAGAGTGATTAAACTGGTCGTAAAAAAACGTACGCAAACAAACAAATAATAAGTTCCCCATCGAGGACGGAACATGTCAGCCCTAACAAAACACATCATACAGTTAATGACTCTTATCAAGATTCACATAGCAGTTTTGACTTTTTTTTTAAAGGCTGTAAACATGCCTGGTGGCGTCTGGGGCCTAGGGGTTAGTGACTCGGCTCTATTAACCTCGACGTTCTGAGTTCGAATCATGCTGCTGACAGTTTGGTTGCAAAATGCTTCGCGTGGACTTTAACAAAAGGACGATGACACCACCCGTTCAGAAAGCAATGGCAAACTACTGAACGTAATAATGCCTAGAAAATCACAAACAGCGTTACAAAGCTGGGGTTGATTCGCAAAGTCCTGTAAAGGATATGCATTTAACTTTTGTTTTTAAACATGCCTCCTATCTTTATGTTTTCTGATGGCCAGAAATTGTTTGTTAGTGATTTCTATAATTTCTTTTATGTTGAGTTTTCTTCTGGCAGTTTGCAGTGTTGTAGCGTTCTTGCCAGCCTGTTATATAAATATTAACTGTTATAAATATATGTGGAAATCAACATTGGTGCAGAATCTTTTGAAATGAAGGACTTAGAAATGAACTTAAAGGCAAAAGAGACCAGCGAAAACTCAAAAGTTCTCACAATGAAATACTTGCCAATTGACCGTCTGTAAAAGAGGAAAAACGGTCATACAAATGCATGTGAGTGCGTGGTGTCATTTTCTAGTGTTATGACTCATGAGGCTTCCAATATGTTCTACTAATACAACACATTGGAAAACACATATTCTTCACGTGTTGCATTTAATGTATTTTTTCACTTTTAATATCACGACTCTCATTTAGTGTCTTGTTTGTAGTTTGCAAATACTAAGCCCTCGCGTCGCGTTTCGAAGGTCGTGGGTTCCAATCCAGACCATGACGTTCTATTCACTAGTGTATTTTTTTCAGAGATCTCTCGGATTGTTGCCGAAGCTACTGAGTTCATGCTTTGTGCAATACTCTCGACAGATGGCGTACCATTTCTGTGGAGAGGGAGCGAGATAATTTGGGTAAAACTCTGTGCAATGAAGTCACTCCTTCTACTCTAGACCCCTTTAAAATACTGCACCATATTTAAAGCAATGACAAACTACTGAACATATGAGTGGTGCCTAGAAAATCAACGACTCGTTTACTGTGTTCATGGTTCCACGTCCTTTAGGATATGCCCGATTTTCATTTTCCACCTATTTTATTTTCACTATTGACAATATCCACCATATTTCTTTCCTGATCTTGCTTTCTTTATGCTGGACGCCCAGTAGTATCCTTAACGTGTGAGATCTTGTTACTGGTATCTTAGCCCTTCGTTCTGTACGCGTGCCCTGCAGGTGAACCCTAGGACCGTATCAAGTTAACAAAAACAGTTACTACCTGTCTTTCTGAATCAGAAATTCCTTTTATACAATTCTCATATTTCATCTTTAGAAAAATGTTATTGAAATTTATTTTATTTTCACATTTCTTACATGTGTAATTTATTTAGCCTCGTTATGGCATTGACTATTTATGTTGTATCAAAATAGTCGTATATATGATTTTCACTGTAGTTTTATCAATATAGATAGAGACTGCAGTAAAACTATGTAGCAATAAATACAACAATACAACAGGAGGGACGAATTTCACAGCACACTACATGTAGACTTTGAAAAAGATATTGCAACGGTCAAAAATTGAATGAAAATATGTAACTGAAAACGAATAACGAAATAAATGTGAAGAAAAACTAGAAGTGGAAAAAGAAGAGATAAAATAGAAAATCAAGTAAATCTACTTTATGTGTAGATCTTTGTACTGTTTATTGCGATGATAGGAAATCTGCAAATCTGAGGTGGTCATATCAGACCAGATGTGGAGAAAACCGTGTGTAGGCTGTAGTGATACTAAGTAAATTAGCGTGTAAAGACAAAGACACGTTTGCATAGTATCACATAAGTAACATTTAATTAAATATAAATACTATTTATTATAACTTGAATAAAGTATGCTACATCAAGTAAAAAGCTACTCCTATCTCGGTCAGATGATAACAGACGATGGCAGATGTATAACAGAAATTAAAAGAGAATAGGAATGGCCAAGGATAATTTCAATAGTATGAGAAAGTTACTGACATCCAAACAAATCACAAACAGGCTAAAAATTAGAATGATCAAATGCTATATATATCCTATATTAATGTATGGCTCGGAAACATGGACAATGAACAAGCAGTTAGAAGACAGAATTGATGCATTTGAGATGTGGATATATAGAAGAATAAGCAGAGTTTCATGGACAGAAAAACAGACAAATAAACAAGTTTTAGGAAAACTAGGCATGAAGAAACAATTATTAAGAGAAATAAAATTCAGACAAGTAAAGAATTTTGGGCACATAAAAAGGCATGACACCATGATAAAACATTTACTAGAGGGGAAAGTTGAGGGGAGAAGAGCAAGAGGAAGACCGAGAGATAAGTGGGAGGGAAACTTTAAGAAATGGACAGGTTATAGTCTGGCAGTGTGCAACACCAAGGCGAAAGACAGAGGATGCTGGAGATTCATTGCAGCCAACCTTCGATGTGGAGACGGCACCTGATGATGATGATGAAAGTATGCTACATACATTTTTTTCGTTGCTATAATTCCCTATCTTCATCAATTTTGTATTTTGAAACAGTGTATAGTTCCTCATTTTTTTCAAATCTTGTATAAGGAAAAGTGTTTTGTGTTTACAAATAATTGTGCTATAGAACCTTACGTTCTCATCATCATCATGAGCCAATAACTTGTTCTGAGCATAGCTTTACCACCATAACCTTTTTATTTTAAATGTGTCTCTCATAGACCAGGTGTCTCACTCTTACTTCCGTCATTTCAAATCATCTATCTTAATTGATCGCTTTGAATCCATCTAATCTGTGGTCTTCCTCATCTTCACTTTACCGAAATACATCTTTCCATTATTGTCTTCTGCCCTCCTTCTTGTAATTTTATATGCTCAAATCATTAATTTTCTTATTTGTAATAGCAATCAGTTTTCTTTTAATTTTGAGACCCTGTCAATTGTAAACAGGGGATTTCCCACTGCCATATTAAATCTTCATGCATCGCTCTCATACGTTAATTGTGAGAATATGCCCGATCTTTGTATTCTGATCTTGGTTTTCCTATCAATTCCTTTTGTAATATTCTGTTTCTTCTTGTTTAGATCTCATTCCTCCCATTTATCATGTCTTGTTTAGCAGAGAAACTAAACAGTCAAAATCGTTCATTTATCTATTTTGTCTTCTCTAATAAAAAAACACACGATTATTTGTCATGCTTGTTGTTTGTATCAGTTGTCATTATTTTTGCTGCTGTCATTTTGAGATATATATTTTATTTTCCATTTCTCTCTCTCGCAAACATGATTAATAATCTTACCACCGATACTGAAATCTTTTGAAATTTGTTTTTTCCCCAATAATTTCTTGCAATAATTTAGTAATGAAATGTGATGTTGCTTTACTTTCTATCCTTTTTTTCATCTCCAGTTTATGAGCTATT
This sequence comes from Arion vulgaris, assembly GCA_020796225.1. NCBI lineage: Eukaryota > Metazoa > Mollusca > Gastropoda > Stylommatophora > Arionidae > Arion > Arion vulgaris. The sequence goes on along the minus strand of CM036763.1, from coordinate 19,451,171 downwards.
GAAAACAATAACATTGAATGTTTACCATCAAATATTTATATTCTTTGACTAAACAAATCTCTACGATTGTATATCATTTTGATAATGTAGATGATGAAGATCTATCTATACAGAGAGAACTCACAATCAAAGAAAACTTGCTGTTACAAATGAGAGATGGAAAATTGAAATATGCTGGACATATAATAGGACACAAAGGATTGGAAAAGACTATTATAGAAGGACACATCCTGACAAAGAGGAGAAGAGAAAGATCACGGAGAAGATATATTCAGGATGTAACTTTCTTCTTTTTGTCTTCTGGTGATAGTTCTTAATGCCGTTTTTATCATTCTAATGTGATATATAAATAGCCTAACACCAAGAACGTGTGTATGTTCACAACCTTCAGTACCATTTGGAGCTCTGATGCTTATCCTTCGACGTGTGTATGTTCACAACCTTCAGTACCATTTGGAGCTCTGATGCTTATCCTTCGACGTGTGTATGTTCACAACCTTCAGTACCATTTGGAGCTCTGATGCTTATCCTTCGACGTGTGTATGTTCACAACCTTCAGTACCATTTGGAGCTCTGATGCTTATCCTTTGGTGGCGTGTTCGGTTTCAACCAAGGATGTAACTGATGATTTAAGCATGATGGCTGCAGAGGCGGACATCTGACCTATGAGAGAGAGAGAGAGAAATTGCTAGGGACTGTTAATGTGACAAAGTTCTGCTTAGTACAAACTATTTGATAATGAAATTATTTCTATGAATTATATTCTATAAATTGATGATAACAGATTCATTTATTGGCCTATCACTTTCAACAAACACGGATACACTGTTTGTTACAACCGACTTCTCGATGTAACCTCCCACTTGTTCCCACCGGGTAGTCAAGCTGTTGTACACGAGACAGTAATTTACCAAAGGTGCAATGTAATAAAACAACTCTCCTAAATCATCATCTGAAATACCTAATGAAACAACACTCGACAGAAAACTACATGGTCCTCAGTGTGAGCTAGAAAAAAATTTGAAGTTTATACAAGAGACAACGTTGAATATATAGACAATATTTTAAGCGAACAAAAGGAAGGATCATCTAAAAAAATTTTAAAATATACTAAAGATGCTTGTATGAAAAAAATATTTATTAGTGTACATGCATACTAATATTTCTAATTAACAAGAAAATATGTAAGATCGTCTTCATTGAGTTCGTTCTTTACGACCAATTTTAATCACTTTTGTGATATGTTTGATCTTTGCCAAGAACGTGTATACGTTGCACATTGGTTTGGTAGACCCATAAACGCATAGACTTCTACACGTTTAGGACATGTACATCCGATTTCAGCCAAACCTCCTTGTTCGCCCCATACAACATGTGTGGCAGGTAACAGTGGTTATATTCTTTACACCCCAAATTTGGGCCTCGGTAACCACTCAGGCAATATGTAAGATAAATCGTATATCAATTAAGTTTAATATTCATCACTTGATTATCGTACACATTTTCCATCATTAAATAGCTTGTCCTGAGTAGAGCTTTGCCACACTTAGCTACCTTCGGAATTTCTTTCTCTCATAGGCTAGATGTCCCGACTCTGAAACCGCCATGCTCAGATATCAGTTACATCCTGCATCCATTTTTCTTCTTTGCCGGGTGCCTATTTCCATAATGGTCTTATCTAACTCTTCGTGTCTCTCTAATTGTCAAAAATATTCAAATATTCTCATCTTTATTTGTATCATCAGCTAGTTTTCTTTGATTTTCATTACTTTCTGGATAAGTCTATTTGGTTTCTTCTCTGTCCGTGACTTATGGTGACATCTTCTGTAACACTTTAAACACTTTTACCATCATTAAAATGACATCTAGAAGAATCCTTTATGAAATCTTCCTGTTTAAGAAAGAGATTGAAACAACGTGTTAGTTTTTTGAAGTGCAATGATGATGGCCCTGTTAATCAATCAATCATTTCTTTCAATCATTATCATCTATGTAGAGATTGAATGATAGGCATCTTTGCTAAAACTGCTGATGAGGACACTAAAATAGATGTTGAATCGATCCAGCGATTTAAGCAGCTTGGAGTTACCCGTTGTACAAGTAGAACTGGATGCATGAGGGGCAGTGAGGAGTGTTTAACGAGCGATCCACAGGAACCATCAGTATGCATACTCTTCGATATCTATTGGAGGATGCCGAGTCCATATTGGTCTGCCCGGAGCGCAATGACGTAGATTAACCAATAAACAATGGACTGAATATTATCATCCAGAAAATTATTATAGAGATAACCAAGAAGATAAGGGATAAGCCAGAATTAACTAAAGAAATACAACGATAACTACAAAAGTAAACAACCAGTTTCATATATTTTGGATACATAATGGCAGATGTGAACAAAAATGTTTAACGGAGAATAAGATAAGCCAAAAGTAAGTTCAATGAGACTAGAAAGTTACTAACAGTGAAGAAAAACATGAAAAAGCAGAAGATGAGAATTATCACGTGCTATATTTACTCTATGTTAAAATGAAAACACACGGACACACATGACATAACCAACGTCTATGAGATATGGACAGTTAGAAACATTTCATAGACATAAAATAAAGACATTTTAGACAAACTAAAGATTAATAATTTTTATTTTTTAAATTGTGTCGGTGCTGCCTGTAATACAGTTTTTAGGGCGTTGTAGGACGGGGGGAGGAGCGTGAACCTGTGGAATTTAATTGCCGCATGGTTTGTACAGTCGTAGCGACACTGCTCAAGTTCGGATTTATTTTTTATACCCGAAAGAAAAAAATCTGCTTGAGCTTACCGAGGATTGAACCCGAGTCACCCGAATGGGATCCCACGCTCAAATCCATTCGATTAGACGATTCCACGAATTTGTTACTGCAGGAAAAACAAATCGAGCAAATAAAATATTTCAGACACTTCAAGAGAAATGGCATCCTGATGGAAACATTGTTAGAACAAGAGGGAGACTGAAGCACAAGTCGGAGGGAAACATTAATCAATCGACAAATTACAGTATGGAAGACTACAACATCAAGACAAGAGACGGGGATGCGGAGTCCTTTGCAGTGAACCTTGGATGTAAAGACGGTACCTGAAGTCAAGACAAGAGACGGGGAATGTCGGAGTCCTTTGCAATCAACCTTGGATGTGGAGACGGTACCTGAAGGTGATAATAAACTCTCAGTCCCAACAAGTAGCCATACTTCCTCTCAAAACAGTACCCACCAATTGTACAGGACATTCAAGACAGAAATTTCTAGATCCTGTCGTCTGAAATTAGCAGATACCCCAGCAGAGCATGAGAGCATGAGAACCTTGTAGGCTAGTGGTCTGGGTTCAATTCCACAGAGGGTGTGGAATATTTTTTCAGACCGTAACGACTCTCAGGTTGCCCATCTTTAACAGTGTTCCAAGAAAAGTACTGAAAAGCAAAGGTAGCCGTCGTGATGTTGAACACATCACCCATCGTATGCCGACGGTCAGGGCTGTGCCGTACTAGGATACGGCGTGGCGGCTGCATCAGGCGGTACAAAATGAGGGCGAAATAAGCAACAAAATCACAATTACAATGGAAGATTATTTTAAGAAAAACCATTTAAGGGCAGCATTTCAAAGACTTGAATCATACTGAGAAAATATATCGCACGGCCTTGCCGACTGTCAATGGAAAATACGGACCTAACACAGTATTACACAATATACCACGTGGTAAAAAAATGTTTTGTGTGTGTGCTTGTACAGCAGTAGACTTCCTTCAAACCTGTCCACTATAGACAGTCCCCAGGAAAAGAATGTAGCCTACATCGACCATCTAAGAAGTGAAATTGTATGGGGGAACTTGTATGGGGGAAATTGTATGGGAGATCATGAAATATTTTTAACAAATTTAAAATTGGCACAACTAGCCTGTGTCCCATCAAAAAGGCGGACATGATGGCAGAGCACGTACTGCAAGAGTGTCCACTGGTAGCAGGTATAAGAAACCTGGCCCCATAACACAGAGCTTCGCGAGAAGTTGTACGGATGAACGGAGTCCCTTAAAAACACGGTAAAATTCATGATAAAGTTGGTTCATCAGTCTAGGCTGGGATCGCGAGAGAGAGATCGAGATCATGAAATAAGACAAGCGAATATACAGGAGAATCCAGAATCCCAGTTTAAAATAAATGATAATCTCTGAAGAAGATGCCATCAAATTGAGAGCATGTTAAGAGATGTATCAGCAACCAGTCGGAGCAAAATAACTTTGTTGAGAGAGGCAAGAAATATCGGTCTCAGTTCCATGTAGGAGATTGAGCGAGTTGGCCAGGATAGAGCGGTATGGAGAAATTGCTTGCAGTGCCTATGTAACGTATAACGGTATGAGAGGAATTATTATTATTATTCGAAGCACAGGCTCTTAGTGAATTTTGAGATGCTTGTTTTGGTATGGTATCATAGGCGCTCAAATGTTACTTCAAGGAGGGGGCAAGTGTCATTCCTTGGGAAATGGATTTTTGATATGTAAAGCATTTCTTCTCAATATCCTCGTAGTGACATATCAAGATAGAGAAGGGTCCTTCGTATATCATGGACAGAGATGAGAGCAAATAGATCTATCCAGAATGTACTCAAAATTAAAGAAAACTAGCTGATGCTAAAAACAAGAAAGAGAAAATTGAGGTATTTTGGACACGAAGGACTGGAGAAGACCATCATGGAAGGATGCATACCTGCAAAGACAGGAAGAGGAATATCACGGATAAGATGGATTGATGATGTAATTGATACATTGAATGTGACGGCTGAAGAGACGCATCATTTGGCCTATGAGAGAGAGAAATTCCGAAGGACTGTTGGGGTGGAAAAGTTCTGCTCAGGACAAGCTATTTAATGATGATGAAACTACTACCAATATTTTTTTTTTTTTCATTTTGCTTCTCCATGGAAAAACTTATAGTCACACGTTTTCAATCAATGCTCAGTACTCTCATCAAACGTTGAATTCTTCCATTTGTTGAGTATATATAGTACATCAGTCTCTTGTGACTTGTATCTTTAGCTAACTTTTCTATTAAGTTGGTTATATACATCATCTTTCTAGAGGTCTGGTGTGCTTTCCACTTGCTTGCATGTTTCTCTGATACACCTCTTTGCTTGATCATAGTTTTACATGGGTGCTGTAGCAATTCTCTTTGCTTGATCATAGTTTTACATGGGTGCTGTAGCAATTCTCTTTGCTTGATCATAGTTTTACATGGGTGCTGTAGCAATTCTCTTTGCTTGATCATAGTTTTACATGGGAGCTGTAACAATTCTCTTTACTGATCATATTTTACATGGGTGCTGTACAAATCTCTTTGCTTGATCATAGTTTTACATGAGTTGCTGTAGCAATTCTTTTGTGATCATAGTTTTACATGGTGCTGTAACAATCTTTTGATCATAGTTTACATTGGTGCTGTAGCAATTCTTCACCATCATTTCTTTAATCAGTCAATCAGCCTCGACATTACCAAGAATATTATATTAACATGCAATTTGTTTATATCACAAACCAGGTATATAACACTATGATAGAATATATTGTATCACAAACCAAGGAATTTATTGTATCACAAACCAAAGAATAATATTGTATCGCAAACCAAAGAATAATATTATATCACAAACCAAAGAATAATAATGTATTACAAACCAAAGAATTTATTGTATCACAAACCAAAAAATAATATTGTATCACAAACCAAATGAATTTTTTGTATCACAAACCAAAGAATTTATTGTGTCACAAACTAAGGAATTTATTGTATCACAAACCAAGGGAAATTTTTTGTATCACAAAACCTAAGAATATATTGTATCCCAAACCAAAGAATATATTGTATCATAAAAAATAAGAATATAACATTAAGATAGAATTTATTGTATCACAAACCAAAGAATAATATTGTATCACAAACTAAAAATATATTGTGTCACAAACCAAAGAATATATTGTATTACAAAACAAAGAATAATATCAAATTATTTAGATATAATTTATTAATAACCAGAGATATTATATAAAGGTAAAATGTATTGTTAGACAACGTTTCAAGACCACAGACAGAACATGTGTAGCGTGAGATCACTGTGTGATTAAAATGTTGTTGCCTTCTCAGTCCTACAAGAATTATTTGTAATGCATTTTATTCATCCCGTACCGATATCCGTTACACAGAGGATGCAAACAATGGCACCATAACGCTCTCTCCTGGGCAATTCCGTCAACCTTTATTGTATGAGTCTCAACATTTCTCACCTCTCTCAGGAAAGTTTAATTCAGTGTTTCCCTATGACGTCTGTTCTGTTATAAAACCATTGCTACTTGTTAGTTATATTATTTTATTAATCATTTTTGTTTGCTTATGTCAATTCCAATTTATTAAGCATCACCGCAGCCACCCCACGGTTTTCTCCAGATCTGATCTGATCCGCTCTGCCTACCTCAGATTTATGTGTCTCGGTACATCACCTGCATTCCGCTTCAATGACTGTTTTATGATTCTTTGAATCTTTCTTCTCAGAGTATGCCAAATATATCCCAATCTCTCTCTCTCTCTCTCTCTCTCTCTCTCTTGAACCCCCGCTTAGACTGATGAACCATAGTTTCTCATGAATTCTGCTGTTGTCTTTAGGGACTCCGTCCCTCCGTACAGCTTCTCGCGAAACTCTGTATTATCCGGCCAGTTTTCGTTGCTTAGGCCTGCTTGCAACTAACAGTCTTGCAGTGTGTGCTCTGCCGTCATGTCCGCCGTCTCACAGTGGCTCAGGCTAGTTGTGCCAAATTAAATTTGTTGCACATATAGGCCCGAAGTTTATTATGGCCGGTACGGAGGCGGAATATAACAACTTGTTCGCTACAGGATAGACCATAGTACCCATCTCTGACGCTGTGTTGATTGTGGTCTTTCGACCACTTTTGTCTATACCGCCATCCGACGGTTGTTTTGGCCTCGTAGCTGATCTCGTGATCGGTCTGCGGCAGTCGCTCTCCTGCCTTTGCTAGCCTGTCTGCCTCTTCTTTTCCACTTATATTGCAATGTGATGGGATCCACTATATGACCGTGCGTTTAAGTGAGTTTGTTAGTACTTCGAGGATCGCTTTTAACTCATTGAGCTCTATTCTGGCTGAGTTTTTAGTGCCGTGATGACCGACAGATAATCAGTGAACATCACTACTTTGATCCCCATCTTATCTTTCTTACAACTGTTGATAGTCCATCACTGAAATCGCAGACTTAATGTATGTATACCCCTTTGATTACATATGCCAGTAGAAGGTGTTAGTTATCGTTGGCTACTAATGACTTCTATATTTGGTATGTTAGTCGTTGGCTACTAGTGATTTCAATTCTGAATCCCAATTGAAACATTCGACAGCTTTCTTTAAGATATAGTTTGCCCACCTTCCTAGCGTGTTCGTAGCGCGTTGGACGACGGGAGAAAAGCCACAGGTTCTTCAGATTTACTGTGTTCGTGGAACCGAATCAAAGGGTTACGATGTCTATGGCACCGAGCAGAAGAGCTGAAAACTCAAGTGCTTCTGGGTCGGAAAAACAAGAACAAAGATATAGCTTATAGATAAATGTGATTATTTTAGTTTGAACATATTATAGTTCATTTCTAACGTCTGTGTATTTTTATAATTTTATGTTCAACTTTCCATGTTATGAATGTCTTGAATATTTTTGGTAACAAGTTAGTATATGCCACTGATGTTTATTGTTTTCTTTTAAGAATGTTTTTTAATGATTGAATATTGAATTTCTAAAACTATGCTCACATCTGGATATTTTATTGTTGTTGTCTACTCAATCAATCAAGTGCTATGCCTGCCGGCGTAGGCGATCTTGTCTCTCACAACTCTCTCTTTTCTCTCTCTCTCTCACCTTCGTGCAGGTAATCAGTTCTGACCTTTTCGATCTTTTGTCGAACCAAGATATTAGACCATCCAACATTTTCTCCCTCTGTCTTCCATGATCTCTCCTTCCCGGATTTTTACCTGTTGTCACCAAATGTTATAAACCTTGTCTTCGCATTACATGCCCGAAGAACCTTGATTGTCTGATTCATAATCTTTTGATACGGTTTCTTTGTCAAACACTGAATAAGAAATGTACCTGTCTATAGGGTCTGAGGCCGAATGATTGTCTTCATTACACATGGTCTTACCCCATATGGCTCGGTCTCTCTTCACATAAATGGTACGCCGCCTGCCAACAGTACCGCACAAAGTATGAGCTCTGTAGCTCCGACAACATTCTTAGGAATCTGGAAAAATCACTCTGAATAGAATGGCGTGGTTCAGATTCGAACCCACGATCTATGCAACGCACGGAAAGACTTAGCCACAGAGACCTACGGGTTTACTTACCTGTGAATTGACGTAGTAGTTGTCGTTTATTTTAACGTGAACGTCATTGTGAGTGTCATGTTTATTGTACTTCTAAAGTCAGAGTAAGGCTCGTCTGAATGGCGAAGACACTGGTGATAAGAAAAGCAAGCCTTCACGTAAAAAGTAGGCGCCTTGACGACGTCTGAAGTCATAACCGACGAACGAAATTTTTTTTTCCGATCCAGAAGCACTTGAGCTCTTCGGCTCGGTGTCATGGACATCGTAACCCTACGGCTCGGTGCCACGAACACCGTAAATCTGGGGAACCTGTAGCTTTTCTGCCAGTCCGCGGAGTTGAACCCGCACTTACAGAGGAATAGTCACCCGCAGTCCAACGCGCTACGAACACGAACGAAATAAAAAAAATAAAGAAGTTTATTGTAAAAGTTGGGGAGTGGGAGCTGAGGAGACGGTTCACCAGTGAACTTCATCTTGTTGATCGCGTCTACTGACTAGCACCTCCTTATGTTGTATGTCTTCTTCTTCTTCTTTGTGTTCGTTCTTTACGACCAATTTTAATCACTCTTTGTGATATGTTTGATCTTTACCAAGAACGTGTATACGTTGCATATTGGTTTGTAGGCCCCTAAACGCATAGACTTCTACACGTTTAGGACATGTGCATCCGATTTCAGCCAAACCTCCTTAGTCGCCTCTTACGACATGCATGGCAGGTAACAGTGGTTCTATTTTTACACCCCAAATTTGGGCCCCGGTAGCCACTCGGGCGGTTGTGTATGTAATATGTGTAACCAGAGTGTCTACTGGTCATTCTACTTGAGTTTCTACTTTAGAGCTACTTGGTTTGTCCTAAATATTCATTGTCAAGCATTGGATCAACATGTCAGCACATCATATTATATTTTATTGATATATATATACTCGTATCATCATGTGGGATTATCCTTGTTCTCCTCTTTAGTTTGTTACATCCATGACGTTTAGGACAGCAACAAATGCATATCATTCTACTCTATTCATGGCCTTCCTCTGTATTGTGTTCTTGCTATGAGTCATTTCTTTTAGTTCTTTCTCTATCGTTCTCCTCCACGTTGTCTTGGGTCTTCCACGTTGTCCTTTACCATCTGGAGTCCATCTCATTGCAGTTTTCGTGCCAGAGCGCATCAAGCGCATCACATGCCCGATCCATCTTTAGCGTCGTCTTCAGATGATGGTGCTCATATTCTCATGTTGATATCATATGAGCTGCTCTTGATCATTGTTCTACAATTATACAACCTTCGTGTTCACAGTAGAACATAGTACTGCAACTGTCGGAACTGTATTCTGTACCATCTTCTTCAGTTGTTTCCACGAGAGTCCAATCACTATTACACCCTCTCCTCAGTGGCGGCTCGTGATCATTTTTGTGGGTGGGGCCAGACATTTTTTTCCGGATAAATCATGTTTTTGGTTGCTATATTTTAATTTATAAAATAATAAATACACGTTATACATTATTGGTGGGACCCGGCCCCACTGGCCCTTAATGACGAGCCGCCACTGCCTCTCCTACAGCTTTTTATTTTTTGTGTTGGTTTCATATCTCTCCTCTTCCCTGTTTGTTCCAGTCAAGTGCATATCTTGTTATATTGGCTTCCAACCCCACCCAAGAGTATCTTCAATCCATCGCAACATTTTCTTCTTAATCTCTAGTTGTATTAGTTTCTGTTATCTCTCTTCACAAGATTGTATTTGTTATCATTTCTTGTTATCTGATATGTAGCCTGTGACATATGTCTCTTCAAATGTTGACATTGCTCAATGACATGAACGTTAAACTGACTAGAACAATATCGTCTCTGTCATCCTCTGTTTCATCCCCCATTCATTCTGCTAGCTATCACCATGTGTTCTAAACCTTCCTTTTTCTAATCATATTTATGAAATATGAAGCTTATCTTTTTCTGATATTGATAATTAGTTTTCTTTGTGAGTTGAGTTCTTTCAGCACATCAAGATTAGCAATTGTCGTGGTTCCTACAATGTCTCAGCATTCTTCTGAAAAAAAACTGTATCTCAGGGTTGTGACAAAACGTATTGTCTGTTCACTTACTGTTGTTGACTTGCTTTTGTATGTCAGTACTGACCATCTGTATGACTTACTTTCATATGTCAGTACTGTCACTATGTAGGACTTACCTTCGTAGGACAGTACTGTCACTAAGTATGACTTACTTTCATATGTGAAGTACTCTCAGTCAGTACTGTCATGATGACTTACTTTCCTATGTCAGTACTGTCACTATGTATGCCTTACTTTCGCCTTTAGACACTTTTAATTATTTAGAAAAGGCCGTGCACTCCACTGACTGGTATGCACATAATATACATTGCATGCCACTGCACAAGAGTTATTTTATTTTCACTTAAACTGGTATACAGAATTCTTTTAGAATTTGCTTCCAGTTTTGCTTGAAAGAAATCTGAGTTTGTTGATCGCTTTTGTGAAAGAGGGTAAACTATCAAGATATTCAGCATACAAAGGGACACAACTGTAGATTGATGATTGCCTGTCTGGACTAACAAAGATAAATAATTATACTGTCAGTTAAAATTTGTCAGTAACTATGCCAACTCTAAACATTGTCTTAATTTATTGAGGTGACTGTATTTACATAAAAGTCCTTCGTATATTATGGACAGAGAAGAGAACAAATAGATATATCCAGAAAGATTTAAAAATCAAAGAAAACTGGCTAATGCTTCAATTAAGAAAGAGACAATTGAGATATTTTGGAGATATAAAAGACACGAAGGGCTGAAAAAGACCATTATGGAAGGAGGCATACCAGTAAAGAGGAGAGGAGGAAAACCACGGAGAAGATAGATTCAGGATGTAACTTTAGTCTGATGGTTTGAACATGACGGCTGCAGAGGCGGGACATCTAGACAACGAGAGAGAGAAATTATGAAGGATTGTTGGGGTGGCATAGTTCTGTTCAGAATATGATATTTGATGATAAGAATGATTGTATTTACTTGTGTTCTTATCGTTATTTCCATCTTTGTTTTATTTCAAACTTTGCTTTTGGTTATTCATCTCTGTTTTATTTCAAACTTTGCTTTTGGTTGTTGTTTTGTGTATTGTGATCTTGGTGTTACTGGACAGACACTTTGATTGTCGCAGGTCTTATAGTATACCTAACTTTCTGATTGTATTTTAGACTTTATTTGTTCTCTTACTGTGTTGATGCTGTTGAAGTTCTATTTTACTCTAGAAACGTGTCCACATTTTCAAGACAAAAGGATCATAATATCCCGAAGCAGTGTACCTTTAAGAAACACAAAACTGAGAATCTTTCAATCAAATATGAAGTTAGTCCTGTTCTGTGTCTCGGAAACATGGACACCAACAACAAAACACAAGAAAACTACAGACCTTCATAAATGGATGTTTAGGTAGAATAGAGGCACTGAGATAACACTACGAACGAGGAACTGGAGAAAGAACTAAGCAGATACCAGTGGAGACAGAGCTAAGGAAGAGACACTGACACGGCTGACTGGAAGCATTGCAAGGCAGACACTGTTTTGGAACCCGCAGGGGAAGAGGAGTAGTGAAAGACCTAGACATACCTGGAGAAGAGAGCTGGAGACTGATATTAAAATGATAGGTAAAACATTGAAAAAATTGAAAGGGATAGCAGTAGAGAGGAAGAGCTGGAAGAAGTTTGTTGAAGACCTGCGCTCCGTTGGGAGTTGAACTCTGAAGTAAGTAATTGTACCTATAAGTCCGGTGTAAATAGCCAGAAAGCTGGCCATATTGGTTCTTTATCTTCAGGTTTAGTCAGTACAATTCTTGTCAACTTCTAGCAATAGAGGAAGCATACATACTGTCATTTGATGCAAACGTTTGTACAGAGGGTTGCTACTGCTTAGGTTTCAAATAAAAAAAACCTTCACTTTATAGTACCACATCTACTAACTTATACTGCAGCATGATGCCAAATCTGTTTTTTCAAAGTGTGAGCGTCAGAAGAGACTCATGTCTTCTTTGTAGGCTCTGGTATTAAATAGCAATTTATGCACACCCTGATAGTAAATAACTTTCTTATATTCTCTGCTAGCAGACTTGAGTAGGGGAAGGCCTAGACAGACCTGGAGAAGAGAGCTGGAGGCTGATATTAAAAGGATAGGTAAAACATTGAAAGAATTGGAAGGGATGACAGTAGAAAGGAAGAGCTGGAAGAAGTTTGTTAAAGACCTGTGCTCCGTTGGGAGTTGAAAGGTGAAGAAGAAGAAGCAAACGGCTCTGTATTGCATATTCTGATTGAAAATGGCTCTGTATTCACACTCAGTTAGCAAATGGCTTTGTATTCACACTCAGTTAGCAAATGTATGTGTATTGCACATTCTGATAGCAAATGACTATTGCACATTCTGATAGTAAATTGCTCTATATTGCACACTGATAGCAAATGACTGTATTGCACACTATGCTAGCAAGTCGATCTATATTGCACACAATGATAGCAAATTACTTTGTATTGCACACTATGCTAGCAAATGAATCTATATTCACACCCTGCTAGCAAATTGTCTATATTCACCTTGCAATCCCGTTTCACTTCTGCTGTAAAAATAGTAAACAGATCTGTATTGCAAACTCACGTAGCAAATGACTATAACTCGCACAACATAAGACACATAAGTGTAAACGATAAATGATAAGTCTCATACGGTAAAAGATGGATTCACACAAACACTGTATCAACGAAACAGCACCAAAGTGTCATTCTGCGCCGTAGCTGTTAAGTCAACAATATTGTCATTCGAACTGTGCTAATGTGGTCCGTCAGACTTGAATTTAGTGGGCGTGTAAATTAGCTAGTAAATGCATTTCACGGCTGTCACAATTACTTGTGCTTCTAGAATGGACCTTGTGTTTGCGATGCAACTCGGCCAGGGAGAGGAATAATGTGCATTGATCGACATCTCTAGGGGAAAGAGCATGAATGCAAAGAAATCTATTTATCAACAATCTAATTTCCTCGCTAGTTCCATCTCGGATGCGCAAATTAATGTTGATAGGTGTGTTGTTCTGGTACTCAGTTCTTGCAGTTTGAGAATTAGCTATCAGTGAAATCAAAGACAGGTCTTGGAGTTAGATAGTGATGTAGTAATCTTGTTTCGTGCCAAATCTCTGCTTGTTTCTCTTAGACGTGCGTGGATTTGGGGGGATTGTGTGTTACTACGTGTCATTTGATGTGTGTAAGAAAGAGTATTTCTGTGTGTTATCTACCTTTTCGCGTGTGTTCATATACAAATGTCTTGTAGCGCCGCTGTGTTACCATATGTCTGAGAATAACAATATAACTGACTCCGAGTGTGGTTATTAGTATTTGCTTCTGTTTTTTTGGTGTTTTTTTCACTAGTGTGTACATTTAACCCATTCAGTCTTCTGATCTGATATACTGGCCCGTTGTAGTTTTGTGTGTGATTGAATAATAGGATCATCATCATTGCACTTCGGTGAGTAACCATATATGCTCCGATCTATTTTTTACATAGGAAGATTTCAGCTGCAGTGTACGAACTTCGTAGCTCCGACGAGGGTCCCCGGTGTAATTTTGAAGATGAAGATATTTGTGTAGGAATAAAAAAAAAATTTCTAATGAATTTACCCCGGGCAACGTCTTTCCAGCCTACTCTTTTCGATTTTGAACTGCTAAGGTTCTTTTACGTGCTCAAATTGAACACGGAACCTACGTTTTGTTGTCCGTCTCCGATAGGACTAGGAACTCGATCTCACATACACTGAGAAAAGGGATCTCTGGGAAAATATATTATCTAATTTTTCTTAAGTATAAGTCTTAACCCCTGGGGGAAATCCCACTTCAAGAGGTAGAATCATTCACATATTTGGGCAGCAACGTAGACAAAGGGGTGGAACAGATAGAGATGTTAAAATATGAATACAGAAGGCAAGAGGAGCTTTCATTGCACTGGGAAACATTTGGAAGTCCAAAGAAATCAAATCTAGAACAAAAATTCGGATATTTAACTCTAATGTTAAAGCAGTTCTACTGTATGGGTCAGAAACATGGAGAACAACTAAAACAATAGCGCATAAATTGCAAACATTCATCAACTGGTGTCTGCGCAGAATAGAGGGAATAAGATGGTATGATAGGGTCACAAATGAGGAACTTATGGAGAGAACCAGACAGATTCCAGTGAACGAACAGGTTAAAAAAGACGCTGGTGCTGGATAGGACACACTTTGCGAAAACCGGAGGTGAATATAACAAGAAGGGTCCTTGCCTGGAACCCGCAAGGACAGCGAAAGAAGGGGAGGCCGAGAAATACATGGGGACGAGATTTGGAGGCGGAGATCAACAATATAAAGAAGAGCTGGAGGAGCTGCAGGAGATAGCTAGAGATAGGAAGACTTGGCATGAGTTGGTTGAGGGCCTATGCCCCAACCCGGGTAAAAAGGCAAAGAGAGAGAGAGAGATAAGTCTTAACAATAACATTCTCATGTCTATTCAAAAATAGAAAGTGAATTATCTTCTGTACAAGATAAATATAGAATAACATGTTACAATGTTCTAGTGGCGTCTCTGCTGGTGGGGTCACAGTGTTCTAGTGGCGTCTCTGCTGGTGGAGTCTCTGTGTCTAATTGATTAAAATGTTTGCCTGTTGTTCTGAAGATGAATTGCTCTAGCGATGTCGTTTTATTTTATTGCTGTTTTTTGTTCTTCAAGTACCACTTTAGCAGGTGTAGTCGATCATGTCTATTCAAAACTGTCGATACTAGTAGACGCTCAACTATCACCTTCACATTGAAGGTTGGCTGCAATTCCACATATTCCTGTCCACTTTCTTCTTTGAATGCTCCCTATCGATAACTTATTAACCACTCTTGGTAATTTGTATGTGATCCGGCTCTAAGAGCGATTGTACGTTCTGTCAGTTATGCGACTACAAGTAGGCTAGCACATCCAATTTCTGCGACTCTTTTTATTTATTTACGTAGCTTCCCTAGGCCCTACCTCATTCGCCTGTTACGACATGTCTTGTAGGTCGCAGTGTTACTAATCTTTGCTTCCCTTGAGAGTTCGGCAGTCCGACTAAAAAAAATCTGGAGATATGAGAACTACATTGTTGTGTTGTGTCACCAGTATTTGTATTTCAAAACTAATCTTCCACACTAATCTTCCACACTTCAATACTTCCACTAATTCATTCACACTAATCTTCCCACACTAATCTTCACACTACTTCCAACTAATCTTCCACACTAATCTTCCACACTAATCTTCCACACTAATCTTCCACACTAATCTTCCACACTAATCTTCCACACTAATCTTCCACACTAATCTTCCACACTAATCTTCCACACTAATCTTCCACACTAATCTTCCACTAATCTTCACCTAATCTTCCACACTAATCTTCCACACTAATCTTCCACACTAATCTTCCACACTAATCTTCCACACTAATCTTCCACACTAATCTTCCACACTAATCTTCCACACTAATCTTCCACACTAATCTTCCACACTAATCTTCCACACTAATCTTCCACACTAATCTTCCAAACTAATCTTCCACACTAATCTTCCACACTAATCTTCCACACTAATCTTCACTTCACTAATCTTCTTCTCCACACTAATCTTCCACACTAATCTTCCACACTAATCTTCCACACTAATCTTCCAAACTAATCTTCCACACTAATCTTCACACTAATCTTCCACACTAATCTTCACACTAATCTTCCACACTAATCTTCCACACTAATCTTCCACACTAATCTTCCACACTAATCTTCCACACTAATCTTCCACACTAATCTTCCACACTAATCTTCCAAACTGATAGAAACTGAATTTAGTTTTATGATTGATTAATAGGACCATCAAACATTGCACTTCGGTGAGTAACCATGTGTTCTCCCATCTCTTACTTACACAGGAAGATCTCCGCTGCAGTACATGAACTCCGCTGCGCCTGCGAGGGTCCCTGATGTAATTTTGAAGATGATCTTCATGCAGGAATTTTTTCCCTCAATATTTTCTTATGAATTCTGGCCGGGCAGGGCTTTCCAGCCTGCTATTTTTTTATTTTGAAGGTTTCTTTTAGGTTTTATCGACCGTCTCTGTTAGGACTAGGAACTCGAACTCACCTACACTGAGATCGGAGATCACTGGGAAAATATCCAGATGGTTCCACGAGGTAGCGAACCTGGTACCTTTGGCACGAGAGACGAGCACCTAAACTCTACACCACCGAAACTCCAGTCATAAATTGAGAACTCGGTGTCATGAATCTATTCTTCGCATTTTTACCCCTTTTCCACATTGATTTCACCACTATTGGCAAACATATCAACTAGAATTGATTTCACCACTATTAGCAAACATATCAACCAGAATTGATTTCACCACTATTAGCAAACATATCAACCAGAATTGATTTCACCACTATTAGCAAACATATCAACCAGAATTGATTTCACCACTATTAGCAAACATATCAACCAGAATTGATTTCACCACTATTAGCAAACATATCAACAGAATTGATTTCACCACTATTAGCAAACATAACTCAGAATTGATTTCACCACTATTAGCAAACATATCAACAGAATTGATTTCACTGCACTATACAAACATATCAACCAATTGATTTCAACTATTAAACAAACATATCAACAAATTGAGATTAATCACCACTATTAGCAAACATATCAACTAGAATTGATTTCACCACTATTAGCAAACATATCAACTAGAATTGATTTCACCACTATTAGCAAACATATCAACCAGAATTGATTTCACCACTATTAGCAAACATATCAACCAGAATTGATTTCACCACTATTAGTAAACATATCAACTAGAATTGATTTCACCACTATTAGCAAACATATCAACTAGAATTGATTTCACCCTATTACAAACATATCAACTAGAATTGATTTCACCACTATTAGCAAACATATCAATACTGCAGGGCAACATTGAAATTTGGTGTTTATGACCGTGGTGTAACAACCACGTTTTGTATTATATGATAACGTGTTTGGCTTTTTTTTAATTGTTTGGCTTTCTCTGCACATCTGTTGTGTTCAGAGTATATTTGTATTGACTTTATTCTCTATTCATTTCACATTTTACACTTGTTCTGTTTGCATTTAATATCAACGTGGTTTTTTTGGTCGGTTAAACCGTGTTATATGAATTTGACTCTCTGTCTCTCTCGTGGTTAACTTCATTTTTATTGTAATCAATCTGGGAACTTGCCATATGTTCAGGTACATGGTTTCTATAAATCGAACAGTGAACGGTTTAATGGTTAATGGTAATAGGTGACAGTTTGGTTATGTTAAGATAAACGGAGGACAGTTAGTTTGGCAATTTTAAGACCAATGGTGGATGGTTAGTTTGGTTATTTTACCTTTTTTTCGATCCAGAAGCACTTGAGCTTTATGCTCGGTGCCACGAACACCGTAAATCTGGAGAACCTGTGGCTTTTTCTGCCAACCCGCGGAATTGAACCCGCACTCACAGAGGGCTTGTCACCCGTCGTCCAACGCGCTACGAACATGCTGGACAGACGGGCTGGTTTTTTTAATACAACTAGATAACAGTTATTTTGATTATCTTAAGACTAATAGTAGACAGTTGGGCTATTTTAAGACTAATAGTAGACAGTTGGGCTATTTTAAGACTAATAGTAGACAGTTGGGCTATTTTAAGATTAATAGTAGACAGTTGGGCTATTTTAAGATTAATAGTAGACAGTTGGGCTATTTAAGACTTTATAGACAGTTGGACTATTAAGACAATAGTAGACAGTTGGCTATTTTAAGATTAATAGTGACAGTCGTTATTTTGAAACTTGTGGTAGACAATTGGGCTATTTTAAGACTAATAGTAGACAGTTGGGCTATTTTAAGACTAATAGTAGACAGTTGAACTATTTTAAAACTAATAATAGACACTTGGACTATTTAAGACTAATAGTAGACAGTCGGTTATTTGAAACTGTGTAGACAATTGGGCTTTTTAAGACTAATATAGAAGGTGGGCTATTTTAAGATTAATAGTAGACAGTTCGGCTATTTTGAAACTTGTGGTAGACAATTGGGCTATTTTAAGACTAATAGTAGACAGGTGGGCTATTTTAAGACTAATAGTAGACAGTTCGGCTATTTTAAGATTAATAGTAGACAGTTAGGCTATTTTGAAACTTATGGTAGACAGTTGGACTATTTTAAAACCAATACAGTTTAATAAAAAAAAATTTTAAATGAAACAAAAAGTCCATTTTAAGATTAATAGTAGACAGTTGGGCTATTCTAAGACCAATAGTTGACAGTAAGGTCATTTTGAGAAAAAGTGGACAGTGGAATGCCTATTGTTTTCTAACTCTGTCCTCTTGTGTCTGTTGCATGAAGGTAAGTTGCTCGTCTCTTTCGTCAGCGGTAGTCAGTTCGTTCCCTTGAATCGGTTGGAATAATTTTCTAGTGATTTCATTGTAGTTGAGATCAAGTTCCTAGTCCTATCGGAAAGTAATATCGATATAAGGATAACGTTTTTACGTATTTCGCTAGTCGTATCTGAGACGGACAATAAAACACATGTCCCATGTTTAGTACGTAACGGAACATTTGACAGTTGAACATCTATAGTACTAGGCTGCACAACTGCTGTAAGAACTCTAATCATTAAACAGATTGAAATAAACTTTCTAAAACAATTCTCACCATGTTCAAAATTACATGAGAGCCATGTCTGTGCTATGGAGCTCGTGCATTGTAGCTGATTTATTTCAGTCTTCTTCTTTGCGTTCGTTCTTTACGACCGATTTTAATCACTCTTTGTGATATGTTTGATCTTTGCCAAGAACGTGTATACGTTGCACATTGGTTTGGTAGGCCCCTAAACGCATATACTTCTACACGTTTAGGACACATGCATCCGATTTAAGCCAAACCTCCTTAATCGCCTCTTACGACATGCATGGCAGGTAACAGTGGTTCTATTCTTTACACCCCAAATTTGGGCCCAGGTAACCACTCGGGTGCATTTCAGAATAAGTTTCAGAGATCAAACCCCACATGCTTATCCACCGAAGTGCATAGTGATTGTCATATCAATCAATCCATCAATCTGGTTTATTTTTGTTCGTATCAACGTATATTATGTTATCTTTTCTAAAGTGTATAAATCTGTTTCAATAATTGTTCAGTATATATAATATGATTTGGGATAGATAGAAGCGCCCTGATATAACCAAAAAAAATCACTTGTCTGAGGTTGAAAGAGCGAGTCTCCGGCTATATAGAGGTTTTATCTCCTTCTTAACAAAGATGGATGGACGGACGGACAGATAGATAAATATATCAATAGATACATAAATAGGTAGATAATTTTGTAATATTATTTATTACTAAAGAGAACAAATTTCATCTTAAACATTATAAAGATCTATCCATTTTTTGTTTCCAGGTAACCAAGAAATGCAACCATCTACAGCCATGTCTACAACCCCGTCGATGTGCATACGTTGAGTACAATTTTGGTGGGACATTCGAAGAAGTAACCAAAAGTCCTGACGTCCTGTTTGGTCTTCTTTGCAAGCAGTAGCTATTGGGCTCTTTTATGTCAGGCTCAAACTGCCTTCAGGGTGCAGTGTTCGTATAATGAAGTCAAGTCGACGCAAACAGACGAATCCAAACAGAGTCGCGGCTGGGACTCGCGACCTTGACACTTCAGTTGCACCAGGCCTGACAGACAGTGATATTTCAACAAATTGGAAAGAGACGGACGTTGAGGAGAAGTTTGACATGGGCGAGGATTTTTCCCCACAGTCGCAAATGACAAATTCAGAAGTAGGGGATTTTGAACAACCTCTGAATATGCATGTATCAATCAAAGCTTACCCGCATTCTCCTGAAGCACGTCCTATTCATGGGGAGTTGCAGGATAGCAAGACAGAACAGCTGGAACCGGAGGTCAAGAAACCACGGTTGGAGGTCTCATTAGATGACTTCCCAACAGCATACCACAAACTCGGACGGGAGTTTCAAGATATTACTGACATACCACAAATTACAAATGGTCATTTAGAGAACGATATTTATCCAGCTGCTCCACCTGTAAATTCAATACCATCGCCTCGAGAAATACCACATTTATTGCCGCCAAATCTTCCACATCCAGAAAAAACTGACGAGGAGATGCATTATTCAGATAATTCTCAACTACAAATTTCAAATGCACCAAAATCAATGAAAGAAAACAACGGAGAATTACCTAATGGCAAATCAGACAGAATTTTTCACATGGATGCTTATTGTGAATTATGTGATAGAGAATTTTGCAATAAATACTTTCTGAAGACACACAAAGCTAACAAGCACGGTATTTATGAGGACAATTCTCCACCTGCAAGTAGTGTTCCCCTTCCTTTTCCAGGACTGGTTATGCCCCAAGATCATCTATCTTCATTTAATTTTAAATTAGATTCAATGAAACCTCCATCAGCCGAACCACTTTTACCATGGTCATTTAAGCTAGAGTCTCCCCAACAGACCAAGCTTATAGAAAGCTCAACAGATATGAAATCTATGGATTCACCTATGCCATTTTTCCCGATGCCTATGCCAAATTTGGAAACTCCAAAGCCTCCCATAATTAAAAGCAGCAGCAGTAGCAACAACAACAATATTAGTGTTAATGGTGGGTACCCTGGTTCCTCAATCAGTACCTCTTATATTTCTTCCAATTCCACTTCCATACTCACCACAATAACAAACAGCATCAAAAGTGTATCATCTTCTGTCAGCACATCACAGCCTCATGATTCCAGCATGGAAGATTACTGTCACATATGTCAGAAGCATTTCTGTAACAAATATTACCTGAAGAAACATAAACAAGATGTACATGGAATAGCTCCAGATAACCCTCCAAGCAGTTCTATCAAGAGGTCACGATCAAGCTTACTCGACTTACCTATGACACAAACCAACCATATGATGCTACCACAACCACTTGCTAGTCTTGCTGGAATGCATGGTCTTGCTGGCATGCCAGGCCTATCCAATATGCCCCCAGGTGTGATGGTTTTTAACCCATATAACTTACCCCCTGTTGCTATCATTCCAGCCGGGTCTCTGATGCCTGGGCAGCAGATTCATCCACCTCACCATCCTATCATCTCTCAACCAATGAGCATACCACCCATGTCAGATTCAGGCCTTCATTCTCACCCATCTCAAAGTCCAATATTATCAAACATTACGCATTCTTCAGAACATGCACCCAATAATACCAGCCCAAATGTTCAAGATGCCGGAGCTCACTGTAGTATATGCTCCAAGGAATTCTGCAATGAATTTTATCTCATGATACACAAAGAAAGTAAACATGGAATAAGAAGAGGAAGCGATGACCCATCCCGTGACAAGGCTCTTTCATTAGTAAAAGAAAACAAATATGAAAGATCAAATTCGTCCCCATTTTCCATTGTTTCAAAAAATGAATCATCTACAGGTCGACCAAGATCTCCAATTGATATGGCAGGCATTGGTGAAGGTCATTTTCTTCATTGTAACATGTGCAATAAAGAATTCACAAATAAATATCTATTTCGTATACATCGTATTCATGATCATGGTTTGAGTGAGTTGTTAGATCCAGTACTGATGGAGAATGGTGAACTTCAACAGAAAGAAGATGCTATGCGCAATATGAATGAATCTCTTATGAGAATGACAGCAGGTGTAACTTCCTCAAATTATGCCTCTAACTTTACAACTTCTCCTTCCAACAATCCCCAGGAAAATGCAGTCTGTGACATATGCAATAAACAAATGACAAATCATTATTTCTTACGCCTTCATAGATTCAACGTTCACGGGATTGACCCTTGTATCAATGAAAAATATGAAAACAGGTCTCTCGGTTCTCCTTCCCTGCCAATCTCCAAACCAAGAACACCCCCATCATCAGGCAGCTTGTCCATCACTTCTTCTAGCCAGCCTCTTAATCTGACGCCGCATCCAAATAAACCTCTCATGCTTCCATTTCTTCCTCCAAAAATTGACTTCAAGGACATGCCACCATTTGCGGACTTGAGCAGAGATTTTAAAAGCTTCAGAGATGTGCCTTCTTACCTTACTGATACTATTAATCATGAACTTTTTGCAAGATCTCACAACCAAGCTAGACATTTGGATCTAAACTTTTTTGGTTTACCTTCTCTTGGGAAGTTGCAATGTGAGGAGAACGTTAAGATGAACTTTGATCCCGAGGCTTACTGTGAGATTTGTAAAAAAGAATTCTGTAGCAAATATTTTCTCAGAACACACAAGCAAAATATCCATGGCATTAAAATAGACGCAGTCTCATCGTCCAATTCAAAAGTTACTGACAATGATAAAATAATCAATTCTGTATCTCCAATGAAGCCACACGCCCCTAGCAGTATTGGCAAATGCAGTGAAGTGATTGACAAGAATTCCTGGAGATGGAAGGAACCAGTAAACTCATCTCGTGTCATATGTGACATTTGTAATAAAGAAGTCTGCAATAAATATTTTCTTCGAACACATAAGCAGAAGAAGCATGGGATCGTCCCAACATCACATTCACCAAACATCAGCACTAGCGGCTCACCTGTTGCCTCAGACTGCGACACTGCATCTAATGCATCAAGTCATCCTGATGAGAAATCTTTCAGGCTTGATTCTATATGCCTTCCACAGATGATTCCACTTCCTGCAACAGAAAGGCTGCATGATAAATTCACAGTGAGACCTCTGAACTTTGAAAAGGGGAAAGATGTGATTCCACTGAACAATAACAACACAGAACAGAGTGAAACATGCAATATGTGTAACAGACGATTCAAAAACTTGAACTGGTTAAATGATCATATTATGAAGGAACATTCTGAGTGTGAAGCTTTGGATATGAGATCTAAAGGATCTTCTCCAGTTTACACCTGCCAGGTATGTGGAACTGATTTCCCAGCGGAATTGTCTGTTCAGCTGCATTTGATTCAAGAACACAATGCTCGTGTCACATTGGACACGGAGGAGCCGCAGGTTCCCACTGAAGAAGCAAATTTACCAAATAGCGATGGCAACAGCAAAGTAGCCGAACTTAGCGGAAGATGGACACTAAGAAAAAAAGTAGTCAACCATAGAAGATTGAAGAAATATGTATGTAGTCGTTGTGGATACGATAGTCACTGGCTATCATCTCTACTCGACCATGAAAGAAATGAACATGGAATTATGTCAGGTATAGCTCCTGTATATTCTTGTAAGAGCTGTCAGTATTTGCTTCCAACATCTAACGCTCTTTCAGCACACATGATGATTGTTCATGGCTTCTCTAGCGATGATGCTCTGCACGAAGTGAAACTTTCTGAACCAACAGTTCTCAACAATTTTAAATGTGCACACTGTCCAGCTGTTTTTCCGACGCGCACTTGGGGAATGGCTCATGTCCGTCATGTTCATATTCGTAGCAGGCGAGATTTAGCAATGAAAAATTCTTTTGTGAAGAGCTTACTTCGGTGTCCTTCCTGTTCATTTAAAACTCATTTTGCTTTCCGATTACAACGTCATATAAAATGTCGTCATATAAGCATCCCAACATCTTCTCATCCTATATATTCTTCATCATCTGGTATTACATCGTCTTCTATGTTAAGAAAATTCAGCAATGTTTCAAGCCCAACTAGTACTGCAAGAGAGGACAGCAGTCTACTTGGGGCAACCGCCATGTACAAGAGCATAGCAGCTTCACTTCTATCCGCCCCTGAGACAGGCAGAGCAGAAAGTCCTACAGTTGATAAAAAGACATACTACTACAGGGCTTCAAGCTACCGATGGGTCCCAATTCAGTTGAGTCTGCACCATTTAAGATGGCGTCACAGACAACTGCTGTCTCAGCTGTGGCTGGTTTGTGAATTCTCACTGTACAGGTTTCCTGTTTTCTCATTCCGTGCATCCTAAACCTTTGTTCCAAAACCACATCCCAATCCCATTCTCTCTATTTAATTTTTCCTCATAATTCCTTCTTGCGTGATAAATGTATATTTATTCTACAAAACTGGACATCTTGAAAGTGTCGTTTTTAAATCCTTAAATATTCTAATTAATGAACAGTTCTGATAACAATGACATCGTTTTCTGCACATTTCTTTGACATTTATAACTACATTAGTATACAAATGTATTACTTTTCAGTTATTATTTGAATGTTTCACCATCTCATCTCTTCTATTTCTTCATTGTCCATCTAACTTAACCTTAATCTCATATATTAAAATATTACACTGACCCTAGTTGTCATTATCTTTCACATGAACGTAACGATTAAGTTCTAATCTTCACAGTTAATTAATTAACTACTGTTTGAAAAAATTAATCAGCTTCATTTTTGTTGTACCTTAAATAACTTCCTTAATATTTTATGAAAAATGCTCTTGGTTTGTTGCTGGCTTTTTATGATTATCATTGTGTTTCCCCATAAGCCTATTACCTCAGGTACATTTTTGTGATGCATACACAGCAACATTGTTTTTTTCCCGGACCGTGAATCCATGCCTATTATTACTATGAGTGCAATGATCATATATATTTTTCAATATATAGTTATATACACGCATAGAACCTTCTTGTTGTTTCCAGTGTTATTACAAACTTAATAACACACATTATGTATTGAGTATTTGATTGTTATTGATTTATTTGTTTCGTTTCCACGTAATTATTTTGAAAGTTCTCATCACTGCTTGAATTTGCTGTGTAGTTATTGGTTACTAATCTGACGTCACTATACTCCGGGCAGACCCATAGGTGCTCAGTCTCCCTCAAACAAATATCGAAGAGTAATCATACTTATGGTTCTCGTGGTTCACTGATTAAACTCACTCTTCATTTTGCCCCTCTGACATCTTGTTCCAATTGTATAGTTCTGCTGTATAAAAATAGGAAAGGTACAAAAGTCAATGGAAAATTTTGGGGAGATTAAACTGTAAATTTTAATAGCTACAGAAGAAGCCTTCTTTAAATTGAAATCCAGACTCTGCAAAGTTCACAAGGAAAATGCCAACAAGTGTTTGTGGTAGAACTGGACTGATCATGACTTGAAATGCAGACTATGTAAGTCACACAAGGAAAATGTCAACAAGTGTTTGTGGTGGAGCTGGACTGATCATGACTTGAAATGCAGACTATGTAAAGTCACACAAAGGAAAAATGTCAACAAGTGTTTGTGGTGCAGCTGGATCAATCATGCCTTGAAATCCATACTCTGCAAAGTCATACAAAGGAAAAACGTCAACATATGTGTGCAGTGGAACTTGATCGATCATGATTTGAGAAGATTTAATCTTCCATTCAAGTTGAAGAAGTGGACTTTCTAGTTGTGAACATTTTACTTATTGATGTCAGCAACCTCTAGCGAGTAGATTCTTCTGTATGTATGCCAGAATAATATCCAGCCACAGTGTTATGTTGCTATGTCATCCATCTACACATACTTAGCCTGACAGAATAATTTATACATTTTGTTGTCCGTCAGAAAATGTACAAAACATTTCCATAGAGGATATACGTGTATAACATCACCATCAATTTTTCGATCGAATTACAGTAACAATGTGTAGCATTGCTTTTTTAAAATTTAAAGATGGCATCACCAGCAAGACCCTAACATTTTTTTTGTGAAAACATCATTTCAGACATTGCTACCGTAATTTGATCAAAGTTCACAAATACTCTCTATGTTCATATCTTTTTCTGAGCAAAACAAAATGTGTATACATTAATGTGACGGACTCTGCTTATCCAACTGAAATGACGAATTATTTCTCTCCATTTAAATCTAGTTAAAATGAAACCAGGCAAACTGCAATACTCTGTTTATAATTAGAGAATGAATGTAAAAGTTTGTCATAGTAAGATAAGATATAACTTGTTCTTTTTCTTCTTTTGTCGTCAAACTGCTACCGGATTGTTGTCCAGTGTTGAGGTTTTCTGTTTTTGTCTTGTGCTGTTCTGGTGGCTTGGCTGATTGTTATTTTTGCTCTTTGACAGGGTTCTGTTTTGCCATCTAACCATCTTTTTTGTAGTCTTCCTCTCGCCTTCTTTACTAATGTTCTGTTGTAGAAGATTTTGTATACTGTGGAGTTTGATTGCATTCTTATTAAGTGGCCAAACCACTTCGTTCTTTGTTTCTCAATGTAATTCAAGCAAGGTTCTGTGCCAACTTTCTTTCTTATGCTGATGTTGGTGACTTTGTTTCTCAATGTAATTCAAGCAAGTTCTGTGCCAACTTTCTTTCTTATGCTGATGTTGGTGACTATCTTTTCTTGTTCGAATATTATTCATGCTTGAATAACTTTTCTACTGAATATATTTTACTTAAAACAGTACATAATCTACATGCAATTCAGACAGTGGTAGTCAAGTAGACACTATATAATAGAAGATTTAGAAGAGAATAATTTAATGAAGAGAATATAGAGATCATCTTAAGATAGCTAGGGTGTGTGAGAAGAATGGACAATATTCACATACCACAACACGTGTTGTTTCTGTGGACACGGATGGGAAGAGGCACAACTGCTGACTACTGCTCAGATATAAGGATGTATGCTAGGCCTCAATGAATAATTTTTCTATCGGTCGCAATATATTTGAAAACTAGTTGATGATCGAGTTACGTGAAAAACGGCATTACGCAAAAATATAGGTTATATTGAAAAGAGACAGGGATGAGCTGAAAGGCAAGAGAGACAAACGAAAACTTGGAAGTTGTCACAGTAGAACATTTGCCAATAAAACCGTCTGTAAAGACAAAAACTCAAATTATTATAAACTTAAAAACAACAAAATGTTCAAACTATTTTGCTGTTTTAGTGTTAGAAAATCATCTCCAAAGATTGGTAGAAGATCATACTCCTTAGAGTTGGTACTCTCTGTGTGGGAATAAAGAATATAGAAAAACTACCCATGAAATTAGAGAAGGAAAAATGAGTCTCATATTTACTTAGGGGATTAGAATAGCAAAACCATCGAGTATTTTGTTCTATTTTATCTTTAGGAATTGATATTAATATTTTCATAAAACCAGTGATATTCGTGAATACTATGAACAATTTTGTGTTTTTTGTTAAGTATTATATAAATATATATATAACATTTTATTTGTTCGTGTGTTTATTTATTGTTTATTCTCACACTAGGGACATTAAAGAAATATACATTGTATTTTGTTGGTATTAAATAATTTGTAAATGAGTAATTGACTAAATTAAGATTTTTCATTCCAATATTGTACCAAACATAACATATGCCAGTCGCAGCTGGAAAATGACTGCAGATATAGAAAGTAAGTTGAATACATTTAAAATTAGATGACAAGGAAAGATAATGAACATGAAATGGTGGACGGATTCAGGAGAAGTGATGAAATCAGAGAAATGTTTGGTCAACTACTAGTAACTATTATAAGAAGGAGAAGATGGAATGTGTGGACATACTCTGAGAAGGAGAAGATGGAAATATGTTGGACATACTCTAAGAAGAAACAATGACAGCAGATTATATAGCAGAGAAAAATTGAGATGTGGGAATACAAATTGTTCCAGATATGTTGGACATACTCTAAGAAGAACAATCATTAAGAGAAACAATTGTAATAGCCAGGAACATAATAGAAGTGGGAATACAAATTGTTCTTTCCCAGAAAAAACACGTCCTTGAATGAATACAAATCCTCAAACCAAGAACTGAGAAATAAGAAAGACGAGAAATATCGGGCTCAGTTTTATAGAAGAGATTGAACGAGTTGTCCTGGGTTGAGCGATATGGAGAAATTGCTTGCAGAATATATTAAGTTGTAACGGTATGAGAGGGGTACTATAAAATTAGTAATTGGGGATTTTTTAAATTTTTAACTGAATGAAACCAACTATATACCCTAGGCTCCTTCCCCATAAGTAATCTGTACATTTCAACTTGTGAAGTGTATGCTTTGGTTGATTTTCCCGAAGACCTACTTGTTTCCTGTCTATTCATTGATGATATTCCTTGGATGAACCCTTTAAACCCTGGGTTCTTAAAAAACCTCCTTATTCGCTAAGCTCAAATTTGTCGAACATGGCAAAGGCACACTAACTATCAAAATATGATTCATCAGGAAACAGTAGAGGGTGGTAGGAGAATAGGAAGAGGAGAAATAATAGTATGAACTGATAACATCAAGGATTGGTCAAACGTTTTACATTTCTCGCCTTGCACAAAAGGGATCTTTGAAGAGACTTATGTATTGCTGATCTAAATATAACATCCCCACGATCCTAATACCGTACTGAACTTATTATCATAACTACCTATAGTTATATGATTTCTTAGCAGCACACACCACCTTGACCATAACGAATTAACTGCTGTATTATTATATGTACAATTGAATGACACTCTCTTCATTTAAACGTAGGGTATTCAGTTATCTGATCAGTTATACTAGGACTATCATCACAGCACTCCGGACATGTCCATAGGTGTTTCAATATCCATTTCAACAAATCCAGCAGCTTCTAGTGGCTCAACACGACAGTTTCGATGTTGATTAATCAATCTTTTTGCATATTTGATATGTCATTCTCTCTCTCTCTCTCGCGATCCCTGATATGTCGTTCTTGTTATGCTGTACCGATGGGGTATTTCATGCTCATGTCACTCATAGATCAGGCAAAAACAGCGGGTGCAGAAGATGAAAAGTTGAAATGCAACAAGTCATTGTCAAATAGAGTTCTTCAGTGATCAATGGAACTAACATATGGATGTGAGTCATGGACAAGAAATAAATAGAAAACAACATCTTGAAGACCATAGAAATGGAGGTTTTCAGTTGAATGCTAAGAATCCAAAGGTCTGCAAAAATGACTGATGTTAGTTGATGTGTTAAAATAATAATAATTCCTCTCGTACCGTTATACGTTACATAGGGCCTGCAAGTAATTTCTCCATACCGCTCTATCCTGGGCAACTCGCTCAAGATGTGTTGGACGAGGTTAATTAATGCACAGGGAAAACTTATTATATAAGAACAAGGCAGACATCATTTTTTGGGGGAGAAGTGATGAGAAAAATAATGTTGAGAACACAGTTGGCCAACTCGTAAAATCAATAGGACCAAACCAATGTGCAACGTATACACGTTCTTGGCAAAGATCAAACATATCACATAGAGTGATTAAAATTGGTCGTAAAGAACGAACGCAAAGAAGAAGAAGAAGAAGAATCAATAGGAGACAGAGGAAAAAGTTGTGGACATTCTGACTTCATGGCACGAAAAGTGTCAACATGGGAATTGCTAGTTAGCACTAAGGATGGATGTTTCTGGATATCCATGATCGCCTACGTCAGTTAGCATTACATATGATGATGATGATAAGTGTACCACTAAGCAAAAATAGATATAAACGATTTATAGTGAGTGTTAGATGAATACATACTTATTGAATTCGATAAATGAAAGATGTATATTGTTCATTTAAATACAGATTTATTGTGTTGGAGATATATATGATTTTTAGTGTTATGGAGAATATATTATTTATGGTTTTTAGATAAATTAAATATTTCTTGGTTTAGAAGAATGCAGATTTATGATATTAGATAGATGAATATTGATAGTGTTAGATAGAATGTAGATTTATAGCTTTAGATAGACGATAGATTTACAATGTGATAAATAAGATACATTCATAGTGTTAGGGATTAGATATATTTATATTGTTAAGAGGGATGACGAACGGCATAATGTTATCAATATTTAACTTCTTCTTCTTTGCGTTCGTTCTTTACGATCAATTTTAATCACTCTGTGTGATATGTTTCATCTTTGCCAAGAACGTGTATACTGTATACGTTGCACATTGGTTTGGTAGGCCCTAAACGCATAGACTTCTACACGTTTAGGACACATGCATCCGATTTCAGCCAAACCTCCTTAGTCGCCTCTTACCATATGCATGGCAGGTAACAGTGGTTCTATTCTTTACACCCCAAATTTGGGCCCGGTAACCACTCGGGCAAATATTTAACTGTTAAATGAGTACTTGAGTAATGTCAAAAGTTCTCGAAACTTTGGTTTGATTTTTCCTCCATTGTAGCTCAGTGAGGTGTTGGGAGGTTAGAGGAGAGATAGCTGGATGTGTTCTTAAAAATTCTCGTCTGTAGGGCTAGGCAATATGTGCCATAAGAAATAAGGGTTGTGGTTCGAATTCTGTGTTTGTTATTTATCTTTCCGAAAGCCTCTAATATTTTTTCACTATCTATTTATTGATCATATTCATTGGCTTCGGTGCTTCCCCTGCGGTTTAAAAAAAAAACTCTTTATTGTCCCGACGAGATATAGAAAGTTCCTATGCGCTTTGTAAGTTGGTATTCATTTCTCTAAAGTTGTTTTTATTGCCGTACTCCATCTTTTGTGTGGTCTTCCTTTTTCTCTGTGTCTTTATTATATCTTTTCAAAATGGCCTGTCTGTGGTAGATTATACTAGATCATTTTTTATTAGGTAACTAAACCAAAAACAGGCGATCAAAATGTGTTGTTCTTTTATGACTTGAATGACTGGTGTGATTTTGATTTTTCTTCTGATTTCTTCCTCTTCGTGCGTTTGGCCGCTATCAACTCCTGCGTAGTCATGGCTCCTGGTATAGCGTTTCTGACTCATTTTTGCATGAAGAACTGCTTTCCTTTAAGTGTCCCCGCCATAAAGCCTTGCCTTCTCCAACTTCAAAGGTCCTTCACTTCTAATTTTATCTCTCATTGTTAATCATGCAGCCCTTTTTATTTTTGAAACAAAGTCTAAGATTATATTTTGTTGACCTCAGTCTTCAGTCAAAAACCTATCCATCATCTTTATTATATTGTTGTTGTGTACATGTCTTATATTCTTCTGTTAATGCAATTCACTTTGGTTTTGTTTGTACATAGTAAGCGCTTTTTTATGATAGTTTTACTGCCGCCCATACAGCAGAAACGAATAGGGAATATTTGTAGGTGGTCTGTACTTCCGAACAAGTTGAAAGGGTTAACATTATTATATAGCTAATTGTGTCGTAAAATATAGTTGGGGCAAACAAATTACACTTGCAATATTGAAATAATCATTGAAAAAAAACCAGAGCAATATTCTACCGACAATTTACTCAGGTGTACGTTTTAGTTGTGATAGTAGCAGTAGTAGTAAAAATAATAGTAACAGTAGTAGAGGTAGTAGTAACAGTAGTAGAGGTAGTAGTAACAGTAGTAGTAGTAATAATAATAGCGCGACGGATTAACGCAATGCACTGAAGAGAGTCGTGTGTTCAATCCTAAACTCGACGTTTCTCTTATAACGAAAGGAATAGATCCTACCTCCTGCACACTAGGAACTATAAATGTAAAGTGACATACACTTCATACTCTGTGGTCTGAAAAAGCTAAGGAACATTTATAAATGTTTTTGAAGTAGTAATAGTAGTAGTAGCAGTATGGACAGTTTGGTTGCAAATTGTTTCGCGTGGATTTTTACAAAACGACGATGACACCACCCGTTCAAAAAGCAATGGCAAACAACTGAACGTAATAATGCATAGAAACATCACAAACAGCGTTAAAAAGCTGGGGTTGATTCGCAAAGTCATATAAATGATATGCAATTAACTTAACTTTAGTATCAGTATTAGTAGAAATAGTAGCAATTATAGTTGTTGCAGTTATGGTAATAGTAGTAATATTACAGTAACATACCTCTATCAGTCCCTGAATACTGCTTGAAAGATATTTCCAGCTACAGTGACTGTAAATTGCCATCCGATCATGTTTCTCCGATGATCGCAGTCGATTCGCCCTGGAGAACCGTTTTATTTCATTCTATGGCACTTTGCGACCTCTTTGACTCAACGCATTACATTCCTATGCTTCTTAGTACTGTCTTATCTCGTACCTTGTTATCTATATGTGTGTTTGCTCCATATATGTGTCATTTATCCACTATATTGTTTATTGTTCTTTTCCACTTTCGGTTTTTGTGTTGCACTCATTTCTTTGTTCGTTTTTATTCCCAGATTTTCATTAGATAGGTTTATGTTTCCACATGTAATCGTCCATTTGTAGTGTTCCTCGAAATTCGTCATTCTTGTTGTGTTGTTTGCTTGATAAGGCCTTTTGGTCGAAACGTTGCTGTTTATCGTCACTGTTTATGTATTTTGTAAAACTGTAGTACTTTGTGTTTACGTGTTTAGCTGTAAATAGTGGTATATTGCGGTAATGTCAAAAAGGACATTTTTCGTTATGATTTATAGGATGATTCAAATGAAGAACATAAGGCATAACCAGGGGCGGCTCGTGATTATTTCTGTTGGTGGGGGCCAGACAAATATTTATGGAAAAATCATGGTTCTGGCTTAGATTATATTTTAATTTATAAAACAATAAATACACGTTCACATTACTTTTGGTGGGGACCGGCCCCAGGCGAGTCCACTGGCATCATAAGCAGTCGCCACTGGGCAACATACAGAGCCACTGGCAACATAAGCAGTCGCCACTGGCATAACATCATAGCCACTGGGCATAACATAAGCATAGCCACTGGCAACATAGCAGCAAAAGTGTAATTAATGAGGATATGTATTTTCTTATGTGCCAACGTATGGATGTAGATGATAGATAATTATATAAGCTTTAAAGACGGAAATCTAATATTTACTAAGAAAGAGGTAAAAGTATTCTTAATCAGTCTAGGACAACGAATATATAAATATAGACATTCTGCAAGATTTGAGTAACGTTGGCTCAAAAATAATATCATGTCTGTGAAGCTGAAATATTTGGGTCACAACATTAGAACATTATAGTGGTTTTTAGAGAGAACAATAAGGGAGGATATAGTTTATGGAAGCCAGGACAGAAAGAGAACACGACATCTTTGACGACAGGATATTAAAGAAACATTGAACACTGTGATGGAGAAGGCAAAAGTACAGGCTAGAAATCGAGTCTTTCACTATGCCTGTTAGGAAAGCTATTTTCGTGAAGTATGTACTAGATGGTGCCTGGAAGAAGAATGAGGGAAGACCTAGAAGACGATGGGTGCAAGATGTCATTGACGATCTGAGAATGACTGCGTCTGACACCGGTCAACTTACACAAAACCGAGAGTTTTTCATGACTATTGCATAGGAGCCAAGTTCCGGAAGGGACAAGCTACTTGATGATGATAATTATGTGCTAGATGAATTAATATGCTGATAAATGTATTTGTAGTGTACAACTCTTGAATGTTGTTTAGAATAGATGTCTTTTTATTAGTACCGTTCGTGAGAAATAAACTGGAAACATGACTTGAAACAGCACTGTCCCACGACGGGGTTATAGCTCCAATGTAATACATCCCTGGCATCTTGTTTTACTCCACCAAATGTAACGTAAATATGTATTTCAAAACAAACATTTGTAAATAATACTTATGTTTCAGTGTTTTCGTGCACGCAATCTTTTTCTTCTTCTTTTGTCATCACACTGCTACCGGGTTGTTGCACAGTGTCGTAGTTTTCTGTTTTTGTCTTGCGCTGTTCTGGCTTGGGGATTGTTATTTTGCTCTTTCACATGATTCTGCTACGCCATCTAACCATCTTTTTCGTGGTCTTCCTATCGCCTTCTTTTCCGATGTTCTGTTGTAGAAGACTCTGTATACTGTGGAGTCTGGATGCATTCTTATTAAGTGGCCAAACCACTTCATTCTTTGTTTCTCAATGTAATTCAAGCAAGGTTCTGTGCCAACTTTCATTCTTATGCTGATGTTGGTGACTTTGTTTCTCAATGTAATTCAAACAAGGTTCTGTGCCAACTTTCTTTCTTATGCTGATGTTGGTGACTTTGTTTCTCAATGTAATTCAAGCAAGGTTCTGTGTAATTTTTTCTTTGCTGATTTGAGATTCACTTCTGTTTCTCTGTCTATTCCAGGGTTTTTGTAAGCCCAAATACTTAATTTTTGATGTTGGCTTGACTTTGTTTCTCAATGTAATTCAAGCAAGGTTCTGTGCCAACTTTCTTTCTTATGCTGATGTTGGTGACTTTGTTTCTCAATGTAATTCAAGCAAGGTTCTGTGCAACTTTCTTTCTTATGCTGATGTTGTGACTTTGTTTCTCAATGTAATTCAAGCAAGGTTCTGTGCCAACTTTCTTTCTTATGCTGATGTTGGTGACTTGTTTCTCAATGTAATTCAAGCAAGGTTCTGTGCCAACTTTCTTTCTTATGCTGATGTTGGTGACTTTGTTTCTCAATGTAATTCAAGCAAGGTTCTGTCCAACTTTCTTTCTTATGCTGATGTTTGTTACTTGTCTTTTCTGTGTTGTTGATAACTTTTCACAGGCAGCGCATTTCACATGTAGTTATTTTTGTGACTGTGCTTTGCT
The DNA here is from genome assembly GCA_020796225.1 of Arion vulgaris. NCBI lineage: Eukaryota > Metazoa > Mollusca > Gastropoda > Stylommatophora > Arionidae > Arion > Arion vulgaris. The sequence continues at coordinate 19,416,254 of CM036763.1, read as the reverse complement.
AATTGTCCATGTTTGGCTCTGGTACCATAAAGTAGGCATGAAAAATAATTAAAAGCAATATTTAATTAAAAATTAAACTTTTAATCATGATAACATTTTCAGTTGTTAGTATTTTTTATTCATATTACTATTAATAATACTTTATTATTACACTATTATTATTGTTAGTATTATTATTATTTCAACTGCCCCACGGTTCCTGTGCCTCCACAATCATCATTCAGATGCGCCTAAACATATAAAAACTTTGGCCAGCAATGAATTCGCACCATGATGTATAAGAATACTTTTGAAAGTCAAGTAGGGAAATGATCACCACGTGATGATGTGATCACCACGTGATGATGTGATCACCACGTGATGATGTGATCACCACGTGATGATGTGATCGACATTTAGAATATCATCGTTTTGTAATATACTTTATGCACTTGCGGTTATGGGTTTTTCAATTGTGATATGTTATTTATTTAATATTAGGCTTTATTTAAATTTGAGCTTATCATTCTAAAATAATGTCAAAGTATTCAATAAGAATTGGAACAAATTAACGTAACTCATAAGCTTTCTCCGTCGGCTCGGAGACAGAAGGGTTTCGGTTCAATGCCACGCTCAATGTTCTCTCTGTGAGGAAAGGAATTAGCCTCACTCCTACCGGCTATGTATTAAAATCGGAAGTGATGTGACTGCATACTCTAATATCTGAAAAAGCAAACATAAATTGTATTTCTATATTATTCAATAATAGATTTTTAAGAAGCTGCATAGTGAGAACATTGACAAGGACTGCTCTCACATAAACAGATATAGAGGAAAAGAAGGTCTGAGCGTCCAAACATAACGGAATAAAACTGGAGATTCGAACGAGTGTGATTTGACGTGGAAAACATTGATGGAAAGGCGGCAGAAACTTGACGAAGAAAAACATTGATGGAAAATCGGCAGAAACTTGACGAAAGAAAACATTGATCGAAAGGCTGCAGAAAGGCATCCATTAAAGTCTTTTATGGAAGAAGAGGAATGAGCAGTTAGAACCAAGACAAGAAATGCAATGTAATTATAATGATGTATAGCTCTATACTCTAGACAAGTTGCAACAAGAATTCATTCTTGTATTTTAACCTCAATTGGTTACTAGGAAAAGTATTGGGAAGTAAAGGCGGCAGATGTCATGTTGACCACACCACCCTTCGTGTACCGATGGTAAATACAAAATACGGACGTAACCCCGCATTACCCAATATAATATACTTCGAGGTATGAAAAAAACTACTTCTTTACTTAAAAAAAACAACTATTCATATATAATTGCTACTATCGTAATAATGTATAAACATAGGCATATATTATCTGGGAACTCAGCAAATCAACTGAGAAACAATTCAACGCCTTTGTTTACAAATCTTTAGTAGAATCTTTTAAATACCATGTACGCCTGAGTGGTTATAGGGGACCAACATTTGGGGTGTAAAGAATAGAACCACTGTTACCTGCCACGCATGTCGTAAGTGGCGACTAAGGAGGTTTGGATGAAATCGGATGCACGTGTCCTAAACGTGTAGAAGTATATGGGTTTAGGGACCTACCAAACCAATGTGCAACGTATAAACATTCTTGGCAAAGATTAAACATATCACAAAGAGTGATTAAAATTGGTCGTAAAGAACGAGCGCAAAGAAGAAGAAGAAGAAGAAATACCATGTACACAGAAATAAACATATACAATCAAAATATAAGAATTAACCACTGACGGTGGTTGACTATTGCAAACAGAGATAGCATAATGAAAAGTTAAATATTTTCGTTATTTGAAACGTCATTACGTTGAAAAATCCTGGAAGGGTATTACAATTACGGTAAATCAGCAAGTTACAAGTGTCACCACAGAGTTGAAATATAATGTTGATCCACTCTGGTTTGCAGACGTATGTTATCATCTTCTTGTTTGCCTGATTTGAATACAAGTAGTCATTGCGCATAATATGATGCATCTTGCTGTTTTTTTTACTTGAAGGCTTCCTTTACTTATCATTATTATCCCCCACCATTCAGACGATCATAACTCTGACTTCAGATGTGCTTATGTCATCTTATTCCCTTCATTTCAGACAGGTCCCAATTAATATATTCAGATATACGAAACCAGAGACAGATTAATAGATGTTAATTAAAAGTTAATTACAAATCTTTACAGGACTTTGCGAATCAACCCCATCTTTTTAACGCTGTTTGTAATTTTTCTAGGCATTATTTTTACTTTCAGTAGTTTGCCATTGCTTTCTGAACAGGTGGTGGCATCGTCCTTTTGTTAAAAATCCATGCGAAACAATTTGCAGTCAAACTGCCCGCAGCGTGATTCGAACTCAGAACGTCGGGGTTAATAGACCGAGTCGCTATCCCCTAGAATACAGACACCACCAGATGTTAATTAATGGAATGAAAACAGGAAATAGACAAACTAATAGGGAGGGAGAGGGATTAGATTCCTACAGCCTGCGACCGTTGATACATATAGTACATGTAACACACCATTGCACTTTCTTAAGTAAGGTGTCATGTAACACACCATTGCACTTTCTTAAGTAAGGTGTCCATGTAACACACCATTGCACTTTCTTAAGTAAGGTCTCCATGTAACACACCATTGCACTTTCTTAAGTAAGGTGTCATGTAGAGGTGTCATCAGAGCAAGCAAACTGTACACTGCATCAAGATAACAATTTCAACAACAAGATATGTATAGGTGTTTCTTATTTTAAAGACAAGCTCCTTTTTTAAAATAAAAAGATATTGGCATATTCTATATTTTCTTATTTAAATAATATCCTTTATATTTTGTCTCAGCTTATAAATAAATTTCTTTCTTAAAGTGCCATGATATTATTATTTGTATTGTATAATGTTCCTCCCATACCGTTAATTATACTTTTCATAAGACTGGCAATTAATTTTTCCATACCTCTCTATCCTGGCAACTCGGTTAATAATTTATAGAGTACTGAGTCCGATATTTCTGGTCTCTCTCGGCAAAGTTCATATCGGTGGGGTTTTTTGTGTGTGTGTGTTTGTTCGTCCCTTCTTTCTTGAACAATTAGTCTTCCAATTAAAAGCCTGCTTTGATATTCGTTGGTCGTGTCTTCTCGGGGTACACTCAACATATCTTCTCTTTCTTATAAAAGTTGTTACTAGTGCCTGACCACATATTTCTCTCAATTCATCACCACTTCTGAGGTAGAGACCTCGGGAATCTACCCAAGTAATAAAAAGCGTCGCAGCAATCGAATATGCTGGCATACTTGTATTCGCATAACTAGCACAATGTATAATCGCTCTTATGCACAGATCACATACACAAACAGATCCCAACGAGTGTTTTAACAAGTGATGGATGTGACGCCTTTGAAGAAGAAGAATTCTTCTCATTTTATATTCATTATTTTTCGTAGACATCTATTTTCAAATGCATTCAACTAACTTTCTATATCTTAGTCATTTTTCTACTCGCTCTGGCATATTTTAGAATTGAGACAACTTTGGAATTCAACATTCATAATTTAGTTTTAAAACTATATAACTTGGAAGTTCCATATTTTATTTAGACTTTTAAATAGTGATGCTACTTGTTATGTATCTGTATTATATTATAACTAAGTATTGGATAATATTTATTTACCAACAAATGTTTACTTTATCTGTGCACAAACAATAACAATTAAAATGTGTTTACCAGGTTAGATAAAAAGACAAAAGTCTGAAATGTGTGATTGTGATATTAATAACAATGATAATCGAACATGTGTAACACAATTGTCTAATCTGATAACATTGACATGGTCGTCACTAATACTACTCTATGCATTATTTGTCTTGCGACCAGAGTGTTTATTGTAATCTGTATTATGTACTGTCTGTCTTGTGGCAAAATATCTTTGCCTTTTCGTAATGTATAACTGTTTCAGGTTGATGTAATTCATCCCTCCACCCCTACAGTCCGTTTCTCGTATGCCGGTCTCGTTATTACCATCACTGTATTTAAATGTTATTTACTGTATCACATCCTATTTAAAGAGATGTTAATGAGATACTTGCCTCCCGCTTTAAACATTACACTGTTCGAATCCAATGTGTTGCTGACTATGGACGTCCTAGTTCAGAGAGACGATAAAACATATGTCATGTGTTCAGATAGATGATAAAACATATGTCCTGTGTTCAGATAGATGATAAAACGTAGGTCATGTGTTCAGATAGATGATAAAACGTAGGTTCTGTGTTCAGATAGATGATAAAACGTATGTCCTGTGTTCAGATAGATGATAAAACGTAGGTCATGTGTTCAGATAGATGATAAAACGTAGGTTCTGTGTTCAGATAAATTACAGAAAAAGAACATTGAAACCTGGCAATCTTTAACGAGTGATTACCGGTGCCCAAATTGAAGTGTAAAGAATAGAACCACTGTTACCTGCCACGCATGTCGTAAGAGGCGATTAAGAAGGTTGGACGTGGGGCTAGCTGCCCCACCCCGTAAAAAACACTAGATGGCTAAATAAACCACAAACGGAGACATTCATAGCTCACCACCCGAGGAAGATGTAGAACCCCACAAGGAGGCACTCAGGAATACAAGAAAATGGGGAGAGATCTGGAAAAGAAGGCCTTGGATAGGCGGGCTTGGAAGGACTTATTTGCGGACCTATGCTTCCCTAGGGGCGAAGGGTGAAAAAGAAAAATCTTTAACAGCAGGCTCAAAAGCTGCTACTGAAACAAAGTTAATTAATACCTATTAATATTATTTATTTTTTAAATCCTGCCATCTTCAAAGTTACATTTTAATCTTCGCCTCTGACACGAAGCTCGTGCACTACCGCTGAGATCTTCCTCTGAAAGATACAAACCTGCACACACATGGTTTTTCAACGTAGTGAAATAATGACGGTCCTATCTATCAAATTACATTGAACGTCTGGCAGAATGGATTAGAGGGCGGCTTCCATGCCGGAGATTCGGGCTCAATCCACGGTAATGCGAAGGAATTCTTTTTCTGTCGAGGGCATAAAGAAAACATTCTAACCTGAACAGTTTCGCAGCGACTACTCTAGCCATTAAATTCCCACAGGTTTATGTTTCTACTGTTCTATACCGCCCAAAAAGCAGTATTACTGGCAAAAACGAGTTTTTAGTTGTTTTTCAAAATCTATCAAAATTTACAACTCGTAGATATCGATGTCGATAGCCCTCGTCGCTAGTAGACAAGTGTCTTGGAAATTCCTTGGTCACGACTTTTTAGCTAGTACTTGACATAGGGAAGGATCTGTGGCGTAGAGATTAAGTACTCGCTTCTCGTGTCAAAAGTGACCAGTTCGCTCCCTCGTGGAGACAGCAGGATATTTTCCAGAGATTCCTGATGTCAGTGTAGGTGACATGGACTTTCTAGTCCTATCGGAGACGGACGATAAAACGTAAGTCTCGTGTTCAAGTTGAGCACGTAATAGAACCCTTCGCAGTTTAAAATGGGAAAGAGCAGGCTGGAAAGCCGCTGCCCATGCAACATTTATTAGAAAGATTAGAAAATAAAATTCCAACATAAAATATTCACCATATTTTAAATTACATCAGGGATCCTTGTCGGTGCTACGGAGTTCGTGCACTGCCGCTGAGATCTTCATGTGTAAGAAAAAGATCTGAGCACACATGTACTCACCGAAATGTAATGATGATGGTCATATGAACCAATTAAACCAAACTAACAGAGACAGGTAATTTATAACCATTAAGGTAGTAACTTTTAGAGGCAAAATTGACCGTGTGGTGCCAGTGCCCGCAAGGGAAGCAAAGAATAGTACCACTGCAACCTACAATGCATGTCCAATGAGGCGACTGATGTAGGCCTAGTATGCTAGCCTAGTAAATAAAAAGCAGCGAAGAAATCGGATGTGCTTGCCTACTTGTAGGCGCATAACTGGCACAACATACATCGCTCTTAGGCTCAGATCACATACAAATCACAAAGGTTGATTGACAAATGGTCGATATAGAGCGTTCGAAGAAGAAGAAAGGCAAAATATATTCTTTTGACATATGCACATGTGGCATTGGCAAGATGACAGATACACACATACTGCAAGAATGTCCAACATACACTGAACAGAGAGAAGAACAGTCATGGCTGAATCCTCAGGCAGAATCGATTCATTCAAGACAATCTATATAGAGATGTACATGGACTCAGGTTGACCACTAACTACTTTAGAAGTATACAAATCGATGTCAGTCCAAGACAATCTATATAGAGATGTACATGGACTCAGGTTGACCACTAACTACTTTAGAATTATACAAATCGATGTCAGTCCAAGACAATCTATATAGAGATGTACATGGACTCAGGTGTTGATCACACTTAAAACTGACTTTAAGAAGTTTACAAATCGATGTCTGTAAAGGTTAGAAGAAGAAGAAAAAGAAAGGTAACAGACTGGTTAGTACATTTACTAATCATTCCTTTTTCGATGGGTATTTGGTGTGCTTATCTCTCATGTATGCACGCACGAATGTATGTAAGTATGCATCTCTGTCAGTTATTCAACCATTCTTTCATGTATATTATACAGCCTTTTATATAGCTGATATTTTGTCTCTTTAATTTGGCTTATCAATTCTTGAATACAATACCAATATGATTAGTTGATTAAAAACATGCAGGATATTCTGGTCAATATTTTCGTAAAGTTGCCATTTATGGACATACCTGCCTCATCTACTTAGTTGATGTATAAACACGCGTGTTCTTTCTTTGCAAGCATGCAACACAGTTTTCATTCTTTCTTCAAATGTTGACAGTTAAATTATCAATAACGGAAGTTCGTGATTGTTTTTGTGTTAGCAACTTTTACATATTATTTGCTGTTGTGTATACTATCTTCCTTCACATTTCCCAAAAATACAACAGTTATTTCATATTTTAGATGTAACAGAATATATATCTATATCTAGATTGTATTTTAGCACTCGCTTTTCTTTCCATATTTCAAGTTACATCAAATTGTCATTTTAAAATATGTTTAAATATAAATGTAAATATGTGTGTTGCAATGTAACGATTCCTTGTTATTGATAAATTTTGCGGTGATACTGCAATATTTTGTTTGGTTTTTTGTTTGTCATAGCATGCAATTTAATTGTATTTGTCCATTCTTGGTCCATGTGTGTGTGTGACCAGCATACAGTTCAAATCAGGGATTTAACTTGATTATTTGTCACTGGAATGTTCCTAACAATATTATGCATTTTCACCAAGATTTGAAACACCCTAGTTGTGTGCTTCCTTCTGACGTGGCAAAATAAAGTTTGACAAAATGAACAATGACTTGTTATATGTTTGCGATTATATTTGTTTTATACGTTTGTTTTGTGTTAAAATCTAGTCAACCACTAGTAACAACTGTTATAATATGGAGATATATTGGACTTAGCTTGAGAAGAAATGACTGTCAAAGTAGGCATTGAAATGGGATGCAAATGGTTCAAGAAAGAGAGACCGCCCTAGGGAGACCCTGAAATGAACTTTGCTGAGAGAGGTAAGAAATATCAGTCTCAATTCCATGGAAGAGATTGAACGAGTTGCGCCGGGATGGAAAAATTACTTGCAGGTCCTAAGTAACGTATAACGGTATGATTGTGGGTTTAATTCCGCTATCGGTGTTGCGAGGAAATGAATTGGTCCTCCTACCTCCTGCACACTAAGGTTTAGAAATGGCAAGTGAAGTGACTTTATACCCTTATGTCTGAAAAGGCTACGGGAAAATTTATTTTATTCATTATTACATGATACAGGAACGGGTTATTTACGGTTTTGCTGTTTTAAAAACACGTTGTGTAATGTATAGAGTCTTTCTCTTCCATACGCCGCTAAAGTCTGTGACCGAGTGTGGCTTCTTTGCACTCTATCACAGTCGTAGTGTAAATACATGGACAGTATCCCATATAAAGACCGACATATAGCGATGTTAATAACATACAGACTACGTTACGTCGAAACTCCGAGGCCAGCTTGTGTTAAAATATGTTTGGAGTGCGCACGATACGTTGTTGGAATACATAAAATCGTGATCCTTCACTCGGGGATTTAAATTACACGTATCTCTGAAGTCGGAGTAAGACTTGCCTGAATGACGAGGGACACTAGTTATTAGGAAAGCAAGTCTGTACTAAAAAATCAGCTAGTGTTGCTATACTAGATGACATTGCTACGCCAAAATTCATCTTATTTTTGAGGTCACACGGCTACAGGGTTGTTGTCCTGTGTCATGATTTTCTGACCTTGTCTTGCGCTGCTCTAGTGGCGTGGGTGATAGTTATATTTGCTTATTGATATGATTCTGCTATGCCATCTATCCATCTTTTTCGTAGTCTTCCTCTCGTCTTATTTCCTGATGTTCTGCCTGAATTCTTAGAGGGTGAAAAAAAGATCTTACAGTACTAGAGAACTAATCTCCCTTCTACCACTGCCGTTCCAGTGATAATGACACACTGGTCCATGCTTACCCTTCTGTTATTAGATTTCTGTCATCCACTTTGCCAATCTAAAGTCTTTATGTGGGTTGCTAGGCAGACCAAACACTCACTGCTCAAGCACACTGCTGTTATCTAAGGCACCAGAATCAATCGATATTTCATGGATGGCACAAGCGATTGTTTGGACAAGTGGACATGAGTTGTGTCCATACCAGAAGAGGGTATCATTTATCCAGACTGAAGACAAAATACAAAGAGTACAAAAGTCATCATTAACAATGAAGGAAAACTGGACCCTCAATGCAATTATCTAGAAATTAATCAGTAGAGAGCGGCCATGATGATAGTGTTGTTTACACAGATAGGCTTATGCAACATGCCGAGATATATATCTGGGCTTTTTATAATCAGCGACGGTATAACATGACTTTAGTTTGAATGATTGATTGATTGATTGATTGATTGAATGATAGGATCATTATCATTGCACTTCGGTGAGTAACCACGTGTGCTCCGATCTCTTTCTTACACAAGAAGATCTCTTCTTCAGTGCACGAATTCCGTAGCACTAGCGAGGGTCCTGATGTAATTTTGATGATATGATGATATTTTTTCTATAAATTTTATTTTTAGTCTTTTCCTATTGAATTGTACCCACGCAACGACTGTCCAGCCATTTCTTCTCGAGTTTGAACAGACAAGGGTTCTTTTCCGTGCTCAAATTGAACACGGGACCTACGTTTCATCGTCCGTCTCCGATATGACTAGGAACTCGATCTCGCCTACACTGAGATCAGAGATCTCTGGAAAAATAACCATTTCACAGGGGTCGCCTAAGACCATCGGAAAACACATATTTTCGTCAGTCTTAGGAACCGAGACACCGCTCCTCTATCCGTATCCAGGCGGGTTCGCCCACATTCATCTACGCCAACATACGAGTACCCAGCGTCTGTGATTTATCACTATAATTTAATTATGTTCAATTTAGAACAATGAAAATACATCCTACATATCAGATATTTACATTACGATTCATAATAGTAGTTAAAATTACAGTTATGAAGTAGCAACGAAATTTTTTATGGTTGGGGTCACCACAATATGAGGAAATGTATTAAAGGGTCGCGGCATTAGGAAGATTGAGAACCATTGCTCTAATACACCTCTGTTGTTATGACCTTTCTCTCATTAGTTGTTATGAACAAACTATGTTTAGTTAACATTGATAACTTAATTTGGACAAAGAAAATAATTCTTGGGAAATTTGCTAGAATAGTCTTCTTCGAACGCTCCATATCGACCACTTGTTAACACCCCTTTGTGATTTGTATGTGATCCGAGCCTAAGAGCGATTATACGTTGGGCCAATTTGCGTCCATACGTAGACCAGCGCATCCTATTTCTGCGACGCTTTTTATTTATTAGGTAGCTTCCTAGGCCCCTACCTCAGCCGCCTCTTACGACATGCCTTGTAGGTAGCAGTGTTTCTGTTATTTTCTCCTTGCGAGCCTCTGCAACAGAAGGGGGCTTCAGTATTCTTAGATATCTCTGTATGTGTCAGGAGCGGTATTAGTTGTTCCAGCGTCTGGTTTGTCTTTTTATATCACTTTTTATATCACTTTTTATATCTGAAGGGGAAAATTGCCTCTATATATTTAACTCCTAATATGAAAATGAAAATCGTGACATATTCTTTACATGACGTAGCCATCAACCACAGTAAACGAGTTGTTGATTTTCTAGGCACCACTTATGCGTTCAGTAGTTTGCCATTGCTTTCTGAATGGTGGGGTCATGCCAGAAAAAATACTGGTCACAAAACACAAAATATAGTGCTCATATCTCCAAATATTTTTTAGTCGTTTTATATACGGTTATCACGGCACTAAAAAGTTCAGCCAGAACAGAGCTCAATGAGCTAAAAACGATCCTCGGTGTACTAGTGAACTCACTTAAACGCACAGTCATTCAGTGGATACCATCACACTGGAATATAAGCGGAAACAGGCTAGCTAAAGAAGGTGGGCTACTACCGCAGACTGATCACGAGATCAGCAATGAGGAGGCCAGAACAACCATTGGTTGACAGTATCAAGTAAGATGATCGAAAGACCACCCGCATCACAGCATGTTGAACAAGTTGCTATATTCCGCCTCCGTACTGGCCATAAAGGGCTTCTGGCCCACATGTTCATCAAATTTAAAATTGGTACAACTAGCCTGTGCCACTGCGAAAAGACGGACATGACGGCAGAGCACATACTGCAAGATTTCCAGATGTTAGCAGGCCTGAGAAGCGAAACCTGGCCCGGTAACACAGAGCTTCGCGAGAAGCTGTACGGAGAGACGGAGTCCCTAAAAACAACAGTGCAATCCATGAAAAGATTTGGTCCATCGGTCTAGGCGGGGATCGAGAGAGAGAGACAGAGAGAATAGTGGGTCTATTTTAACCTTTCGTAAAATCTCACGGAAACGAATTTGCTTCCAAACTGCCTGCCGGGAGTTTGAGCCAGGTACGCTTGGGTTGTGATCGAGCGCACTACCGCTTGAGCTACAGACGTTACACATTACACATAGACACATTCATTGACCAAAAATAAACAAGTTGGCTAGTAACAAATAAAAGGGTAGAATCTCGCTAAAATTAAAAAAACAAGAAAAATCAAACTAGAAAACATAATAATAGAACAACTACAAGTTCTATTAAATATTATAGACAGACTTTTCATTTTTCTGCCATCAGTTTCTTAAGTTCAGAGGTCAAAACAAAGAGATGACTTGCCTCCATAAATCTAAGGATCTGCATGAGATCATCATGGTGCCCTGCATATTCTCATTCAAATTAGTCTCACTTGTCCAGTTTAGAGACCTCAAGTAATTATAGAGCACTCATGTTTGCAGAATGAGCTCTGGGGTCTAGGGATCGATTTTTGCATGTGTATCGGTCAGTTTGAGAAGATTTCACGTTATATGGATCGCCTGGCAGTTTAGAGTGTAGACACGTAGATATCGAGGAGCCCCGTTAACCTTGGACATCGTTGTCCAAGTTTTGCGGTGTACACTACAGGGAGGTGAGGGTTGGCTTGTATGTTCTACCGCCTGAGTGGTTACCGGGGCACAAATTTGAGGTGTAAAGAATAGAACCGCTGTTACCTGCCACGCATGTCGTAAAAGGCGACTAAGGAGGTTTGGCTGAAATCGGATGCACGTGTCCTAAATGTGTAGAAGTCAACCTGCTGCCTTACATGACTACTGGGGACAGCCAAGGGCTAACGGAGAGCGAACCCAGTAAATACTGGCTGAATCCGGACACATCGCCGAAGGATAAGCACTAGAACTCCAAATGTCTCTGAAGATGTGACGAAACCCACCTATGCTAAGGCTGCATGAATTAGATTTCCACATGAATGAATTTATAGAGAGATCTGGTACATCGGTCTTTTATGTGATCGCGAGAGAGAGAGAGAGAGAGTGTGTGTGTTCTACAAGTCATCAGTTAGCTACTAATGTACAGTTTTTATCTTTTCTAAGAGAGATTAGCCGACCAAAACGCTGTTAATGCAGAGTCAGGAGCAGAACACACTTTGTGATTTGTGACGGTTTGTTCGTAAGCTGCCGTTTATTACATTATTTTTCTACAGGGTCTATATGCGATGAATTGGCATCATTGCACAGGGTTTCCATTTATGGCTTCGTACCTTTCGTCACCTGCCCAGAGTGCAGCAAAAAGCACAAGCCGCCCCTGAAAACTGACATTTTAATAAAACATTGTGAATGACTTACAAAATTAACAATGGTTTAAACATTTGTAAGAGGTTAATAGTTATATGGTGGCGTCTGTGGCTTAGGGTATAATGACTCGGTCTATTAACCCCAATGTTCTGAGTTTGAATCACGCTGCAGACAGTTTGGTTGCAAATTATTTCGCGTGGATTTTTACAAAAAGGACGATGACACCACCCGTTTAGAAATCAATAGCAAACTACTGAACGTAATAATGCCTAGAAAAATCACAAACAGCGTTAAAACGCTGGGGTTTTAAGCAGCAAAGTCCTGTAAAGGATATGCAATTAACTTTTTTTAAATAGTTCTATACAAAGAAACCACAATCGAAATCTGACCTGAATCTGGTCTTCCGATCACATCCGATTTCTGCGACGCTTTTTAATTACTAGGTAGCTTCCTAAGCCCCTATCTCAGTCGCCCGTTATGACATCCCTTGTAGGCGGCAGTGCTACTATTCTTTTGCTCTCCCTTAGAGCCCAGGCCACATACGAGCACAGTAGCGCAGTAAGGTTTATGATAAAGCTAACCACTACAAGTGATTGATTGATTGATAGGACCATCATCATTGCACGTTGGTGACTAACCATGTGTGCTCCGATCTCTTTCTTACACAGCAAGATCTCAGCGGTAGTGCATGAACTACGTAGCACCATCAAGGGTCCCCTATATAATTTTGAAGATGATAAGAAAATTGTGTAGACATTTTATGTTTTAATCTTTCTAATGAATTTTAGCCGGGCAAAAGCTAAGTCCCAAGGCATGTACTAATCACGTGTTGAATAAGTTGATGTTCGTATCTACACGCAGACAATAAGCCCACCACGCCCACGTTAAGCCTACACCACAGTGATGCGTATTAGTCTTAGAGAAGAGAAAATCGTTACTATCAGTACAAGCTTACTTTGACACAACATATACGAATATTAATGAGCGCGTGTTAAACACGTGCCGCCAATGCATGACCGTTCGACCCCATTCTGTTATATTTGACGTTTTAACAGTAAATATTACTTTAACATGTAAACACGTGCACACACGCGATTGTTAAAATATAATGTAATAAACATATTATAGTTTGACGTTATTCAAGTTTACATGTATATCAATGCGTCTCAAACTGTTAAGGACTATACCCCAAAGCTGCACATCAAATAATTTCTTCATCTTCTTCTTACGTTCGCCTGCTATGACTTCAGACGTGGACAGGGCGCCTGGTTGGCACTTCTGACCTATTTTTGCGTGAAGGCATACTTTTCCTTTTTATCAGTGTCCCTCACCATACAGGATGGACTTCTCCGACTTCAGAGGTTTCATTTCATTTGGGTGGGGTAGGGTCTGTGTGGCGTAAATGTTAGATGCTTCTCTCTCTGGCCACATGTACCAGGTTTGCTCCCTCGTGGAGTCATCGGGATATTTTTCCAAAGATCTCTGATCTCAGTGTAGGTGAGATTGAGTTCCTAGTCCTATCGGAGACGGGCGAGAAAAAGTAAGTCCTGTGTTCAATTTGAGCACGTAAATGAACACTTGACAGTTCAAAATCGAGTGGAGCAAGCTGCAAAGCTGCTGCACGAACAAAATTCATTAGAAAAGATTAGAAATAACATTTTTACAAAAATATCTTCACCATATTTAAAATTACATCGGGGAGCCTCACCGATGCTACGGAGTTCATGCACTGCAGCTGAGATCTTTATGTGTAAGAAAGAGATATGGGCACACATGGTTACTCATCAAAGTGAAATGATGATATACCTATCAATCAGTCAATAAAACACTTCACATAATTTATTATTATTTTTTTCTATCCAGAAGCACTTGAGCTTTTCAGCTCTTCGGCTCGGTGTCATGGACATCGTAACCTTTCGGTTCGGTGCCACGAACACTGTAAATCTGGGGAACTTGTGACTTTTCTGCCAGTCCGCGGAGTTGAACCGCACTCACAGATGACTTGTCACCCTTAGTCCAACGCGCTACGAACACGCTGGGCAGGTGGGCCTTTACATAATTTAAAGACTACACCCAGCATAAATAGCTAACCGCGGTCTAAGAAATGAAAACATAAAAAGGTACTACAAATAAAGAGGCACATAGGTAAAAATGTTTTTAATGCCTATTATCAAATAGACTGTCGTGAGAAAAACTGTCCATTGAAATATATCTCAGAGGCTAGACGTCCCGTTCCGTCCCACCTCTGCAGTCGCCATGCTCAAATTATAAATTACATCCTAATCTATCTTCTCCGTGGTCTTCCTCTTCCTATCTTTACCGGGATGTCTCCTTCCACAATGATCTTCTTCCACCCTTCGTGTCTCTTTAAATGTAAAAAAAATATTTCATTTTTGTCATTCTTATTAGTAACAACAGCTAGTTTTCTTTGATTATTGAGTTCTTTCTGTATGAAGCTATTTGTTCTCTTCTCTGTCAATGATATATATATAGGACTCTTTTGCAACGGTGGCGTCTGTGGCTTAGGGGATAGTTCATAGTTCATAGTTCATAAGTACGGTTCCAACTTCACTGCAACGGGTCACCCCATAATTGCTCCGTTCCTGTGCCAATGAAAAACACAAGAAATGCTAACAACTGTGAAATGTTTCCTGCGTGAACTAATTCCAGAATGAAACAGCCGCGTACCGCCACAAAAAGAAACATGCACCGCATAAAATGCATATGACCGTCGCTAATGTAGCAACACAAAACTGTTCATCACTTGAATTCTTGTCGAAGGGAACATCAATCATGACAAAATCCAGCTTTCTGCACTCGTAATATAACTGCATACGGCAGATTGAGCTTGTTCGTCATTACCGCTGTCCGCCATTTTCTGAATACACACAACAAACGCACGGTTGACACAGCAAAAGCATTCCATGTAACAGTCATAGCTCACAGCGTTGCTCAAGCACTAACTCAGTAGCTCGGCAAACGAAACCGGAAAATACCCAACCAAACATGGCGAAAGTGCGCTAGCAAAGTCGTGTTCAGAATCAACCAGTTCTTCCTCTGAATGGCCCTCCCGCATTCCGCCATTGCTGGCCAGATTTTTTTCCTTAGGGGATAGTGACTCGATCTATTAACTCCGACGTTCTGAGTTTGAATGTCAGCTCTGCTGAAAGAATGGTTGAAAATTGTTTTGCGAAGATTTTTACAAAGGACGATGGCACCACCGTTCAGAAACCAATGGCAAACTACTGAACGTAAAAATGCCTTGAAAAATCACAAACAGCGTTAAAAAACTAGAGTTGATTCACAAAGTTCTGTAAAGGATATGCAATTAACTTTTTATTTTGCAACATTTATATTCAAAAACGCATATGTTTTTCCACTGTTTTATTAAATATCCATGTTTCACACCCATATATTGCAACTGGGAATATACATGCTGTTAGTATTCTGGGGGTCTCTGTGGCTGAGTGGTTAAGCCCTTTGCCTTGCGAGTCGAAGGTCGTGGGTTCGGACCGCGCCGTTCTGTTCACGAGTGCAGTTTTTCCAGAGACCCTAGGATTGTTGCCGGAGCTACAGAGTTCGTGTTTTGTGCAATACTCTCGGTAGGTGGTGTGCCATTTCTGCTGAGATGGACTGAGCCAGATGGGGTAAAACCCGGTGCAATGAAGTCAATCCTTCGGCTTTTAAACCCTTTTTTTGTTAGTATTCTGAGATTTGTTTTCCTATCAGTCTCATTCCATACTGTTTTTAGTTGTTACAAATTGTGAAGACCGCGTTGATTGTTTCATGGTCGGAAAACGACAATAACATAAACAAGGGTAACGAACGGGCAGGCTTTCTTGCAAACAATGCCCCGACTCAAACGGGCAGAAGTATGGACAGAGCCGATGTCATCAATGCGGTACGCTCTCAATTATGTGACATGGGCACGTCTCAGACACTGGAACGAGTTCGAGAATTAGGCGTTAAGTGTGGACATGCCAGACAGTGTCGTCTTCGTGGTAGAGAGAGAAGATATAGTAATCAACTTCTCATGGGTACGGTGAGCAAATGGACTTTAGGATGGCTGCTGCAGCGGAGGACAAAGCATGCATGGGAATGCCCAATGTGCCGTGACGTCGATCGCATAACATAACATAACATAACATAAACAGAGTAGAATAGAGAATTCCATCACCTTAGATGAGTCACTGCCCCGTTAGCTTTTGATCTCGCGGTCAACATTTCCCGATCGACAACACTGGGAGGTTGGCTTGGCTTGTGTGTTCTACGGACCATTAGTAGGCTAACAATTTTCACTTTTCGTCAATTCTAAGAAAAACTAGCTGACATGAACTCTTCTGGATGCAGAGCACAGAACACATCTTGCAACCCCTTTAAATAGTAGCTGACATGAACTCTTCTGGATACAGAGCACAGAACACATCTTGCAACCCCTTTAAATAGTAGCTGACATGAACTCTTCTGGAAGCAGAGCACAGAGCACAGAGCACATCTTGTAGACCCCTTTAAACATTAAATATCGCTCCTTGTTGTGCCGGGGCCCGCAAGTGAAGCAAAGAATAGTACCACTGCGACCTACAAGGCATGTCGTAAGAGCCGACTGATGTAGAACCTAGGGAAGCTACCCTAGTATATAAAAAGCATCGCAGAAACCCGATGTGCTAGCCTACATGTAGGTACATAACTGGCAGAACGTACAATCGCTCTTAGGCTCAGATCACATACAAATCACACAGAGTGGTTAACAAGTGGTCAATATGGAGCGTTAGAAAAAGAAGAAAAAGAATATTAAATATATATTTCATTTTAGCGACATCTTGCTGGTTAACTCCTTGCAGACCAAACGCCACATTAAGTGGAGTTTTGTACTCTAAAAACATATTTGCCCTGGTCCACTAAGAGTTAATGTCTGTTTGTCAAAAGCATATTTATGATGTAATAAAAACTAACTAACCCACTTGAATTGTTTTAATAACAAAGTGGGGCATTTCTTTTGTTTCTTGATAAAGTTCACACAGTCAAGACAAACAAATCGGTACAATGCATATCTACAATGATGCATACAGGAAACAACCACTGATACTGCAACATTTACAGCAGGGTCCACTTCACAAGCAGGCGGTTCTAGTTGCCGTTGTAATTATTTCTAAGTGCAGCATTTCAACTTTAATTACTGTAGCAATTTCGACTGGTCAAGGGCGAGTGTGACCCTGGCCTTGAAAACTGAATCCTTCATCCTGTGAAAGGCGTGTCTCTCTATTCATCGTTTCTCCTACATCCACTACAGCAAAGCAGTATATTTTTTACTCTCTCTCTCCCACTTTCTCTTCTTAAGTGATTATGAAAAATACAACTGTATCATATATCCTCTCACCTCCATCGTTCATTGAGAACAAGGACAGTATCCTTTATTCAATCTCTCCGATCGTTAGTGAGGACCCAATACAACATTCACTATTTCTCTCTAGTCAACTGTTCAAGTCAGTGGCATACAATCTCGTCCATCTTCGATTACAATTACTATTTCTTCCATTACTATTACTACTACTAACACTACAATTACTATTTCTTCCACTACTATTACTACTACTAACACTACTATTACTACTACTAACACTACTATTACTACTACTAACACTACTAATACTACTTACTAATACTACTTTTACTCATTACTACTTCTATACATTACTACTCTACATACTACTACTACTACTACTACTACACTACTACTACTACTACTACTACTACACTACACTACTACTACTACTACACAGCTACTACTTCTACCACTAGTATTACCACTTCACTACTACTACTACTACTACTACTACTACTACTTCTACTACTACTACTACTACTACTACTATAAATGCTGTTACTACTTTTACAACTACTACTTTTATTATTTCCCACACTGAAATGACTACATAAATCACTTATAACTATTACTACTTCATTTACTACCATAACAGTTACTATCTCTGTCACCATTACTTTTCATACCACCACTTACAAGGAAGGGTCTAAAACCAACGAACTGACTTCATTGCCCCGGGTCTCCATATGGCTTGGTCCTCTCTGCAGAAATGGCACGCCACCTGCCGAGAGTATTGCATAAAGCTAGCTTAATCCTACGTAGCTATGGCAACAATCCTAGGGGCCAATGGAAGAAAGCATTGGGGAATAGAACGGTGCGGACCCGATTCGAAACAAAGATCTAACCTGCAGCCTTACAGGTCAGCTGGGGATAGCCAAAGGCTGACGGAGAGCGAACCCAGTAAACGATGGCTGAAGCCGGACACATCACCGAAGGATAAGCACCAGAGCTCCAAATGGTGCTGAAGATGTGACGAAAATCCCACCCATGCTAAGGTTGCATGAATCAGGTTTCCACATGAATGAGATTTCTGGGGAAATCTGGTATATTAGTCTAAGGGTGGTCGCGAGAGAGAGAAACCACGATCTTCGGAACGCACGGCAAAGACAAAACCACTTAGCCCTACCTCCTACCACTGTCTATTACACGTTAACTTCTACTACTGAACTCACATCAGCCATTGCCATTGAGTCATTTGTATGTGTCGATTCCTCCCCGATAAATAATGACTGACACATTCAGTTTCTGATGACATATTTTTGTTTTGTTCTCCAGACAGTTGCAATCCCCTGTTATGAGATCTGTCTTTTCGGATTTATTTGGAGTCGTCCTACCCTCAGTGACTTCAGTCTTCTGTCGCTGGGCTTACCAACCCAGGCTTTTGCATGGCGTGCTTCCTGGACACTACAGTTTGTGTAGTTTTAATCCGCATATACTTGGGAGAAAGTGTCATAGAGGTAGAAAATACGACAAGAAAAATGACTAGAATCCCGCCGAAATAGCCTGCAGGATGACAAAAACACACAAACCGTCCAACCACGACAGCTAATGTCGGCTAATGAAGGCTAACATTCATTCAATGCAATGACACATCAAAATATTATTTCAATGTTTTAACTACAGCTAAAACAATAACCACACATAATAAAATAATACTTCAACAGTTAAACACGTGTTTATACATTTGTACTAACAACAACTACTACATACATTTGCACATACACACACACACAAATGGATGTTAATATATTTTACACAACAGATGCGACGTTATTTATATTCATTGTCAAAATATGTAGGTCGCTTTAAATTCATTTCTATTCAATTCTGCTCTTAAATTATATTTTGACGTGTTTTTATTGTTTCATTTTGTTGTCGGTTGCTTGTTAATTTTAAGCAGACAACATGCTGTTTGTTTTGTTACACGTGTGAGCTAAGTGAGTTTTCATATGAATATTTTAAGTGTTTGTTCAGTTATGTTTTACATATATGTTTAGTTATAGTTTACAAAGAAAAGTACAGACGAGCGATAAGTTTTGTTATAGTTATTATGTTAGTTTACTGCTAACAACAGATGGAAATGGGATGAAGGAAATTTAAAGAAGAAGAAACATGGTTTTACACAAAATTAAACAACTAAACACAGTTGGAACGGAACTGATAAGAAAACAAAGATCAGAATACTAAGAGCATGCATATTCACAGTGGCAACGTATGGATGTGAAGCACGGACATTTAATAAGGCAGTGGAAAAACATATATGTGCTTTTGAATATAAGGGTTACAGAAGAGTCATCCGTAAATCATGGACAGAGAAGAAAACAAATATATATATATATATACAGAAATTGCTCAAAATAAAAAAACTGGCTGATGCTACAAATAAGAAAGAGAAAATTGAGATATTTTGAACATATCAAAATACATGAAGGGCTGGAGAAGATCATCACGGACGGAGTCATACCGGTAAAGAGCAGAAGAGGAAGACCACGGAGAAGATGGATTCACTATGAAGCTGGTGGTTTGAACATGACGGCTGCAGAGGCCTCTGGCCTATGAGAGAGAGAAATTCCGGAGGACTGTTGGGGTGGCAAAGTTTTGCTCAGAACAAGCTATTTGATGATGACAGTTATCAGAGAAATGTACAGACGGGCGATAAATTTAGCTATAGTTATCAAAGAAATGTACAGACGGGCGATAAGTTTAGTTATAGTTATCAAAGAAATGTACAGACGGGCGATAAATTTAGCTATAGTTATCAAAGAAATGTACAGACGGGCGATAAGTTTAGTTATATTTATCAAAGAAATGTACAGACGGGCGATAAGTTTAGCTATAGTTATCAAAGAAATGTACAGATGGGCGATACATTTAGCTATAGTTATCAAAGAAATGTACCGACGGGCGATAAACTTAGTTATATCCAGTGTTTGCCTTCCAGTCTGCAGCTGATTTTCTCTGTATGAGGGTTTTGACCTCTTGAAAAGACAGGGGTTGGTAAATTTGCTCTATGGCACTGCCCCCCTTAGCTAAGACATCAGCACTCTAATTGCCTGCAATGCCACAGTGAGATGGAATCCACTGCAAGAGAATTTCTGTCTTTTCTGAAAGCTGAGCAAGTTCTCTTTTTAGATTTTGTACTGTGCTATCAGCGGATTTAGCCTCCAGGGCTTGTATAGCTGACAGTGCTTCTGAAAGAAATACCATCTTGCCTGCAGGTGCTTGCATCTTATTTATGTGCTGTGCTGCCATCAGAAGGTCTTAGAGTTCTGCTTTGTAATTGGAACATATTCTTCCAGTAGAGGCCGCTAGAGACACAGTAGTAGCATCTGGGTGCCTAATGTACACTCCTGCTCCACCATTCATGGTTGCCTCCATTGCCGATCCATCTATGCAAATTCTTATCCACCTGTCTTCTGGAAACATGTAATGGAGATGTTCCATTGTAGTTTCTTTCTTCACTAGATTAGGCTCGGCATCTTTGCTTAACAAGTTAGGGATGGAGGTTGAGAAGTTTAGTGCTACTGAGTCTGGTTACCAGTGATCAAAAAGCAATTCTTCTGGTATAGGATTATGATTTAGTAGTTCCAAGTATGACTTTCCTATTTCTTTTGCTTTGTGGTTTAGACTTGTACGCTTTAGTCTGTTTTTTGTCCTAGCCGCCATTTTTTCATGCAGTGGATGGTGAGGCATTCTTTTGATCCTTTCAGTCTGTAGAATCACTTTTTCCTTCTTCTGTCTTCCAAGGGTTGGATGTTGGCTGCCTTTTCCATTTCTACAATTGGTATAGATTTGATGGCTCCCAAAATAGTGCGCAGACACCTGTTTTGAGTTGTTTGCAGTATCAATTTGTTTGAATGGACTGCTGATATCCATGTCGATGATGCATATTCCAGGGTCGGTCTAACTGCGCCAGTGTACACCTGACTCAGGATTCGACTAGCAGCTCCCCAGGTAGTTCCAGTCAGCTTCCACATCACGCTTTGTTTAGAGGGAGTATAACAAGAAAGGTCCTTTCCTGAAACCCACATGAACATCGAAAAAGAGAGGGAGAGTTAGAAATACCTATAGCCAAGATTTGGAGGCAGAGATCAACAATATAAAGAAGAGCTGAAGGGAGTTGCAGGAAATAGCTAGAGATAGGAAGACTTGGTATGATTTGGTTGAGGGTCTATGCTCCAATCGCGGTTGAAAATGCATAAGAGAGAGAGAAAGAAGACAACGTATATCATGCTAATTTAACCATTCTTAAAACATCATCATCATCATCAGGTGCCGTGCCGGCTGGCGTAGGCGATCATGGATCTCCACAAATCGCTGTCGTTGGTGTTTGCTATCAACTCAAATGTTGACGCTCTACCATGCCATGAAGTCAGGCTATCCAAAAGTTTCTCTCTCTGTCTTCCTCTGTCTCGTTTACTCTCTATTTTACCGGTTGTTACAAAGTGTTCTAAACCTCCCCTCCTCATCACATGCCCGAAAAATGATGAATGCCTCTTTCTTATATTGATGATAAGCTTTCTTAAAACATGTGTTCGTGTAACGTGTTAACTGCTGGATTGACCCTTCATCATTGTGTATCGGTTGATAACCATGTGTGTTCCGATTTGGTTTTTTTAAACATAGGAAGATATCATATCAGTGACAGTGCACGAACACAGTAGCACCGCAAGGTTCCCTGTTAAATTGTAAAAAAAAGCTAAACATTTTGCTAACAATCTATTGTAATGTTTTAATGAGCTTGAGTTGTTAAATTTATTGAATTATATTCACAATTTGAAATGCATGAATACATTCTACTCGTTACATGCAAGTTGGATATCCGCCAACTGTTCCATTTGAAAAATAACGTTTTACATTAACTTCATAATGACATATAAAAATGAACAGCGGGTTCATTTTTAATCATTTTACAAAATTTATGGACATTATAAGCACTCAGTCATGATGACAGGCAACAGTAACTTCCCCTATAAAGTACGTTATTTATTTCATTTTTTGATACTCATGTTTGGGAAAACTAACTTTATATTTAATGTTCCATGCTTTTGATCTTGTTTTCAAACTATTATAAATGTTGTATTGATGTCTGGCTTTGTGCCATAGTTAAAGGGACCGTTTCACAGCTAACAGATGCTTGTATCATTTTGTGGGGTACGAAAGTTACATCTGAGTCAGTTGAAATGTGTAGACTTATTGAGTTATTGAATGGAGATGATAACGAGGATGAGAAATGGTAATAGGATGATAATCAAGGTTCAAAAAGTAATCATTTGACTGATTCATTGATAGGACTATCATCATTTCACTTCGGTGAGTAACCATGTGTGCTGCGATCTCCTTCTTACACAGGAAGATCCCAGCTGCAGTACACGAACTCTGTAGCATCGGCGAGTGTCCCCGATGTAATTGTGAAGATGGTGAAGATATTTTAGTTGGAATTTTATTTTTAATGTTTGTTTAATATAATGCAGAGGCTTTCCAGCCTGCCCTTCTCCATTTTGAAATGCCAAGGGTTATTTTTACGTGCTCAAATTGAACTTGGGACCTACGTTGTATCGTCCGTATCCGATAGGACTAGAAGCTCGATCTCACCTACATTGAGATCAGGGATCTCTGGGAAAATATCCAGATGGCTCCACGAGAGAGCGAACCGGATACCTTTGGCACTAGAGGCGAGCAGCTAACCTCTACCCTACAGAGACCACTGATTGATTATCATCATTGCACTTTGAAGAATAACCGTGCGTGTGTTGATCTATTCCTCACACAGGAAGATCTCAGCGACAGGTCATAAGCTCCGTAGCATTGTCAAATGTTTCCGATGTAAATTTGAGTATGGTAAAAATATGAAAGACTATATTTTATTTTATATTGGCAGTCTACAATATGTTTTCTGTGCTTGGCTCTGATCCAGTAGAGTTGAGATCGGTTAGTATTTCTTAGGGAAGTGGAAAAGTGAAAATTAGTAGTCTGCTGACGATCCGTCGGATAAACAAGCCAACACCATCTCCTAGATCTGTAGACCCGGAAACTTTGGAAACTAATTCAAATACTAACTGGGCTCTAGTTCCTCAATGCTTTTTTCTTTAAAAATCATATCATTTAAGTTATTCTATTTTTGTACAGAACACCGGTTGACGAATGTTTGCAATTTATTAGTTACTGTCTGAGCAGTTCTCCGTGTTTCCGAACCTTACAGTCAAATAGTCGGTTTTTAATGCCGAATTTATGACTTTATTGCACCGGATTTTACCTCATATGGCTCGGTCCCTCTCCGATATGGTCCCGCAGACATGGCACGCCACCTGTTGAGACTATTGCACACTGTCCGTAGCACCGGCAACATTCTTATGTGTTTCTGGAAAAAATGCGCTCGTGAACAGAACGGCGGGGTTCTTATTCGAACCCCAACCTTTGGAAGGTTTAACCACTTGACACCCTCCATCCCAACCTTTGGAAGGTTTAACCACTTGACACCCACCCCCCCATCCCAACCTTTGGAAGGTTTAACCACTTGACACCCACTCCCCATCCCAACCTTTGGAAGGTTTAACCACTTGACACCCCCACTCCATCCCAACCTTTGGAAGGTTTAACCACTTGACACCCACCCCACCCCCTCCCAACCTTTGGAAGGTTTAACCACTTGACACCCCCACCCCCATCCCAACCTTTGGAAGGTTTAACCACTTGACACCCCTCCCCCATCCCAACCTTTGGAAGGCTTAACCACTTGGCACCCTCCTCCATCCCAACCTTGGAAAGCTTAACCACTTGGAACCCCTCCCCCATCCCAACCTTTGGAAGGCTTAACCACTTGGCACCCCCATCCCAACCTTTGGAAGGCTTAACCACTTGACACCCCCGCATTCAATAAAACTGCTTTAATATTGTATTGAAGTTAAATATGCTAACTTTATGATGCTGTGTCGAATTTTTTGTTTCTTCAATCTCTTCTTCTTCTTTCTTACGTTCGTTCTTTACGACCAATTTTAATCACTCTTTGTGATATGTTTGATCTTTGCCAAGAACGTGTAAACGTTGCACATTGGTTTGGTAGGCCCCTAAACGCATAGACTTCTACACATTTAGGACACATGCATCCGATTTCCGCCGAACCTCCTTAGTCGCCTCTTACGACATGCGTGGCAGGTAACAGTGGTTCTATTCTTTACACCCCAAATTTGGGCATCGGTAACCACTCGGGCGGTTTCTTGAATGATCCAGCAGAGTTTGGGCTCTTGCTTGTCTATCAATGTTCCGTAGACATACTATTGAAGAATTGGAACGCCTGTGAATTTCTGAATATCCCGGACCAGGAACCAGAATTGGGCTGCTTTAGTTCCAGTGGACCAGTGAGTTTACCTGTGTTGTTCAATGATACATCAGTGGATGTAGGGTTCAGTGTTCTTATTGTCTGCAACCAGATTACCTGCTTGTCATACCAAGCTCTTTTGTAACTTAGGCATGTGTCCACGTTCTCCAGATAATGATAATCACATTCTCAGTCACTAATGTTTGCACTGAGAACATGACTACGATGCGAGGTGCAACTTGCTCACTTTCTTGGCCAAATCATACAGATCACACAGAATGGTCAACATGGTTTATAACATAGGTTTTCAAAGTGGGCGGCACAGCCCCACCAGTGGACGCTGAAGCATTCTAGTGGGGCGATAGTGGGTTCAGAAGGATTTGGGGGGTGGGCGTTCAGGCGATCTAGGTGTCGGTGGCTTCTTATAGGAGTAATTAATAATATATATTTAAAAATAAATTATTTTTGTGATTTTGCAATTGAATAACTGTTCAAGATGAAGCAGATATGTTGTCCCCAACTTTTCCATTACTTTAACAACATAAGCAATAATGTATCATTATGTGATACTTACGTTGAAAATATCAAGCTCATTGAACGCGGAAAACTGTTCAGATTGGGGGTATAGGTGGGGGTGGGGTTACAAAATGTTTTGTATTGCAAAGTAGGTGGTGGTCCGAAAAAAGTTTGGGAACCTACAGTTTATAAGAACGAACACAAATTAGTTGAATAAGTCTTCTCGTTTTACAGTGGTTCTCAAAAGTTAGAAAGCTACACATTTTAGTTCATTCTTAATTTCTTGTAGCTTTTTCAGACCTTAAGGTATGAACTGTCTGTAACTTCATATTATTAGACATTAGTATGTAGGAGGTACTTCTTCTTCTTTTTCGAATGCTCCACATCGACCACTTGTTAACCACTTTTTGTAGTTTTATGTGATCTGAGCCTAAGAGCAATTGTTCGTTGTACCAGATATGCGCCAACAAGTAGGCCAGCACATTAGATTTCTGCGAAGTTTTTTTATTTACTAGGGTAGCTTTCCTAGAACCTTACCTCAATCGCTTCTTACGACATGCCTTGTAGGTCGCAGTGTTACTATTCTTTGCTCACTTTACGACCCCGTCAATATATGGGCGGGTAGGAGGTCCAATTCCTTCCCTCGCATGTAGAATGTCGACTGTGGGATTGAACACACAACACTCTTGTGTCCAAGTCGATAGTCTAACTCATTAAGCATAACGTGAACCTATGACCTATGCATTAGCTCATTACATACACAAATTCACAACTGTCACGAAAGCTGCGGGAAACGCGATCTGTCGACGGTATTTTTAAAAAAAAGAAAGAATTAATGATAAGGTTGGACTTAATAGCTAGCCCGGAATAAAGGTTGTTCTGACTAATTTCTTTATTTTTGGTATGTATAGCTCAGACAAAACGTGATGTTGTTCTCATTTCTGAAGTTTTGTCTTCTTATTTCTATCTGCAACAGCAAACTAAAGCTTTAGATGTGTCTTCATCTTTCAACTTCCAACGGAGCACAGGTCTTCAGCATTCTTCTTCTAGATATTCCTCTCTCATGTCACACTTCCAATTCTTTTCATATTTTAATTAAATACGTGTTTGTTGAAGATTTGCTGGCTTATTTTTTCTATGGGGTGAGGTAGCCAGCTTCACCACCTACCCGCCTTCTTATGACATGCCTGGTGGTACACATTGCTGCATATTCTTTCCTCCCCTTTTGGACCTGGGACAGCACACGGCAGAATTGTACCTTAGACGCCTCTTACGACATGCCGTGTAGGAAGCAATGTTACAATTCTTTGCTTCCCTTGCGGCCTAGGCAACACACGGTGGAAAACTTGTTATATTATTCATTAAACATATTCTTGTTAATTCTGTTGGTATCATTTGTTAAAACTCAGTGATATTGTTTAAGAATGGCTCATTGGTTGTGTCCGTAAGAGTGCTCGTATTGCTAGCATGCTAGGCTAGGCGATTGGTGTCGTAAGGACTAGGGTAAGTGGTTCGAGTCCCGTGTTTGTCTATTTGTTTTTTCGGAAACTCTTAATACCTGTTCCTTGTTTATTTGTTGATCATAGTAGCATAAATTATATTTCAAGACGATTAGGACGACCACTACAATTACCACTCTTTGAGAGAACACCATAATTATCCACTACTACTGCTAAAACAACACTATGTTGATTTCAGATGAATGTAGTTCGCAGACTCTCTTTTCTTTCACATTTCCTACTTCGCAGCCTTGATCTTCGTTACATCTGTACTGTTAGATGATGCTAATTTCTGCACATATGGGACACAGTTGGGCAGAAGCTTTGGTGCCCAATTTCAGAACATGATTTACTAAGGGTGTTTTTTCAGACTCAGTATCTGTGAAGGTCAGTCAGGTAAGAGACCAACTTCGGTTTAAAAATTTTTTAAAATTAGCTTAATTATTCACAATACTAGATGCTGCTGCAGAAAGTTATATATGTTATTTGTATATCTTACATATAATATATAGACATATCAGACACGTTACATTTATTTTATATATGTATATATATATATATGTGTGTGTGTATAGTTATCTATATACATATATATATATATATATGTGTGTGTGTGTGTGAGTGTACTATCTCTCTCTCTCTCTCTCTGCCTTTTTAATCCGGATTGGGACATATGCCCTCAACCAACTAATGCCAAGATCTCTGGGAAGATATCCCTATTACTCCACGAGTATAACGAACCGAGTACATGATGCTCGTCCATCACGTGTGATGATGACCACACAAATTTTCATCCAAGGGAATGTAGTTGCGCTATGTTTGTCTGTGTGTGCGTAGATAACTAGTGAGCCCGATACGGACTTGAAATGTTCGTGTACAGTGTGGGTAAGGTATACTTGCACTTGTGGGAAGTTTTACTGCCTTATCGAGTACATAGAAACTAGAGAAGTGTGGTCATATATAGATTGAAGAAGACGAGGAAGAATCACTGTTATACAGGTATTTACAATATATCTCATCTGGGTAGGAACGCAATAGGCGTATGCTTGATTCGATCAATAATTTGTAGTGTTGAATATCCTTGTCCCACTGAGACAACGCCTTTGGCATGTGTATCTTGTGAACCTTGACTTGGAACATCAGCTAATTGCTCATTTTGCTGATCCAAGCCTTCATTGCTTGTCTAAGATAGCGTCACCCCTCGTAACCAGTGACGTTTAAATCCAAGCCACATCTGGTGACCTTTTGGGAGCCCGTGTAATTAAAATGTTGTAACATCGCTTTGACTGGCCGAACCAGCACATGATTACCTGCTGGAAGGATTTCTTTGTTGAGACTTGATTCTCTTCACTTATTCCTTTCTCTTTCTGCTGGTGGTGGGCTCTGTGACGTAGAGGTTAGATGATTGCCTCTCGTGCTAAAGGTAACCGGTTCGCTACATCGTGGTGCTATCGGAATATTTTTTAGAGATGCCTGATCTCAGTTATAGATCGAGTTCCTAGTCCTATCGGAGACGGACGATAAAATGTAGGTCCCGTGTTCAAGTTGAGCACGTAAAAAAACCTCGTTCAAAATCGAGAAGAGCAGACTGAAAGCCGATGCCCTGACAAAATCGAGAAGAGCAGACTGAAAGCCGATGCCCTGACAAAATCGAGAAGAGCAGACTGAAAGCCGCTGCCCTGACAAAATCGAGAAGAGCAGACTGAAAGCCGATGCCCTGACAAAATCGAGAAGAGCAGACTGAAAGCCGCTGCCCTGACAAAATCGAGAAGAGCAGACTGAAAGCCGCTGCCCTGACAAAATCGAGAAGAGCAGACTGAAAGCCGATGCCCTGACAAAATCGAGAAGAGCAGACTGAAAGCCGATGCCCTGACAAAATCGAGAAGAGCAGACTGAAAGCCGATGCCCTGACAAAATCGAGAAGAGCAGACTGAAAGCCGATGCCCTGACAAAATCGAGAAGAGCAGACTGAAAGCCGATGCCCTGACAAAATCGAGAAGAGCAGACTGAAAGCCGATGCCCTGACAAAATCGAGAAGAGCAGACTGAAAGCCGATGCCCTGACAAAATCGAGAAGAGCAGACTGAAAGCCACTGCCCTGACAAAATCGAGAAGAGCAGACTGAAAGCCACTGCCCTGACAAAATCGAGAAGAGCAGACTGAAAGCCACTGCCCTGACAAAATCGAGAAGAGCAGACTGAAAGCCACTGCCCTGACAAAATCGAGAAGAGCAGACTGAAAGCCGCTGCCCTGACAAAATCGAGAAGAGCAGACTGAAAGCCGCTGCCCTGACAAAATCGAGAAGAGCAGACTGAAAGCCACTGCCCTGACAAAATCGAGAAGAGCAGACTGAAAGCCACTGCCCTGACAAAATCGAGAAGAGCAGACTGAAAGCCGCTGCCCTGACAAAATCGAGAAGAGCAGACTGAAAGCCACTGCCCTGACAAAATCGAGAAGAGCAGACTGAAAGCCACTGCCCTGACAAAATCGAGAAGAGCAGACTGAAAGCCGCTGCCCTGACAAAATCGAGAAGAGCAGACTGAAAGCCACTGCCCTGACAAAATCGAGAAGAGCAGACTGAAAGCCACTGCCCTGACAAAATCGAGAAGAGCAGACTGAAAGCCACTGCCCTGACAAAATCGAGAAGAGCAGACTGAAAGCCGCTGCCCTGACAAAATCGAGAAGAGCAGACTGAAAGCCGCTGCCCTGACAAAATCGAGAAGAGCAGACTGAAAGCCACTGCCCTGACAAAATCGAGAAGAGCAGACTGAAAGCCACTGCCCTGACAAAATCGAGAAGAGCAGACTGAAAGCCGCTGCCCTGACAAAATCGAGAAGAGCAGACTGAAAGCCACTGCCCTGACAAAATCGAGAAGAGCAGACTGAAAGCCACTGCCCTGACAAAATCGAGAAGAGCAGACTGAAAGCCACTGCCCTGACAAAATCGAGAAGAGCAGACTGAAAGCCGCTGCCCTGACAAAATCGAGAAGAGCAGACTGAAAGCCACTGCCCTGACAAAATCGAGAAGAGCAGACTGAAAGCCACTGCCCTGACAAAATCGAGAAGAGCAGACTGAAAGCCGCTGCCCTGACAAAATCGAGAAGAGCAGACTGAAAGCCGCTGCCCTGACATAAGTCATTAGAAAATATTAATAATAAAATTCCTACAAAATTGTCTTTATCATCTTCCAAATTACATATAGGATACTCGCTGGTGCTACGGAGTTTGTGCACTGCCATTGAGATCTTCCTGTGTAAGAAAAAGATCGTAGCACACGTGGTTATTCAAAGAAGTGCAATGATGATAGTACTATAAATCAATCAATCTTCACAAATCTCTTTCAGACAGAAACTCTGAAAAGAAATTCAAATTGTAGTCAGATTTATCTAATTGACGAAATAGGCATTAGGTTAAAATAGAAACCTTTTTCATACCATGTGGAATATTGAAACAGTGTTAGTTTCGTTTAAAGACGTCAAATTCAACGCACAGGAAAATACGGCAACATATGTCTCATTATGATTTTAGTTTACAATTCTACTTGAATATGTTACTGTAACATATGTCTCATTATGATTTTAGTTTACAATTCTACTTGAATAAGTTACTGTAACATAAGTCTCATTATGATTTTAGTTTACAATTCCACTTGAATATGTTACTGTAACATATGTCTCATTATGATTTTAGTTTACAATTCCACTTGAATAAGTTACTGTAACACATGTCTCATTATGATTTTAGTTTACAATTCTACTTGAATAAGTTACTGTAACATACGTCTTATTATGATTTTAGTTTACAATTCTACTTGAATAAGTTACTGTAACATACGTATTATCATGATTTTAGTTTACAATTCCACTTGAATAAGTTACTGTAACATATGTCTCATTATGATTTTAGTTTACAAATCTACTTGAATATGTTACTTAACAAATAACTAACTTCTTCCAAAGTTCCACAATTACAATTATTTAAACTTGCTAATATTAGAATCTCTTTGTTGCTTTTAATTACATTTCCTGAGACCCTTTCTCCTCCTTTGTTTTCATTCTTTTCTGCGTTATGGACGTTTTCTGCTGTCCGCCTCTCTGGTCAGCGCATGTACGGGGATGCATTTCGCACGTTAGCCCAAGGGTTTTAATTTCAGTCGAGATCTTAATTAAACAAGGCGTCGCTTGTTAAAATGTCAAACCCAGGCTAGAGTCCATTCACACCAAGGCAAGGTCGATGACCAGGCAAACTTTGTCGTCCACAGCAACGGATGAAACCGACAATCTGCAATAAGTTATTATTTTTTTTATTTTCATAAGTTTTCTTTCTCATAACGTGGCTGGTACGACTTGGTTTAATCAGTTAACTGGGCCTGGCAACTGACAGGAACAGACCTAGTTTAAGTTGGGTGCTGGAAAATATATATGTTTGATAGAACACTATGGCTGAAATCGGATGCACATGTCCTAAACGTGTAGAGGTCTATGCATTTAGGGGCCTACCAAACCAATGTGCAACGTATACACGTTCTTGGCAAAGACCAAACATATCACAAAGAGTGATTAAAATTGGTCGTGAAGAACGAACGCAAAGAAGAAGAAGGAGAAGAAGATAGAACACTGCAAGCTTTTTTGCAATTTTACTCAATTCTCTGAGTCTATGATTATTTATTGGTGAAAAATATTCATACTATTGATATTCCTTATTATTAAACTTAATTTGTTGCAAAATATAACTTTGATCTAGCCTTTTGTGTTGATTTTAAAATGAATTCGTCTATATACACCAATACTGGATGCGAGGTCACGTGGTGTAGTTGTGGTCTGATTTCCCATAATTTTTACCTTAGTCCGTAGGCCCATAAGTTTATAGTTGGCTGTTGCTTAATCCTGTAGGTTGTCTGTTTTTTTAAAAAAAAAACCTTACTCATGTCCTGATACAAACAAAGGGATTTGTCTCTTAGCTGATGCTATTGTGGACGACTCAATTATTCCGTTAACTAGACTAACACAATATCATCATCACCAAATAGCTTGTCATGAACAGAACTTTGTCATCCTAACATTCCTTCGAAATTTCTCTTTCTTATAGACCAGATGTCACTTTCATGGGCCGCCTCTGCAGCCGTGATGTAAAACCAGCAGCTATATCCTGAATCCATCTTTTCCGTCGTCGTCCTCTTCTACTATTTGCCAGAATGCTCCCCTTTAATGAAGGACTTCTCCTTCCTTTCTTGTCGTGAGCTATACGTGTTTACATTTCTCACAGATAGGCTTAAAGTACATATCCACTTTCTTTTGCAAGATAACGAAGTTTTGTTAAGATATTAACACGATGGGAATGCACATAACCCTTTAGCTGATAAAGACGTATATATACGTTTTGCCCATTCACTTCTAAAGACGCATTAACACGTCTGTTATTATCTCTCCTCTGTGGGCTAAAGACGTGTTAACACGTAATACATTGCTACTGTCACTGCTATAGGCGTACATTTACGTTTGGGACCTAGAAACAAAGAATAGCTATTTATAGCTCAGCCCTCGAAAAGTATGTAGTAGCGAAAGATGAGGTTTTATATTTACAAAGGCACTAAAACAATTCAGTACTAAAAGTACTAAAAGTACTAAAAGTACTAAAAGTACTAAAAGTACTAAAAGTACTAAAAGTACTAAAAGTACTAAAAGTACTAAAAGTGACAGTGATGAAATAAGTTTAAAGGGTTCTTAAGATGAAGGATTCACTTCATTGCATCGGGTTTTACCTCATATGGTTCGGACGCTCTTCGCTGAAATGCCGAGAGTATTGCACAACTGGGCAGATGACGCTCATCAGCCCAGGAGGGCAGGTCGTCTACGGTCGCTGCCCTGAAAGAAAATAGCAGCCTGCTGCCTTGTGGGTTATGGCTGGGGACAGCGAAAGACTAACGGAGAGCGAACCCAGTAAACGCTGGTTGAAACTAAACACACGACCGAAGGATAAACACTTGAGTTCCAATAGGTACTGGAAGCTGTACACGTACATTCCTTTCTTGATGTTTGGCTGTTTATATATCACAATAGAATGACAAAAACGGCTTAAGAACCATCGCGAGAGAGAGAGTATTGCACAAAGCACGAACTCCGTAGCTCCAGCAACAATCCTAGGGGTCTCTGAAAAAAATGAACTCGTGAACAGAGCGGCGCGGTCCAGATTCGAACCCACGACCTTCGACTCGTAAGGCAAGCAACTTAGCCACAGAGACCCACGGAAATATGTTATTTTCAACGACACGGAGTTGACCAAGACCAAAATCTACATTCAAGTGGTGACTTTTGAAACAGGCTGTACAACTGCTTTTTAGTTAGATGAACAGTGATTGAAGCGAGAATTGAATCTTGGTCCTAATAAATGTATTGTTGAAAACGTATGTGTCGGAAAGAAAGATACAGTTGTGAAGGCGAAGTTGCACAGCACAAGACAACTTAAAGTCAATCTTACCATAAATCAGAAGAATACACCACTTCAAAATGTAGGTTCTTCTTCTTCGAACGCTCCATATCGACCACATGTCAACCACTCAGTGTGATTTGTATGTGATCTGAGCCTAAGAGTACTTTGTGCCAGTTATGCGCCTACAAGTACGTCCAGTACATCCGATTTCTGCGATGTTTTTTTATTTACTAGGGTAGCATCACTAGGGCCTACATCAGTCGCCTCTTACGACATGCATTGTAGGTTGCAGTGGTACTATTCTTTGCTTCCTTGTGGGCCCAGGCACCACACGGGCAAAAATGTAGATGAAAGGAACTAATAATCTTTTTCTTGTTCGATCTTCTTTAGCAATTTCTGGTCACACGATCGTACTCCCCTCTGGACAACTAGCTGGACAGTCAGCTTCAGGTCTGTCAGGTTTCCCTAAAGCTTAGTTTTCAGGTCGACTGGGTGCCTCTCAGCGCACACAGGAACGGACAGTATTGCAGGACATTATGAGGTGTCTGCTCCGCTTTTGGAAACTAACAGATAGCGTTTACACTTACTCCTAGTCAATGTAAGGTTTCTGTTGAGTCCGCTGTCTCCAGTACGGAGACAAAATATAATAACCTGGTCTGTTCTGTTGAGTCCGCTGTCTCCAGTACGGAGACAAAATATAATAACCTGGTCTGTTCTGTTGAGTCCACTGTCTCCAGTACGGAGACAAAATATAATAACCTGGTCTGTTCTGTTGAGTCCGCTGTCTCTAGTACGGAGACAAAATATAATAACCTGGTATGTTCTGTTGAGTCCGCTGTCTCCAGAACAGAGACAATATAATAACCTGGTCTGTTCTGTTGAGTCCGCTGTCTCCAGAACAGAGACAATATAATAACCTGGTCTGTTCTGTTGAGTCCGCTGTTTCCAGAACAGAGACAATATAATACTCTGGTCTGTTCTGTTGAGGTCGTTCAGCTTCTTCAATCATCCAAATATACTTGAGCTTTTGTCTTTAGATCGAATATGCCATTATTCATATCATAACGGTAAAGATAACCCATAAGAAAATCGGTACATGTAGATTCTTCAACCCAACATGGAACATGATCCATAATTGGGAGCCCTTTGCACTAGAGAATGCTGGGATTTGCTGTACTGCTCAGTCTTCTTTCTTCTTCTTTGCGTTCGTTCTTTACAACCAATTTTAATCACTCTTTGTAATATGTTTGATCTTTGCCAAGAACGTGTATACGTTGCACATTGGTTTCGTAGGCCCCTAACGCATAGACTTTTACACGTTTAGGACATGCGCATCCGATTTAAGCCTACCCGCCTTAATCGCCTTTTATGACATGCGTGGCAGGTAACAGTGGTTCTATTCTTTACACCCCAAATTTGGGCCCCGGTAACCACTCGGGCTTACTGCTCAGTGATACAGCAACCAAGAATTGAAGTCCATTCGTTAAACCAACTTTGACCTTTGCCCCTTTCCCCACCCCACTACCACCACCACCCCTTCCTGGAAAATGTCTTTGTAATTAAACATTATGATTTACTCTTGCTAATCGCTCGAGTGGTTACCGGGGCCCCAAATTTGGGGTGTAATGAATAGAACCACTGTTACCTGCCACGCATGTCGTAAAAGGCGATTAAGGCGGGTAGGCTGAAATCGGATGCGCATGTCCTAAACATGTACAAGTCTATGCGTTTAGGGGCCTACCAAACCAATGTGCAACGTATACACGTTCTTGGCAAAGATCAAACATGTCACAAAGAGTGATTAAAATTGGTCGTAAAGAATGAACGCGAAGAAGAAGAAGAAGACTGTTGCTAATTATGGTTTAATATAGTTGAGACATTTATAAGATGTTAACATTAACATAGAGTTCAAAGTTGAAATCTGATCTGTATTTGGTCTTCTCAGTTTCCGCGTTGTAAACTACTAACGGGTGGCGCCTGTGGCTTAGGGGATAGTGACTTGGTCTGTTAACCCCGACGTTCTGAGTTCGAATCATGCTGCGGACAGTCTGGTGACAAATTGTTTCGAGTAGATTTTAACAAAACGACGATGGCACCACCCGTTCAGAAAGCAATGGCAAACTACTGAACGTAATAATGCCTAGAAAAATCGCAAACAGCATTAAAAAGCTGGGATTTATTCGCAAAGTCCTGTAAAGGATATGCAATTAACTTTTTAAACTACTAACTAAATTTTATAAAATTAATTTTTCCCTCCCTCTTAACCCTTGTCAAATTTACGTGGATGCCATTGCAGCCAAGGTGGAATTCCTTGTTCTCATTTCCCTCCGCCAGAATGCGCGTACTGGTTGGTCATACATAATTCTGCAATACTCTAAGCCAACGTTTCCCAAACAGGAATCCGCAGACCCCAGGGTTCCGCGAGGTACTTTCAGAGTGTCCTCAAACGTTTGACGAAATATTATGATCTTTAACATTTCAAACAGAAAAATACATTTTAAAAACATGTATAAAAGCAGTGGTAAACTAGTTCCGCAGGGAAATCAAAGAACCAGGACCAGACCGGAGTCTTAATGTCTGACATGACAAAATGAAAGATTATTTGAAGTTTCCCGCAGTCTGAGAAATTGGAGCCATCTTGACCGACTGTTGTGGTGTAATAATAACTCCATCGCTAGAAGAATGAAATTTAAGTAAACAATTGACTGAAACGTTCTTGGGAAAGATAGGATAAATAACGTTTGCGTGTTTTGGATTTTGCTCCAATACATTTTAGCTCAACTTCAGGATTGATCGCTGGCATAAATTGAAACGCATATGTACTGATGATGCTAATAATGGCGCGTTCTGTTGAAAGCAAAATGAAATCTCTTCATATTTATTAAAATGTTAATTTGCAGACATTGTTTACTTTTGTAACACACAGATAATTCATTCCTGTTCATTTTCATATATAGAAACTTTTCGGGGTCTTTGGCAGCAAAATGTATTTTTTTTTTCCGATCCAGAAGCACTTGAGCTCAAACCTCTTCGGCTCGGTGTTATGGACATCGTAACCCTTCGGCTGGTGCCACGAACACCGTAAATCTGGGAAACCTGTAGCTTTTCTGCCAGTCCGCGGAGTTGAACCCGCACATACAGAGGACTAGTCACCAGTAGTCAAACACGATACGAACACGCTGGGCACGCGGGCATCAAAATGTATTTAAAAGGGGACCACAGTAATGCAAAATTTGAGAACTGCTGATCTAAGCAATGTGTTCAAATGTTCTAGGTAAATTTATCATCACGTCCTGGAACCCTGCGCCTTTAGGCCGGGAACTAATAATCAATTAAGTTCATTCGATTGATATGTAGATAATTAACTTATTTCCTCACAACAACGTGTTCTCTGAAATAGCATTCTATTTCTGTATCATAATCTTTCATTCTCTATTCAATCTACATTTACCCCCTTACATCGTATTAATTCCTTCGTTGGCATTCGATGCAGTGTCTAATTAGATGTCGAGCGCTATGCGTGTTTACATTACTCACAGATAGGCTTGAGGTACAAATCCACCCCCTTTGTAAGATAACAATGTTTTAGATACTAATTTATTGCAAATTTTCTTCATTACTTATTATTTATCTTTGTCTTTATGGTTGGATAAATTATAAATTGATAGACAATTTATTGTAAATTTATATTATTTCATATCTTCTTATCTAAGTAAATTTTGGTAATCCGATTCCATTAATATATTTTCCGGTCCGATTCCATTAATCTATTTTCCGGTCCAATTCCATTAATCTATTTTCCGCTCCGATTCCATTAATCTATTTTCCGCTCCGATTCCATTAATCTATTTTCCGCTCCGATTCCATTAATCTATTTTCCGGAGTAAAAAATTAAGTCTGAAAAATGGAAAATGGTCGAAGTCAGCGTTTCCCAAACTGAGGTCCACGGACCCTAGGTGGCCCTTAAGCGCTTAGCAAAATATTATGATCTTTAACATTTCAAACAGAAAAATACATTTTAAAAACATATAAAAACAGTGGTAAACTAGTTCAACTGCGAAATCAAAAGACACGGACTAGACCGGAGTCCGACGGGACAAAAGGAAAGGCCATTTGAAGTTTCCGTTATCTGAGAAATTGGAGCCAGCTTGACTGTTGGTGTGGTATAATAATAACTCTAACGCTAGAAGAATTTCATATTTTGAAACTTTTGTGAGTCCACGGCAGCAAATGTATTTAAAACAATGCTGCGGTAATAGAAAGTTTGGGAACCGCGGGTCTAAGGTAAACGATTGACTTCATTGTATCCGATTTCCCATATGGCTATGTCTCTGTCGGCAGAAAAGAAAAGCCATCTGCCTAGAATGTTGCACAAATCACGAACTCCGTAGCAACTTCAGAAACAATCCTAGGACGCTCATGAAAAAATTGCGTATATGACGGTGTCGATTCGAACCACAACTTTAAGAACGACAGGCAAACGCCTTAAATCTTTCGCTATAGAGACACCCATTATAGGTGCACAGTTTATCTCCACAAGATGAAACTTGAAGTAGCAGAGCAAAAAGCACTTACACAATAGCACCGTAAGAGATTGAGAATGTTCACACAACTCACGAATAAGTGGTGCTCAATTTAAGGTACACACACCAAGAAGTATCCTGTATCAAGATTATCACAAGACAGTCTCCCACAATGTGTACTATCACTCAGATACAATGACAACAGACCCAGAGGACGACTATGTAAGCGATGGATCCACCGCATATCCTTCTTCTGCTTCCTCTTCTTCGAACGTTCCTTATCGACCACTACTGAATGAAATATACTCGAAACTCAAATTCGTCGCCGGAACTTCGGTATAATTGCTCTGTCGCTGACAACTACTTTTCAGCTTGCTATATGAGACATAGTACCTCTGGCGACGCCCTGTGTGAATATACTTTCATTATTTCCAGAACTCTTCAGTATATATTTTTACATATTCTTTTGTTAAGTACTTATTTGTTACTATTCTCAAATTTCCAGAACGTAATTCTCCCGAAGAGCTTATCATTTTCCGTGGTTGTTTAATTAACTCAATACTGTTGTCACAAGATAATATCAGCAATGTAAGTAAATTCTTCTAGACAATGAAAACAAAACAACACCAAGAGCTTGCGTCACATGTGTTATAATGGCAGATTGTTAAACTCTTCTAGCAGCTGTGAGATTTTTATCAGGCGCAGAGGACTAGTGACCTGAATTTCCTGCCTGGTCCATTCTTATAACAAAGTTCTTTCAGATGAAACTTAAGGACTTGATTATAAAACTTAACAAAACGAGCAGGAAGCCAACCATTACCTACTCAAGTGGGCAAAGACTTATTGTATTTCATTCATGCCAAACTCGAGTTTATAACCTCTTGAAAATTTCATAGCTCTTAACACAGAGGTCTCGTGACCTTTTTAACAACACCAGGTCGTGGTAATAGCCACTGACGTGTGAGAGCATGGTCCAGTCATTAGCACCCTCTTACAATTTCATATTTAATTACATTCTTTGTTCTTCTTGTTTTTCTTCTATTTGAGTTATTACATTTTTTTATTTGAAGAGCTAGAAACCAAAATTCAAGCGACAAGGAGTTTGGAGAAAAACTAACAACGCCAAACAAACAAAATAAGATATGATTTTCTACAAATGGAACGTTAAGCAATGAGCAACACTTGCATCACACGTAATATAATCATTCTTTTAATGAAATATGATTTATCAAATACAATTTAGTATTAGCACACAAAAATGGATGTCATCTGTTTAAATAACAACAACATAGACATCAGTAACAGCACTAAACAAATTCATATTGTCACTGAATGGCGTATGGTAGAATGAATTAGAGCGCGGCTTCAATACGGGAGATCTGTGTTCAATTCACGGTATGGCTAAGGAATTTTGTTCTGTCTGGGGTATAAAAGAAAAATCCTAACCTGCACAGTTTCACAGCGACTGCACTAGCCATGCGG
Organism: Arion vulgaris; assembly: GCA_020796225.1. Lineage (NCBI taxonomy): Eukaryota > Metazoa > Mollusca > Gastropoda > Stylommatophora > Arionidae > Arion > Arion vulgaris. The sequence goes on along the minus strand of CM036763.1, from coordinate 19,376,854 downwards.
CGGCCATTAAATTCATTAGGCTCTCGCCCCCCACCCCCATGTCCTATAATAATAATAATTCCTCTCGTACCGTTATATGTTACATAGGGCCTGCAAGTAATTTCTCCATACCGCTCTATCCTGGGCAACTCGCTCAATTTCCTCCATGGAACTGAGACCGATATTTCCCGCCTCTCTCAGCAAAGTTCGTTTCAGGGTCTACCTTGGATCGACCTCTCTTTCTTGAACCCTTTGCACCCCACTTCAATGCCTGCTTTGATATTCTTTGATCATTTCTCCTCAAGGTGTGCTCAACATATCTCCATCTTCTCTTTCTTATAACAGTTGTCACTAGTGGTTGACCAGACATTTCTCTGATTTCATCACTTCTCCTGAATTCGTTCCATTTTATATTCATTATTTTTCGCAGACATCTATTTTCAAATGCATTCAACTTGCTTTCTATATCTTTAGTCATTTTCCAACTCTCGCTAGAATATGTTAGGATTGATACAGCATTTGAATTGAAAATTCGTAATTTAATTTTAATACTATATAACTTGCAGTTCCATATTTTATTTACTTTTAAAAGCTGATGTTGTTTTGCCAATTCGTATCATATCCAATGTCATATACCGACATAAAAAGTGATACTACACACAGTAATGACAGTATTTTACTTTATCTAATGGGAAGTTCAAAACTAAAATGTAGGCGTTTATTCATCTACGACTCAAAACTAAAAAGAAGGCTTTTATTAATTTTTGAATGCTAAAAAGTAGTCGTTTACTTATCTACGCCTCAAAACTAAAAAGTAGTCGTTTTATTTTATCTCAAAACTAAAATGTAGGCGTATATTTATGGCTTTTATTTATTTTTGAATGCTAAAAAGTAGTCGTTTACTTATCTACACCTCAAAACTAAAAAGTATATCTCAATACTAAAATGTAGGCGTTTATTTATATTTCAAAACTAAAAAGTAGGTGTTTATTTATATCTCAAAACTAAAAAGTAGGCGTTTATTTATATCTCAAAACTAAAAAGTAGGCGTTTATTTATATCTCAAAACTAAAAAGTAGTCGTTTATTTATATCTCAAAACTAAAAAGTAGACGCTTGTCTATTTACGCCTCAACACTATGTTCGATGGTGTCTGAGTATGTTTAACTGCCACTTATTTCACTCTCTTTCTCTCTCTCTCTCTCTCTCTCTCTCTCTCTAGTCTGTGACTCCTCTTACCCTTGGGGCAGAAACAAATGCACAAAATTATGGTCTATTCTTTGTCATCCTCTGTATTGTGTTCCCAATTGTTATTCATCTCTATCAGTTCTTGTTCTTCTCCAGGTTAACTACTAACATTATTAAATATATCTTCAACATTTTCTTCATAGTATTATTACTCATTATGTAGCACACCCATCGTAGACCATCGCTCCCATCCCAGCACAGCTTAAAAACTCTTAATACATATATACAGTGGCGGCTCGTCATTAAGGGCCAGTGGGGCAGGGCCTTACCAAAAATAATGTATAACGTGTATTTATTATTTTATAAATTAAAATAAAGCAACCCAAAACTATGATTTGTCCTGGGAAAAAATGTCTGGCCCCATTAACAAAAATGATCATGAGCTGCCACTGCATATATATATATATATATATATATATATATATATATATATATATGCATGAAAGAAGAATGAGAGGAGGACCTAGAAGACGATGGGTGCAAGATATCATTGGTGATCTGAGAATGACTGCTGCTGACGCCGGTCAACATGCACAGAACAGAGATTTTGTTTTCAGGAGTGTTTGTCATGGAAGCCAAGTTCCAGAAGGGACAATCTACTTGTTGTTGATGATGATGATATATATATGAATGAATGAAAATCGTGGCATATCCTAAAGGACGTAGCCATTAAATCCTACTTTTAAGTAAACGAGTCGTTGATTTTCTAGGCACCACTTATACGTTCAGTAGTTTGCCATTGCTTTCTGAACGGGTGGGCCATCGTCCTTTTGTTAAAATCAACGGAAAAAATTTGCAAGCAAACTGTCCGCAGCGTGATTTGAACTCAGAACGTCGGGGTTAATAGACCGAGTCACTAACCCCTAGCCACAGACGCCACACGATATATATATATGAATTCGTGACATATCCTTTACATACCACCAACGACGGTAAAGGCGTCGTCGATTTTCTAAGCACCACTTAAACGTTCAGTAGTTTTAAACTGCTTTCTGAACGAAGAGGTCTAATTTTTTTACAGCTCATTAAAATCCACACCGAGCAAATTTGGTTGCAAATTGCCTGCCTCGGAGTTTGAACCAGGTAGACTTGGGTTGTGATCAAGCTCACTATCGCTTAAACTATAGTTAGTTAGTTTGTTCCATTCGTGCCAAGGGCGGCACATAGGGCAGAGGTTTTAGATCTCTATGTGACGCGGTTCGCTGCTAGCTATATATTTAATTCTTTTACGCCCGAGTGGTTACCGGGCCTCAAATTTGGAGTGTAAAGATTAGAACCACTGTTACCTGCCACGCATGTCGTAAGAGGCGACTAAGGAGGTTTGGATGAAATCGGATGCATGTGTCCTAAACGTGTAGAAGTCTATGCGTTTAGGGGCCTACAAACCAATGTGCAACGTATACACGTTCTTGGCAAAGATCAAACATATCACAAAGAGTGATTAAAATTGGTCGTAAAGAACGAACGCAAAGAAGAAGAAGAATTTCCTTTACCTTTTTCTAGCTACGATAAAAACGGGAAAGTTGATTGTAGTACATAGCGGAAAAAGTGCTCTATGGGGGGAAAGCCACTATAGAGGCTAGTTGTATGGTTGTTGCACACTTTTATGCCGCTGTAGTGGTTCATATCATGGACTGAGTTAAAAGAGAGCTTAATATCGACAACAAAGCAATTCAAATCGTCTAATCTTACAGCAGATGAAACAAGAACTCACACCCTCACACAGCCTGTATCTAAATCATTACCTCTGATTTATTCTACACGATCTTTGACATTAATTCCCAAACGAAGCCTGACCAAGTGGGACTTGACAAACCTAAAGAAAAATATTTTCTTCTGTAAGTTTGATGCTCGGGGGAATAATTGACCTCTATCCGTGAAGCGCGCTAGAACATGTTGAAATTTCTGCCCAGACTGAAATTAATGGCGTAACGAGTCCTATTAAAATTGAGCCGGGCCTAGAGTATGGTTTAAAATATTGCCACAGGCAGTCCACATTCCTATCTACCAGTTAACTATGAAATATTTCTTGTGAAAACAATACCAGCTGGTCAAGGACTTTCGAAAGTCAGGAGGAGATCAGGTTTGAACAGTGACCAGTTCGTGACTAAGTTATGTTTAGTCAGTGTTAAATTAGAAAGCAGTCCGGACTAGTAAGTAAAAGTAAAGGAACCCTTTCATACCTCGTGGTATATAGGGCAATACAGTGTTAGGCCTGTATTTTTCATTGACTGTCGGCACACGATGGGTCATGTGGTCAGCATCACGCCGGCCGCCTTTACTTTCCCAGAGCATGTCTGGTACCCACTTGAGGCTGGGTCGACCTGAGAGCCGTCGCGGTCGGGAAAAATTCCACGCACACTGCGGGAGTTAAACCCAGACCACCAGTCTTGAGAAGCGAGTTCACTAACAACTACGCTACCACGGCTCTCAGACTTGGTTATTAGACTTGAAAACTACTAAAGACTGATTATTTCAAAAATGAAAATCAATAAAAAGTTTCATTCTTCCAGTGAAATAAAAATTGTGGTATAACCTTGACAGGGCTTCGTCGTCAGCCACAATCTTCTTCTTCTTCTACTTCCAACGCTTCATATCGACCACTTATCAACCACTCTGCGGGATTTGTATGTGATCTGAGCCTAATAGCGATTTTATGTTGTACCAGTAATACGCCTACAAGTAAGCAAGCACATTCGATTTCTACGAAGCGTTTTATTTACTATTATATCTTCCTTAGACCACTACCTCAGTCGTCTCTAACGACATGTCTTGTAGGTCGCAGTGTTATTATTCTTTGCTCCCCTTGCGAGCCCTAGCAACAAATGGGCAAAATGAATCATTTTAATTTGTACATTCATATTTGAGACAGATGTGAGGTTGACTGGAAGAAACAGGACAACCGACAAGGGAGAGCACTGTAAATCACTCTCATAAAATAGTAACAATCTGGTCAAACTGGTCAAATGTTTTGACGAACATAAAAACCAAAACAAAAACCACAAAAAATAAACCAAGAAAAACAGTTTATAAAGTACAGAACAGATGTGTTAACAAAAAGATCAAACTCAAGCAATAATTCATATAACAAAGACAGCACAATAGCTACTAATCCGCATGAACGAAGAATAAGACAGACTTCAGGACGAATCGATCAATTGTTATAAATGTGAATACAAATGGAAATTGACAATTTAGAGAGAAAAATTATAAAGTAAGTAAAAGAAAAGAAAAGAAATGAAATGAAAGATAGAGAGAAAGATTGTGATAAGGAATGCTAAGTGTGTAAGTAAAACAACACTGGAAAAGTTGCAGGGAAGATAAGCGGAGATAAAGTGTTACATTCTTCTTCTTCAAACGCTCCATATCGACCACTTGTCAACCACTCTGTGTGTTCTGTATGTGATCTGAGTAGTGGCGGCTCGTCATTAAGGGCCAGTGAGTCCGGGCCCCACCAAAAATAAGGTGTAACGTGTATTTATTATTTTGTACATTAAAATATATCCTAACCGAAACCATGATTTTTCCGAAAATTTCTGTCTGGCCCCACCAACAAAAATAATCACGAGCCGCCACTGAATCTGAGTATAAGAAGGATTTTACATTGTGCCAGTTATGAGCCTGCAAGTAGACCAACTCATCCGATTTCTGCTACGCTTTTTAATTACTAGAGTACCTTCTCTAGGGCCCCTTCATCAGTTGCATCTTACGACATATCTTGTAGGTCGCAGTAGTACTATTATTTGCTTCCCTTGCGGGACCCGGCACCACATGGGCAAATATATGAAATAAATAATCAGGTGACATACAAGGATGTATATTGGGGAATTATAATTACATGTTTGTTGGTTTTACCAACGTCTTATGATAAGGCAACATTACACATGCAGTCTGTACTTTTAGCGAAACACATACGTTTAAATGTCTTCTGTAATCGTTCATTTGTAAGTGTTCTTTGAAATTCGTCACTCCTGTTGTATCGTTTGCTTGATAAAGGCCTTTTGGGCGAAACGTTGCTGTTTATCGTCACTGTTTCTGTATTTTGTAAAACTATAGTACTCTGTTTGTACGTGTTTCGCTATTTTATCAAGTTTTACTGCAGTCTTCCCCTTTTTTCAATAATCAGTCTGTACTTACCAGTGTTTCTCTGGTTCCCTGTTGGTAGAGGCTAGCTAGATCTGAGAGCAGTTGCTGCTGTAAACAAATCTCACTCCAACTGGAAATGTGTACTGAGACTCAAGTGTACACAATAAAATAAACTGTTGTCTTTTTAGAACATAGGGTATAATGTATCTGTCCCTTCATATTTCTAGGCCATAGTGTGCAGGAGGTAGGAGGGTTAATTCCTCTCCTCGTGTGGGAAATGTCGAATGTGGGATTAAACTCTCAACCCTCGTGTGTCAGAGTCGATAGGAAAACATTTATACAATACGCTAAACCAATAATCTATCGCGGATCTGAACGATAACAAAATGTAAATGAAATGGTTTTTCAATAACTAATATACTTTTGAAACAAAGTTCAGCAGATAAATTCTTGAAATACCACAAACACATACTATAAATAAAAAATCTTTGACCATACCTCAACAATCTATCTATCTATTCTCTAATCCTGTTGCCTTTCAGCGTCAGGTTGAAAAATAGGACATTTGGTGCGAGCCTCTATATGCACCTTATCTTTCTTTCTCTTCTCCAGTCCTGATTTGCCTCACAGCTTCAGGGTAAGTAGAGATTTCTAGAACGGGCTTTTGTGTGCGTTTCATAAACAGTGTTTTTCGTCGTCTCTGTTATGTCTGAGATCCACCTTTAGTGGACGGTGTTTTGCTTTGTATCAACTGAATCGGAGTAACATTGCTCTTTGTGGCGCACTGTTCGTTGGGAATCTGCGTCTATGACCATACCATTTAATTTATTGTTTCTTGATGAAGTTCAGTACTGATTTTGTACATCCATTTTCTCCTGATGTCTTCATTTCTCAACCGGTCTCTTCTTGCTACTCCCAGCATTCTACGTAGACACTTCATCTCTGTCGTGACTAGTTTTCTTCTGTCTTTTAATGTCAACATAGGACAATATAATGTCAACACAGGACAACATAATGTCAACACATGACAATATAATGTCAACACAGGACAACATAATGTCAACACAGGAAAACATAATGTCAACACAGGACAATATAATGTCAACACAGGGCAACATAATGTCAACACATGGCAACATAATGTCAACACATGACAACATAATGTCAACACAGGACAATATAATGTCAACACATGACAACATAATGTCATCACATGACAACATAATGTCAACACATGACAACATAATGCCAACACATGACAATATAATGTCAACACATGACAACATAATGTCAACACATGACAACATAATGTCAACACAGGACAATATAATGTCAACACAGGACAACATAATATCAACACAAGACAACATAATGTCAACACATGACAACATAATGTCAACACATGACAACATAATGTCAACACAAGACAACATAATGTCAACACAGGACAATATAATGTCAACACAGGACAACATAATGTCAACACAGGACAATATAATGCCAACACAGGACAACATAATGTCAACACATGACAATATAATGTCAACACAGGACAACATAATGTCAACACAAGACAACATAATGTCAACACAGGACAATATAATGTCAACACAAGACAACATAATGTCAACACAGGACAATATAATGTCAACACAGGAAACATAATGCCAACACAGGACAGCATAATGTCAACACATGACAATATAATGTCAACACAGGACAGCATAATGTCAACACGTGACAACATAATGTTAACACAGGACAATATAATGTCAACACAGGAAAACATAATGTCAACACAGGACAGCATAATGTCAACACAGGACAACATAATGTCAACATAATGTCAACACATGACAACATAATGTCAACACATGACAACATAATGTAAACACATGACAATATAATGTCAACACAGGACAACGTAATGTCAATACAGGACAACATAATGACAACATCAGCGTTGACAATGACAGTCGTGGCAAATCCTTTACAGGACGTTGTCATCAACCACAGTAAACGAGTTGTTGATTTTCTAGGCATCACTTATACGTTCAGTAGTTTGCCAACCTCCTTTCTTCAAAATTAAATATATTTTATCCACACGACACGTCGCAGTGGTTTAGAGACAGAGAGAGAGAGAGAGAGATAGAGAGGGACAGAGAGAGAGAGACAGAGAGAGAGAGACAGAGAGAGAGATGAATAGAAAAAGAGCAATAATAGAAAACATAGTTCCTGGTGGAAGACAAGAATGGAGACAACCAAGACGAGGATAACAACAGAACGTTCTAAGGAAACATTGCACATCATAATGGAAGCGGTAAAAATATCGACTAGAGATTGAAAGTGTTTTCTTGTGGACATTTATTGAGAGTACGTTCTATATAGAACATGATACATTGTGAACAGGCTACCATCAGAAGAGCATATTGAAGGATCACAATATCACGAAAGATGACTTACGCTATTGAAGAGCTCGTCTGTGTGTTGCAGGGGGCAATGGGAGCAAATAATAGTGATACTAGGGTGGGGGACTGCCTAGAGTAGTTGATAGTAGCTCGGCCTGCTAGCTGTGAGACGCCTCATAGCTCGGGTTCGAACCTACTATCCGGCATTTGTTCGAGTCCCTGGTCTTACTCAGGACGATAACGTGAGTACCTCTGAAGTCGGAGAAAATCTGCCTGTATGGCGAGGGAATACTAATTACGAGTACATTGAGCACACGGCTGCCAGTGTAAAGTAATTTACAATGTGCCCGCTGCTGCCATTGTAAGAAATTGGAAAAACGGATTTTCACGCAAAAATCAGTTTCAGAGATGAAACTTCGTCTGCGTTGAAAGCGGACGAAAAAAAAAAAAAAAAAAAGTGATACTAGGGATTTCTGAAACATAAGTACTAGTGAACAGAATTGCGTGGTACAGATTCGAACCCACGACCTCTGAATGCAAGATTAAGGCTTAACCACTTAGCCACTGAGACCACAAAGGGTTTTTATTTCCAACTATCCAAAACATCTCATGGCCTTTACATAGAGTATTCGTGTTTATTATTTTTACCAAAAAAATCATCTGAAAGAAAAGAATTGCCCATGAGATTTTAATGAAAACTTCCTGGTTGAAAGGTCAAACCAGCCTACAGATATCCCATGCCTGAAAGTCTAGAATCGTGAAGATCGCGCAAAAATTTTAATGACTAATCCCTTTTGGGTATCAAGGGCAGTAAATCCTTGCTAGAGATACGGGCGACTGCAGTTTTGAACAGTTCTCATTTACTATATTAACTTGACATTTTTAGGGTTATCGCTCTTGTTTTGCAGGTCATGTGTTTATGGCTCAGACCATAAAAATGTGTGCCAAAGATTTGTCCATGGGAAAATGATTGGTGAGTATGTGTGTAGGTTTGTAGGGAGCATGTGTTTGTTTTGAAGTTTTGAATGTCTTTGACTGTTTTCCATCATTTTTCTTCTAATCGTGAAAAAATGTAATTGCGTGAGAAGTGTTTAGGATGTAACAGGGTTATTAGATAAATAAACCGCACGAGTTGTTACCGGGGTCCAAATTGGGGTGTAAAGATGAGAACCACTGTTACCTGCCACGCATGTTGTAAGAGGCGACTAATGAGGTGGGCGTGGGGCTAGCTACCCCACACCGTAAAAACACTAGATGACTACAGAACGGAGAGGGAACCGAGTAAACGCTGGCTGAAACCGGACACATCACCGAAGGATAAGCACCAAAGCTCCAAATGGTGTTGATTATGTGACGTAAACACACCAATGCTAAGACTGCATGAATCAGATTTCCACATGAATAAAATTGATGGGGAGGTCTGGTACATCGGTCTGGCCGGTGATCGCGAGAGAGAGAGATAAATAAACAATATACTTACTTGCCAATATGGCTTTTTGTTGACGTGTGAACCGTGCAGGGCCGGGGTTCGCAAGGAGAGCAAAGAATAGTACCACTGCGACCTACAAGGTATGTCGTAAGAGGCGTGGTAGGAACTAGGGATGCTACCCTTGCAAATAAAAAAGCATCGCTGAAATCGGATGTGCTGGCCTACTTGTAGACTCATAACTGGCACAACGTACAATCGCTGTTAGGCTCAGATCACACACATACCACACAGAGTGGTTAACAAGTGGTCGATATGGAACGTTCGAAGAAAAAGTATGAAACATGTGTTTCTTTTGTATGTTTCTTTTGTATGTTTCTTTTGTATGTTTCTTTTGTATGTTTCTTTTGTATGTTTCTTTTGTATGTTTCTTTTGTATGTTTCTTTTGTATGTTTCTTTTGTATGTTTCTTTTGTATGTTTCTTTTGTATGTTTCTTTTGTATGTTTCTTTTGTATGTTTCTTTTGTATGTTTCTTTTGTATGTTTCTTTTGTATGTTTCTTTTGTATGTTTCTTTTGTATGTTTCTTTTGTATGTTTCTTTTGTATGTTTCTTTTGTATGTCTGTGACTTTTTTCCCCATCATTTTCTTCTTATAAAGAAAACAATATAATTGAGTGAGAAGTGTTTAGGATGTAACATGGTTATTAAATAAATAAAAAATATACTTACTTGCCAAGATGGCGGTTTGTTGACGTGTGAGCACGTGGAAGATGTTACCATGGTTACCAACTATGCTCAATTTAAAATATATAAACCATAATGAAATTATTTCAATGGAGATAACAATGAAAGAAAGGTTGTATCTTTTTTTTATTGTATTATAAAGAAATGATATGTCTGATTTGTTGTATATACTGGAATATCCAGGAAAAGATTGTATGACAATAAGAAACATTTTCATAGGCATCTATTCGTTAGGAAAAGTGGTAGGAGGAGGGGTGCAAGTGCATGGAAAATGTATTTTTTATTCAAACAGTTTATGTGAATTTCGTCTTCTCCATTTTCGCGTTGTAAATGCCATCTAAAAATATTTTAAAATCGTCTCCCACCCCCTTCCCTTCCTTGGAAAAATTACTGTCTACAGCCATGTACATTGTCTACATTTTGAGGTGAGTTACGAGTCGTGTCTTTAATAACGGTTTTCAAATATTTTTGTATGTCAACACACGCAAAAGAAGAGTTTTATATGCGACGTATTTCTTTCTCTGTATCGAAATTGTCTAACGACAAAGGATTGAGACCAATTCACTGGGTTTCCCTGTATGGCTCGGTCCCCCTCCACAGAAATGACACTTCCCCTGCCGAGAGTATTGCACAAAGCACGAATGCTGTAGCTCCTGCAACATTTTTAATGATTTCTGGAAAATTTAACTTCACAATATTTCTCACGACATTATGTCATCAGTATCAAACCTGGACGTTGACCTTCAACGACAAAAATAACTTGCTACGACAGCGATTCTTCTTCTTCTTCTTTGCGTTCGTTCTTTACGACCAATTTTAATCACTCTTGGGATATGTTTGATCTTTGTCAAGAACGTGTATACGTTGCACATTGGTTTGGTAGGCCCCTAAACGCATAGACTTCTACACATTTAGGACACATGCATCCGATTTCAGCCAAACCTCCTTAGTCGCCTCTTACGACATGCATGGAAGGTAACAGTGGTTCTATTCTATAAAATAAGCAAACTATAGACATTTACGATAACGATGAAAAAAAAAGTCAAGTTGATAAATATTATAACGGACTCGAAAATTCATTTGTTTTACACCATGTAACTTGGCGTGGAAAATCAGAGGGGAATATAACAGGTACTTTGCCTTACGAGTAGAAGGTCGTGGGTTCGATCCGGACCGCGCCGTTTTGTTCACGAGGGCAGTTTCTTAAAGAGACCCCTAGGATTGTTACAGGAGATACGGAGTTCGTGCTTTGTGCAATACTCTCAGCTGGTGGCGTGCCATTTCTGTGGAGAGGAACTGAGCCATATGGGGTAAAACCCGGTGCAGTGAAGTCAATCCTTCGGCTTTAAACACCACTTTAAACACCACTTTAAACACCACTTTAAACACCACTTTAAACACCACTTTAAACACCACTTTAAAGAAGTGTCCTTTCCTGGAACACACAGAAACAGCGAAAAAGAGTGAAATCTAGAAATACATGGAGACGATATTTCGATGCAGAGATCAAAATTATAAAGAAGAGCTGAAAGGAGCTATATATGGCCTTTTTCGTCTTTACAGACGGTCAATTGGCAAGTGTTTTACTGTGACAATTTCTGAGTTTTCGCTTTTCTCTCTTGTCGTTCAGCTCATACATACGTCTCTTCTCAAAAGACTCTGCCCCCTTTCGCAATTTGGCTTTCCACACAACTCTTTCATCAGCTAGTTTTTCCCATGTGCTGGGACCTATAGAAAAGTTTTTCATTGAGGCTTTGCAGACATATTTATATATGAGCAGTGGTCTGCCCAGTTGCCTCTTCCCATCCGAAAGCTCACAGAACAACATTTGTTTCGGTATGCCACAAGTTTCCATTCTTTGCACATGCCCTAACCATCGTAGTCGTCTACTGCTGAGCATGCCCATGATGGAAGGCAGGTTTGCACGTTGCAGTACTTCAGATTTGGTTATCTTGTCATACCACCTGATGTTCATAATCTTACGGAGACATCGAAGGGAGCTGCAGGAGATAGTTAAAGTAGGAACACTTGCCTTGAATTGGTTGATGGTCTATGTCCCAATCTGTGTTAAGCAGGCATGAGATACTGAGAGAGAGAGAGAGAGAGAGATGTAACATGGCGTGAAACTATATAAAATAGAATGTAATATCAATAATTCAGACAGAACATTCCAATAATTTCCAATGTCATATTTCCAGAGGGATCTATTAATCTATTACTCTCGAAATTATTGCGCCAATTGAACATCAGATATACATACATTACGTCTGAAAACACAGTTTTATTTCATAATTAGAAACAGTACACACCAAGCCATGTGTATGCATGTGTGTACGTGTGTTATTGTTTTGGTACCCATTTGCTCATAATGGAATTACACAATGAAATTATTTCAGCAAAAGTACATTATAACATGAATTTGCAAAACTGAAATTTGAATAGACAGACTACGGTAATGTGTGAGCAAACAAAATACATACGTTGTATAAAAGACACATGTAGAGATATATTCCATAGAGAATAATAAAAGTGTCCAAACGCAATTATGAATGCCGACAAAAATGATTTTAGTATGAGACTTTGGCTTCAATGAAAATGGTTATATGAAAAACAGACAAGATCTAAACAAAACTGAGCACTGAACTACTATTACAAATATGAGAATCAGAGTGGTTTGACGATGTTTCTGTTGTCTGTCACTGGGACCATTGTAGGACAAGATCGTCAGACTTTCTATGGACATATTTCGTCTCCACTTTTTGTTCGTTTATATTGAAAAGGACTTTCATAGCGACAGGTTGAAGTTTTCATCCTTATGCAATAGTTACTTTTAAGCTCGCCCGAGTGGCTACCAGGGCCCAAATTTGGGGTGTAAAGAATAAAACCATTGTTACCTGCCAAGCATGTCGTAAGAAGCGACTAAGGAGGTTTGGATGAAATCGGATGCATGTGTCCTAAACGTGTAGAAGACTATGCATGTAGAAGTCTAAGCATTTAGGGGTCTACAAACCAATGTGCAACGTATACACGTTCTTGGCAAAGATCAAACATTTCACAAAGAATGATTAAAATTGGTCGTAAAGAACGAACGCAAAGAAGATCATTAAGCTAGCATTGAAACTGTCTTGCACGGATGAACTTCTTTCGTACTAACATTACGAAGTGCGAAAAGCTACAAATCTGGACTGGTCAGAGCGGATCAGATCAGATCGGGAGGGCTGGGCAAATGACGCCCATCAGCCCGGGAGGGCAGGTCGTCTACGGGTCGCTGCCCTGAATGAAAATAGCAGCCTGCTGCCTTGTGGGTTATGGCTGGGGACAGCAAAAGACTAACGGAGAGCGAACCTAGTAAACGCTGGTTGAAACCGAACACACCACCAAAGTATAAACTCTTGAGCTCCAATAGGTATTGACGGCCAAGCACGTACATTTCGTTCTTGATGTTTGGCTGCTTATATATCACAATAGAATGATAAAAACGGATTAAGAACGATCGCGCGAGAGAGAGAGAGAGAGAGATCGGGAGAAACCGAGGGAGGCTGTGATGATACGTAATATATTGGCGTTTCAGGACAAAGACACGTACGTATTGTATCACATTTTTTATTTTTCCTACTAACATTAACAAGTACAAAAATATTTTCCCCTTCTTATTTCTATCTGTTCCTCGTGGAGCACAGGTCTTCAATAGTTGTTCTCCCATTTTATCTGTCTCTGACAAACACAATTACATCTACTCAACAAAACATCTGAGAATATTATAAAATCAACATAAACATTCATCAAAACAACATCAATATGACATAGTTTATAGTCTATGGGCGCGCGTGTGTTTTCGGGTCCCGCAATGGGAGCAAAGAATAGTACCACTGCGACCTACAAAACATGTCGTAAGAGGCGATTGAGGTAGGGGCCTAGGAAGCTACCCTAGTAAATAAAAAGCATCGCAGAAATCGGATGGGTTTGTCTACTTGTAGGCGCATAACTGGCACAACGTACAATCGCTCTTAGGCTCAGATCACATACAAATCACAACGATTGATTAACAAGTGGTCGATATGGAGGGTTCGAAGAAAAATAATAGGAGATATTTTTTTATGGTTGAACGAGACGTGTCTAGCAATGAAACGACTTGAGCATGAGTTGAACAGGAATATTCCCCGAGTGCTGCCGGGCCCACAAAGGGGATCAAAGAATAGTACCACTACAACCTACAAGGCATGTCGTAAGAGGCGACTGATATACCACCTAGGAAGCTACCCTAGTAAATAAAAAGTGTCGCAGAAATCGGATGTGCTAGCTTACTTGTAAGCACATAACTGGCACAACGTACATTCGCTTTTAGGCTCAGATCACATACAAATCACAAAGATTGATTAACAAGTGGTCGATGTGAATCGCTCAAAGAAGTAGAAGAAGAAAAACAACAACAATATATAAGAAAAGTGCAAGGTGAAGTCAAACCTTGTCACACTATATCCCTTAAGTCTGCGAATGAACACAAAGATCAGAGACGAGAGATCCAAACTATGTAAAGATAACCTTATGACGTACACGTCTCGTATTTCACATTTCTTATCTAGACTCTCATTTTCTTCATATCACAGCTCTAACCACAGGCACCTGACGCTAATTAAATCAGGTACTTTCATAAGCTAATTAAAAGCTTTGAACAGTACCAAGCGATAACATAGGCTTGTTGAAATTAATAAATTCTCACGACTATAGATAACACCACCATTCTTAGATTAACAGTCGATTGGTCACGGAGTGGAGTGTTTAATATCCGTTCATATCATAGATTCCCAAACTTTTTCGGACCACCGCCTACTTTACACAACATAAACTTTATAATCCCCCTTTCTTATTACAATAGTTGGCCAACGCTTCCCCCTCCACCCCCATATATATATATATATATATACATGCTCTATTTTCATCCTTGACATAGAAAATTGATATATATATATATTTCTGTCATACATGGTCAATTTTCAAATGATTATATACAGGAAATAGAAAATTGATGAAAAAATGGATCGTGTAAGATGGGCATAAGATGAATTAAAATGCAGAATTCAAATTTTTTATGATTATTCAATCGCAAACTAAAAGAAAACTCCCCGAAATGTTTCTGAACATACTATCGCCATCCCGGGAAGCTGGGTTGGGGATTGGGTGGTACCTCCCACTTTAGGAACCCATGATTCATACGAATAAATGTATACAATGCTGACACTTATTCTGTTCACAGATATAATGCATGAATACAATATGTACGTTGCTTATATTCGTAACACTAGTTATAACAACTAGTTATAGTAACAACTGTTATAAGAAGGACAAGATGGAGATATATATGTATATATGGGGGTCGCAGGTAGCGAAGATTTATAACATTTCTAAGATATTATGTAGGACAGGTACCTCTGAAGTCGGTGTAAGACTTGTTTGAATGGCGAGGGACCCTAGAGAGAAAGAAAACAAGCATCACGCAAAAATCACCCATAGGTGCTGTATTAGGCGTCATGACTACGTATAGACTCACAGCAATGGAGAATATTTATATGACCGTCTGTAAATTAAAAAATACCAAACAGACCATCTGTAAAGACAAAAAAATGATGTTTACATGTATATGTATATATATATATATATATATAGTATCCATCAATCAGGTGCCGTGCCGGATGGCGTAGGCGATCATGTCTCTCCACATATGTCTGTCTCTGGAACAATCCATCAACTTCGTCAGTGAACAATTGCCGAACCACGATTTCAAGCCGTCCGGAATCTTGCCCCTTTGTCTCCCTCTGTCTCTCTTCCCTGTATTTTGTCTGTTGTAACCAAATATAATATACTGCATTATATATATATATATATATATATATATATATATATATATATATATATATTGTAATACCCAATGCAAGCAATGTAAACATAATATCTCTATACAATGTGAATTCTGGTGTTATAAAACAATGACGCTCAAAACTCATTAACATTTATGGTATGGAAAGAGTTAATGCTTGTGCTCTAGGTGCTGCTGACAAGATTTTTAATTTTTATTATTGTTAAATATAAGAATAAGATCACCTTCTATACGGCACTGCATGCTGATTGGTATATTGTATTGAAATATATAAAGAATGTTATAGATACAGTTCTAGCAAGAACATCCAAAACAAAATGATCAAAACAAAGCATTATAAAAGCCCCCCAAAAACTTTCTTTACTACTTGTCTGACCGCTTTTTAGGACGGTGTAGACATAGGGTGAGCCTGAGGAATTGAATGTCCGTATGGCTATTGCAGTCACTTCGAAATTATTCAGGTTAGAATAGTTTTTATGCCCCCAAAAACAAAGAAACTCCTTGACCTTACCGATGATCAAACGCGAGTCTCCATAATGGGAGCATACACGTTGAAACACGTTGTACCGGTTATGCGCCTATAAGTAGGCCGGCGCATCCGTTTTCTGCAACGCTTTTTATTTACTAAGGTAGTTTCTCTAGGCCCCTACATCAGTCGCCTCTTACGACATACCTTGTAGGTCACAGTGGTACTATTCGTTGCTTCCCTTGCCGGCCCATGTGCCACACGGGCGCATCGTCAGACAAACCCTGTTATTTACCTATTTTCATACTACACCAATAATCGCTTTTAAATTATCGCTAAAAGCTATCTCATAACTATCTCAATTCACTATTAGTTTACATGGCATTATATACGTGCCATCTATGTACTCTGCAGTCACCTCCGCATACACCAGAGACGTGCAGCAGCACACGTCTGCGACTGTTATCATCATCGCTTGCGATAGACGGCTATCATTATTATTATTATTATACACATGTTACATCGTAGATCGTACATACATCGTACATACGTACGTACATCAGCAACTTTATGGCAACGTTTAGCTGTACGATGTTCAAGGGAACACTAATGTATATCTCTCTCTATAAGGTCATGTTCACAGTGTTCTCAAAATGACCAGGAATTAAAACATTTCTGGGTCGTAAATTCTGGTGGTAAATCTAAGAGCTGTCATTTATGCCAAGATTTCTAGGACCCGACAGAACAATCTTGAATTCTTTATGACACGGGAGAGATAAGACATCTGGGAACACAATGTCATTTAAAGATAAACTGTACATCTGGCAGACCAGATCTGCCGGCAAACAATTAGGACCAGGCGGTGTAAAGTTTCAACTGATAGCAAACTTGAAGCTCTGCTGTTTGCGAAATTGTGCACTTGAGCCCATTCCCTCACTTCCTCTGTGTGTCTCTCTCCTTCTGTCCCCTTACTTTTTTAATGGTGGCTGAACTTTCCCGTCCACTTCTAATTGGCCTTTCGACCAGCGCCCCAGGACTTTCCCGCCCCGCCACTACCTCGTCCACTTAAGTTATCGACCCATATAAAAAGCCGTATATCAAAATTTGGCACTCCAATTTCCCAAATTTCTGGCATTGAAATGAGAATTCATGAAAATGAATTTTCTTGTATTTGTGCAGTTTCATTAGTAACGACAACCATCTCTCCATCCCCCAAACGACTTCCTCTACACTCTCCTCTAAACCTGATTCTCTTTGTTTTTGAACTTTGCAGGTCAGAAATATGGGCGTGACCTGTAGTGGGACTATTATTGACCTGGTCCAAGTGAAAGCATTAAGTATTGATAGGGAAAACGTGCAGGTTCAACTCCCAGGGTTGCTGGGTGACATTTGTACGGTTTAGTTCAAGGTTAAACTTCCATCCACAGAATGCTTTTTTTTCCCCATGTATTTTAAATCAAAGTTTTAGAGAGATTTCAATTCATTTTGTTTATTCACAGTTAGCCATTGTTATTGTTTGACTTTCTGTTGTATGGAAGCATGTGAACCTGTCTACATGAACCGTTGATGTTCAGTTAGAATGAGGACGGTTGATGTTCAGCTAGAATAAGAACGGTTGATGTTCAGCTAGAATAAGGACGGTTGATGTTCAGTTAGAATAAGAACGGTTGATGTTCAGCTAGAATAAGGACGGTTGATGTTCAGTTAGAATAAGGACGGTTGATGTTCAGTTAGAATAAGAACGGTTGATGTTCAGTTAGAATAAGGACGGTTGATGTTCAGTTAGAATAAGGACGGTTGATGTTCAGTTAGAATAAGAACGGTTGATGTTCAGCTAGAATAAGGACGGTTGATGTTCAGTTAGAATAAGAACGGTTGATGTTCAGCTAGAATAAGGACGGTTGATGTTCAGTTAGAATAAGGACGGTTGATGTTCAGTTAGAATAAGAACGGTTGATGTTCAGTTAGAATAAGAACGGTTGATGTTCAGTTAGAATAAGGACGGTTGATGTTCAGTTAGAATAAGGACGGTTGATGTTCAGTTAGAATAAGAACGGTTGATGTTCAGTTAGAATAAGAACGGTTGATGTTCAGTTAGAATAAGGACGGTTGATGTTCAGTTAGAATAAGGACGGTTGATGTTCAGTTAGAATAAGGACGGTTGATGTTCAGTTAGAATAAGAACGGTTGATGTTCAGTTAGAATAAGAACGGTTGATGTTCAGTTAGAATAAGGACGGTTGATGTTGAGTTAGAATAAGGACGGTTGATGTTCAGTTAGAATAAGGACGGTTGATGTTCAGTTAGAATAAGGACGGTTGATGTTCAGTTAGAATAAGGACGGTTGATGTTCAGTTAGAATAAGGACGGTTGATGTTCAGTTAGAATAAGAATGGTTGATGTTCAGTTAGAATAAGAACGGTTGATGTTCAGTTAGAATAAGGACGGTTGATGTTCAGTTAGAATAAGGACGGTTGATGTTCAGTTAGAATAAGGACGGTTGATGTTCAGTTAGAATAAGAACGGTTGATGTTCAGTTAGAATAAGGACGGTTGATGTTCAGTTAGAATAAGAACTCAGCGTCAGTGAGCTGAAATTTACCCACACCTTACAGGGGGTGGAGTCTGTGGCTTAGAGGATAGTGACTCGGTCTATTAACCCCGACGACGCTCTGAGTTCGGAGCCCGCTGCGGACAGTTTGGTTGCAAATTGTTTCGCGAGGATTTTTACAAAAGAACGATGGCACAAACCGTTCAGAAAGCAATGGTAAACTACTGAACGTAATAATGCCTAGAAAAATCACAAAAAGCGTTGAAAAGCTGGGGTTGATTTACAAAGTCCTTTAAAGGATATGCAATTAACTTGTTTACAGTGTTCAATTCATTTTACAGACGATCATACCATCCAATCGTTTTAAAAAAGTAAAGAACTCGTTTTCTCACCGCGAGATATATTAGGGATTGATAGATTAGTAGACCGGACAGAGAGATCGAAACTAAAATCCAGCAAGCCAACATTACATACCAACTTACCCCATCTTGAAATACCCAACAATTGCAATAGAGACTAAAAGACAAATTATAAATGCAATATTCATACCAACGCTGCGCTACCAGTGCCAAACATGGACACTGATTAAAGAACAAGAAAGGAAAATTACTAGCTGTGAAATGAGATGCAAATAAAGTTGTAAATAAAACAAGAAGAGACCTTAAAAGAAATGAGGAAATTAGAAGAACAGTAGGAACAACATCTACTATTAGATTAATTGAAAAACATAGACTCAGATGGTTTGACCACTTGGTAAGAATAAACCCGAATACTGTAGTAGCAAAAGCGTACAGCCTGAATATGGAATCGTCAAGAGGGTGAGACCAAGAAAAAGTTAGATTGATGGAGGTACAGACATTATAAAACTCCACAGTACCACAGAATATCAAGCGACCGAGCGTGTACTATCTCGGAAACCGATCATCAGTTAAACCTGCTACGCCTAACGCCAAAAAAGCAGAGAAGGGCAAAAGAAAGAAAGAAAGATGGTTTTATAGGACTAAACACGTAATCACAAAGTACTGTAGTTTTACAAATTACAAAAACAATGACAAAATACAGCAACGTTTCGACCAACAAGGCCTTTATCAAGCAAACGAACAACAGGAGTAAGAAATTTAAAATAAAAAAATGGACTACTAAATACAAACGTTTCTAATGAAAATCTGAGGACTATCATCATTGCACTTCAGTGAATGACCATGTGTGATCCGATCTCTTTCTTATACAAGAAGATCCCAGCGGCAATCAATAGACTGTAGCAGTGGCGAGGTTCCCGAATGTAATTTTGAAAATGTGAAAAACTTTTGTACAAATTGTAATTTAGTCTTTTCAATAAATATTTTGCTAGTAGCAATTTTGCAGCTTACTATTATTGGTTTTTAACTGCCAATCCTGCAGGTTGGTTTTCCTGGTCAACTTAAACACTAGACTTAAATAGTGCGTTACTGTTATAAACATCACAGTGAAATAATAATTAGACATAGTGCATTACTGTTATAAACATCACAGTGAAATAATAATTAGACATAGTGCATTACTGTTATAAACATCACAGTGAAATAATAAGGAGAAATAGTACGTTATAAACATCACAGTGCAATAATAAGGAGAAATAGTGCGTTACTGTTATAAACATCACAGTGCAATAATAAGGAGAAATAGTGCATTACTGTTATAGACATCACAGTGCAATAATAAGGAGACATAGTGCATTACTGTTATAAACATCACAGTGAAATAATAATTAGACATAGTGCATTACTGTTATAAACATCACAGTGAAATAATAAGGAGAAATAGTACGTTATAAACATCACAGTGCAATAATAAGGAGAAATAGTGCGTTACTGTTATAAACATCACAGTGCAATAATAAGGAGAAATAGTGCATTACTGTTATAGACATCACAGTGCAATAATAAGGAGACATAGTGCATTACTGTTATAAACATCACAGTGAAATAATAAGGAGAAATAGTGCGTTACTGTTATAGACATCACAGTGAAATAATAAGGAGAAATAGTGCATTACTGTTATAAACATCACAGTGAAATAATAATTAGACATAGTGCATTACTGTTATAGACATCACAGTGAAATAATAAGGAGAAATAGTGCGTTACTGTTATAAACATCACAGTGAAATAATAAGGAGACATAGTGCATTACTGTTATAAACATCACAGTGAAATAATAATTAGACATAGTGCATTACTGTTATAGACATCACAGTGAAATAATAAGGAGAAATAGTGCGTTACTGTTATAAACATCACAGTGAAATAATAAGGAGACATAGTGCATTACTGTTATAAACATCACAGTGAAATAATAAGGAGAAATAGTGCATTACTGTTATAGACATCACAGTGAAATAATAAGGAGAAATAGTGCATTACTGTTATAGATATCACAGTGAAATAATAAGGAGAAATAGTGCATTACTGTTATAGACATCACAGTGAAATAATAAGGAGAAATAGTGCATTACTGTTATAGACATCACAGTGAAATAATAAGGAGACATAGTGCATTACTGTTATAGACATCACAGTGAAATAATAAGGAGAAATAGTGCATTACTGTTATAGACATCACAGTGAAATAATAAGGAGAAATAGTGCATTACTGTTATAGACATCACAGTGAAATAATAAGGAGAAATAGTGCATTACTGTTATAGACATCACAGTGAAATAATAAGGAGAAATAGTGCGTTACTGTTATAGACATCACAGTGAAATAATAAGGAGAAATAGTGCATTACTGTTATAGACATCACAGTGACATAATGAGGAGAAATAGTAGATTATTTACATGGAAATATACTCTATTGTAAATAAATAAATTGTAAATATTGAAAATATACAGAATAGTGAAAGAGACACAGTGCGGGAAAGACCTTATTGACATAGACAATGATCACTACGACCAATTAAATAACAAACTCAACGAATTACTTTTTGCAGACGACCAAAGTCTAATCCATGAAGATGAACTACAACATCGCATGAATTCATTGCTAAGCATGTAGAAAGTACAACATGAAAATTAACAAACAAAAGACCGAGACCATGAAAATCAGCAGAACACCAAGCCAAGCAAACATACAAATAGATAACACCAGAGTAAAGCAAGTTTCTGAATTCAAATATTTAGGCAGCATTTTCACAGAGGATGGAAAACTCGATAGAGAAATAGAAACAATGTGTCAAAAAGCACATGCAGTGATCTACCAACTGACACCATTATTACAACACCCAAAGATCAAGATGGAAGTGAAAGACAGATGATAAAAGTATTTTCCTACCAACACTTTGTTACCAGTGTCAAACTTGGTCTCTTACAGTAACACATCACAGAAAGCTCAGCACGTGTGAAATGAAATGCTTGAGGAAGGCAGTGGAGTAACCAGGAAAAGAGACTACGAAATGAGGACATCAGAAGCAGAGTGGGCATAACTTCATGCACCGAATACATCGAAAGACAACAAATGCAGTTGTTTGGACATTTAATGAGAATGCAATACAACCAACCACCAATAACAGCATACAATAAAAAAGAGATCGGGTACTAGAGCTAAGGAAGACCAAGAAAAAGATGGATAGACAATATCAAGACCACACTTCATAAACACGGATATAACACAACAAGGGCGACTCATCTGGCACTAGATCGCAAATTAAAGCTCCCATCCCTACTCTTAATGGCAAGAGTGGACAGCCAACTACATCTTCCACCTGGGAATAGACAATATACAAATATACACTATATTGAAATACTAGTAAAGAGTAGTAAACTAAAGATACATTTAAGACACATATATGACACACATATATATATATATAATATATGTCATATGACTTTTAGGCAGTACATATATGAACTCAATAATCAGTCTTATTCTTCTTCAAACGCTCCATTTCGACCAATTGTTAACCACTCTTTGTGATTTGTATGTGATCTGAGCCTAAGAGCGATTGTGCGTTGTGCCAGTTATGCGCCTACAAGTAGACAAACACAACCGATTTCTGCGATGCCTTTTATTTACTAGGGTAGCTTCCCTAGGTTTTACCTCAGTAGCCTCTACGACATGTCTTGTAGGTCATAGTTGTACTATTCTTTGCTCTCCTTATGGGCCCGTCACCACAACACGGGCGCTAGAATTAGTAATACATATAAATGATCTTTTATTGAGAACTAACTTCAGTTAATGATCATCCTCTATAAACTGGACATGATTTCCATTTCAATTACTTCTGAAGCCGGAGAAGGCAGTCCTGTATGGTGGGTGATACTGATAATAAAGAAAGCACGCCTTCAATCAAAAATCAGTCAGAAGCGCCATATCATTCGTTCTGAGTATGTCTGAATTTGTAGCCGGCGAACTGCTCGTGTGGTGCTGGGGCCCACGAAGGAAGCAAAGAACAGTACCACTGTGACATGCAAGACATGTCGTAAGAAACAACTGATATAGGACCTAGGGAACCTACACTAGTAAATAAAAAGCGTCGCAGAAATCTGATGTGCTGGCATACTTGTAGGTGCATAATTGGCACAACGTACGATAGCTCTTAGTCTTAGATCACATACTATTCACAAAGAGTGTTTAATAAGTGAAGTACCACTGTCAGCATGAACAGTATGGGTGAAAGCCGCAAGGAAGCCCACGCTGGGAATTCAAGTCTGCTGGATGTCACATCTAAAAGAGAAAGAAAGGCAGACCACGGACAACATGGAGGCGCATGATGGAAGAGGAACTGGACACCGCATCTCTGACGTGGAGCTCTGCGCTGAAGGTTGCACGGACAGGAGAGCATGGAAAGTCCTTTCTGAAGCCCCATGTGTCACTAGGCATGACGGGATTAAGTAAGTAAGTAAGTTTAATAAGTGATCGATATGGAGCGTTGGAAGAAAAAGAAGCTAAGAAAAGCAGTCCTTCACGCAAGTATCAAACAGAAACGCCATACCAGGCACCTTACTACTCCTGAATTCGAAGCGGGCGAACGTAAAAAGAAGACAAAGCTGAATTCGATTTCAATTATCTATGTCTTGTTTACACCATTAGAAATGTTTATCCCTTTCACATCTTTCTTCTTTTTTCCCAGAATTGGACTTTCAGGGAACAATATCTTAGAGATATGGGTTTAACTTCCGTTTTGTCCCGGGAAGACACTGCGATTGTGTAAACATTCATTGATAAAAACATGTTTAGAATTCAGCAAAGGTCACAGAGCGTGGGGAAAATATGAAAATGGAAAGTCAGGGATATACTGGAATAAATATAAAATGTTAAAGAATTTGCCGTTCTTTTTTCTTTTTTAAAAATGTATATGTGAGCGTCTGTAGCTCCATTGGTAGAGAGCTCGATAACAAACCCAAGCGTACCTGGTTCAAACCCCACAGTGGGCAAGTTTGAAAGCATATTCGGTTCCGTGGGAATTTTACAAAAGGTAAAAATAGACATCACTGTTCATAAAGCAATGACAAACTACTGAACGTATAAGTGGTGCCTAGAAAAACAACGACTCGTTTACTGTGGTTGATGGCTACGTTGTTATACCTATACCTACTTTGTGTTACCAGAGCTAAACATGGACATTGAGCAAAGCGTAGTCACAAAAATAACTACATGTGAAATGCGTTGCCTGCGAAAAGTTACCAACAACACAAGAAAAGACAGAATCACCAACATCAGCATAAGAAAGAAAGTTGGCACAAAACCGTGCTTGAATTACATAGATAAACAAAGAATGAAGTGGTTTGGCCACTTAATAAGAATGCATACAAACTCCACAGTATACAGAGTCTTCTACAACAGAACATCGGGAAAGAAGGCACGAGGAAGACCACGGAAAAGATGGTTAGATGGCGTAGCAGAATCCTGTGAAAGAGCAAAGAAAACAATCACACAAGCCACCAGAAGAGCGCAAGACAAAAACAGAAAACCACGACACTGGGCAACAACCTGGCGAGCAGTGTGACGACAAAAGAAGAAGAAGAAGATGGCTACGTCCTTTAGGATATGCCACGATTTTCATTTCCTACCTTCTTCTTCTTCGAACGTTCCATACCGACCACTTGGTAAACCACTCTTTGTGATTTGTATGCTATCCGAGCCTAAGAGCAATTGTACACTGTGCCAATTATGCGCCTACAGGTAGGCTAGAATATCCGATTTCTGCGATGTTTTTTTATTTACTAGGATAACTTCCCTAGGCTAGTACCTCAGTCGCCTCTCACGACATGCTTTGTAGGTCGCAATATTATTATTTTTGCTCCTTTGCGAGCCACGCGACACACCGGCGTAAATGTATATAAAAGCATCAATATAAGAAAGAGGCAGTCATCATATTTCGGACATGTGATGAGGAAGGGAGGTTTAGAACACATTGTGACAACCGGTAAAATCGAGGGTAGACGAGATAGAGGAAGACAGAGAGAGTAAATTTTGGATAGCCTGACTTCATGACACTGAAGAGCGTCAACGTCTGAGATGATAGCGATTTGTGGAGATCCATGATCGTCTGCGCCAGCCGTCACGGCACCTGATGATGATGATAATATAAAAGCAAGAATTGTGTGACTGTTAAACGAACAATTCGGGAGTTTCTGTGACTGAGTAATTAAGCCCTTTGTCTTGCGAGTCGAAGGTCGTGGGTTTGAATCAGGACCGCGCCGTTCTGTTCACGAGTGCAGTTTTTTCCAGAAACACTAGGATTGTTGCCGGAGCTACAGAGCTTGTGCTTTGTGCAATAAACTCGGCTGGTGGCGTGCCATTTCTGTGGAAAGGGACCGAGCCTTATGGGATAAAACCCAGCACATTGAAGTCTTAAAAAAACACTTTAAAACCATTTTGAAACGAAGAAAATAATGGAAATTGTGGAAAAGGGGAGTGGAAGAGAGAGAAAGTCCGTGAGAAGAAACAAATAGAAATAGAAAAGATAAGACAGTTTAGAGAAAGCTGAGATGACGCAAGGTGACACTTTGTTTGTCTTTTTAAATTAAATAAATTGGGAGGGGCTTGAAGATTATGCCAGGTCTCAGATTGCACGATACACCAGTCTGTTTGACGTCGAGTCGGCGCCTGGTGCTAATATTTACTATTGTTTAAGGTAATCTTACAAAACAGGCAGCGATATGGTCTCCCGCGCAAGTAATAGCGTATGATTGTAGGGGTTTTACTGACTCGACAATGGAGACATATTTTGTTTAAAATGTGCTGTTAATGTTAAATCTTATGGCTGGTGGATATGATATGACTGTTTACTTGATCATACCTACAGTTATACTGTTGATGAAAAGTTCAAAGAGATTTATGATTCAATGAATTTATTATTGGACAATGAAGTTCTAAATGATTTATACAATCCGGTCACAAGAGAGTTATAGTGCAAGAGACAACATGACGCCATTTATATTTATTAGTAATGTCTCATGTTTAAGGCATTTTAGGGTGTTTATTTTTGCAGTGTTTGTTGTTATGCTATTCTGTTCAAATGTGAAACCTGTTTTGTTGTTTGGCTCGGAAACGCTGATCTAGAGCAACACTGTTCAGAGCGACCTGTTTTACTATGCCGGCTTTAACGTTAATGCAATTAAAGAAAAAACACAATTTTCCAGCTTGTTCGTACCACTCTATGATCCCAAGCATCCCACTTTTTCAATAGTTTCATTTTGTAAACATTCTACTGCCCCCCTAACACCAACCTTTTGCTTTTTCATTTGATAAATCGTCGGTTACTTAACCGTATTAACATTAGTATTGTTATTAGTGGGTGTCTTTAGCTTATGTGGTACTGAGCTCAATCACAACCCAAGTGTACCTGGTTCAAACTCCGCGGCGGGCAGTTTGGAAGCATATTTGTTCGCGTGGAGACGAGCGGAAAATATATCTCACCGTTAGGAAAGCAATGGCAAACTGCTGAACGTATAAAGTGCCTAGAAAATCGACGACTCGTTTAAGATCCAGAATGGCAGGTTGCGGAATGAGTGGATTTCTTCTATAGAGTTTTCCAGAGACTCGCGTGGGTCTACTGTCCTAGACATGCGGGTGTTCGCGGCAACGAGAAATGCGGACATGCTTGCATCGAAAGCAACGATTGTTGGGGAGTTGTGGGTGAAAAATAGGGATGTTCTTCGGTCTCATGGCGACCGAGTGTTGGACGAGGACATTAACTAGATGTTGAGAGCGATTTCAGGAGTTTGAGATCACACGTTGTACAAATAGAGATGGATGCTTGAGAGACAATGAGAGAAGTGTGTTTAACCAGCGAGCAACAGGAACCATCAGTATGCATACCCTTCGGCAACTTTTGTAGGAGACTGAGCTGCTATATGTCCGTCCTGAGTGCAGTGACATCAGTTCAATAACCAGTAACCAATAACCAATCAGATATCTAACATAAAATAAGGTTAGCCCTGTGGGTCATCTACATGATTCATGGTGATAATTCATCTCTCTCGTCCGTCTTGTGCCGTGGCCTGCAAGGGAAACAAAGAACAGTATCACTGCGACCTACAAGGCATGTCGTAAGAGGCGAGTGAGGTAGGGATCTAGGAAGTTACCTAGTAAATAAAAAGCGTGCAGAAATCGATGTGCTGGCCTACTTGTAGGCGCATAACAGACATAACGTACAATCGCTCTTAGGCTTAGATCACATACAGATCTCACAGTGGTTAACAAGTTATCGATATGGAGAATTCGAAGAAGGTTCATCTCTCTGTTTAGACGTTACAGCAGAAGACTTCAAGCGCAGAATCAGACCCTCAGAATAAGCTGTATTGTTTTAATATTTAGTTTATCTTTACTGTACTTTCTTTGTTCTTTGTCTTTCGTTGAACTTTGATAAAATTCTTGCAGCCAAACTATTCCCGAGTACTCAACTTAACCCAATACATTACACCTCTAAACCAAATATCTTTCCCAATATTCAGAAGGATGAAAATGTTACATATATTATTATTACGCGTGCTCAAACGCCGACCCGGTGGGATTTCAAGGGCGGTTGGAATTTCGCGCTAACGCTCCTGGCCAACTTTGAACTTTAAAAAAAGCAGTGGTATTTGAGAAGTACTCGATTTTACCCTCACTTTGGTGCTTATCACAATAATTCAGGTTCCTTGTTTCCATGGAGACACATGTGCGAAGATTTTTATATTACGAGAATAAAGACTAGAAAACTGACCTTTTTTCTTCAGATTAAGCATGGAAATGCTTATATTATATATCCTTTACCAGCCGCAGATTTTAGAAATAGAGATAAGGATTCTAGTGTGAGTATGACCTGGAGGGAGGTATACGCGGTTAAGGGGATGAAAGAAAAAGCACAGTTTGTATAACTTAGATAAGAAGAAGTGAATTCCAAGTGACTTTCTAATCGTAACTTGAGAGCGTCTTTGTTAGAAAGTGATATGGAAACACAAGAGTTTCTTGAATATGATAATATTTTCCTGTGTTAATATTGCACGGTGGGCGTCTGTAGCTTAAGCGGTAGTGAGCTAGATCACAACCCATGCGTACTTGGTTCAAACCCCACGGTAGGCAAATTCGGAAGCAAATTCGTTTCCGTTCAGAAAGCAATGGCAAACTACTGAACGTATAAGTGGTGCCTAGAAAATCAACGACTTGTTTACTGTGGTTGATGGCTACGTCCTTTGGGATATGCCACGATTTTCGATTTTCAAAAAAAGACCTCACCATTCAGCAAGCAATGGCAAACTACTGAACGTATAAGTGGTGCCTAGAAAATTAACGACTTGTTTACTGTGGTTGATGGCTACGTCCTGTAAAGAATATGCCACGATTTTCATTTTCAATGTTGTACGAGATCGCGTAAAAATATACAGCATCCAACACAGTTTTCACAATTAAATCAACAATCAAAACATCAGTGCGGTTACTTCTCTCCTTTTTCTTCTTTGCGATCAGTTTTGTATGCTCGTTTAAACCATGGGATGGGTCGCCTCTATGAAGCTGTATGTTAGTTGGAGGTCCGCGTGAGTTCTCCATTGCTTGCTCTGCAAGCTTCGTTCACGAGGCCATGTTTCGTTTCGTTGGTGTATATATGATGGACATGACTGCAGGTTGTGCTCTAGAGTCTGTGTTCGGTCTGACATGCACACTATGCAGTTTGAGAAGTCTTTATTCTATGCATGTGATGCTTGAGCCTGTTCAGATGCCAACAATTTTGGTATTCCCTTAGTTATTGTCCATGTCTCCGCTCCATATAGAAGGACAGCCTTAACATTTGAGTTAAATATCATTATCTTAGTTTTATTCCTGATCATTCTTGAACTTCATATGTTCTTCAGAATTGCAAATGTTGATCTTGTCTTTTTTCGTTGTATAGTCATAGAAAAGAAACATTGGGGATGTCCCACAGTTTCCTCTACACATCAAATTTCAAAAATGAAGATTATTTTTGTCAAAAGAAACATCGCGGATGTCCCAGAAATGTATGATTAAATAACTGCTTATTTCTCTGCATTCAGTTTCTTATGCTCAGCAGTTTACAGAGAAGAGAGATGCCGTTGTCAGCAAACTTATCAGGGTCTCCCAATTTCCTATTATCAACAGTTTACAAAAATAGGGTGTATCTCCACGGAACAGTCTTCAGCACGAGTATGTTAGTGTCCCACAGTTTTCTATGCTCAAGTTTACACGTATAATATATTTACATGGAGCAGTCGTCAGGACAATTATCACAGGTGTCCCACAGTTTCCTATGCTCAAGTCTACACGGGTGATATATCTCCATGGAGGAGTCGTCAGGACAGTTATCACGAGTGTCCCTAAGTTTCCTATGCTCAAGTCTACACGAGTGATATATATCCATGGAGGAGTCGTCAGGAAGCCTATCATGGGTATCCCACAGTTTATCTCCCACACTTGTCTCTCGGGTCAGGTAAGACCTGTCATAGCTTCAAGAAGACGGCATGTCTGCAATTTGTGTTCAGATGTCTGTGAGCCTTTTATTTCATAAACATTGATCAGCCTTTGACATATTTAATATAATGAACCAGGCTGATATTATAAATTCCCTAAATGAGAGAGGAAGTGTACATGATTCAAGTAATAGTGGTGAATCTACAACACTAACCAGACTGCAAGAATTCCATGTCAAATGTGGTGTAGCTCGACAAGAACACAAAGAAGAATTGAAACCAACAAAGAACCGGTGTTGTTAGTCGCCATATGATGTTAGACATACTGAGGAGTAGATGGAATCACTTATGGACTAATTGGTTCGATGTGCAGTGATGATGATCTAATGACTAAACTAAACCAAATATTTAATATAATGCATGCAACGATGAACATTTTTATTAAAGATGGCTACGGTCCCCCCAAAAACATAATTAAATTTTTGATGTACAATTTTTGAAAATGATTTTAGGACCTTTAACTATCCACCTGTAAATTGTCTTAAATGCTTAATGCATCAACCACTCCTATCTTCTGACAAATCAGAACAGACGTAAATTGTAGAAGAAGTATCACCCAGTTGATGATTTGATCAACATAAGTAACTTTATGTTTCACAGAAAAAAATCCAGAATACGTTTTGGTTTAAATATGTGACGTTAATAGTCATGAATTTTCCCTATGGAAGGTCGTTAATATTCCCTGTACGCTAGAACATTCTAACGTGATTGAATTTTAACGACTAACACAACTCTGTGTAGTTTTTATTGATTTTTAACGTACGCTGCACAACATGCAAAGATGTTAGGTATTTACATAAACACTGCTGAAATAGCAGTTAAACAAGCATATCTTGCAAAAACTCAAAATTAAACGCTTTTCTTCATTTCCCCAATCAACACTTTCTTTTTAACACGTGTTCGTGTATCTATTTGTCTGACCGAATCGAACTTACGAAATGTTACCTCATAACTATCCTTCCTTCTACCGGTTCCTTTTTACAACTCTGTTTAGATAACCTTTTCTGTGACTTATCAAAACATGGCCAGATCTTTAGAGGGTTTTGAAAAAATAATACAGCCTCCACCATGCCACAAGCTAATTTTGCTACAACAAAGGAGAAGATCGTTGGAACATTCTTGGCAAACATTTCGTTTTCTGAATTCTTTTTCAACGATTTCAACGTTGCGTGTTTAAAAAGCGGATCTGATGAGCGTAAATTAGCTATGTCTGCAAGGTATCTTTTTCGCAAACTCTAAAATGGAAGCAAAATGTGTGTTTATTATGTTTGCTTGAGATATTCCAACACGACTCAAACTCCAATACTTTATCGCGAATCTGTGTTTTCATTTCGTGATTCTCTGTTTTCTTTAGCGCTCCGTTTTCTTATTTAGCAGAGATGGAAATATTTATGAACCAAATGTTCGAGTATGTTTTGAAATCTAGAAGCTGTTAAGTTCTTTCATCTGCTGCTCACTTTCTGCAGCGAGGGTTACAATTATGACACCAGTACAACCTTTACCTCTTCATCTGTAAAGTCTAACGCCGCCTACGTTTCTCTACACCTATCCTACAACTTAGAAACTGCTACAGCATCAGGTATTTCAAAACTTCGGTTATACCTACTGGAACAACTTTAAGAAACTTGTATGTAAATCTGGTCTCCATATGTTTGGAGTTTTAACGCGTGCACTGACTTTAATAGCGTGAACAGGTTTAACACAAGGTCGAATACACACGCTGCATCTAGCTATGACATCAATTAATAGCAATAATAATTGCTTCAACAGCAGATGGGCAGTACGTGAGATTCACGTAATATGGAGATTTTTGACTTCAGTTGGTAATACATTTGATATTACGAATATATCAGGTAAACACCGTGCGTGGATATTACAAATATATCAGGTAACCAAAGTGCGTTCATATAAGGAATATATTAGATAACTAAAGTGCGTTCATATTACAAATATATCAGGTAACCAAAGTGCGTTCATATAACGAATATATTAGATAACTAAAGTGCGTGGATATTACAAATATATCAGGTAACTAAAGTGCGTTCATATAACGAATATATCAGATAACTAAAGTGCGTTCATATAACGAATATATCAGATAACTAAAGTGCGTGGATATTACAAATATATCAGGTAACCAAAGTGCGTTCATATAACGAATATATTAGATAACTAAAGTGCGTTCATATTACAAATATATCCAGGTAACTAAAGTGCGTTCATATAACGAATATATCAGATAACTAAAGTGCGTTCATATAACGAATATATCAGATAACTAAAGTGCGTTCATATAACGAATATATCAGATAACTAAAGTGCGTGGATATTACAAATATATCAGGTAACCAAAGTGCGTTCATATAACGAATATATTAGATAACTAAAGTGCGTTTATATTACAAATATATCCAGGTAACTAAAGTGCGTTCATATAACGAATATATTAGATAACTAAAGTGCCTTCATATTACAAATATATCATCTAACCAAAGTGCGTTAATATAACGAATATATTAGGTAACCAAAGTGCGTTAATATAACGAATATATCAGATAACTAAAGTGCGTTAATATAACGAATATATTAGGTAACCAAAGTGCGTTAATATAACGAATATATCAGATAACTAAAGTGCGTTAATATAACGAATATATTAGATAACTAAAGTGCGTTAATATAACGAATATATCATCTAACTAAAGTGCGTTCATATTACGAATATATCAGATAACTAAAGTGCGTTAATATAACGAATATATCAGATAACTAAAGTGCGTTAATATAACGAATATATCAGATAACTAAAGTGCGTTCATATAACGAATATATTAGATAACTAAAGTGCGTTCATATTACAAATATATTAGGTAACCAAAGTGCGTTAATATAACGAATATATCAGATAACTAAAGTGCGTTAATATAACGAATATATTAGGTAACCAAAGTGCGTTAATATAACGAATATATCAGATAACTAAAGTGCGTTAATATAACGAATATATTAGATAACTAAAGTGCGTTAATATAACGAATATATCATCTAACTAAAGTGCGTTCATATTACGAATATATCAGATAACTAAAGTGCGTTAATATAACGAATATATCAGATAGCTAAAGTGCGTTAATATAACGAATATATCAGATAACCAAAGTGCGTTCATATAACGAATATATCAGATAACTAAAGTGCGTTAATATAACGAATATATTAGATAACTAAAGTGCGTTAATATAACGAATATATCAGATAACTAAAGTGCGTTAATATAACAAATATATCAGATAACTAAAGTGCGTTAATATAACGAATATATCAGATAACTAAAGTGCGTTCATATTACGAATATATTAGATAACTAAAGTGCGTTAATATAACGAATATATCAGATAACTAAAGTGCGTTAATATAACGAATATATTAGATAACTAAAGTGCGTTCATATAACGAATATATCAGATAACTAAAGTGCGTTAATATAACGAATATATCAGATAACTAAAGTGCGTTCATATTACGAATATATCAGATAACTAAAGTGCGTTAATATAACGAATATATTAGATAACCAAAGTGCGTTAATATAACGAATATATCATCTAACCAAAGTGCGTTAATATAACGAATATATCAGATAACTAAAGTGCGTTCATATTACGAATATATCAGATAACTAAAGTGCGTTAATATTACGAATATATCATCTAACTAAAGTGCGTTCATATAACGACTATATCAGGTAACCAAAGTGCAGAGCTAAGTGCACTATTTACTTTGCAAGTCTTTCTTGCATGGGTCTCTGTAGTTAAATTGGTTGAGCCCTGCCTTGCGTTCAGAAAGTTAAGGGTTCGATTGCGAGCCGCGCCGCTGTTTCCGAAAGTATCTTCCTATGAAATCCCTAGAATTATTGCCAGAGCTATGAAGATCGTGCTTTGTGCAATACTACTGGCAAGTAGTGTTCCATTTCTGCGGACGAACCATATGGAGAAAACCCAATTCAATAAAATCACTTTGTCTGTAGACTTTTATACGCTTTAGAGTAGTTCTTTACATATGTATTGCCCGCGTGCCCAGCGTGTTTGTAGCGCGTTGGACTACGGGTGACTAGTCCTCTGTAAGTGCGAGTTCAACTCCGCGGACTGACAGAAAAGTTACAGGTTCCCCAGATTTACGGTGTTCGTGGCACCGAGCCGAAGGTTACGATGTCCATGACACCGAGCCGAAGAGCTTTCAGCTCAAGTGCTTCTGGATCGGAAAAAAAAACCCCAAAAACATATGTATTAATACATCGTTTAATGTAGGAAGAATTGTAAGAAAATGAAGATATACTGTACAGGAGAGAAAATAGACGTAATAGAACAGAGACTCACTAATAAATGTTACAGAAGTCCTAATTGTGATTGAGAAAATGTACAAGATAAAGTTAGGATCTACCCTCTGTTGTTTTTTTTCAGGAACTATTTCATTGTCTTCGTTTGCTTCTTTCACCCGCAAAATACTTCTGGTCACTGTAAGTGTCACCATGGAAATCTTTGGTGCAATCCTTATATGTCCGTCCAACTGGGCACAACGAAGATATAATTAGATATAGTTTACAAAACAACAACTTCGGAATAGTTTACTGAATGAACTTCTTCTAAATAATTTAATGAATAATTCTTACTAAAATGTTTACAATCTCCTTCTGAAAAGTTAACATTTTTTCGATTCAGAAGCACTTGAGCTTTTCAGCTCTTCGGCTCGGTGCCACGAACACCGTAAATCTGGAGAGCCTTGGCTTTTCTGCAAGCCCGCGTAATTAAACCCGGACTCACAGAGGGCTTATAACCCGTAGTCCAACGCGCAACGAACACTCTGGACAGGCGGGCTAAATAGTTGACGTAAAAATGCCTTTCAAAATAATGAATTAAATAAAAAGCCTCTTACGACATGCCTTGACTATATATATCGCACATGTGGTGCCGGGGCCCGCAAGGGACACAAAGAATAGTACCACTGCGATCTACAAGGCATGTCGTAAGAGGCGACTGAGGTAGGGGCCTAGGAAAGCTACCCTAGTAAATAAAAACGTCGCAGCAATCGGATGTGTTGGCTTACTTGTAAGCGCATAACTGACAAAACGTACAATCGCTCTTTGGCTCAGATCACATATAAATCACAAAGAGTGATTAACAAGTGGTCGATATGGAGCGTTCAGAGAAGAAGAAGATTATATAAAGCCCTTCTAAATAATTTAAATAAAAACGCATTTCAAAATAGTTTACTAAATAAAAAAACCTTCTACATTTGCCCGCGTGCCCAGCGTGTTCATAGCGCGTTGGACTACGGGTGACTAGTCCTCTGTAAGTGCGGGTTCAACTCCGCGGACTGGAAGAAAAGCTACAGGTTCCCCAGATTTACGGTGTTCGTGGCACCGAGTCGAAGGGTTACGATGTCCATGACACCGAGCCGAAGAGCTTTCAGCTCAAGTGCTTCTGGATCAGGACAAAACCAAAAAAAAAAAAAACATACTTGGCTATATAAATCCCTTCTATATAGTTTACCAAATAATTCCCTTCTAAAAGTTTACCGAATTAAACACAAAGCAACACCAAGAACAACCACACAGAAAATAATCTTCAGAACACCAACGCCAATAAGAACATTGACAGCCAAAGTGAATACAAGAACATCAACAATCACAATGAGATCAACAAAAATAGAGACAACAAGAATTATGATATCAACAACAATAATAGTTGTACAAAAATATTCCAATGACAATAATAACAGTGACAAGAAACAGTAGCAGCGACAAAATTAGAATCGACACCATCAGCAACATCAACGACACCAACAGCAACACTCGTGACAATAATAACAGTAACACGAAGAAGTAACAAAAACAACAATAACAGTGGGACACCATCAACAACATCATCGACACGAACTCCAACACTAGTGACAACAATAACAGTGACACAATCAACAACATCATCGAGACAAACTCCACTTAGTTAGTCTTTCCTCTTGGGCCTGTGGGCGGCGCATAGGGCAGAGGTCATAGTTCTCCGTGTCTCGCGGTTCGTTGCTATCTGTTTTAGGTCTTTAATGTTTACTAGGCCCATCGTTGAGCCTTCTCTGGTGATGGTTCTACGCAGAGTCTCTCTTGGTCTTCCTCGTTTTCTTTTTCCCTCTGGTGTCCATATGAGGGATTGGTAAGGAGTCTTCTCTCATCCATTCTAAGTGTGTGGCCGATGTAGTTCCAGCGGCGCTTTCTTATAAAATTTGATACATTTTCTTGCTTGGTCTCTTGTCTTATTTGTGTATTGGGTCTGAAATCTGACCATTTGAGGTTCAATATTCTTCTAAGACATTTATTCTCAAAGTTATCTAATTTTCTTTCTAGAGCTTTTATTGCTTTCCAACTCTCGCATCCATAAGTTAATACTGGAATCACACAAGAGTTAAAGATCTTTAATTTTAAGTGCTTGCTGAGTGAATTGGACTTCCATATATTTGACAATTTGTTAAAAGCACTTGATGCCAATGCGATTCTGTGTGGAATTTCTGGCACTGTATCCCCCGTAGATGACATCATACTTCCTAGGTATGTAAAACTTTTGACTTTTTCAAGAGTGTAGTTTTTAGTTGAATATTTTCTGGACTGCTGGTAAGGTCAACAATTTTTGTTTGTGTGTAAACTCCACTAGTGACAACAATAACAGTGGGACACCATCAACAACATCATCGAGACAAACTCCACTAGTGACAACAATAACAGTGGGACACCATCAACAACATCATCGAGACAAACTCCACTAGTGACAACAATAACAGTGGGACACCAGCAATAACATCATCGACACAAACTCCACTAGTGACAACAATAACAGTGGGACACCAGCAATAACATCATCGACACAAACTCCACTAGTGACAACAATAACAGTGGGACACCAGCAATAACATTATCGACACAAACTCCACTAGTGACAACAATAACAGTGGGACACCAGCAATAACATCATCGACACAAACTCCACTAGTGACAACAATAACAGTGACACCATCAACAATAACAACAACAACCCCACCAACAGCAACTCTAGCAATAACAATAACAACGACGCCACAACCAATAACAACAGAAATGATAACACTTGTAACAACACTGACAGTGATATCAACAATAACAACACACACAGCAACAACACAAACGACAGCAATGGCAGTGACATCATCAACAATAGTCGCCCGAGTGGTTACCGGGGCCCAAATTTGGGGTGTAAAGAATAGAACCACTTTTACCTGCCACACATGTCGTAAGATGCGACTAAGGAGGATTGGCTGAAATCGGATGCACATGTCCTAAACGTGTAGAAGTCTATGCATTTAGGGCCTACCAAACCAATTTGCAACGTATACACGTTCTTGGCAAAGATCAAACATATAAAGAGTGATTAAAATTGGTTGTAAAGAACGAACGCAAAGAAGAAGAAGAAGATCAACAATAGTACCATAAAAAAACCAAGTTTTAAGTTTACAGACGCAGTGTCATAAAATAGCCACATTCTTATTAATTTTTTACTTCTAATTTACTGTAGTAACACTAAATTCTCCCTTTTCTTGATAGTTTTCAAACAATTATTAATGCACAACAAACAAACAAACAAACGAACAAAACACATAACAAAGTTAGACGTGTTTGAACACAGATTCTGAAATGTCACATTCTGACTAAAACGGGTTTAAAGTTCAATGTCATTAACTGTCAGAATAGGTCACTGCTTTCAAATAATGTTAAATGCCTAAGATTATATTTTGACACTAGCGATTCATTGCACAGAAGCTTGATAATCACTAGTAATATATGCACACACATTTATAACTAAAATAAATATGTACATTCATATAGTTCGGAGAAGTAGTGAGTAAAGGAGTCCGCTTTCATGCCATGTAGTAAACTGAGGAACGCGGTGCTAGTCCAGTATTTCTATTCTAACGATTTTCTTCTTCTGCGTTCTCACTAGATTGGGATTTCGAATTCTCTAATAAAGGTAGCCGTCTGCCTCAGATTATCAGCCACGCCATACGGTTTGTCTTGGACGTTAGTGTAAGTGGGCCAACTCTTTCTTCTCAAGTCTGCATACAGGGGGCAGTTATGTAGGATATAATTCTTATGAATTCTGCTTCCCCGTTTGTGCTGACTTCTTCCCGCAGTAAGTTTTAGTCACCCTCGTGATGGTAGCTCTGACATTCTTACTGCGTGGCTAAATCTCCGTGGCAGATTGGCGAAGGTAGAATCAGTTATCCCATTCCTCATTGTGAGGGGTCGTTGCACCATGTTATGCGCCTTACGGTCTGGTGCATCCTTTTTCTGCAAGCATTTGTTTCTGGTTAGCATTCCATAGCGGACACGTGCATCCGATTTTAGCCACACCTCCTTAGTCGCCTCTTACGACATGCGTGGCAGGTAACAGTGGTTCTATTCTTTACGCCTCAAATTTGGGACCCGGTAACCACTCGGGTGATACCAAGCGATCAAGATGAATCATAGTGAAGTAGCCTGTCCCTTCCGGAACTTGGCTCCCATGACAGCAGTTCTGAAAAACTCTCTATTCTGTGCATGTGGACCGGAGTCAGCAGCAGTCATTCTCAGATCGTCAATGGCATCTTGCACTAATCGTCTTCTAG
This sequence comes from Arion vulgaris, assembly GCA_020796225.1. NCBI lineage: Eukaryota > Metazoa > Mollusca > Gastropoda > Stylommatophora > Arionidae > Arion > Arion vulgaris. The sequence continues at coordinate 19,338,439 of CM036763.1, read as the reverse complement.
CTGTTCCTCTCATTCTTCTTTCAGGAATTATTTCAGGCATAGTTTAGGTCGAAAATGAAAACAAAATGGAATATTCTGCATTAAATTTGTATTAAACAGAGATTAGAGTAATCTTGATCTTCTTCTGAGTTGTGTTGATATTTCATAAGTTTGTATGCCATGAACATGAGCAAAATAGAATTTATCATCAATAAAATGTATAAATCATAGACAGATAAATCATAGACTTCTTCTTTGTGTTCCTTCTTTACGACCAATTTTAATCACTCTTTGTGATATGTTTGATCTTTGTCAAGAACGTGTATACGTTGCACATTGGTTTGGTAGGCCCCTAAACGCATAGACTTCTACACGTTTAGAACATGTACATCCGATTTCAGCCAAACCTTCTTAGTCTCCTCTTACGACATGCGTGGCAGGTAACAGTGGCTCTATTCTTACACCCCAAATTTAGGCCCCGGTAACCACTCGGGCGAAAGATAGACTGATAAAGAGAACTTATATTTTAACAATGAAATACAATAATGTCTGGTCAACCACTGGTGACAACTGTTATAAGAAAGAGAAGATGAAGATATGTTGGGCACACCTTGAGGAGAAATGATCAACGAATATCAAAGCAGGCATTGAAGTGGGATACAAAGGTTCAAGAAAGAGAGGACGACCTAAGGAGACCCTGAAAAGAACTTTGCTGAGAGAGGCAAGAAATATCGGTCTCAGTTCCATAGAAGAGGTTGAGAAAGTTGCCCAGGACAGAGCGGTATGGACAAATTGTTTGCAGGCCCTATGTAACGTATAACGATACGAGAATTATTATTATTATTATTAATATTATTAATAGTTTATTATTGTTGAGAAAAATGGTGAAAATGATGCCAAGCAGGAATAAATAGATACTCGATGACGACATTCGTTAGTGGAGCCATCAAGTATTTTGGAGTTGCAGGCTAAATATCTGAACATTTTTAATTGGATAAAACGTCTAAACACTATAAAATAACATCCCCATTTTTTGCGATTCTTATTAAACTGCAGACAGTCAACTTTTCCTTTTGTTCTTTGAACGTTCTTTATCGACCACTTGTTAACCACTCTGTGTGATTTGTGTTTGATCTGAGCCTAAGAGCGATTGTACGTTGTGCCAGCTATGCGCCTACAAGTAGGCCAGCACATCCAATTTCTGCGATGCTTTTTATTTACTAGGGTAGCTTTCCTAAGTCCTAGATCAGTCGCCTCTTATGACATGCCTTGTAGGTCGCAGTGGTACTATTCGTTGCTTCCTTGCGGCCCCGGTACCACATGGACGTCAAATAGTCAATATTGTTATGTTCACGTTAGAATGAGAAATCAAGTTGAAAATTTGGTGACACCTGGTAAACGATGGGAAAAGAGTCAGTGATTTTTAGTAAAGAGATACATACCTGGATTGCTTCCCCCCATGGCATGATCGGGACAAGAACTCAAGAGGGTCTTTGTGGCTAAGTGTTTAAGCCTTGTGTACCGAAGTTCCTGGGTTTGAATCCGGACCACGCCGTTCTGTTGACGAGTACATTTTTCCCCAGCGACTACTAGGATTATTGCCGGAGCTATGGAGTTCGTGCCTTGTGCACTACCTCCTCAAGGTGGCGGGAAAATGATCTTCCCTAGGCACTCATGTCGTTTGATGTGTCCGAAATATTTAATTTTCCTTGATTTTTTGCTCTTTAATAGCCAACTCTCTTTAATATCAAGCTGTAACAGAACAGAAAGCGGTCGCTAATCTGCCTCGGAGATTTAGCCACGCAGTAAGAATGGCAGACTTACCATCACGAGGGTGGCCAAAACTTACTGCAGGAAGAAATCGGTACAAATGGGGAAGCAGAAATCATAGGAAGGAATTATATCCTACAGAGCTGCCCCCAGTATGCAGACTTGAGAAGAAAGAATGGACCCACTTACACCAGCGTCCAAAACAAACTGTATGGCGTGGCTGATAATCTGAGGCAGACGGCTGCCTTTATTAGAGAATCTGAAATCCCAATCTAGTGAGAACGTAGAAGACAAACTGTATGGCGTGGCTGATAATCTGAGGCAGACGGCTGCCTTTATTAGAGAATCTGAAATCCCAATCTAGTGAGAACGCAGAAGACAAACTGTATGGCGTGGCTGATAATCAGAGGCAGACGGCTGTCTTTATTAGAGAATCCGAAATCCCAATCTAGTGAGAACGCAGAAGACAAACTGTATGGCGTGGCTGATAATCAGAGGCAGACGGCTGTCTTTATTAGAGAATCCGAAATCCCAATCTAGTGAGAACGCAGAAGACAAACTGTATGGCGTGGCTGATAATCTGAGGCAGACGGCTGCCTTTATTAGAGAATCCGAAATCCCAATCTAGTGAGAACGCAGAAGACAAACTGTATGGCGTGGCTGATAATCTGAGGCAGACGGCTGTCTTTATTAGAGAATCTGAAATCCCAATCTAGTGAGAACGCAGAAGACAAACTGTATGGCGTGGCTGATAATCTGAGGCAGACGGCTGCCTTTATTAGAGAATCTGAAATCCCAATCTAGTGAGAACGCAGAAGACAAACTGTATGGCGTGGCTGATAATCCGAGGCAGACGGCTGCCTTTATTAGAGAATCCGAAATCCCAATCTAGTGAGAACGCAGAAGACAAACTGTATGGCGTGGCTGATAATCTGAGGCAGACGGCTGTCTTTATTAGAGAATCCGAAATCCCAATCTAGTGAGAACGCAGAAGACAAACTGTATGGCGTGGCTGATAATCTGAGGCAGACGGCTGTCTTTATTAGAGAATCCGAAATCCCAATCTAGTGAGAACGCAGAAGACAAACTGTATGGCGTGGCTGATAATCCGAGGCAGACGGCGGTCTTTATTAGAGAATCCGAAATCCCAATCTAGTGAGAACGCAGAAGACAAACTGTATGGCGTGGCTGATAATCTGAGGCAGACGGCTGCCTTTATTAGAGAATCTGAAATCCCAATCTAGTGAGAACGCAGAAGACAAACTGTATGGCGTGGCTGATAATCAGAGGCAGACGGCTGTCTTTATTAGAGAATCCGAAATCCCAATCTAGTGAGAACGCAGAAGACAAACTGTATGGCGTGGCTGATAATCTGAGGCAGACGGCTGTCTTTATTAGAGAATCTGAAATCCCAATCTAGTGAGAACGCAGAAGACAAACTGTATGGCGTGGCTGATAATCAGAGGCAGACGGCTGTCTTTATTAGAGAATCCGAAATCCCAATCTAGTGAGAACGCAGAAGACAAACTGTATGGCGTGGCTGATAATCCGAGGCAGACGGCGGTCTTTATTAGAGAATCCGAAATCCCAATCTAGTGAGAACGCAGAAGACAAACTGTATGGCGTGGCTGATAATCTGAGGCAGACGGCTGTCTTTATTAGAGAATCCGAAATCCCAATCTAGTGAGAACGCAGAAGACAAACTGTATGGCGTGGCTGATAATCTGAGGCAGACGGCTGTCTTTATTAGAGAATCCGAAATCCCAATCTAGTGAGAACGCAGAAGACAAACTGTATGGCGTGGCTGATAATCCGAGGCAGACGGCTGTCTTTATTAGAGAATCTGAAATCCCAATCTAGTGAGAACGCAGAAAACAAACTGTATGGCGTGGCTGATAATCCGAGGCAGACGGCTGCCTTTATTAGAGAATCTGAAATCCCAATCTGTGAGAACGTAGAAGAAACTGTATGGCGTGGCTGATAATCTGAGGCAGACGGCTGCCTTTATTAGAGAATCAGAAATCCCAATCTAGTGAAAACGCAGAAGACAAACTGTATGGCGTGGCTGATAATCTGAGACAGACGGCTGCCTTTATTAGAGAATCTGAAATCCCAATCTAGTGAGAACGTAGAAGACAAACTGTATGGCGTGGCTGATAATCCGAGGCAGACGGCTGTCTTTATTAGAGAATCTGAAATCCCAATCTAGTGAGAACGCAGAAGACAAACTGTATGGATTGGCTGATAATCTGAGGCAGACGGCTGCCTTTATTAGAGAATCTGAAATCCCAATCTAGTGAGAACGTAGAAGACAAACTGTATGGCGTGGCTGATAATCTGAGGCAGACGGCTGCCTTTATTAGAGAATCTGAAATCCCAATCTAGTGAGAACGCAGAAGAAGAAGAAGATGATTAGATACATAAATATGTAGCGTGTAGTAACTAGTATCACATCCTGTATTTGTGTTGATAGTAATATATTTCTGAAGTCGTTGAAGGCAGTTTTTAACATTACTATCCCTTTTCTGTTATCAGTTTCACGTCTTACATCCTGTTATTCTGTACATAAGATATAAAAATGTGGGCGTATATGGCGTAGCGGTAGTGTGCTTAATCATAACCCAATAGTATCTTGTTCAAAACCACGGTGGGTAGTTTGGAAGCAAATTTGGAATGACCTCACCACAGGCAGTAAACGGCGGAAAAACCGCTAGACAAGTTGCACTTCATTAATTGTTACTGGCCTCACGGCTAGTGGTTCTGACTAAGCGTGAAAAGATCACACTTGAAGGTTGTAATCTTCAAGTACCGCTGAAGTCGACGAAGGCTCGCATGCAAGGAGAGGGACACCAGTCAAATGATATAAGAAGTTCTTCACGCAAAATCAGTCAGAAGTTAGGCGTCGTGAACGCAGAAGAAGAAGAAGGAAGCAAATTTGTCCCCATTGATTTATACGAACGGTAAAAGTAGACCTCACTGTTCAGAAATAAAACTGCAAACATCTGAACGTATACGTGGTGCCTAGCAGCTCAACAACTCATTTACTGCAGTTGATAACGAGGTCATGTAAAGGATATGTCAAGATTTTCATCTCAAGTTAGAAAATGATTTTATTTGTACTGTATGGGTGTCTTCTCTTTTTATTTGATGTTACATTTTTCTCTTCATTTGTCTTGCTATTTATTTGATGTTCTTTGTTCTTATGTCTATTACATTCTCACCATTGCTGGTGTTTACTTTTTTTCAATAATTTCTTCCAGTTCTTGTTGTGTTATAGCAATGTCAGAGATCGATTATTATTTGTTTATTGATGTGTGGTCTAAGTATCCCTTTAGTTTGTTCTAAACTATTTGTGGAAAATAGATAGAAATATCGATGGATAACAAGATATACAGATCAATAGATAAATAGCTAATAGATGCATAACACTATTGGCCTAAAGTTCTTGGAAACTTCTGGAACCGCAAGAAAAACTTAAGTACAATCTACTGCTTCTTAATAGAAACAAATATTGAAAAATCATAATATCTTGAAGTTCGAAGAAGACATAGTTAATAAATAGATGATGAATAGATAGATAGCGAGAGAGAGAGAGAGACTGGAGCCCACAGGGACAGCGAAAGAAGGGTAGGTCGAGAAATACATTGAGAAGAGATTTGGAGGCAGAGATCAACAATATAAAAAAGAGCTGTAGGGAGCTGCAGGAGATAGCTAGAGATAGAAAGACTTGGCATGAGTTGGTTGGGGCTATGCCCCAACCTGGGTAAAAGGCAAAGAGAGAGAGAGAGAGAGTGACTCCATGCTTATATTCACAGACAAGCAAACAATCAACCAATCACGTGCCGTCTTCACATCAAATGTTGGATATAGTGGCACTTCAACAGGTTATGTCCCTATCCCTGATTGTACACTCAGCTCGGCTTCAGTCTTCTGATATTTACCTATCAGCAGTGGCGGCTCTAGATCATTTTTGTTGGTGGGACCAGACAAAATATTATGGAACAATCATGGTTGTGGGTTGGGTTATATTTTAAATAATAAAATAATAAACACACGTTAAATATTATTTTTGGTGGGGTCCGACCCACAAGCCCTAAAGACGGCCGCCACTGCCTATCAGTTATACTTCTGTCGCCCCCTTGATCTCCTATCTTCTACATTCTCTTCCAATATGGTTTTTGAAAAGAGTATAATGTCTCTTATTTTTCATCCTTCGCCCCTAGAGAGGCATAAGTCCGTAACCAAGGTCTTCCAAACCTGCCTATCCCGTGCCATCTTTCCCAGATCTCTAAACTCTCTCCCCATTTTCTTGCATTCCGTCTCAATTGTCTCCAGGTGTTCATGGGTCTTCTCTTGCTTCTATTGCACAGGGTTCCATCGGTCGCTTTATGCAGAGCCAACTATAAACGTTTGGGCCTTCGGACTCCGGTAAGAATTATGCGAAATCAGACCACAACTACACCACGTGACCTCTCATTCCAGTATTGGTGTATATGGACGACTTCATTTTAAAATCAACACAAAATGCTAACTCGAAGTTATATTATGCAGCAAGTTAGGTTTAACAATAAGGAATATCAATATTGTGAATATTTTTCACCAATAAATAACCATAGATTCACAGAATTGAGTAAAATTGCAAAAAACTTGCAGTGTTCTATCAAACATCTATATTTTCCGGCCCCTTTTCTGATCTAGGTCAGGGAACCCCAGGTCAGTTCTCTGGCCTAGTTATCTAGAGTTGGCTGTGCTTTATGAGTCCCTCCTTGCGGATCCTTCTTCTTCCTCGGGTGGCGAAGCTTGAATTTTCCTGGTTGTAGTTTCTTTAGCTATCTAATTTTTTATTTTTACTTGGTGGGGTAGCTAGCCCCACAACCAAACTCTTTAGTCACCTCCTCTTACGATATGCATGGCAGGTAACAGCTGCTCTATTATTTACACCACTAATTTAGTAGTGAGCTCGATCACAAGCCAAGAGACTCTGGTTCAAACTTCACGGCAGTAAGCTTGGAAGCAAATTAGTTCCATTAGATTTTTACGAAAGGTAAAATAGACCTCACCGTTCAGAAAGCAATGGCAAACTATTGAACGTATAAGTGGTGCCTAGAAAATCGATTACTGTGGTTGATGGCCAAGTTCTGTGAAAGGATATGCCACGATTTTCATTCAAGTGTTGAGGATGCTCGTCCATCACGGGTGATGATGGCCACACAAATTTTCATCCAAAGGAATGTAGTTGCGTTATGTTTGTATGTGTGTGCATAGATGACTAGTGAGCCCGATGCGGGCTTGAAATAATCTTGTACAGTGTGAGCAAGGTATACTGGTCTTTGTGGGGGAGTTTTACTTCCTTTTTATTTTGAGGTTTTTGTTCAATCCGTGCTGTTCTACCTGCATCACAGGCCGAAGAACCGTCTCGAAGAAGTGTGTGTGCCAGGCTGATCTGTCTTGAGCGACATTCTCCGAGTTGTAGACATCTATGTCCGCAAAGGATTTCATCAAGGTCTTGAGTGTGTCTTTGAATCGCTTAAGTGGCGAGTAGGTCACAGACAAATGCTTTCTTAGAGATTGTGTCTCTACCCAACCGTAACGGACAACGTGTAATAAATAATCTCACAGACCATACAAGATCTCATGTCCAGGTTTATACTAATAACACTCTCAGGTCAATGTGACCTATATTTAAATGTTAAATATATTCTGGGATAGTCTATTTTAGTTCCTTTTTCTTTAAAAAAAGAAAAAGCATTCTCACTTTACACGATTTGAACACCCTGATCCTTTACTACAAAAAGTTAATTGCATATCCTTTACATGACTTTGTGAATCAACCCCAGCTTTGTAACGCTGTTTGTGATTTTTCTAGGAATTATTACGTTCAGTGGTTTGCCATTGCTTTCTGAGCGGGTGGTGTCATCATCCTTTCGTAAAAATCCACGTGAAACAATTTGCAACCAAACTGTCCGCAGTGTGATTCGAACTCAGAACGTCGGGGTTAATAGACCGAGTCACTCTCCCCTAAGCCACAGACAATCCTTTACTATGCAATTTAAATTACAAGTACATGAATTCTAAAGTGAAAATAAAGTTCGTCCGAATGGTGATAGGCACTAGTATGATAAAGTAAGCAAGCCTTGATGCAAAAATCTATCAAAGGCACCAAATTAGTAGAAATGACAACGTTGAAATTCATTGCGAGCCAATGATTTTTTTTTAAAAAGGCTGGGTTAATCTGAAAGCATATCGGTAGGTACAATCTTACTGCAACTGGGAAATACAATCCTGGGACCACCCGCTTACAAAGCATGGACGCTAACCATGATCATATCGTTACTATCACCACCAATGAAAGTGAGTGTATAAGTTGATCGGACCTAGTGATTACATACAATACATTGTTGTAGGAATGTTGTCATGTAATCGGGGTATACAACACGATCGTTTGTTGAAAGAAATGGCAACAACATTTCATGACTTTAGTAAATTCCGTAATATGGTACACGTAGAAACAGTGGTAATATAGTACAACATAGAACCAATACTGGCATACGGAAGCGAGTCATGGACAATAAACAACCAGATAGAAAAATCTCTGAGTGCCACAGAGATATGGTTTTACAGAAGAATGATGAGAATCTAATGGACTTCTGAAAGGATTAATGTGGAGGTGCCGAATAAGGTCAAGACACAGAAAGCTTAACATCAATATCAGAAAGTGTCAGTCATCATTTTTCGGGGATGTGATGAGAAAGAGAGGTTTAGAACATATTATAACAACTAGTAAAATCGAGGGGAGACGAGACAGAGAAAAACACGGAGAGAACATTTTGGATAGCCTGACATCATTCACGGAACAGCTTCATCATCTGAGATGATAGCAAACACCAGAGACAGAAATTTGTGGAGATCCATGATCGCCTACGCCAGCCGGCACAGAACCTGATGATGATGATGAAAATCAGTTGATGACCGTGTGGGAAGAACATAATTCGCAAGAGACTTAAGGGCACAGGTTCTTCGCTCTGTAAAGGAACTTGGTAACTGTGTGGCACTCTACATTACTAGTGAGTGTAGTTTCTCTGCCTTTCATTTCCATAATAAGTTTTTAGCACGGCAATTTTTGATTGAGTTTGGGTTCCCTCTTCGATTTCTACTCTCAAATGCAGACTGAATGGGTTCCCTCTTTGATCTCTACTCTCTAATGCAGACTGAATGGGTTCCCTCTTTGATCTCTACTCTCTAATGCAGACTGAATGGGTTCCCTCTTTGATCTCTACTCTCTAATTCAGGCTGCATGGGTTCCCTCTTGATCTCTACTCTCTAATTCAGGCTGCATGGGTTCCTCTTGATCTCTACTCTCTAATGCAGACTGAATGGGTTCCCTCTTTGATCTCTACTGCAGGCTGCATGGGTTCCCTCTTTGATCTCTACTCTCTAATGCAGGCTGCATGGGTTCCCTCTTTGATCTCTACTCTCTAATGCAGGCTGCACGGGTTCCCTCTTTGATCTCTACTCTCTAATTCAGGCTGCATGGCGATCTCCCTCTATGCCGAGTTCTTGTCTCACTCTCTAATGCAGGTGCATGGGTTCTCTCTTGATCTCTACCTCTAATGCAGGCTGCATGGGTTCCCTCTTTTATCTCTACCTCTAATGCAGGCTACATGGGTTCCTCTTTGATCTCTACTCTCTAATTCAGGCTGCATGGGTTCCTCTTTGATCTCTACTCTCTAATTCAGGTGCATGGGTTCTCTCTTCGATCTCTACTCTCTAATTCAGGCTGAACGGGTTCCCTCTTTGATCTCTACTCTCTAATGCAGGCTGCATGGGTTCCCTCTTTGATCTCTACTCTCTAATTCAGGCTGCATGGGTTCTCTCTTGATCTCTACTCTCTAATTCAGGCTGCACGGGTTCCCTCTTTGATCTCTACTCTCTAATGCAGACTGAATGGGTTCCCTCTTTGATCTCTACTCTCTAATGCAGGCTGCATGGGTTCCTCTTGATCTCTACTCTAATCAGGCTGACGGGTTCCTTTATCTCTCTAATCAGGCTGATGGGTTCCTCTTGATCTCTACTCTAATTCAGGCTGCATGGGTTCCCTCTTTGATCTCTACTCTCTAATGCAGGTTGCATGGGTTCTCTCTTCGATCTCTACTCTCTAATGCAGGCTGCATGGGTTCCTCTTTTATCTCTATCATGCAGTGCTGATGGGTTCCTTTGATCTCTCTAATGCGATATGGGTTCTCTGATCTCTAGCATTATGCGGCTGCATGGGTTCTTGATCTCTACTCTAATCAGCATGGTTCTCTGATCTCACAACTGAGCTGTATGGTTCTCTTGATCTCTTGTACATGCATACATATCTTGTGCTCACTAATGCAGGCAGGTTCCTTATCTCTACTTAATGACAGGTCATGTTCTCTCGATTTATTTAATGGCTCATGGGTTCCCTTGATTCACTTAATGTAGGCTGAATAGGGTTCTTTTGATCTCTTTCTTAACAGGCGAGATTCTCTGACTCACTAATGCAGGCTGCATGGGTCTCCCCTTGACTCTATCTCTAATTCGGTGCAGTTCCTTTAAGATCTCTACTTTAATTCAGTATTCTCTTTGATCTTACTTCTAATCAGCGCAGTGGTTCCTTATCTCTACTAATCCAGGCTGCACGGGTTCTCTTGATCTCACTCTCAATGCAGCGCATGGGTTCCACGTTGATCTCTACTCTTAATTCAGGCTCTGGTTCCTTTGATCTTACTTCTAATCCAGGCTGCAGGTTCCTCTTGATCTCTCTCAATGCAGGCTCATGGTTCCCTCTTTGATCTCTACTCTCTAATTCAGGCTGCACGGGTTCCCTCTTTGATCTCTACTCTCTAATTCAGGCTGCATGGGTTCCCTCTTTGATCTCTACTCTCTAATTCAGGCTGCATGGGTTCCCTCTTTGATCTCTACTCTCTAATTCAGGCTGCATGGGTTCCCTCTTTGATCTCTACTCTCTAATTCCGGCTGTATGTTTTCCCTCTTTGATCTCTACTCTCTAATGCAGGCTGCACAGGTTCCCTCTTTGATCTCTACTCTCTAATGCAGGCTGCATGGGTTCCCTCTTTGATCTCTACTCTCTAATTCAGGCTGCAAGGGTTCCCTCTTTGATCTCTACTCTCTAATGCAGGCTGCATGGGTTCCCTCTTTGATCTCTACTCTCTAATGCAGGCTGCATGGGTTCCCTCTTCGATTTCTACTCTCTAATGCAGGCTGCATGGGTTCCCTCTTGATCTCTACTTCTAATGCAGGCTGCATGGGTTCCCTCTTTGATCTCTACTCTCTAATGCAGGTTGTATGGGTTCTCTCTTCGATCTCTACTCTCTAATTCAGGCTGCAGCATGCAGCCTTTAACTATAGTCAGTGCATGAATGTGGAGTAGGTTTTTGTTCAGCATTTATTCTCTGATCTTGAATTAGCCTTCTGTCATGTAATTCATTGCGTCGTAAGTACCTAAAAAACTGGTTCCAGCATCGACACTGACTTGTTATTTCTCTTTCCGTTGTACATGAAACAAATATTGCCAATTGTCAAGAGCAAGTAGCACACCGACAAGAAAATGGTCAGTAATTCATACATATATATTGATTAATTAATTTATTGATTCATTGAACTTAGGTGAATAGCCATGTGTGTTTTGATCTTGTTCTTACACAGGAAGAAATCTCAAAGACAGTGCACAAATGCCATGGCACCCGCGATGATCTTCCGATCTAATTGTAAAGATGATGAGAATTTTGTAAGAATTGTATTTAAATATTTTTAATGAATTTTATCAAAGCAGTGGATTTATAACATGACTCACATGACATTTCTCTCCACTGCTCGTGGAGCATAGGGTCTCAACAGTTGTTCCTCACTCTTTTCGGTCTCTGGCTGTTTTATTTATAGTCTCCCAGGATAGTCGAGCACTCTTCACTTCCTCAAGAAGATTTCGTATCCAGGTTTGTTTAGGGCGTCTTCTTTTTCGTTTTCCTTGCGGGCTCCACTCAAGTGCTTGTCTAGTGACACTAGACCGTGTCTACCGTAGGGTATGCTTTACCATATACTCTTTTCAATTTCAACTACTAAATGTTCTTGAAGTGTTCAACACAGGACTTGCTTTTCAACTACTAAATGTTCTTTAAGTGTTCAACACAGACTTGCTTTTCAATGGAATATTTTTCCAAAGTTCTTTTGTCTCTATGTAAGTTACATATAGTTCTTGTAGTCCGTTATAGTGACTATTGTTTGAAAAGTGAACAATATATTATAATAAAATATTATTATTTGTACCTACATTTCTTTGTACCTTATCCCTGCATTTTTTAACATATTTGCAGCAGAATTCCTTGTTCACGTTTCATAACTTGCAATACAATTACAGCGATAACGCAAGTATGTGCAATATAAAACAATTATTTTTTTGTATGAAGTTTCCATTATTCCAATTTTTCATACTTCCTATATTTAGTTTTATTAATTATACTCTCTTCCCCATCTTCCTCAAACTTCCAACAAACAATAAAGAATTATTCAAAATGTCCTCCTTTGTTCTCCGTTTTTCAATTATTTTTATACAATATGTTGAACATTTTATGTGTTGATTTGCACTGCTTAGAAGTTTATTTTGTTTTAACAACAACATTTCGACAATATCAGCGCCATCTCAACTTCAAAGACACACGGATTGACAAGGACGGGTTTCAGGCAATAAAGTGTCGAAACTTCTCAACAGGAGACCATTGAAATCTTTACTTAGTCTTGTTGAGAACACAGTTTAAATCACAGCAATAAAGCATTAAACTCAAGCTTTCTAAGTTTTATAGGATACAAAGGTCAAGTCTAGGGATAAATTTAGCATCGACTTGAAAAACAATAAAACTGAAGTCGTTCTCAAAGTTCCTATAACAACTTCAACAAAACTTGGCGCTGGAAGATCATCAAAATGAGCCATGTTTAACATATTTTATTGTCTTCTACTCTAGGCCAGCTTGAATTTAATTTCCTTGGTAAAATCTGAAATGATCTCAGTACCATGTCACGACGGACACCACAAGTGTCATTTTATATGACAGTGAGAAATTATGTTTCAAATGTGATACATACTTGAGTTCTAGCGTATATGAGAGTAGTTAGAGTGACAAGTTTATTTCCAAATCATGTTGAAACTCAAGCGAATAAGATATATAGACTGGTACCTTCATACACAGTTTCTTCATATACAGGTGCCTGTTCTTATTCTTCTTTTTCTTTGTATACTGTGAGAGTTCATCTTATTGGCCGAATAAGATAGCAAACGAAAAGATTTCTTCTTCTGCGTTCTCAGTAGATTGGGATTTCGGATTCTCTACTAAAGGTCACCGTGTGATTCAGATTATCAGCCCCGCCATACAGTTTGTCTTAGACGCTGGTGTAAGTGGGCCACCTCTTTCTTCTCAGATCTGCATACTGGGAGCAGTTCTGCGTACTGGGGGCAGTTCTGCGTACTGGGGGCAGTTCTGCAGTGTACTGGGGCAGTTCTGCATACTGGGAGCAGATCTGCGTACTGGGAGCAGTTCTGTAGGATATGCTCTGTTGTCATGCTCTCCAATCCACAGGTGCACAGGTCGTTGGCGCCTATCTTGAATTTAGTGTACAGGAGGTGTCTCATTCTTTTGTAACCCGTCCAGAGGCGAAGTTTGACAATCTGGTCATATTTGAACAGTTAGTAGTATCAATCATTATTGTTGTGCTGTTCTTTCTCCTACTCTGCCTTTTAGTGCCATCTGGCGATGATTTTTGCTTCTTCATAGCTGACCAGGCTGTCATCCTGGGTATTCATGCTCCCTCTTGAGCCAGTCTGTCAGCATCTTCATTTCTCTTGAGCGTTGAACATACTATGGGTCATTAGAGACAATCATTGAAAGAAAAAAATGGAGGTGGATTCAGCATGTATGTCTTATGTCAGTTGGGGCAATAGCTGGAGCTGCTCTCCCATGTACAGCGGATGAGATAAGAAAGCATGGAAGTCCTAAGGAAATACGGAAAAGAACGGTGGAAAAACAGTTGAAAGATTATGACACCTGACATTGGAAACATTGAAATAAAAGGTGACAGGAAGTCAATAACCGCGATCTCTTCTTTTCTCTAACCCTGTTGTGCTTACAAGTCAGGATAAGAATAGATTTCTAGAACGTTCTTTTGTATGCACTTCATAAACAGTGTTTTTCACCGCCTATATTATTTCTGAGGTATACCATTTGCGTGGACGGTCTTTTTTCTTTCGATCCGCTATATCGGAGTAGAATTGCTATTTGTGTATATTGTCTGTTGGTAATCTGCTTATGTTGACGAATCATTTAATTTGTTGTTTCTGATGAAGTTCAATACTAATGTTTTACCACTATTACCCTTCTGTCTTCATTTCTAAACGGGTCTCCAGTGCTTTATCTACATGCATTAGGGAATCTAACGGGTGTGCAAAAAATTCAAGATCTTGGCGCAAACCACACATCACAAAGAGTGGTTGATGCGGTTGATAAGAACAAACGTAAGTAACAAGACAAGCAGATAAGCAGACGACAAACAATACTCATCAATAAAAGAATTTCGTTCTTCTTTGAACACTTCTTTGAACGGGGTCAAAGGCACAAAGAAAGAACGGCGCGCTAGATTAGTGAGCTGGCACTAATACCCTGCCCTCACCTCCACGTGGTGACCCTGGTAAAAGACGGTAGTTTCGGTCTGTCTAAGAAGGCAGGTGCCGTGGGAGAGCTACTCTGGGGCAAGTAGAGATGCAAAGGTAGTGACGCTAGATGGGATCCGCTTGCAACACAGACGAGCGAACTCCCACAGTGACTAATAATGCTCGTCTCTCCCGGCCGATGGAAAAAGCTGGAAGGATAAACGTGAAACCACGTGGGGCGAAATTCGGAGCCTGCGCATGCTCTCTCTTGAGCCCTCTCTCTGGAGCCGATGAGTATGCTGGGAATCGAGTTGAACTGCAAGAGGGACCACATAGGCCGAAACTCGGGACCGTATCTCACGGATGGGGGCACGATTATAAGTCATCGAAGAGACGTTGACCCACGCGGGGAAATTCGGAGCCCGTGCATGCTGTCTCTGAGCCTCTCTCTTGAACCGATGAGTATGCTGGGAGTCGAGCTGAGCTGCACGCGGGTCCACACGGACGACCTTGCAAATGTGAGCACGGCGGGAATTGACAGAAATGGTGAGGTAGGCACCAGGGCAGAGTGAGCATGCACGGGCACGAAGCACGGGTGGACCCACAAGGGGCGAAACCAAGTGCTCCCATCACAGGGATGGGGGTCCGCTTTGAGCCCTAGGCGGAACAGCCCAGCAAATGTGTGCACGGTTGGAATTGACGGAAACGGTGATGTAGGCACCAGGACAGATCGAACATTCACGCAGAAGATGCATGGGTGGGCAGGCATCGGGCGAAAGCCGCGCCTCCTTCTCAGGGGTGGGAGATTGGGTTAAGCCCCAGGCGGGAACTGCACAGGCAAATGTGAGCACGATTGGAATTCATGGAAATGATGAGGCTGGCACCAGAGCAGAGCATGAGAGCGATGCACAGATAGGCCGTCAGGCGGTCAAAAAGGCAGGCATGGCAGCGACAGGCACGGCAGTGGCAGGCACGGCAGCGCAGGCACGGCAGCCACGGCAGCGGCAGGTACGGCTGCGACAAACACGGCAGGCGCGCCAGGCAAGAGGGTATGTGGACCACCCGAGTGTGCAGAACAACTGGAAAGCCACGCAGAGGTAAAACCAGTGCGCGTTTCCGCTCGCAGGGAACTACTGCTACCTTGTAGTTGATTGGGGACAATCAAAGGCTAGTGGAGCAAACCGTACACAAAACTGGACGGGCGGCAAACCAAGCAGTCCATTAACAAGACTGGTATAGCTGGGTAGATCACGCTCATCAGCTCGGGAGGGCAGGTCGTCTACGGGTCGCTGCCCTAAACGACAATAGCAACCTGCTGCCTTTGTGGGTTTTGGCTGGTGACAGCAAAAGGCAAACGAAGAGCGAACCTAGTAAACGCTGGTTGAAACAGAACACACCACCGAAAGATAAGCACTTGAGCTCCAATAGGTACTGAAGACTGTGCACGTACATTACGTTCTGATGTTTGGCTGTTTATATATCACAATAGAATGATAAAAACGGCTTAAGAACGATCGAGAGAGAGAGAGAACGCTTCATCGACCATTGATAACCACTCTTTGTGATTTATATGTAATTTGAGCTTAAGGACTATTGTACATTGTGACAATTATGCGCCTACATATCCGAGCAGGCCAACACATCTAAGTTCTGCGTCGCTTTTTATTTACTAGGTAGCTTCCTAGGCCCTACTTCAATCGCCTCTTAAGACATGCATTGTAGGGCAGTGTTACTATTCTTTGCTTCCTTGCTGCGCCAGCTACCATGAGAAAAGATTTGGCATTTACAGTACCTTGTGGTCACTATGCAAGAACCCCTGCCACTCGTGCGAGAAAAGAATTTGAGTTACAGTGTACCTTTGTGTCCTGTAACCCTGCAACACAGGCGAGAGAAAAGAATTTGGATTTACTACCTTGTGTCACTCAAGAACCCCTGCAACAACATGCGAGAAAAAGAATTTGAGATTTACAGTCCTTGTGGTATGCAAGAACCCTGCAACACACATGCAGAAAAAGAATTTAGATTTACAGACCTTGTGGTCACAATGCAGAACCCTGCAAACACATGCGAGAAAAAGAATTTGAGATTTACAGTACCTTGTGGTCACAATGCAAGAACCCTGCAACACACGGGAGAGAAAAGAATTTGAGATCTACAGAACTTGTAGACACAATACAAAAAATTGAAATGATCATCAATCTGGGAGTAGGATTGAGAGGTCACAATACAGGTCCACATTCAACCTGGGATATTTGCATATTGATGTAGCATCAAAGAATACAGTGAAAACTTGAAATGTAAAATTTTGAATTAAAATTGCTTGGTTTTGAAAAGATACTACAATATAGCGAAACAAAACATTTTCTTGCTATATATACGGAATGCTGGGCAATTGTCACAACATTCGCTGAGCAGTACAAGTTTAACAATAAATTTCTTAGAGAATCCAGCCAATTGGTCAGATAAGATCATAAATGAAGATCTAGAACAAACTAATTTCCTATAACTGTCAACTCATGAACATATAAATAAGATGGAGATGCTGGACAAGTGTGTGGAAATACAACACTGGACCTTTAATAAATATAATCTTCGCGACGAAAATGGATAGAGTAGACTATTGTCTATTGTTTTCCCAGGTCGATGATTGAATTGTTTCCACTCTTGCCGTTAAGCAAGATGGGGAGTTTAATTTTCAGTGCAGATGAGTCTCTCTTGTTGTGTTATATCCGTGTTTATTGATGTGATCTGTGATATTGTCTATTCATCTTTTCTTGGTCTTTTGTGACTCTAGTACAAGATCTCTTGTTATGTAGCTGTTATTGGTGGTTATTGTATTTTTCTTTCTGTTGTCTCACAGCGTCAGGTCAGGAAGAATTCAAAGCGGAAAACTAAGTATGCGCTTGTAAATAGTCTCTTTCGTCGAGTCTGTTATTCTGCCTGAAGATCTATGTTCTGCCTGAATATATATATATTCTACCTGAAGATACATGTTCTACCTGAAGACAAATGTTCAACATGAAGACACCTGTTTTACCTGAAGACACCTGTTCTATCTGAAGATACATGTTCTACCAGAAAATACATGTTTCTACCTGAAGATACATGTTCTACATGAAGAGAAATGTTCTACAAGAAGACGCCTGTTCTATCTGAAGACACCTGTTCTACCTGAAGGTACATGTTCTACCTGAAGTTACATGTTCTACCTGAAGTTACATGTTCTACCTGAAGTTACATGTTTTACCTGAAGTTACATGTTCTACCTGAAATTACATGTTCTACCCGAAGTTACATGTTCTATCTGAAGACACATGTTCTACCTTAAGTTACATGTTCTACCTGAAGTTACATGTTCTACCCGAAGTTACATGTTCTATCTGAAGACACATGTTCTACCTTAAGTTACATGTTCTACCTGAAGTTACATGTTCTTCCTGAAGTTACATGTTCTTCCTGAAATTACATGTTCTACCCGAAGTTACATGTTCTATCTGAAGACACATGTTCTACCTTAAGTTACATGTTCTACCTGAAGTTACATGTTCTACCTGAAGACACATGTTCTACCTGAAATTACATGTTTTACCTGAACACACCTGTTCTACCTGAAATTACATGTTCTACCTAAGTTACATGTTCTACCTGAAGCTACATGTTCTTCATGAAGTTACATGTTCTACCGAGTTACATGTTATATCTGAAGACACCTGTTCTACCTGAAGTTACATGTTCTACCTGAAGTTACATGTTCTACCCGAAGTTACATGTTCTACCTGAAGTTACATGTTCTACACGAAGTTACATGTTCTACCTGAAGTTACATGTTCTACCTGAAGTTACATGTTCTACCTGAAGTTACATGTTCCACCTGAAGTTACATGTTGCACCTGAAGTTACATGTTCTACCTGAAGTTACATGTTCCACCTGAAGTTACATTTTCTGCCCGAAGTTACATGTTCTATCTGAAGTTACATGTTCTACCTGAAGTTATATGTTCTACCTGAAGTTACATGTTTTACCTGAAGTTACATGTTCTACCTGAAGACATCTGTTCTACCTGAAGTTACATGTTATACCTGAAGTTACATATTCTACCTGAAGTTACATGATCTAAATGAAGTTACATGTTCTACCTGAAGTTACATGATCTAAATGAAGTTACATGTTCTAAATGAAGTTTCATGTTCTACTCGAAGTTACATGTTCTACCTGGTTACATGATCAAAATGAAGATACATGTTCGAACAATGCATATTCTTTCTTCTTCTTCTGCGTTCTCACTAGATTGGGATTTCGGATTCTCTAATAAAGGTCGCCGTCTGTCTCAGATTATCAGCCACGCCATACAGTTTATCTTGGACGCTGGTGTAAGTGGGCCACCTCTTTCTTCTCAGGTCTGCATACTGGGGGCAGTTCTGTAGGATATGTTCTGATGTCATACTTGCCAAGCCACAGGGGCACAGGTCGTTGGTGCCTATCTTGAATTTAGTGTACAGGTGGTGTCTCATTCTGTTGTGACCGTCCGGAGGCGAAGTATAGCTATCTGGTCCCTTCTGGACAGTTGGTAATATCCATCATTCTTGTTGTGTTTTGGGTGTTCTTTATCCCATTTTGCTTTGTAGTGCCCTTTAACGATGGTTGTTGCTTCTTCATAACTAACCAGGTTGTCATCTTGGGGCATTCCTGCTCACTGAACAATGCATATAAGATTCAGTATAACATATTCCTTTCTTGTTATTAACTATTCTGACAAAGTAGCACATATTTTAAGTTGCGACTCTCATCCTTGTGTTGCCGGAGCAAGTACGGGAAGCAAAGTATAATACCACTGCGGCCTATAAGGCATGTCGTAAGAAGCGACTGAGGTAGGGCTTAGAGAAGCTATCTTAGTAAATAAAAATTGTCGCATAATTCAGATATGCTGGTCAACTTGCAGGCGGATACCTGCACAACTTCAATTTCAGGCGGATCCTGCAAACTTGGGCCTTCGGGGATACCGCACAACGTACAATCACTCTGTTATATCACAAACATGGTTTATTCACCCAATTGCTGCGAACTTTCGACGACAAGTGGTCGATATGACGTTCGAAGAGAAGAAAGAGTTGCCTTAAGGACAAAAATATAATAAGAATAAAACAACAAGATATGAAGAAAGAATAAGAATGAAAACAAACAGATAATGAAGAAAGAAATGAATGAACAAACAAGATAATGAAGAAAGAAAATAAGAATGAACAAAGATAATGAGAAAGAAAAAGATGACACAAACGATAATGAAGAAGAAAATAAGAATGAAACAACAGATAATGAGAGAAAATAGAATGAAACAAACAGATAATGAAGAAAGAAAATAGAATGAAAACAACGATAATGAAAAATAAGAATGAAAACAAACAAGATAATGAAGAAGAATAAGAATGAAAACAAGATAATGAAGAAAGAAAATAAGAATAAAACAAACAGATAATGGAAGAAATAAATGAAAACAAACAAGATAATGAGAAGACATAAGAATGAAACAAACAAGAT
This sequence comes from Arion vulgaris, assembly GCA_020796225.1. Taxonomy (NCBI): domain Eukaryota; kingdom Metazoa; phylum Mollusca; class Gastropoda; order Stylommatophora; family Arionidae; genus Arion; species Arion vulgaris. The sequence goes on along the minus strand of CM036763.1, from coordinate 19,318,475 downwards.
AATGAAGAAGAAATGTGAACAAACAGATAATGAAGAAGAAAATAGATGAACAAACAGATAATGAAGAAGAAAATGAATGAAAACAAGATAATGAAGAAAAAAAGAATGAAACAACAAGATAATGAAGAAAGAAAATAAGAATGAAAACAAACAAGATAATGAAGAAAGAAAATAAAAAGAGAAAAAGAAAAATATGACACTGCAGGTCTCATCTGCTTCAAGCTTGAAACTTCCAATCTTGGCAGAAGAACTTTCTCGTTTAACAAATTATCTGTCTATTAAATACACAACAATACCAAAGTTTGTCATCGTTTTACCAAACCGGTAATCACTTGTTTGTCTAAATTACTCCAATTAACTCTAAATTACCCACATATTTATTGAAGTGCCCGCAAACATGTGATATTGATTACATTTAATACCCATATGATTATTTTGTTTTTATGCGTGTGCTTCTTGGTGCATTAAATGGTTCTGTTTCCCCAAACATATCCCATCTATGCGGGTTTTTAACAAGATCAAAATGAGCAAAATAATCAATAAAGACACGCACATAATCCAAGTTTTAATTAGACTTAATTATTCAGAAACATGAATCAATGGTTTTACAGTAGACAATATATCAATTTGAACTTTGTTTCGTGTGTTAGTCAATTACTAAGAAATGTTTAGGAAAGTATCAAATCTGTTTTCCTTGTAATACGCAGATTTAATTAAAAATCAATTCTGGAAACTCTCCAAATGTTTTTCCTGTTTGGATTTTGCAAACACTGCATTCATACATCGCTGAATCTCAGATTTAAAAACCTGGTTAAGCTGCCATCAATACACGGATCATAGCTATTTGCAGGCAGACATTCTCTTTTATGTTCGTCCGGCCCAGGAATAAATATATCAAACACTCGCTATAGCTGGCTATGAAAATTAATTGCGACCCAGCTCATAGAAATGAAATCCCTATTAAACGGTGGTGGAAATTACTGGCCATTTTATTATACCATTCTTCAAGACTCTTAAGTACTTCTGTAAAAAAAAAATGTGTTCTATTGGTAGGGTACAAGGACTGCTCTGTCTAGAACCATCTAATATTTTGTTCTCCTTCGCACACATCCATATAAAACTTGTTTGTTTTAATCGTGTTCTTGTTTACAATATCGCCCCATTCATTTTGTTTCTGAGTGGGAGAGTATTATGTGAAGCTTTTCAAAGCAGCGAAACGGGCAAATTTATTGATAATTTTCATTCACATTAACACGCTATTTGTCTTTATCATTATTTCACCAATAACTAAATTATCGTTCTTGCACTTGATTGCTTGAGGGATTAAACAAATGCAAGAGATTTTGTTTCAAACTGGAACAAATCAGTTTTATCTTTGAATATTTGATCAGTAAATAGAAGCATAAAAAGGAAGCACTTAAAATTATGTTTATTTTCAAACTCTTCGCGCTCTTTCTGTTAGAAGTGCATGCACTTTCAATGCTTGTTTTTCTAAAAAAAGGCACATGATAAAATTTTAAAAACAAAATTCATAAAAGAAATACTCATCTTTTTCTTCAATTACTTCTTCATTCATTTTCAGACGCCTTCAATATGAATATGTTCAAAGAAAACTGGGGTCTGTCCTATGTTATCAAGGTCTTCAAAGATCTTGTCAAGCAGTGATATTGATATTTTGTTATATATTTTAACTAGGCAACAAGAGAGAACAATGAAATTATCCTACAGTGGTATTGTTACATTGATGTCTATTTGACTTAGCAAACAAGAGAGAACAGCGAACCACAATGTTATTGTTACATTAATATCTAATTCAGCTAAGAAAGAAGAAAGAACAGAGAGAATATCATGCAGTGGTATTCTTTCGTTTCTCTAATTCTGTTTTGTCTCACAGCGACAGGATAAGAAAAGATAAATAGAAAGGGCTTTTTGTGCGTTTCATAAATATTGTTTTTCATTGCCTATTTTATTACTCTGGTTCATCTTTTGCTTAGACTACCTTTACTCTGTATCCACTTCGTCTAAATAGCATTTCTTTGTCTGAAATCGATGCATGTGTCCTAAACGCGTAGAAGTCTGTACACTTAATGGCCTACCAAACCAATGTGCAACGTATACACGTTCTTGGCAAAGATCAAACATATCACAAAGTGTGATTAAAATTGATCGTAAAGAACGAACACAAAGAAGAAGTAGTAGAAGAGTAACATTTTTCTTTAAGGCATACTGTCCGTTGGTAATCTGCTTATGTCGCTGTCATTTAATTTGTTGTTTCTTGATAAAATTCAATACTGATATTGTACACACTATTTTTCCCTTATGTCTTCATTTATAAACAATTTTCTTCTTGATACTCCCAACATTCTGTGTAGGTACTTTCTTCTGTCATGACTAGTTTTCTTCTATCGTTTGATGTCAACGTCCAGTTTATTGGTATATATATTTACTAAGTAACATGATAGGACAACGCGCTTATGTCCCTGCAATAGTATTTGTACATTGGTACCTAACTTAACGAAGTAGCAATGGCTAATTATGTATTTACAAAATGAACTAAGTCGCAATGGTATTATGGTATTGGTACATTGGTATCTAACTTAACTAAGTAGCAATGGTATTATGGTATTGGTACATTGGTACCTAACTTAACTAAGTAGCAATGGTATTATGGTATTGGTACATTGGTACCTAACTTAACTAAGTCGCAATGGTACTATGGTATTGGTACATTTACCAACTTAACTAAGTAGCAATGGTATTATGGTATTGGTATATTGGTACCTAACTTAACTAAGTAGCAATGGTATTATGGTATTGGTATATTGGTACCTAACTTAACTAAGTAGCAATGGTATTATGGTATTGGTACATTAGTACCTAACTTAAGTAAGTAGCAATGGTATTGTGGTATTCGTACATTAGTACCTAACTTAAGTAAGTAGCAATGGCGAAATACGTAAAAACAAAGTACTGTAGTTTTACAAAATACAAAATCAATAACAATACACAGCAACGTTTCGACCAACAGGCCTTTATCAAGAAAAGGATACAACAGAAGTGAATCTCTTCACTCCTTACTCGGCACAGAACATATAAAATAAGACAAATAAATTCCTAACGGCTTTATATCGATAACTTAACTAAGTGACAAAAGAGAGCAAATTTACTGTATCTTATGCTATTGTAGCTCTCATATTATTATAATGAAAACATCATTAACTTTTAAGCATATTCAGATACGTAAGTTGGACATACGCTGAGAAGAAGTCAATACAGAATCACAAAACTGGTATTTGAGTTGATGCAAATATTTCAAGAAAAAGGGAACGCCCTGTTGAAACCATGAACAAACTTTACTGAAAGAGGAGAGAATTATGTAACTCTAATTTGAGATAGTTTCCGAACAGAGGCGTTTCAGGGTTGTGAATCCCATTCGCTGATCATATTGAAAGAGACGGGTGTCGATATTGGTGCAGGACGAAAAGAACGACATACCAAATATGGAAAGAGATTGATTAATGAACATCGAACTGGCGTGTTGGGCCGCTGGACGCTGCTGGATTTATTGAAGCGGAGATCGGATCACATATGGACGTATCCGTAGTGCTATGATGATAACCCTTATATAACTGATAACTGATGAGTCTCTTTTTTCTATAGAAGCGATTGAACAGTTGCCCAGGATATTAGAAAAGGAAAAAAGGAACCCTTTCATACCTCGTGGTATATAGGTCAATACAGTGCCTGTATTGTTCATTGACCGTCGGCACACGATGGGTGATGTGGTCAGCATCACGCCGGACGCCTTTACTTTCCCAGAGCATGTCTGGTACCCATTTGAGGCTGGGTCGACCTGAGAGCCGTCGTGGTCGGGAAAATTTCACGCGCATTGCGGGAGCTGAACCCAGACCACCAGCCTTGTGGAGCGACACAGCGGCTCTCCAGGATATTAGAACTATACAGACATTTCTTGCAGGCTCTATGTAACATATAACGTTACAAGAGAACTGTAATACAATACAATATACGTATAGGAAGAATTTTTTTTGTTTTTTTTTGTGTGTTCTTTTAGAAAGATTGGCTTTTCTATTGTTTTGTATTGACATTCTCAATTCCCTTGATTGCAGAAAAAAATACCAAACTTAATGTGTTGTTAATTTTGTTTCTCTCTTTCTCAAGCAATACAATATGCAGTCTTTGAGAAAGTGTTAAAAGCAAGAAAACAGTAAACAACTAAATTTTTGTTAGAAAAAACATACTTGAACATGACAAGCAGCTAGTTACATGACTTTTTGCCTGCATGTCTAGCACGTTATCACAGTATTATCTGTATTAAGCGATTTTCCTTTTGTTCCGGTAGCTTTCTGAAAGATTTAGATGATTTTAGAAACGTTTAGAAACATACTATTTCTGGGTTTAAAAAATAATATATGTCTAAACGGTTTTTGAAAGAAGATATATTATGATTTGATAACAACATCCAAACAAGAGAACGATGGAAAGGTAACACTTCTTCTTCTTCTGTGCGTTCGTTCTTTACGACCAATGTTAATCACTCTTTGTGATATGTTTGATCTTTGCCAAGAACGTGTATACGTTGCACATTGGTTTGGTAGGCCCCTAAACGCATAGACTTCTACACCTTTAGGACATGTGCATCCGTTTTCAGCCAAACCTCCTTAGTCGCCTCTTACGACATGCATGGCAGGTAACAGTGGTTCTATTCTTTACACCCCAAATTTGGGCCCGGTAACCACTCGGGCCCCGGTAACCATTCGGGCCCCAGTAACCACTCGGGCCCCGGTAACCACTCGGGCCCCGGTAACCACTTGGGCCCCGGTAACCACTCGGGCCCCGGTAACCACTCTGGCGAAAGGTAACACTGAAAGTAGGGTAAGAAATACTTAGAGTTAACAATTTTGATAAGAAGGTTAAAAACAGAGGTTTTCTTCTTCTTGAGATGCTCCATATCGATCACTTGTTAACTACTCTTTGTGATTTGTATGTGATCCGAGCCTGAGAGCGATTTCACGTTGTGCCAGTTATATGCCTACACTTATGCCAGAACATCCGATTTATACGATGCTTTTTATTTACTAAGGTAGCTTCCCTAGACCTTACCTCACTCGCCTCTTACGACATGCCTTGTAGGTCACAGTGGTACTATTCTTTGCTCCCTATGTGAACCCCAGTAACAAACACGCGGGATGACAACCAAACATGAAGGAGGAATACAAGACATACTAAATGAACAATTCAAGTTTTCAATAGGATGGCAAACAAACATCGATGACAGATACAAGACAAACTATGTGAACAATTCAAGTTTTCAATGGGATGGCAAACAAACAAACTACATTCCATTACAGACGTGGCTCTCTTAAGGTATGATGCTCCAGCGAATTAGAAAGTGGGTGCAAGATTTCAATCCTTATTGTGATCCGGGTTCATTCTGATAATAATGTCAGTTTTAAGCCTTCATATTAATAAGTACGTTCTCTAAACAACGTACATGAGTCTGTTGGGACATATCAGGGTCTTTGTTGTTTAGTGTCGGTCTTAAAATCAGTCAAGAGAGGACAAAAATACTGCGAAGCAACAATGTACAGCAAGGTCTAATATTGATTGAAGGAAGTATAGAAGATGTTGGTGAATTTGTATACCTTGGAAGTGATCAACAAATAAACAGGGTACAGGTATTAAGAGCTTTCGAAAAACAAATAGACAAACACGGAACTCGAACCACTTACCCTAGTGCTTACAACACCAATCGTCTAGCCTAGCAATACGAGCGTTTTTACGAACACAACCAATGAGCCATTCTAAAAAATGACTCACGGGGGAGTGTCTTTCTCAAACGCTCATTTCAACTAGACACAGAACAGTCAGGTAGGGTTCGTTCCAACAGTGTCTGTTGGACAAGCCTTTGCTATCCTGCACACAGTGTGGTAATCTACCACCTTCTCCACTAAAATAACTTACTTACTTAATCCGTCATGCCTAGTGACACATGGGGCTTCAGAAAGGACTTTCCATGCTCTCCTGTCCGTGCAACCTTCAGCGCAGAGCCCCACGTCAGAGATGCGGTGTCCAGTTCCTCTTCCATCATGCGCCTCCATGTTGTCCGTGGTCTGCCTTTCTTTCTCTTTCCTCTGGTGTCCAAGTGAGGGCTATTCTTGCAGGCATTTCTTGTCTCATTCTCATAACATGTCCGAGCCATTTCCATCTTCTCTTTTGAGTATGTCATTCATTGCCTCTTGTCTTGTGTCTTGGAGTAGTTGGTTATTGGATATTTTTACTGGCCAAAAGATTCCCAAGATTCTGCGAAGACAAGAGTGGTGGAAAACTGACAGCCTGCTAGTATCTCCTTTGGTCATCCTCCAACACTTCGATCCGTAGAGCAAAACTGGCAAAACAATGCTTTTATAGAGTTTAGCTTTGTGGTCCTATTGTAGATTTTGGACTTCCATACTGGTTTCATTCTGGCAAAAGCGGTTCTGGCCTTACTTAGACGTGATTTTATATCTTCCTCTGTGCCACCATTTAGTGTCAGTACGCTAACAAGATATGTAAACTGCTCAACCCTTTCCAGTGTTTCATTTTCTAACATTACTGGTTGTTGGATTTCACTGTTTGTCATAATTTTTGTTTTTCCTGTGTTTGTTTTGAGGCCTACTGTCTTTGCCGTGCTGTGAAGTATTGTACTTTTCTCTTGTATATGTTCATATTTGTGTGACACCAGGGCTTTTTCGTCTGCAAAGTCCAGGTCCTCAAGCATCTCGAAAGGGTCCATCTTATTCCTCTTGGTGCTTGTTGTTTTATGGCATTTTTAGCACCCAGTCAATTGTAATACTAAACAAAAGAGAGGACATTACCCATCCCTGTCTTACACCAGATTTTACTGGGAATGTTTTGTTAGAATTCTTTAGGTTGCAGGAGAAATCTTTATAGAAGAGGGCTATGATGTTGACAAGCTTCTGCGGTACGCCGTATTGTCTCAGTATCTTCCATAGGCTGTCTCTGTGGACGCTGTCGAATGCCTTTTCAAAATCTATGAAGTTGATGTATATAGTCCTTTGCCACTCACTACATTGTTCTAAAATGTTACGCAGGGTAAATATATGTTCATTTGTTCCTCTTCCTTTCCTAAATCCTGCTTGCTCCATTCGTAGACACTTGTCTACTGCTTCTTGTATTCGCATTATGACAATTTTGCAGAATATCTTACTTGGGATTGAAAGCAACGTGATTCCTCTCCAGTTATTGCAATCTGTTAGGTCTCCTTTCTTGGGGATTTTCACCACAGTATCCCCTAGTCCAATCCTTAGGCAATTCTTCTTTCTCCCAGATATCTGCAAACAATGGCTCTAATATGTTTGCAGCTAAGATGGGATCGATCTTGAAAAGCTCTGCTGTCATTTCATCATTTCCCGGTGCTTGTTGTTTCTCAGGATCCAATAGCTTTTACTATTTCTTGCTTTTCTGGCAATTTGAGGTTGATATCAATATCCTGTGCGGCCGGTGGGATATCCGTGGATGTTCAGGATCAGGTCTGTTTAGCACATCTTCAAAGTGGGATGTCCATCTCATATCCTGCTCCTGCTCTGTTGTCAACAGTTGTCCTAGACTGTTTCTGACTGGCATGTTATGGTTGTGTCTTTTACCTCCGCATAATTGTTTGATAATCTTGTACAGTGTGTGCAGATCATGTACTTTAGCAGCCTTTTCTGCTATTTCTGCTGTCTTTTCCATAAATTTTCTCTTGTCTGTTCTAGCACTTCTTTTACCATTTTGTTTAGTTCTGTATATTCTTTTCTTGCCGTATCTTTTTGACGTTCTGATCTAATGCTATTGATGAGATTTTTTTTTTCTCCTTTCGCTTTTGGATGTATTCTAAGGCCTGGCCACTTATCCACTCTTTATGTTGTCCTTTACTGGTTCCCAGTACCCTACTGCTAACTATTTTATATGTGCCTTTGATCGCATTCCATTTTTCTTGGATACTTTCAGTTGGTGTTGTGTCTGACTGCTCTGACAGGATTTGAAATCTGTTCTTTAGTTCCACTATATATTTTGTAGCAATCTCTCTGTCTTTTAATAGGTTAACATTAAAGTATTCTGTTCTTGTCTTGGCTTGTATATATGTTTTCTTGAGTTTGAACCTGATCATGGCAACGACAAGGTGGTGGTCGCTGCCCACGTCAGCTCCTCTTTCACCTTTACATCAAGTAATGTCTTTCGCCATTTGCTGTTCATCATAAAGTGGTCTATCTGGTTTTCATCTCTTCCATTTGGGGATATCCATGTGTACTTGTGTATGGTCCTGTGTGGAAACAATGTGCCTCCTATGATCAGTCTGTTTTCTAGACAAAATTGCTCAACATTTCTCCATTTTCATTTGCAGTGCCACATCCCTCTTTCCCCATTATTGCTTCTCTGTGTCTGTTATTGTTTCCAACTTTTGCGTTTAGGTCTCCCATTATGCACAAAACGTCCTGAGCTGGAACCTTGTCCACTATTTCCTGTATCCTTCTATAAAATGTGTTTTTGTCCTCTTCTTCGGCTTCGTTAGTGGGTGCATAGCATTAAATGATAGTTAGCTTTCCTTGTTTCCCATTAAATCGGGCTTTCAACAATCTTTCATTAATCGGGTGCCACTCTAAGAGATGTTTATTCAATCCTTTCCTTATTATTGTGCAACTCCTGCTGAATGATTCCCGTCGTCTCTTCCTGAGTATAAGATGGTTTCCCTGTTCTAGTTGTCGTCTGTCCAAAGCCTGTCCATCTACTTTCCCTGACCCCTAGAATGTGTAATTTATAGTGTTGCATCTCTTTTACCACCTGTGATGTCTTTGTGGTCTCGAACATTGTTCTGACGTTCCAGAATCCTATTCTTAGTTTAGTTTTGACATCCAGCAGACTTGAATTCCTAGCATGGGCTTCCTTGCGGCTTTCACCCATACTGTTCATGCTGACAGTGGTACTCCTCAAGACCGCTGGACATCGAGAGCATTTTTTCCTTTTGAAGTTTCTGTAACATTTTTTCTTTTTTATTGGGCAGAGTTGTTAGCACTGCGCCCAACCCCAACCTGGAGGACCAGGAGGCCACATTTAGTCTGACCTCTCACCTTGGACCTGTCGGCATGGGTAACCCTTCCAGGAACAGAACGTTCCTGCCGGCATAGCTTTCTGGATCATTGAGGCACGCAAGCCCCTCCACCACTACAAGGTAATGGCCTCATGGGGCCACTAAAATAAAGCTCAGGATATTCATCTCAAATGTGAAATCTGTGTTGTTGTATGGATCGGAAACGTGGCGAGTCACCAAGTTAAATACAAATAAGATTCAGACCCTTGTCAACGGATGTCTTCTGCGGATTCTCAGACTGAGATGATATGAGTGAGTTCCAAACACAGACCTGTGGATAAAAACCGGACAGAAACCCATGATGACCCATGTCAAGAGGAGAAAATGGCGATGGATCGGGCATACCCTGCCGAAGACACAGTCGAATGTCACTAGACAAGCAAGTGAGTGGAACCCGCAAGAAAAAAGATAAAGAGGGCGCTCTAAACAGACCTGGAGACGAAGTCTTCTTGAGGAACTGAGGACTGTTCGACTATTCTGGGAGACCATAAAGAAAACAGCCAGAGACCGAGAAAAGTGGGAACAACTGTTGAGGCTCCTATGCCCTTCAAGGAGCGTAGGGAATAAGCAATCAATCAATCAATCAATCAATCATCAGACTGCCAAATGATTACGCTCACAAAGCCATGTTCTCAGTTTTATTCATGTATTTGACGTCCATAACACACATTATTCAAGCCGATATTGCATTCTGTAACATATAATTTCAAAACCGTTGAAAATCTTGTCAAAGTTTTAATTTGAATCCAACCTTTATCTAAGGCTCACGGGCACCTGAACTAATTAAATTTGGCTAGAGGCAAAAGACCAGGTTGTAGGAAACCTGTGCATACTGATGATAGAAAACGAAAAATATCCAGTAATAGCCCTCACCCTCTCATCCTCTCTCCGTGCCAATTAAAGGCTTTGCCTCATTCAGTGGTTTTAATGAACGCTCTGATAAACTTCCCAGATTTAGCGATTGGCTAAAGTTACGGCCAATTAAAGGTTCATCCATAACATTCAAATATAAAATGGCCAACTTAAATTTTTTGGTTTGAAAATTGGAGGTTGGATTTTATCTTCAAATTCATTTCGTTTTTATTTGCATTTCATTTCTTCTGTCATTCTGTGTTCAATGTTAGATTTTCGCATCCAAAAATATCGTTGCGTTATTTCTATTGTCGAGTTATTTAGTAATGTGCACAATTGAGAGAAAATTCGAACAGTATCAGAGAAACAAGAATGGCTGAAAGAATGGAAGGTCTGATTTTCGTCTAGGCGTAAGTTTGTTGGGCTAGTTAGATGCCACCGACAAGTTTGTCGGGCTTGTTGATGCCTACCGACAAGCTTGTTGACTAATTAGATGCCCACGACACGTTTGTTGGCTAGTTAGATGCTACCGACGCTTGTAGGGCTAATTAGATGTACACAGACACGTTTGTTGGGCTAGTTTGATGTACACATACACGTTTGTTGGGCTAGTTAGATGTACACAGACACGTTTGTTGGGCTAGTTAGATGTACACAGACACGTTTGTTGGGCTAATTAGATGTCACAGACACGTTTGTTGGCTAATTAGATGTACACGACACGTTTGTAGGGTAATTAGATGCCCACGACAGTTTGTAGGGCTAATTAGATGTACACAGACACGTTTGTTGGGCTAATTAGATGTACACAGACACGTTTGTAGGGCTAGTTAGATGTACACAGACACGTTTGTTGGGCTAGTTAGATGTACACAGACACGTTTGTTGGGCTAGTTAGATGTACACAGACACGTTTGTTGGGCTAGTTAGATGTACACAGACACGTTTGTTGGGCTAGTTAGATGTACACAGACACGTTTGTTGGGCTAGTTAGATGTACACAGACACGTTTGTTGGGCTAATTAGATGTACACAGACACGTTTGTTGGGCTAGTTAGTGTACACAGACACGTTTGTTGGGCTAGTTAGATGTCACAGACACGTTTGTTGGACTAGTTAGATGCCTACAGACACGTTTGTTGGACTAGTTAGATGCACAGACACGTTTGTAGGGCTAGTTAGATGTCACAGACACGTTTGTTGGATAATTAGATGCCTACAGACCGTTTGTTGGGCTAGTTAGATGTACAAACACGTTTGTTGGGCTAGTTAGATGTACACAGACACGTTTGTTGGACTAATTAGATGCCCACAGACACGTTTGTTGGGCTAGTTAGATGTACACAGACACGTTTGTTGGGCTAGTTAGATGTACACAGACACGTTTGTTGGGCTAGTTTGATGTACGCAGACACGTTTGTTGGGCTAGTTAGATGCCCACAGACACGTTTGTTGGGCTAGTTAGATGTACACAGACACGTTTGTTGGGCTAGTTTGATGTACGCAGACACGTTTGTTGGGCTAGTTAGATGCCCACAGACACGTTTGTTGGGCTAGTTAGATGTACACAGACACGTTTGTTGGGCTAGTTAGATGTACACAGACACGTTTGTTGGACTAATTAGATGCCCACAGACACGTTTGTTGGGCTAGTTAGATGTACACAGACACGTTTGTTGGGCTAGTTTGATGTCCAGACACGTTTGTTGGGCAGTTTGATGTACACATACACGTTTGTTGGCTGTTTGATGTCACATACACGTTTGTAGGGCTAGTTAGATGTACACAGACACGTTTGTTGGGCTAGTTAGATGCCCACAGACACGTTTGTAGGGCTAGTTTGATGTACGCAGACACGTATATTGGGCTAATTAGATGCACACAGTCGCGATTGCCAATACATCCGATTTCGTGTAAGCTTTTTTCGCTTTCGACTCATAACACTATCAATTATATACTTATATTTATTTATATTAAAAAATATCAAATATGTTTCTTATTTGGGACACTTTACATTATAAACGGATCAGCCCGTGTGATGCCGGGGCCGGGCTAGGAAAGCAAAGAACAGTACCACTGTGACCTACAAGGCATGTCGTAGAGACGAGTTAAATAGAGGCCTACGGAAGCTACCCTAGTAAATAAAAAGCATCGTAGAAATCGAATGTGCTGTACAGTCGCTCTTAGGCTCAGATCACATACAAATCACACAGAGTGATAACAAGTGAACGATGTTGAGCGTTCGAAGAAAAAGAAGAAGAAGATAAAACGATCCACATCTAATTAGAATAACTCAAACTGCCCAGTGCACATACCAGTTCCAGATTAATAAATACATTCTGTGAATTATGCAAGTCATTGACCTGAAGTAAAACATCAAGCATTAACATGGCAGTCAAACGACAACTGATAAACTGCATATTTATTCCAACTCTCTGCTATCAGTGCCAAACATGGCCCCTGACTAAGACACAAGAAAGAAAGATTACAACATGTGAAATGAGATGTCTACGAAAAGCTGTCAACGTTACAAGGAGAGATAGAGTGAGAAACGAGAATACCAGAAGCATCGTTGGTACTATACCATGCATACAGTACATCGAGAAGCAAAGATTCAAGTGGTTCGGTCATCTAATGAGAATGGAACCACATTTACTGCCATCACGTGCCTACAATAATCGACAATCATGGCGCAGCTGCGAAAGCATGGACTGACAACGTCAAGCGCAAGACACCTGGCACAAGATATAAAACTAACTCTCCCCACGCCACTTCACGTCAAATGTGGTTAAGATAAGATACGATAGGATCGACCTGAAGTTTCAAACCTGGTCCATGGAATTTAATTTATAAGTAAAACAAGTGACCTCAAGTCAAGTGACCTCAAGTCAAGTGACCTCAAGTCAAGTGACCTCAAGAATCTCATCCTGTCGAAAGAATTCATAGAAATAACTCATCCTATATTGTTTAAATTTGTGAGCTAATGATAAGAAAAGTAAACGAAGAAGAAGGAGAAGAAAAATAATACAGATATGATTGTTGGTTACCGGGGCCCAAATTTGGGGTGTAAAGAATAGAACCACTGTTACCTGCCACGCATGTCGTAAGAGGCGACTAAGGAGGTTTGGGTGAAATCGGATGCATGTGTCCTAAACGTGTCATGCATTTAGGCCTACCTGCATTATACGTTCTTGACAAACATCAAACATGTACAAAGATGACACTGCACAAGATATAACTAACTCCACGCCACTTCATCAAACATGTCACAAAGAGTGATTAAAATTGGTCGTAAAGAACTCACGCAAAGAAGAAGAAGAAGATAGATATGATTCTGTGTTGTAAACCACATAAAAAAAAGACAAGTTACAAGCAAAGAAAAAAGAAGAATGTAAACTTGTAAGTTTATAGGTAATATTGAGACGTAAACATAAACAATCTATGAGAACGGATAAATGATTAAAGATATCAAGTGTTGGAGATATTTGACAACCAAACTTAACAATGAAGATAACACTTCAACTGATGAATAACATCCTCTTTTCCTTCTTCGTTCTTCCTGCCAGTGGTGGTTAGATTAGTAGACCTGGGGGTTAGATGAAAACTGGGATACGACTTGTATTTGTACCGCAGAGTTTGGTCTTATCTGAGGTGTGAGTCCGCCTGCCTAGAGTGTTCGTAGCGCGTTGGACGACGGGTGACAGGCGAGTGCTGGCTCAATTCCGCGGGCTGGCAGAAAAGCCACAGGTTCTCCAGAATTACAGTGTTGGTGGCACCGAACCGAAGGGTTACGATGTCCATACCGAGCGAGAGCTGGCCAAGGCTTGATCGAAAGAAATCTGAGTGTGAATACTTTTTCAAAATGTAGCCATTTTTGCAGATTCGAGAAAAGAACAGATCTCACGAAGAGTTAGAATATACTAATCTCCAAATATAATAGTAGTAGACATCTGTTTGACATTAGTCTGAGACATCTCTAGTACTGTGAGACATCCTAGTACTGTGAGACATCCTAGTACTGTGAGACATCTAGTACTGTGAGACATCCTAGTACTGTGAGACATCCTAGTACTGTGAGACATCCTAGTACTGTGAGACATCCTAGTACTGTGAGACATCCTAGTACTGTGAGACATCCTAGTACTGTAGACATCTAGTATGAGACATCCTAGTACTTGTAGACATCCTAGTACTGTGAGACATCCTAGTACTGTGAGACATCCTAGTAGACCTAGTGTGAGACATCCTAGTACTGTGAGACATCCTAGTACTGTGAGACATCCTAGTACTGTGAGACATCCTAGTACTGTGAGACATCCTAGTAATGTGAGACATCCTGGTACTGTGAGACATCCTAGTACTGTGAGACATCCTAGTACTGTGAGACATCCTAGTACTGTGAGACATCCTAGTACTGTGAGCCATCCTAGTACTGTGAGACATCCTAGTAATGTGAGACATCCTAGTACTGTGAGACATCCTAGTACTGTGAGACATCCTAGTACTGTGAGACATCCTAGTACTGTGAGATATCCTACCTTGACGAATACATGCTTGATTTGTTTTTATTTCCAAAACACCCAGTAGTATCTTCTCTCAAACATTGTCATTGCTTGTGTCATACATTATTGTCTCTTTTTATATGTTTCTATCTCATTACCACAATGTTTCCATTACTGTATACATTGTCCATTGTTACAATAAGGGCGTCAGATATCTTTTTCTTCTTTGCGTTCGTTCTTTACGACCAATTTTAATCACTTTTGTGATATATTTGATCTTTGCCAAGAACGTGTATGCGTTGCACATTGGTTTGGTAGGCCCCTAAACGCATAGACTTCTACACTCTTAGGACACATGCATCCGATTTCAGCCAAATCTCTTTAGTCGCCTATTACGACATGCGTGCCAGGTAACAGTTGTTCTATTCTTTACATCCCAAATTTGGTCCCCGGTAATCACTCGGGCGGCGTCAGATATAAAGACTTGTATGTTACAATAATGGCGTCAAATATCAAGACTCTTGTATGTTACAATAATGGCGTCAGATGTCAAGATTTGTATGTTACAATAATGGCGTCAGAAATAAAGACGCTTGTATGTTTCAATAATGGCGTCAGAAATAAAGAGTCTTGTATGTTTCTCTAATAGCGTCAGAAATAAAGACGTTTGTATGTTTCAATAATGGCGTCAGAAATAAAGACTCTTGTATGTTACAATAATGGCATCACAAATAAAGACACCTGTATGTTACAATAATGGCGTCAGAAATATAGACGCTTGTATGTTACAATGATGGCGTCAGAAATAAAGACTAAATCCGCTGACAGCACAGTACAAAACCTAAAAGAGAACTTCTCAGCTTTCAGAAAAGGCAGAAATTCACTTGCAGTGGATTCCATCTCACTGTGGCATTGCAGGCAATGAGAGTGCCGATGTCTTAGCTACGGAGGGCAGTGCCAAAGAGCAAACTTACCAACCCTTGTCTTTTCAAGAGGTCAAAATCCTCATCAGAGAAAATCTGCAGTAGACTGGAAGACAAACACTGGATATGATTATGGAAAAGACTCCTCAAAGACCTAAGCAGAACAGACCAGGTCATTATATTTCGACTACGCACAGGACACTGCAGACTCAAAAAACACTTATATAGACTAGGAATAAGTCAAACAGCTCTCTGCCAGTGTCAGCAGAGGGAACAGACACCAGAGCATATCCTGCAAGACTGTCCTCTTCTGTGTGAGCTGAGAAGCAACATGTGGCCACACCCAGTCGACCTGAAAACTAAGCTTTGGGAAACCTGACAGACCTGAAGCTGACTGCCCAGTTTGTGGTCCACAGTAAATTAACGCATGACCAGAGATCGCTGAAGAAGAAGAAGAATATTACAAGAATAGCGTCGGCTATTAAGACTCTTGAAATTAAAAGCGTGGCATATTCTTTAAAGGACGTAGCCATCAACCACAGTAAACTAGTCGTTGATTTTCTAGGCACCACTCATACGTTTAGTAGTTATTGATTTCTCAACGGTTTGGTCTAATTGTACCGTTCGTAAATACCCACGAGAACAAATTTGCTTCCAAATTGTCCGCTTCAGAGATTGAATCAGGTACACTTGGGTTGTGATTGATCTCACTACAGCGAAGCCACAGACGACCACTCTTGCATATTACTTCGCCCACGTGGTACCGGGGCCCGCAAGGAAGCAAAGAATAGCACCACTGCGACCTACAAGGCATGTCGTGAGAGGCGATTGATGTAGGGCCTATGGAGGCTACCCTAGTAAATAAAAAATCATCCCAGAAATCTGATGTTCTGGCCTACTTGTAGGCGCATAACTGGCACAATTTACAATCGCTCTTAGGTTCAGATCACATACAAATCACACAGAATGGTTAACAGAGCTGTCGATATGGACCATTCGAAGAAGAAGTATGTTACCTAAATTGAATCTCTCTGGCTGAGTGGTTACACCCTTTGCCTTGCGAGTCGAAGGTCGTGGGTTCAAATCCAGTTTTTCAAAACCCTAGGGTTGTTGCCGGAGCTACGGAGTTCGTGCTTTGTGCAATACTCTCGGCAGGTGGCGTGTCATTTCTGCGGAGGGGACCGAGCCATATGGGGTAAAATCCGGTGCAATGAAGTCAATCCTTCGGCTTAAAAACCCTTTAAATTGAGTCTATGACTATCGTTCACCTTTTTTTTCTTACTTCTTCCATCCATCTATCCTATTAACATAAACCACCCCTACATCACATGCACACTTCTCATCCTTAGAACTGCGTCCCTCTATACAATCAACTATCCGTGTTATTTTTATATTTTCTTAACTATAATGAAACTATCGATTTCTCTGGTCATTTTCGGATATTGAATTTTTCATACTGGACCTTATTAACTCCCCTCTCCTCTACTCTCTTTCCCAATATCCTATTCTATTATAGTGGTCACTTTGATTGTCCGGCAGTGTAGCTATGATAAACAGGGGAGGAATGTATAAAGCACGATCTCATATTCTGAACTCCGGACATTTTCAGAGATCGAAATCTGTGATAACAACGTTGAGGACGATAGAAAGCCAGAAATGCATTTAGAAAACATTGAGGAATTTATTATTTGGTTAGTTATGTTTCACTGATGTTGATTTGTTCTTGTTGTTGTTGTTATAATTTCTTCTTCGAAGGCTCCATATCGACCACTTGTTAACCACTCTTTGTGATATGTATGTGATCTGAGTCTAAGAACGATTGTACGTTGTTCCAGTTATGCGCCTACAAGCAGGACAGCATATCTGATTTCAGCGCTGCTTTTTTTTACTAGGTAACATCCCTAGGGCGTACATCAGTCGCTTCTTACAATATGTATTGTAGGTTGCAGTGGTACTATTCTTTGCCTCCCTAGCGGGCCCAGGCACCAAACGGGCGAGTTGTTGTTACTGATAGTGGGGTTTTTAATGATGAAGTTACTTTCGTTGATGAATGTTGGATTCTTAATGTGTTTTTTTTTCGTAACATTCACAAACATTATTCACAGTGGCACTTGATAAATTCCTGTTTATTTTGTTAATTATCAGATTTGCTCTTCACCCATGTGTTGCGGGGCTCGCAAGGGAGCAAAGAATATTAACACTGCCACCTACGAGGCATGTTGTAAGAGGCGACTGAGGTAGGTGCCTAGGGAAGCTATGCGTAGAAATTGGATGAGCTGGCCTACTTGTAGGAGCATAACTGGCACAACGTACAATTGTTCTTAGGCTCAGACCACATACAAATCACAGTGGTTTAACAAGTGGTCGATATGAAGCGTTCGAGGTAGAAGAAGAAGAACAGGCCACATGACCACAGTTCCAGCTATACCGAAATGGGAAGAATGGAGCCCTTGAAATGGTAAAATGACCAACTTCAGTAACTTTATCATTACTCTTGGGAGGGTATACAGAGATTTGAACAACATAAAGTATAAACATCAAAATTAAGCAGTTAATAGTAGCAGATAATACAAGATATGATGATGTTGTTGTATGTACCGATAGGTCTGTGTATTTTGGTGAAAAAGTCAAACTGGTCTTTTAGCAAGCGTGTAGGTCACTGCAGAGAAACACGGAGCACACAGGACAACTATTTCCAGTATGAGGATGAAATTTGGCGAAGTTGATGTGTGTTTTTTGGTATTCGAAAGCTTCAAAAACATGCTTAGCATTTATGTATTTGTTTCGCTATGTATCATCGCTCTAAAAAAAACACATATAATCGTTGTGTTGAAGATAATTATGGTGCACTTAAGTTGCTTAGCGACCGCCTGTTGTACGAGGACACGGAAATTGATGACGTATTTAAACTGTTGTTAAAAAAATGTAATTTAGAACAAAACGTTACAGAAGTTGCTAGAAGTGGGTAACTTTTGCGTGAAATGAGGAATGTGTTGAACCTGCGATACACAGGAACAATCAAACCATCATCATCTTCTAGAGCCGAGTGATAACATATGTGTTTTCTGGCATTGTTATTATAGAGTGGTTTCAAGAAACCAACTGTCTCCTTTTGTTTCTTCTCTTTATTTTTGGGATCGTATACAACACTTCTACTAACTACAGCTGAAGTTACTAAAGTATTGAAATATTGTTGCACATAAACAATAATGTGTTATTGAAGTGAGTCATACATACTTACAAATAGACAAACAAAGCACTGGAGGCAATATATATATATTCATTCGTCCGTGTGTTTCCGGGGCCCTCAAGGGAGCAAAGAATAGTACCAATGCGACCTACATGACATGTCGAACGAGACGACTGATGTAGGGGACTAGGATAGCTACCAGTGGCGGCTCGTTATTAAGGGTCTAGAGGGCCGGGCCCACCAAAAATAATATGTAACGTGTATTTATTATTGAATAAATCAAAATATAACATAACCCAAAGCCATGATTTACCCGAAAAATTGTGTCTGGCCCCACCAACAAAAACGATCACGAGCCGCCACTGATAGCTACCCTAGTAAAGAAAAAGCGTAGCAGAAATAGGAAGTGCTGGCCTACTTTTAGGCTCATAAATTTCACAACCTACATTTGCTCTTAGGCTTAGATCACATACAGATCACAAGAGTGATTTAACAAGTGGTCGATATGGAGCTCTCGAGGTAGAAAGAAGAAGAGATATATATATATAGTGTGTGCTACCGTATTATCAACATCATCATGTGGTACACAAATAAGTGTAGGCGTCATGAGACAAGAACTCACAAGGGTCCTCTCTATCCTGGGCAACTCGTTCAATCTCCTCCATGGAACTGAGACCGATATTTCCTGCCTCTCTCAGCAAAGTTCGTTTCATGGTCTCCTTAGGTTGTCCTCTCTTTCTTGAACCCTTTACATCCCACTTCAATGCCTGCTTTGATATTCGTTGATTATTTCTCCCCAATATGTGCCCAACATATCTCCATCTTCTCTTTCTTATAACAGTTATCACTAGTGGTTGACCAGACATTTCTCTGATTTCATCACTTCTCCTGAATTCGTTCCAAATACATAAAAAAGTCACAAATACATAAACAAAGCAAAATAGTTCCCAGATGGACACACATTTGCACAGAGAGGTTGCTGAATACATTTTATGAATATGAAATCTAACGTTATAATACCCCATCTACTGAGTTATACTGCAGCTTTGTACCAGATCTGATTGGTCATATAGGAGATCGGGAGTGCTGAATTATGCTGAACTACATAACCTTTTAGTCTGTAGCAAGTAAAAGAACCCTTGGCAGTTCAAAATCGAGAAGAGCAGGCTGGAAAGCCGCTGTCCAGGTAAAATTCATTTTTAAAAATAACTAAATTCCAACAGAATATTTTTAACCATATTCAAAATTACATCGGGAACACTCGCCGGTGCTACGGAGATCGTTCACTGCAGTTGAGATCTTCATGTGTAAAAAAGAGATCGGGGTCTATTGTCTATTGTCTATTCCCAGGTGGAAGATGTACTTCACTGTTCACTCTTTCCGTTAAGCGTAGGGATGGGGGCTTTAATTTGCGTTCTTGGGCCAGATGAGTCGCCCTATGAGATCGGGGTACACGTGGTTACTCACCGAAGTACAATGATGATGGTCCTATCAATCAATCAATCAATGGATCATTGACAAGAAACAAGAAATAAACTAAAACAAAATAAGCACAAGAATAACCAGGAGTAGAAACAAACACAAAAGATACAAATTGTACACCCACACACGCAAAATAATTAAATACGTGTGAAAAACAAACACGGTTGAATAATTATGTTTAACCAAACAACACTGGAAAGCAAAATCAATTTAGGAAAACGAAAAATGTTTGCGGGGAGGGACGAAGAATTTGGATGTGAACGGTTTGGAATTTTGAAACTATTAATATTTTAGGAAAAAAAATAATAAAGAACTCCAACTTAATATTGAATTATCTTATTTCAATCAAAACAGAATAGCAAATATTTCTATGCCATTTTTATGTTGGATTTCTGGCACCACTTGTCACTTCTTGTTCTCCCCTTCACTCGGGGCGGTGAAATGAGTGATATTGTTGCCCTCGGCAAGAGAGGAGTGAGTGCTGAAATATGCTGGACTAAAAGGATGCAATTTTCTAGCAGCTTGGAAAGTTACTCACAACCATTTCTGTTATTGTATTGTCTTCACTTTCAATCTGATTATATTTTCTAGTCGGTGTTGAGACAACATGCCTAACACATGGTTTTACCTTTTTTTTTCTAATAGTAAATGCAACACACGCACAAGGAACAGAGAATTTTATAAAGTAGAGAGAGAGAGAAGAGTATAAAGAGAGAGAGAATTATAAAGTAGAAGCAGAGAGGTAATTATAAAGTAAGAGGGGAGAGGAATTATAAAGTAGAGAGAGAGGAATATAAGTAGGAGAGAGAATTATAAAGTAGAGAGAGAGAGAATTATAAGTAGAGAGAGAGAATGTAAGTAGAGAGAGAGAGAGGAATTATAAAGTAGAGAGAGAGAGGAATTTAAAGTAGAGAGAGAGAGGGAATAATAAAGTAGAGAGAGAGGATTATAGAGAGAGAGGGAATTATAAAGTAGAGAGAGAGAGTATAAGTAGAGAGAGAATATAGAGAGAGAGAGAGAATTGTAAAGTAGAGAGAGAGGGAATAATAAAGTAGAGAGAGAGAGGAATTATAGAGAGAGAGAGAAATTATAAAGTAGAGAGAATAGAGAGAGAGAATTATAAAGTAGAGAAGAGTAGAGAGAGAATTATAAAGTAGAGAAGAGATAAAAGTAGTGATAGAGAATTATAAATTGAGAGAGAGAGAATTATAAGTAGAGTAGAGAGAAAAGAGAGATAGAGTTATAAAGTAGCGAGAGACAGAGAGAATTATAAAGTAGAGAGAGAGAGGGGGGGAACTATAAAGGAAAAATAGTTTTTATTTCATTTTTTAAATGGCTACCAAACTAGACAAACAAGTGAAAATTAGAAAGAGATGTACAGAGATTGGGAAACAACTAGATAGAAAGGAAACTAGCGACTGCTGTTAACTCTTTAGATATTTTGTTTTTAAAACACGAAATGAAATAATGAAAGATATAAAGTTGGATAGTAAGTAAGACAGACAGAGAGCGGAGGGTGTGTTTTCCTTGAATATAAAATTTGTTATCTGTAACCATGGGGGAAACAAAGACCGTAAGAGAAAAGGAATAGGAAGAAAGAGACAGAGAGAGAGAGAGAGAGAGAGAGAGATTGTGTGGTGGAGTACCAGTTAATTAGTTTATTGTGTGGACGGTTAATGACACTTTCAGTTAAACTTGAATTGTTTCTCTTGTATGTGTGTGTGTGGTTATATCAGCGTGAAAAGTGATCTTCTTCTTCTTCTGCATTCGCCCGCTATGAATTCAGGCGTAGCCATGGCGTCTGGTTTGACGCTACTGACTGATTTTTGCGTGAAAGCCTGCTTACCATTTTATTGGTTTCCTCGCCATAAAGACGGGCCTTCTTCGACTTCAGAGGTAAAAAGTAATGTTGAATTACACATTGTATGGTTGTGATATGTTATTACATCCTTTGTTACGCTTCATTGACACCTGCAAGCGTGATCTAACTTCATGACAAAGAACACTGGGAGCGGCTGGGCAAAGACAGACAAGCATGGCGAGCGTCAATGAGGGCGCTCAAAAAGAAAAGACGGAAAACAACATCACATGCTGTGGAGGCAAAAGAGAGCACAGAGCGCAGAGAGAACATCCTATGTATAAGCTCCAGTCTCCAGTTTTACCTGCAGCAACTGTGGCAAGGAGTGCTACTTCAGAATAGGCCATTACAGCCACAAAAACGTTGTGATTCAGCGCAGAACATACTGCGTGACGCAAGACCTATTGTCTCGAGACAGCAGAACATGTGACGCAAGACATGTTCCAGAAAGAGGCCAATGATAAGCTGACTCACGACTTTCAACATAAGAACGAAACTTGTGTGTGGTTATATTAAGTAGTGTTGGTCACAGAAACAAGTTTAGCAAGAATTTACTATTTGCTATGAGTCTAGGTCTTATAAAGTAGTTTTGAAACTTTTTACATACAATGAGATAGGTATACTGAATTATAGGTAACAGTTTTCATTATCATTGGTGCCTGATGGTACTTAGAGGTCTCTGTGGTTAAGTGGTTAAGCCCTTTGCCTTGTGAGTCGATGGTCGTGGGTTTGAATCTGGACCTCGTCGTTCTGTCCAGGAGTGCAGTTTTTTCCAGACCCCTAGGATTGTTGCTGGAGCTACAGAGTTTGTGCAATACTCTCGGCAGGTGGGTTGCAGTTTCTACGGAGAGGGACCGAGCATTATGGGGTAAACCCGATGCAATGAAGTCAATCCTTCGGTTTAAAAACCCTTTAAACCTGATTGATGGTATGTTTAACATAACGCCGGTCGCCATTACGTCCATGTGTTTTTGGTACCCAACTGAGACCTGGTCGAGCTGAGAGCAGCTTCACTTAAAGAATTTAACAATAAGGCTGTTTAATGTGATTTTTTCTTTGTATGATATACGATTAAACCTATATAAACATTGCTACATCTGCTTCTTCTTCTTCTTCTTACGTTCGTTCTTTACCACCAATTTTAATCACTCTTTGTGATATGTTTGATCTTGCCAAGAATGTGTATACGTTGTATATTGGTTTGGTAGGCCCTAAACGCATAGACTTCTACACGCTTAGGACATGTACATCCGATTTCAGCCAAAAAAGAAGATATTTTTGTTATTGTTGCTGGTAGGATTAAAACGTTTATAAACCGTGCCACATTATTTGAGCCTAAGAAGAAATATGTTCTGTTCTTTGGTTTAATCAGTCCGCGTTAGTCATTCAAGCAAGAAACAAAAAATTCGTGTTTAAACTGAGAACATAGATTATATAAATGTTCATGGATGGGATTGTTTGTGTTTATTTGCTTGCTTTGCTCGTGCAGTGCCGGGCCCACAGGGAAGCAAAGCATACACCACTGCGACCTACAAGGCATGTCGTAAGAGGCGATTGATGTAGGACCTAGGAAGCTACCCTAGTAAATAAAAAGCATCGCATAAATCGGATGTGCTTTCCTAAATCGCTCTTAGGCTCAGATCACATACAAATCACAAAGAGTGGTTAACGAGTGGTCGATATGGGGCGTTTGAAGAAGAAGAAGATTTGCTTGTTTGATATTGAATAAATGTAGATGCAATTCGAGAGGCACGTTTTCAATTGACTATTGTCTATTCCCAGGTGGAAGATGGAGTTGACTGTCCACTTTTGCCGTTAAGCGTAGGGATGGGAGCTTTAATTTGCGTTCTAAAGCCAGACGAGTCGCCCTTGTTGTGTTATATCCGTGTTTATGTAATGTGGTCTTGATCTTGTCTATCCATCTTTTTCTTGGTCTTCCCTGAGCTCTAGTGCCCGACCTCACGTTTTCAACCTCAGGAAAAGGATTTTTTGTTTATCTGATAAACCAAAGACAGTTACTCATGTAAACAAAGAGAATATGAATTTTACTTGGCGTTGGGAATCCAGATAACAAATAGTTCACACACATTTATTAGATTTTCACAAATATGTTTACCAGTAACCAACAGATGTTAATATATGACATTTATCGCATAATCTAGATTCATCGCTGTCCAACATGCCGCTCGCGGGTGCCATGGCCCTGGTGTCATACATTAATTGCGCCCTATTTTACTCCGCTGACTTTAAGGATAATCCGATTTCAAGAAAATAAACTATTTTTCAATTTTTTTTTCTTAGCAGCATTCTCATGAAAATGATTTTCTCATTTTGTTAATCTTGTTTTATTTTGTAACAATTCTACTTCTCTCTAACAACGCTTTTTTATTTTTCTATACAGAAAGCGTAGGCACCTCAGCTATATTAATAAAACTGTAATTTAATTTTATGTTAATACTACTATTAATTATAGTATTAGTATTGATATCGTTACACAGCGCCCACGCCCCCACAATCATTAGTCAGATGCCGACCCAATATATACAAACGTTGAACTATACAGCACTGATCTAGATTGTCCCTACATAAAAGTGCCTTAGTTCCCCTGAGTATGTTTTGAAACTGATCCTGCTGAGAATATGTAGATCTTTTACATATGGACCAACATTAGTTTACAAAGGACAGTAAATCTTGATTTCCTAGTCGTAACACGAGGTATTATTTCCCCTAGTTGTGAATAATTGCTCTTGTGATTATCCTTAAACGTTCTGAATGTATGTAAACTGAATACCAAAACAGAAACAGCTCAAGTAAAACGACATAACTACATGTAGTCTAGTTCAAAAGGTTGACATTGGCGATAAATGACTTGTTTCTATGAGTGTTTTTCTGTACATATATTTAACGCAGTTGCTGCTATGTTTATGTATGCTGTATGTTAGGTATTGACGTAAATATTTATAATTAGTTTATATAAGTGTATGGTGCGACAGGTAATAAATATTTATAATTAGATAATATAGATGTAGTGTGTGACAGGGCAAGATAAATTTATAATTATATTATATAAATGTATATTGTCACAAGGCAATATAAATTTATAATTAGATATTATAAATGTTTGGAGTGACAGGCAATAAATATTTATAATTAGATTATATAAATATATGGTGCTACCAAATCTGTGAAATAGTTAATACCAGTGAAGTGAACAACCTCGGGGAACTCATAAACAATGGAGAAACATGTAAAAACAAACTACTGCAGTTTTACAAAAACAATATAAAAACATAGCAACTTATATAGCTTTGTATATCTTCAGTCCAGACTTTCGTTTGCATATGTTAACATTGATACAGCATTTGAATTGAAAATTCGTAATTTAGTTTTAATACTATATAACTTGCAGTTCCATATTTTATTTACAATGTTTAAAGCTGATATTGCTTTGATAATTCGTAGCATAATTTCTTTTATTTTACATGCTTTCACATTTTTTGTTCTTGTCTTTTGACACATTTTACAGCTCGCTTATGCAACCTTATCTACGGATATGGCAATTTCATTTACTTCTTGGACGACACTAATCCTCGATGATAAGAAGAAGGAAAAAAATTGAGAAAAATATTAAGTTAAATGTGTGCTATCATATATTATTTGAGTATAGGAATGTCGCTATGGAAACCGAGACGTCGTTTGGATTTTGGTCAGGAGATGAGAAAGGAGGCGAGCGGTGTAATTAAATATCCGGCCTATGTCCATCACTGCCAGAATGCGCTGACCATCACGTGTCAGGAGAGGGGTGGAGGGGTCTAGTTTGAGCTACTCTCTAACGTCCAGTCAAACACCTCCCTCCACCCGCAGAAATAACGCGCATATTAATTTTAACACCAGCACCCCAATCCAGCCAAAAACACATCAATCTTGATTAAATTTAACACAACGGAAACGAACCAGACCCTTGTTCCAGGCTCCAGACAACACAAATTTGCAACAACTACAATTATTCTATAAGCTGGAGAAGTCAGTAACAATATAAGACTATGACTAACTTAACTGTGACCTTGAACTTGCATACACCAGGACGAAAATTCATGTTGTATATATTATCAACTTTAAAATTTTCGTGTTTTAAAAAAAAATCATTTAACCCAGGACTTGACTCTCTCACCTCGGTACACCTTCTTAAACTATGCTTTTGTTCATTTCTTTTAAAAACATATTTGAGTTAATAATTCATGTATGTTTGCGTTGCTACCTAAACTTCAAAGGAGGCCGTGGAATGTCAGAACTATCTAAATTAGAACACGTACTTTCCTAAACAAATGGTGATAATGCTAATTTAGAGTTGAAAGTGCTATTGCTCAACTTGTAGAGACTAAATGATATGAACTTCTAAAATGAAGAGATAGATGTTAAAGAGGAATAGAATTCATAATTGCGTAGGTGGCGTCTGTGGCTTAGGGGTTAGTGACTCGGTCTATTAAACCCGACGTTCTGAGTTCGAATCACGCTGCGCACAGTTTATTGCAAATTGTTTCGTGTTGATTTTTACAAAAGGACAATGGCAACATCCGTTCAGAAAGCAATGGCAAACTTAATAATTATGTTTTCAAGCTTTTATCTTCTCATAACATATCCATAGACTACTGGAGTAGCAAGAAAGATAAGTGTCTACGCAGAATATTAGAAGTGTCAAAGAAAGACCCGCCCGAGTGGTTGCCGGGGCCCAAATTTTGGGTGTAAAGAATAGAACCACTGTTACCTGAAACGCGTGTCGTAATAGGCAACTGAGGTGGTGTGGCTGAAATCGAATGCATGTGTCCTAAACATATAGAAATCTATGCGTTTAAGGGCATACCAAACCAATGCGCAACATATACACGCTCTTGGCAAAGATCAAACATATCACAAAGAGTGATTTAATTTGGTCGTAAAAGGAACGCAAAGAAGAAAAAGAAAAGAAACAAAGGCCGATATAGAAATGAAGACATCAGGAAAAAAGTGGGTACAACATCAGTACTGGACTTTATCAAGAAACAACAAATTAAATAGTTCGGTCACATAAGCAGATTACCAACAGACAATGTGCCTCGAATAACAATACTACTCTGACACAGTGGATACAAAGCAAATGTCGTCTACCAAAATGTGGACCACAGAAATAACAGAGACAGTGAAACATACCATGTAAAAAACACACACAAGAGCCTTTTCTAGCAATATTTTCTTATCATGACGCTGTGAGTTAAAACCAGATTACAGAAAGAAAAGGAAAAAGACACAGAGACCAAAAAGACCATCATCAATATCATTATTATTATTACATTTATAATGTTTATACTCCTCTCCTACCGTTATACGTTACATATGGGTTTGCAAGCGATTTTTCTATACCGCTCTATTC
Source organism: Arion vulgaris (assembly GCA_020796225.1). Classification (NCBI taxonomy): domain Eukaryota; kingdom Metazoa; phylum Mollusca; class Gastropoda; order Stylommatophora; family Arionidae; genus Arion; species Arion vulgaris. The sequence continues at coordinate 19,291,113 of CM036763.1, read as the reverse complement.
TCGGAAACATGTTCAATCTCTTCTATGTAATTGTGTCCTACATTTCTCGCATTTCTGAGTAAAGTTGGTTTCAGTGTTGCTATAGGACATCCTTGTTGTCTTGAATCCTCTCCAATAGCTGCTGCTAAATAATTTGTTGAACATTTTTTCTTAGAGTATGCCGAAAACAGTCTGCGAAAAATAATGAACATAAAATGGAACAAATTCAAGAGAAGTGATGAAATCAGAGAAATGTCTGGTCAACAATTAGTAACAACTGTTATTTTATTTTTTCGATCCAGAAGCATTGGCTTTCAGCTTTCGCTCGTGCCATGGACACCGTAAATCTGAATCTTGGCTATTTCGCAATCCCGCGAATTGAACCGCACACAAGAGGATAGTCACCGTAGTCCAACGCGCTACGAACACGCTGGGCAGACGGGCAAACAACTGTTATAAGAAGGAGACGATGGAGATATGTTGGACAAAACTTGAAAGAAATGATCAAAGAATATCAAAGCAGGCATTGAAGTGGGATGTAAAGGTTCAAGAAAAGAGGACGCCTAGGGAGATGCTGAAACGAACTTTGCTGAGAGAGGCAAGAAATATCAGTCACAGTTCCCTGGAGGAGATTACGCGAGTTGCAAAGGATAAAGTAGTATGGAGAAATTGCTTGCAGGCCCTATGTAACGTAAAAAGGTACTAGAGGAATTATTATTATTATGCCCAACATATCTCCATCTTCTGTTTCTTATAACAGTTAACCTATAACACTGTACATCTAGCATAAAAATCTGCACATTTTACATGATTGGCACATTTTAAACTACTCAGCACCAAAAGGAAGTAACGCAAGAAATGGAAGAAAAAGGAAGGAGAGAAAGAACGAAATTAAAAGAAAGGAAAAAAAGAAATGAAATAAAAGTCTCTAAAAAAAGGAAAAAGTGAAGAATGCAAGAAATGAAAGGTTAAAAAATCAAGTGAGAAAATAAAGGAAACAAATAAGAAGGGAAAATATTGAATAGAAAGGAAGAAAGCAGGAACGAAAAGAAACAAAAAGGCATTTTTATTTTTATCTACGTTGCTGGCAGTGCATACAATCCTTTCTTGGTTGATGTTTCTTTGTGAAATGTATCGGGACTGTTATCTTTGCGAAAACTGATATCATAATCTTTCATATTGTAGCTTGATATGTGTTAGTGTATTTGCCAAGCAATTTTTTATAATTGCTTGATAATTGCAACATGAACTCGCACGAAGACGGCGACCTAAGGTCGACGAGGCTAAGTCGAGGGGAAATTAGACTAAAACTGCATATAAGATTCGTATTAGAAATTATAATAAGATGTGGGAAAACAAATGAACAAATGTGAGATGACGCGAAACCTGGGAACAAATTATAGGTTAAATGAACAGGCAGAACAAACAGAAAGGCCAATGTGCCACTTGGTTCAAGTACTTTAACATTTCAATCCCGGAAGTGGCTA